>OZ024719.1:59092298-59715166 GCA_964016875.1 Fallopia convolvulus
CTAAACCCTAACCCCTAAACAACAACAACTAGATAATTTCTCATTCAATTTATCAAATTTTTTCAATCAATTTATCTTACAAATTTTTTCAATCAATATCTCAAACAACAACAACTACACAATATCAATTTCCTCAATCACTCAAATTTAACACACTTTCCCAAATAACACCACAAAATCAACAACAATTTAAAAAATCAACAACATAAACACTTTCCCAAATAAAACCACTTACATGCAAATCCGGGGAGGAGGTGGAGGGCGACGGCGACGGCGGGTTCGGGGCGGGCGGAGGGCAGAGGCGCGGAGGCGGCGGCGCTGCTTCGGAGAGGCGCGGAGGAGGGGCGGGTGGCGTTCGAGAGGGTCGGAGGCGACGCCGTGCTCGGGAATCCAGAGAGAGGCCGAATGTTCGAAGGCGGAAATGACGAAGGAGAACCCTTCGTTCTCCTTCTTAAATAGGTTTAGCGACCATATGGTCGCTACTTGTAAGTCACTAAGTGGTGGGACCAGGTCGACAACTTCGCGACCGTATGGTCGCTAATTACAATGTAGCGACCATATGGTCGCTAATCGAAATATTTCGCGAAAATTCGAATTTTCAGATTTTTCCCACCATGTGGCGCCATTAATTTCGTAAATAGAGACCATATGGTTGCTAATTAGCGACCATATGGTCGCTAATTACGAAATTAAATTAAACTACGCGCTAAAAAATCAAATTTCGAGCATATGGTCTCTATTTACGAAAAATCAAATTAGCGACCATATGGTCGCTAATTACGAAAATAGAGACCATATGGTCGCTAAATCTACCAACAATATTTGGAAAATCCAACTACAATCCGTCTTAGTACATCGGAATATATGGTAAATGATAATAATTTCATTGATTCCAACGGATCCAAGTTACAAACAACTTCATTGGTTCCAAACGAAACCAAGTTACAAACACTAGCTTGCGACCACATTAAACGAAATGACAAACAACTAAATCAAACAACACAAAGTGAAGGGAAACATAAACAAACTACTACAATTAACGGACTCTCATGTTGTACGTGGAATATAAACCGCCCGGATCTCAGCACCTTGGATCACACGAAGCTGCGCAACCGTTTCCCTAGCTGCAATACGATCAGTGATGTCGTCGTCGTTCAAGAAAAAAACGGCTATAACCTGGTGGTGCTCCCCCGGGAGATACTGTCCAATCATCGATGACTAGTCTTAATTGTAGATTTGGTGAAGCGCTCCACTGGGTTCTTGTCTCCCTATCTCCACGCACACGCACAATGGAGAAATTGATGAATTCAGGAGCTAAGGCGGTCGTTCGCCTGGTACACGCTCTCCTGCTCTGAGCCATTTGAGGAAGAAAGTTTTAGGTCGGATATGAGGTGAGGATGAGCTTCAGGTGAAGATGGGGAGTTTTCACTTGGAAGCTGTATTTCAGCATTGGAGATGGTTATCTCCTTTTATGGTTGGAAAGGATGGCAAAACAATAGTGTTATCAGAAAAGTGAATGGCAAAACAATAGTGTTATCAGAAAAGTTAATGGCAAAACAATAGTGTAATCAGAAAAGTGAATGACAAATTAAAACAATAGTGTAATCAGAAAAGTGAATGACAATTTCAAACAATAGTGTAATCAGAAAAGTGAATGACAAATTAAAACAATAGTGTAATCAGAAAAGTGAATGACAATTTAAAACAATAGTGTAATCAGAAAAGTGAATGACAAATTAAAACAATAGTGTTATTAGAAAAGTGAATGACAAAACAATAGTGTTATCAGAAAAGTGAATGACAAATTAAAACAATAGTAGTATTCTGATTACATGTCTTCCTCATTTGTATCCGTCTCACTCTCAAACTCACCCTCAGACGTTTCAGTAGACGTCTCTTCTTGATCCTCAACGACATGATCCTCTCCGTTTGGGTCGTTTAACGGACCAAGTGGATAATTATCTTGTGTATTGTCGTTGATAACTCGTGGAAGGGAAGAATCATCTTGAAATGCCTCCTCAACGGCAACGCCCCTGGACCCACTCTCATGAGGGTCTATGCACGTACCTTCATCGGGCCACACTCGTGACTTCACTTTACAGACCGCTCGCCATTCAGCATCTGCACGCCTCACCTTTGGGTAATCGAGGAAATAAATTTGAATGGCTTGATGTGCTAATATGTAACGATCTTTTGTTCTCAACATTTTATGTCGATGAACATCGACAAGCTTTAGGTCAGGGTGAATGCGTGTTCCTCCACGACTTCTAGTGTCAAACCACGAACAATTAAAGACAATAGGACGCTTTACGGTTGGAGATAGGTAATCAACTCAATGATTTCATCTAGCACACCATAGAAGTCCTCCTCGTCGGTGCCGAAGCTTTGTCCTAGAACACAAACTCCACTACTGTCAGTGGCTCTGGTTGATGCGTGTGCCCTCGTGTGGAATCGGTAACCATTGACAAAGTAACCAGGATATGTCCTCACTTTTTTAGAGGGTCCACGAGCAAGTGTTGCAATGTTAGGATCTGTAAGTGCCGGACTGTCGGCCTGCATGCAATTTTAAATCAGCATGTATATGCAATTTCGGATTCAACATAAAAATGTACATTTTGAAACTAAATAGAAATTAATATAAGAAATCCTTACATGGGAGTAAAACCAGAGGCGAAAGCGTCTTTCCAAAATGTTTTGCTCTTCAGCAGCGGTTATTGTTGGATTTGACGACCGTACGAAGTTTGTCAAATAGTACCTACGACAGAATAATTGAATGAAATACATACTATATATGTATCGAACCAACTTTAGTTGAGATTACAAAAACGTACTCAATAAAGGGTTCCACTTCGACGCAGTTCATGAGAATGTAAGTTTGGATCATATGGAATTCATCATTTGTGAGGAAACGACCAGTTGATCTGCTACCCAAGGTTCGACCAGTTGTTGTGAAAATAGACAAATCGCCCGGATCAACCCCAACTGGAAGTGTGCAACTTACGTTGTGGGCATTATCCATATGAGTACTCGCCACATGTGAACTAAAATAATACGAGCAGAATGTGGACGTCTCCTTAACGAGAAAGGCACTACAAATTGACCCCTCAACATGAGCTTTGTTGCCAACTGAGGCCTTCAGCCTTTTTAAGAGCCTACATGATATACATTGAAAAACATTAATATTTATTATACAAGTTAAATATATGAATCTAAAACTGAACAACTGCATACAACTCTACGTACCTTTCTTCTGGATACATCCATCTATAATTGACAGGGCAACAAAGTAAAGCTTTCCGTGGCAGATGAATAGGCAAGTGCTCCATTGAATCAAATAACGCATGGGGGAAAGATGCGCTCCAGCTTGCACAAAATTATTGGTATTTCCTTGTGCAATTGCATAACCACCTCAGGCTTCAGCTCGTAACACGTCAAGTCTCTGAAGAACACACTTAGCTGAGCTATGGGCTCCCATACTTTGTCATCAAGAAATGGACGAAAAACAACAAGCATCAACCTTTGCATGAACACATGACAATCATGACTTCATCCCAAAGAGCCTAAGCTTGTGCAAGTCAATGCAGCGGCTCAAGTTGGAGGCGTAGCCATCCGGAAATTTTACGGATCTCAACCAATCTAGAAGCACTTGTTTTTCATGACGATCTAGTGCATAGCAAGCCTTTGGGTACCTATTGTCCTCCTCATCAGGTTCCAACTCCGGACGCTTGCACAATTCCTTTATATCCTTTCTAGCCGACCACTTGTCTTTCGACTTCCCCGGAACATCGAGAATGGTGAAGAAAATATTATCGAAAACATTTTTCTCAATGTGCATGACATCTAAATTATGTCTTACCAGCAGACTAGGCCAGTAAGGTAGGTCCCAGAAAATGCTTTTCTTCTTCCAACCCGAACCTCTACTGACTGCGGCATTGTGCTCCTCAGCTCCCACTTCAGTTATCTTCATCAAGCCCATATTGTTTATCTGGTCTAATATCTCGTATCCATCACGAAGTACCGGGGGACCACGACGCTCCTGTCTACCTTTCTTGAAATCAGTCTTGTTGTTTCGGAAGCGATGATCAGGTTCTGTAAACCTCCTATGATAATCGAACCAGCACATTTTGTGTCCATGTGTTAGATAAAATACATCGGTGTCCTCCATGCAATAAGGACACGCGTATTTCCCAGAAGTGCTCCAGCCTACAAATCATATATATGCATTATTATTATATATAATAGTTTCAAATTGATTAGCATATGTAAAATTAACAACATACCAGACAACATCGAATATGCGGGGAAGTCACTAATAATCCATATTACAGCTGCACGCAACACAAAATTCTGCTTCCTCCAAGAATCATATGTGCACACCCCATTAAGCCACAAATCCTTCAGCTCGGCTACCAACGACTGCAAGTAGACATCCAACTTCTGCTTCGGGCTCTTCGGTCCAGGTACAATAACCGTCAAAAACATGACCTCCTCTCGCATACACATCGACGACGGAAGGTTGTAAGGTGTCAGAATCACATGCCAACATGAGTACTGGCGCCCGGACGCCCCGAAAGGATTGAAACCGTCCGTGCACAAGCCTAGTCTTACATTTCATGTTTCTGATGCAAAATCTGGCCACACAGCATTGAAGTGCCTCCATGCCTCTACATCTGAAGGATGTCTCATCACCCCATCTTGTGCGTGCTCTGCATGCCATCTCATGTGTTCGGCAGTCACCACAGATGCGTACAACCTCTCCAACCGTGGAGTTATTGGCAAGTAAAACATACGAGAATAGGGAATGAGCTTTGTCTTGCCTTACTTCCATCTAGGATAGTCACATATCTTGCATGCCGCGTATTCTGCATCTGCACCCCAATATATCATGCAAGAGTTTGGACAACAATCAATCATCTCATAAGGAAGACCAAGACCCTCAACCAATTTTTTCGTGTCGTAAAACGTGGCTGGTAATGTCGTCTCCGGGTGAGAAACGCGTCCGCAGAAATCCGAGATCATGTCATATCCGCGCTCCGTCATCCTCAGCTTAGACTTTAGGCTCAGTAGCTCAGTCGCAGCCTCGAACTGCGTCATATCACATCCAGGCCACAAAGGCCTGTTTGCGGCCGACAACATGTACATACGCTGTGCATCGGGATTGGGCGCTTCATTATAATATTGCTCCCTTTGCTCATGCCTTATATCCGCATTCTGCACGGGATTCTCAGCAGTGTAATCACTTCGGCCATAATTCAAACCATCATACACCATCTGTTCCATTCGATTATCATTCCCAACATTTAATGGTGGTGCTGGATCGGAACTGCTACAGCCTTCATGCTGTCTAGACTCGGCCAACAATGCAGCGAACCTTTCATCTGTCTCCCCGTGCGAAACCCAATGGTAATAGTTCGGAACAAAACCTTCCTTAACAAGGTGATAATGCACATCATCCGCAGATTTAATTTTCTTATTCTTGCACCTCCGACACGAACACCTTAATTCGGATGGGTTATAGGACGGCATAGATCTGCAGAATTCCAGAAATTGTTGTACGCCAGCTAAAAACTCGTTGTTCAAAAAACCATTTATATTACGCACATTCATCCACTCACGCATTTTTTCCTTCATGCATTTCAAAATAGGAGTACAATTAAATTAATTCAATTGCATTTAGCGACCATATGGACGCTAATTAGCGACCATATGGTCGCTGATTAGCATTTAGCGACCATATGGTCGTTGATTAGCGTCATATGGTCGCCAACTTCAGAATAGTAGATAAGACATTTACAACATAACCAATTTCTATTTGCGGTAAAATTCTATAACACAATCTCTTATAAATATATACACGAAAGTTTTCTACCGTCAATATTTATCTAAAACAATATAATGACGGAATTAAAAATTAGGAATAAGATTTAAATACATACCTTTATTGAGGATGTCGGTAAAATTTGACGGAATTTCTTCCTACAATCAATTCACAGTTGTGGTTGATTTTCTCTCTTTTGTGAATAATTTGGACGAGAGCGGAATGAGAGTGAAGTTTTGTAAAAGCGGAACGAGAGTGCATTTTTAGCGGAATAAGAATGCAATATATGCTGAAATGGCGGGAATTTTACCAATTAGTGTTTTTAGCGACCATATGGTTGCTAAAAACGCGGGATATTACCCGCCAAATTAGATGTGGCGCGCCAAAACATCTGACCAAGTCAGCGACCAACTGGTCGTTATAGTGTGCGACCAAGTGGTCGCTGATATGTATTCTTCTTGTTGCGACCATATGGTCGCAACTATCAGCGACCGTATGGTCGCTACATGCTGGCGGGAAATTTGCCCGCGCACCTGTTGCGACTATAAAGGCCTAGCGACCACATGGTCGCTAATTTGTTTTTATTTTTTTTTCCCGTTTTGACGTCCAGATTAGCGACCATTGACGTCCATGTGGTTGCAAAATAGCGACCATATTTCGTGGTCGCTAAATCCGCAAAATGGTGTAGTGGTAGTTTTGAATCTTGATTGTAAGCTTCAACCTCGCCGGTCACGGATTTGAGTCCCAAACTCCCAATCTACGATTTCCTGAACCAACTCCTTCAAGAGAAGGGATTTTTGGGGACACCCTTGTTGATATATAAGTAAGAATTTACCCGGATTAGTATCACATAACAACCTTGCTGATACATAATTAAATAAAAGTGTTATCCCTGGCCTCTATAGGCTACAAATACTATTATAGCACAAAGAGGGCAACAAATTCATTCATTCATTTCTTCGATCATACAGGTCATCAAGAAACATATCAATAAAAGAAATTTGCCTCCGCAGATGAATTTATAAAGACAACCTATTCATCTTTCCTTTTTAACTCTAGTTACTTCAGTCAAATTAATCCATTATGCATGTATAACACTTGTAAACTTACAAACCTTACAGGTTATCAATGTAATTTTGTTTTTTCAAACCAATCACCGCTCTATTTTCTTGAAGTGCCTAGCTTGTCAATCAATATATATACTCTCAAAATGAGAATTACAAAACTTGAACACGTATAAATTAATGCCACCATGTATATATATAGCTTCCACTCCTCTCTTGGATCACTAGCTAGCTACCATCATCTGCTTTAGTGATCCTCAACTTCTTCACCGTGCTCAAAAACATCCTGTGTAAAGGAATTTTAAAAAATTTCACCCGAGTTAAGATTCAGTATAATAACGATATCCCTAAATAAAAAGGGTAATTAACAATGCATGATTATAATTAATTAATTTGTCTTTTTTTCATTCTACAAATAAATTGGTTTTTTCTTCTACCAAAAGAAAATTGGTTTTTATTTATATACTTACTCCCACGGAACATCTCCAACCAACATCCAATCTCCATCCTGATCTTCATATGTAAGTATGTGATATTCTTTTTCTGAAATATGCTTGTAATTTACACCTGGACCTTTAAGATAGAGAGGGGGAAAAAAACTCATAAGTATACTTAAAATTAATGGTGAGAAGGAAAAGATAAACGTAAAAGGAATTAAAAAAATGAAATTGGAAAATTGATGGTGATCGAACTTACACAAAATGGGGACCTTGAACATATGGGAAAGAGTGGAAACAAGAGAATGGTAGCCATCATGACTCATCAGGTCCAATTTTCTACCAATGGGTATGCCTTCCTTGTTTACCTTCACGAACAAGGACGGAATCTGCGGCCAATCTTTGTAATTATGCCTATTTATGGGGTTATACATGAAAAATTCATTAGTAAGCAACTAAGCACTTCATCGTAAATTAATTAATGTCAATATAATTTCTTTCTCTTCAAAGGGAGGGAATATATAGCAAATTGATGTATGTTTTTCGCTACTCTTTCTTATAATTAAATCATTTAGATTGCTGTAATTCAATTGTTAAACCGTCTATATATCTGTTCTCGTGAAAAGGTGCAATTAAAATCGATTCAAATACAAAAAAGAAGAAGTACCAATTAAATTATAAAATATAAGATCAAATCTATACATATACGCAAATACATAGGTTATCAAAAAATAAGCTAATAATTTGTTAATTACTTTATATCCATTTCTTTGATATTATTAAATAATGCATATGATACTATACATTTAGTTTAAAAAAGGAGTCCAATAATAATTAATACAGAATTGAAGCTAGCTCTATCTAGTAAGAAAAATTACCTGGAAGAGGAAGAAGTGTGATCAGAAGAAGAGATAGTTAAGCCAAGTCTTAGATCCGTGCTCAAGCAACAAGGCGAATTAGATACAGAATTATGTCCCATTTGGTTATAGTTGGTTTCTGTAGACGAACTTGACGAGGATTCTCCTTCTCCTTCTTCTTGTTGTATTTGACGGCAGAGATTCGTTGCTCGTCCCATCTGAAGAATTAAGATGAGATGATCGACGACCGAGATCGAATCAAGAACTAGCGGATCTTGGATAGCGCCTTGTTTGGTTTGCTTGAAGGTAAGGTGTTGGTCTGTTGGAGGAGCGAGGAAGAGAAGAAGAAGAGTGTAAAACCAGCCATCTAAAATGGGCATCCTCTATATAAATATATAGAGAGGCCAGGAGAGAGTCGATGTTTAATGAAACCAAAATACGTGACACCAAACGAGAGGCGGCTTTGCGATGTAGTCACGGTGGCCGACAAAGCATGCCACGTGTCCTATTCGAATCACTTGCTCAATCCTCCTTTTAGTATTATTTAATTTATTGGTTTATGTTTAGCGATTCGTTTTGTCTACATAACATTGGCTACTTGCATTGTTTGCTGATTTGCATTGGTTCATATATATATAGCTAGACATCTAGTCATACGTAATTACTTACGGATCCATCATCCATTCATAGGCGTGAAACATTACCCCTTGTTTTGCTTTTGATCGATTACGTAGCTAATGACATAGGGGCTACTAAGGTAAATCGGATCGACAAAAAAAATTAAAGGGAGCTAGATATATTAGCTAGTACTATTACTTAGAAGTATTTTGCATAAAATATTGTCCAGAAATTGATATACGATTGATCGATGAAAATTTAAAGTTCTTAGCTAGTACAGTAGTACATATGGCATTATAATTAAATGACTTAAGGGTCTGTTTAGATCACACATTTAATATAGTACAGAATAATGCATTTTAATACAAGATTAAGTTAGAAATGCACTCTTGTATTATTTTGTGACTCACCCCAGTTGTGTAGAGTCAAAATATTCATAAGAAGATAAAGTATTAACGGCTAATATGGATGGATACTAGCTCTTTTTCTTGCAATATATAGGGTTCACAAATTAGTAACAAGTGTGGTGAGTGGAAGAGAATGAAGAGAAATAGTGGCGCAAAGAGCGGGTCAACCTCAGCAACTGGATGGTCAACTCATCTGTCATTTCCCCAAACTCATGCCACGTAATCACGTTTACATGTATTATAATACATTTTCAAGGACAATTGGAGGACTAGCTAGCTCCTACTTTGAAGTACTTATAAAAAAATACTTAGTAATTAAGGTTGATTACGGGTAATATTATTATTAACAAGGATGGAATAGGAGAATTATGAAAGAAGTAATACATCAAAAATTAATTTCAATATAAAATGCTTACTATATAAATTTCTGAGTTATTCTTATTATTGTCAATTAGTTTTAGAATAGAACTTTGTTGAGTATATGCGTTAGATCTATTATACATGAACATTTATATGAACATATCCCATTTAACCTGCTTACAGACTTTATCATAGTATCATACTAGGTTGATTCATGAACTCATTATCTAGGTATTCTTAGGTTTATCATTAATTCTTACCAAGTCGATCAACCTATCTATTGGTTCACGGATATCACTAAAAATTAAGCTTGTTTGGTAATGCTTAAGCTAGCTAGTGCTCATATTCAACAACACATTGTTTGGGACTATTAATTTTCACTTGCTACTACCCAACTATTTATGGGTTGAAAAGTATGGTTTGTTGAAATAAGGAGTGCTTGAAATTTTGTTTATTGCTAGTGTCAATTCTTATCAGAAACAAAAGAGAGATCTTTTAAAGGAGTATTCATCATCCACTCTTTGCGGGGATGTCAATTCTTAGGGCATCACAATGCAAACAAAACCAATGAAAACCTCCGTTAATTGATCATGGAGCACAATTACAATCCACTTTATCTCAAAGCAAGTATGACACGTACCGATCGGTATAAATATATTGACTTAAACTCGATGATCATAACTAATGCACTATTGAGGATCACCTTTCTCAATTTTTTTTTATTTGAATTGGGCGTCATTTTCGGCGCACGTAACTACTTATTTTCTATAAAAAAATTCAAATACTAAGATTGATTGATGTCTTATAAAAAAAATCGTATAATCGATATCGTACTTAATTAAATAACTAGTTGAATTCCCGTAATACTGTAATTTTACTAAAAATTATACAATATTATGATATTAATATAAAATTTAAAATATTTATATATAATATTGTAATAAAATTATGTAATATATAAAAAAAATTAATTTGTGCCTCATATTTTATCAACATATAGATAAAAAATTATATACTTGAAGTCCGAGTCTTGTTAAAAGATAAAAAAAATTATTATAGAAAAATTAATATAAAAAACATTATATCAAATTATTATCAACATATAAATAAAATAATTATATGCTTGGATTCCAAATCTTATTACAAGATAAAAAATATGCATAAAAAATATCAACATATAGATCAAGTTATTATATTATAAAAACAAATATATAAAAAGAACGATACAAGTAATTATAATATTTACTATTAAAAACTATACTATTATTTTATTGAAAAATGTCATATGATACAATTTTTTTAACAAATATAATTTCTGTTTTATAATGTACCAGGTAGATTAGTAAGATACATGGTAAATATTTCATCCTTAAATCGTTATTTTAGCTCCAAGGAAGAATTAATGAGATCGAAACGATTCAAACCCGGCCAACTCCAAATACAATTAAGTGGGTACAATTATTAATCATGTCTTTTGTTTAAGCTAAATTGGTTTGGTTTGGTACGTTTACATAATCATGTTGTTCACGTGGATGTTTTGACAAATTTGCATAAACACTCCTTGTCTCCCCTACGCTTGCTAGACGTAACTGTATTTTAACTTGAATTTTTAAATGATAAAGAAAACAAGTATTATAGCTATATTTTTTATGATAAAGAAAATAACTCGGCATACTCCGTATCAAACAAATTTGGTAGATTGGAAACTCGACAACCGGACAAACCAGTATGAGAAAAAGTTAAGGCTATTTTTATAGTTTAGAACATATATAAAGAATTAAGCACATAAAATGATATGGTTTGAACACTCTATAAACCGGACCGGATTGACATCCTTACTATTATGTACATGTAAAGGACAGAATATTAGAGGAAAACAAAGAATGTTGTTGATTGAACAAGCCAAAAGTTATGTCTTGGTCATGTTTACACAACCCTAGTTCTAGGATTCTAGCTACGTACGTGGGTGGGAAACTGGGAATTCATAAGCATCCGTAGTTTCAAAACTATAAAGAAATTAAAGGGGGAAAAACACAATGCATGGAAGCTTCTAATAAACATCATAATTGTAGTTTCATTGAGGTGATGAATTTGGAATTCAAGTCAAAGTTTGATAGTAGCTAGCTAGGGTTTGATTGAGACAATAGACTAAGGGCCCGTTTGGTTTTCAACCCCGGAAACGTAAACGGAAAGGAAACGAATATAGACCACTTATGTGTCACAATACATTGATAACAAATTTTTTTTATGGGTCTAGAGAAGAGGGAAGGGAAATGGTTAGAAGAGAATGAGGGATTTGCTTACCCCATGTTAAAATTAGGGAAAGGGATTGATTACCACAAGGGGGCTTGTGGTACATTTTTGCATGAAAAATGAGGTGACTCAAGGCAAGAGGAAATTTAACATTGATGTATCATGTCACTAATATAAACTAGATTCGTTTCCTTTCCGTTTACGTTTCCGGAATAGACAACTAAACGGGCCCTAAGTATAAAAAAAATCGTGTACGCGTACATATATGTCTTAATTAACAAACAAGAGGTATATTGGCTAGCTAAATGTCCACCAATTTAAGCACACTCGTGTAAGCCATAAAGTGGAGGAAGGGAACAAGCAGGCAATCTTGCCCCTAAAGACAGGCCCAATGCACAAGCCTAGACTTTATGTTTCCAATTTGATTCAATTCACCGACCCAAAAAAGAAAAAAAATCAAAAGAAAAGTATAAAAGAAGAGATATAAATAGGGAACAAAAGTGGGCATTTTTCCAATGTTGCTTGCTTCTTCTACTATTCTCTCCCTTTGCCAATCTTGCTTTGCACTTTGTGTGTAACTCAAGCATACATACTACAATCCTACAATTTCCCAAATTCTTCCTTATTTCCAGCTATTATTTTTGCTATTTTTATATGTAGTTAAAAAGAAAACATAATTAATTTTAATATGTAAACGTTGGTATACATACTGTACTAATTATTATATAAAGCTGAAATTGTTGTTATAGTGACAAGAATATCAATTTACATATACAATAATATACATTATTTGCTTTCAACCAAAAAAAAAAGAAGAGATATCTAGTTTGCATTGAAAAATAGGGATATAAATAAGTTTAATCAATAAACTTATTAAAAGATAGGCATATAATAAAAGAGTTAGGTTCAAATGAAACAAACTCTTATCTTGAAAAATAAAAATTGTACTACAATGTACGAAAAGTGCATTACAAAATACAAAAAGTGTAATCCCAAAAGTATACTAAAAAAATACAAAAAATGCACTACAAAGTACGAAAAGTGTAAATATAAAAAAATGCACTCCAAAGTAGGAAAAATGCATTGAGAACTAGGAAAATTATATTTCTTTTCATTTTTTACAATAAGAGATTTTTTCATTTAAATCAAACTCTATAATAAAATAAGAAGAAACGTCTAGCTATATATATGTGCCCTATTTTTTCCACTTTAGAACCAACCCGGAATTCGTAAGCAATCCAACTTGTATGCCCAATTGCCCATGTTTTGGCATTGTTTTTATATCCACGTGCTTAACACTACAAAAATAAGTGTTGTTTCGTGGTCCCTACATCTATAAATTAAGGGGTTGCTAAAAGCTCGATCATTAACCGGTTAGCGATCACTTGGTCGCAAAATTTTAACGACCAAGTGGTAGCAATATCGCGGACCAGAATTAGCGACTAAATGATCGCTAAATCTAAACTACATGGTTGTTAAACTTCCAAGTGGTCGCTAAATCTGGGTTTATGTTTTGCTATATTTTAAAAAATATATTAATTATTTTAATTAATTAACAAAAATAAATTTATAAATATTAAAAAACTATAAAATATTAAAAAATATAAATAATTAACATATATATTCACAATAAATATTATAAAAAACACAACAACAATTAATTAATAATCAACATATTTTTATAAATATTTTTTTAAAAAAATCAATTTATAAATTTATAAAAATATAATTAAATCTAAATTCACAATAAAAAAACACAACAATCAATTTAATAGAGTTTGGTTCAAATGAAACGAACTCTTATCCTAAAACGGATGCACTTTTTCTAGTTCATAGTGCACTTTTTCTATTTCAGAGTGCAATTTATCGGATTTGCACTTTACGTAGTTTTCAATGCACTTTTCGTATTTTTTTATAGTGCACTTTTCAAATTGCACTTTTAATATTTTACAACGCACTTTTGTATGAAAAGTGCACTACGAACTAGAAAAAATGCATTTGTTTCACGTTTTAGGATAAGAGTTTGTTTCATTTGAACCAAACTCCAATTTAAAAACCTAATTAATTCATCAAATTAAACAACAAAATCAACTAAAATAACTAAAATCATCTTAATCCTCCTCATTATTCAACAACAAATAACCAACACCAACAATCAATAACACAAATGTAAATAAATTCATCATATTCATCAAAACTATCAAAATATATTTCAACCTTAATTTATCCATATAATCCATTATATTCATCCAAATCATCATATTCTAAACCAAAAACAACAAATTAATCTTAATTTGATCAATATCCTAACAAAAATAAATAGTGTAATAAAAAATATGAACATCAAAGGAGAGGAGGAGGGTACCTAGAAGAAGGGGCTCAACGACAAGATTCGATGGCTGTGCTAGGCGACGAGGGTGCTTGGCGGCAACAACATCAATCAAATCTAACAATTAATTCCAACAACAACAACAACCAATCCAAACAAAAAAAATAATCAAAAAAATTGAAAATCAAAGGAGAGGAGGTCGGGTACCTAGAAGTTGAGGCTCGATGACGGTGCTCGGTGGCGGCGGTGCTAGGTGGCAAGTGAAATTGAGGATAAGGAGGAGGTGGTGATAGAAGAGGAGGATTTCGGCGGAGAAAACGAAGAGAGCGAGAGGGAGTTCGAAGTAGAAAATGAGGAAGACGATTGCATCTTACGATATAAAAGGTATTTAGTGAACACATCATGCACCATCTTTTAATGATCGATCTCACAAAGACTTGTATATTTATGCTTTTACTTGTGTACTGAGTAAGAGAATAGGGGGGGTTATGATGTAGAGTGATTATCTAATACTAAAATCCTAATTAAACCTCAAGTATGAATGCGGCTATAAGTATGATTGAGAAGTATGAGAATAGTATGTTTAACTAGTTAATATTCATTATGAATGAGCTTATTGATCATTGATTCTCTTTTCTCTTGAATAATCTACCGTGAAAACTCTATTCCAAACTTCAATTCTAGTTATTAGAACTAACAGTGTAAGAACCCTAATCATTAACTAAACAACCTAGAAACCATCTATATTCAATTTAGCAACAATATTGGCATGTGGTTGGTCCGTCGTTCATTAAAGTAGTCAAAAGATTCTTCTAGAGTGCCTATTAAATAGATTAATCATACGTATATAACTTTAATTTCCAAAAATGATAACCCCACCTCCAAAATGATAACCCGACCTTCGAGCATTTGTATCCAATAGGACGATTCAGGACAATGTTTTGATAGAACATGTGATATTCCACTCTTTCAAGCAACGAAAAAGGAAACAAGGTTGGATGGTGGTCAAACTTGATATGAAAAAAGCGTACGATAGGGTTACATCCGGTACTTCACAAATTCGGTTTCAATAAAATATTCATAGCTTGGATCAATGAATGTATCCAAACAATCCCTTTTTCTATTTTGCTCAATAATGAACCAAGAAACGTTTTCTACCCTCAACGAGGACTTACACAAAAGGACCCCTTATCCCTATTACTTTTTATTTTGAGTGCGGAATTGTTGGCACGTCATTTAGATATAGAATGTAGAGCTCCAAGAAGACAGATTGGGTTCCGAGTAGCAGATATTATTCCATTCCTCTCATTTGTTTTGCTAAAGCGACTACAAATGTATGAATAAAGGTTAAAAGAATTATTGACGAATATTGTGCCATATCTGGACAGAAGGTAAATTTTCAAAAATCAGCTTTTCATAAAACTAAGAGGGTGGTGGTATCATCTAGATGACAATTAAATCACATGTTAAATATATTATCCACAAATGCTTTAGGCAGATATTTAGGTTGCCTGATCATTGATAGTTATGTGACTAGACACACATTTCAGTTTGTGATTTCATCTACTGGACAACAATTAACTTGGCGGAGCAAACAATCTTTCTCAAGCAAGACGTGCCACTCTTATTCGAGCAAATTAAGCAGTCAAACCAAACTACATAATGCAAAGTTTTTTGTTGGCAGAAACTACACTGACAAAATTAGATAAAATAAATTGCATATTTTTCTAGAGTAAAGGACAAACTCATTATTGAACGGGATAAGATTTGTAAATTTAAGGAGAAGGGTGGGCTTGATATTCGAAAATCAAAGATAATAAACCAGGCACTCCAAATGAAATTGCTTTGGAAGATTCTTGTTGAACAATATAATATTTGGGTATGCGAACTTTCTAGTAAATACTTACAAGACAAAAGCCTATTGGAATATAGATACAAGGAAAATGTCTCTTGGCAATGGTGAAACTTGATGAAAATAAAGGACCAATTTCAAGCTTGATTAATATGGAAAATTGGCGATGGAAACTCTATTAGATTTTGGAAAGACCCTTGGATTACAAATCATCCACTAGTGTTGGATCAGTGTTAGTTCCTTAAAACCGGAACAATGATTTCTCCATTCGAGTAATCGGAGTTTTGATAATGACAAACACTTGAAGCTAATTCCCTAGACAAGAGAATACATGAAAGATACAAGCATACATGAAAAGTAAGGGAAACATTCCCCGTAAAGAAGTTCGTGTACATGGCAAATAGATTGAGGACAAAAGAGTCTTTTCATTGTTGTCTTAGGCAGCAAGTAGAGTCACAAGAAGGAAGGCTTCCACAAAGGGTACACTGGTCTTTTTAAAAAGTATCGTGGTCCCCAAGAGTAAAAGGACAAAAGCGTCAAAAGGAAAGAAGCAACTACTATAAATAGAAAGCGAGGAAGCTAGGTCAAGTATGCTCTCAGAAACAAACTCACAGGAGTCACTGAAAGGTAGCAAGCGATTGCGAGAGCTCGGAGAAACATAGTGAAAACAAAGAACCAGATCCAGAGAAAGGAGATCCAGATCTAAGCGATGGGAGCTGTATGAAGCTTGTCATCGACTTGGAAGTTGGTTCCGGTGCAAAAGGGATCTGCATCAGGAACGAGTCAGGTTCAAGTATCATATTGATTGTGTCTAGATCTAGATTCATGATAACATAGTCGTTAGTATTGTTTGTAAGTGTGTTTTCGAACAATAGAGAAGTTCGTCTTTGTATTGTGCATCTCGAGATCTATCAATCTAATATAGTACTTGTTCAAAATCCTCCAAGGGACTCCAAGGGAGGTAGATGTTTACTCTCCAACTAGTAGGTTGTAGAGGTTCCTCTATAAGGAAACGTGTCTTGCTTTTAAGTTACAGTTTTATATTCTGTGTTGATCTATTTCGCTACGTAAGGGAACTGTCACTAGAATAGTTCCCGATTTGTTTTACTAACAAAGATCTTGGATCCTACAACTAGTGAATGTATGTAATCCGCCTGAGTTGACTAATTTGGATGAAAATGTTTCAGAATTCATAACACCTAAATGACAGTGGAATTTGTTTAAACTGACAAAGGGGCTTCTGCGGTATGGGTTGATAGGATACTCTCGGTTCCTATACCACACAATATATAGGATTTTTGATAGGCTATACTAGACACCCAAGTAAAAATGGATGGTTCTCAACTCATTCGAGATCATCATCGATATCAAATGAGAGTGAAATGACATCTTGTGGCTTTAGTTGGATCTAGAATTTAGACATTTACCCAAAGGTGAAACTTATTATGTCACAATGGACTACCCACGAAAGAAAAATTAGTTGCAAACTACATTTGGTGTCGCACAAGAATGTGTCATGCGCAACCACTAGACTTAGGGCTGGGCAACGGTCCAAGACCGGACCGGACCGGACCGGGACCGACTTCTTGAAAAAATTGGACCGAGGACCGGACCGGATATTCCCTGTCCGGTCCGATCTCGGTCCCGGTCCGGTCCGAGTTTGGACCGGTTTTGAACCGAACTACTATTTTATCAATAAAATGTATTATTTTTAATAAAAAAAAGTTTTATTTATTTATAAAATATATTAAATATGATAAAAAAATTACATATACTATCATATAAAATTAGATTTGTATTTTTAACACAAATTTTATAATATAACAATACATATTTTTTACATAAAATATATCTTTTACCACTAATACCAAAAGCCAGTTCGGACCCGAACCGGGGAACGACTCTTCATTTTTGTGGACTGAGGACCGGATCGGATACCTCCCGGTCCGGTCCAAAAATTCGGTCCGGACCGGATTTTGCCCAGCCCTAACTAGACTGAAAATACTTATCATTTGCTAGCACAATGCCCATTCACAAGACAAGTAATGGACTACATAGATCAGTTATTCTCCAAAAGTTTGACTAGTGTTGCAACTGGGAACAAGAATTTTACTGCTTGGATCAATAATGTCCGAGAGAAACTTTTGACAACTAAATTTACTAAACTGGTTACCATCTAGTGGTGTGTTTGGCATCACTGCAACAAGTCTATTTTAGAATAATATGACATATGGGACAAAAGATTTCATGGAATATGTTTGATGTATTAAATAAGCAACTAGAAGGTAAGTCAAGCACTTGAAGGTGAGGATGTTGTGAACAATGAGGCACCACAAAGCAAAAGGAGGAGATCAAAAATAATAAAATGGCAAAAATTGCATAAAGGGATTTATTAAACTTAATTTTGATATATCCAAACTTACAAATGGGATGGCCACTACAAAATATATCTTTCGTAACCATCATGGAGGGGCAATTAAAATAGACGTCAATAAAAGACAATACTGGAATTCACTACAAGCTGATGCCCAGGACATGTGTATGGAAGTACGAGCGACCTAATTGATTAAACTGGAGAAAATTATGATCGAAGGTGATAACATCCAGATAATAAATGTCTTTTGTGGACGTCGGAGTTGCCCATGACAAATAGAAATGATTGTGGCAAACACGCTGCTAATGTTAAAATCTTTCGAGGTTGTCGAAATTAACCATGTGCAACACAACGGTTGATTACATAGTCTATCTGCAACACTCGACCACCCCTAATCATCTTGCGACTCATCTAAAACTGAATGTTCTCATGCGAAAGAATGCTTTCTAGGCTAAACCCCTTTAGTTTTTGCCTAAAATTTTCCTCGTAAGAAAATAAACATACAACAGAGTTTATATAGCAATCTGTTACTTTTTACTTCTTATAATATTTGTTCACTTTCCTTTGTAAAATGGAAAATAGACAAATATTATGGGACAGAGGGAGTACTAAGTTAATTAACAACAGTAATTATTATCATTGTGATATTAGCGTCAAATTGTCCGTTCTTTTCCCCTCAAAAAGAATCAAGATTGTTTGTTCTTTTGAGGAAATCGATTACAATTTACTACTCCATAAATCACATGGATAACCTATAGTCAAAAAGGACGATCCAATTTCATTTTTACACTTCACCCCATACGACCGATTTCTTGTCAGCAATTTGTTGGACTAGCCATTCCACGTCGGCTATAAGAAATCATTTCCATAGTAAGTAATTATGGTTTGATCGAAATTGGCTTAGTAAATAATTACGGTGTGATCTATATATTACATGTTTGTATGTAGAAGTTTAGGGTAAACTAGGACACCCTTAGGTCAATGAACTTAAGGATGCACCTCATGTCACAAACCGAGGTTATCTGCAGCGGTCAAATTTGCATTTGGACTATCGAAATTTCGCCAAATCACGAAAATGAACTTGACATTCATAAATTTTGGGTTGTTGGCCTATAAGAATTCATCATCAGTAGACGTCCGAATCTTCCACACGGTCTAGTATAAGTTTAGATGACCTTTAACTAGTAGAAAGTTTCAAAACAATGATACAATCTTGTAATTTTGACCGAGAAATAGGTCAAACTTGTCATATATGAATGGTTGCACTTGCAAACCACTTTATACAAATGCATATTCAACAATGACACCCTTACACGAATCCGCAATAATTTTATTTCAAGGTACTGTATGTGTCTATTACGCAAAATGTTTTAAAAAAATGTATGCCTATATTCATCAGTACGTTCTGAACCAATTCTCTTATAAACCCCATGTCGATTTTCAGATCTCTCATGTCATAATAGCTAAAGCAGTCTCCTCCTTCTCATCCTCGTTGTGCTCTAAGCTCCTGACAAAAGATTAAAAAAAACAATGTAGATGAGAAAATTTCAGATTCAGTAAAGAAGAACGCCATGAATCTAATAATCAAACTCTGTTTTACCTGAATGCCAGATTGTGGCAAGTTCTGTCACATGGGTACGCACAATCGATCACCTTAACCTCGGCTCGATCGAAAAACCAGTTGCCAACTGACTGTGCAATGCCCTACACGCTCATCAGAACCATCAGATTTCGCCACATTGAAGTAAAGCAATTTTAGGTTGAAGAAATTAAAGAAATGCCCTTTCATAGAACCATTGGAAAAAAATGTAGTCTCATTGAAATTGTTGTTTGTACCTTTTTCCCAACATGAGGCGAGTTATTGCTATACCAAGTATCTTGTCGCTCGGACTGGCAATGAGCGAAGCAAGAGTTGACAAAGAGTCCATTTTGTCTAGACCGTGCAAAGCCCTTTAAAGCATTCAACATCTGCCATCTAAATCCTGCAATTTTGCATTAAATCCTTTTTTTTCATTCATTTCCAGATCTTTCTTAATTTGGGAACAATACAAGTTACAATTTAATTATGAATCTGACCTTGTAAGAACTGAATTTGTTGTGTGTTGCAATGTGCAATATTCATCTTGCACTCGCGCCAATTCCCATGAGGATCAGCTGGTGCTGTGGCCAAACTTGCTTGGATCTGATTGAAGCAGCCAATGTTTAAGCAAGGCGATCTATATGGTGACATGAAAATATTGCAATGGTAGGTCCAGAAATTGAAGCAGTTATCGGATTCACCTGCCATGCGTCGTATGCTGCATTTAGAAGAAATAATGGGGTCTTGATGTTCTGTATCAAGTGCTGAGGGAAGAAACACTGCACAATAACGGAACAAGGAAAGATAAATACTTAGATACAAAACCTTTTATAGGGCTTTATGCATGCCATGATTGAATGTAATCTTACTAGAATTGGATTGAGATGCCTTGTGCAGCTCCAGGGTAAATGTGATCCTACACCCTGCAATTGTTATAAAAGATGTGAGTAAGCAATGAATTAGGCCAAATACTGAAGTTGAAGAGCTACAAGTAAATCTCATAGCAATAAAATGAACCAATCTCAGTGTAAGAATGTGTCTAGACAGATGTTGACCTAGTTAGGCCATCTTTTTGTAGTTGTTATTTAGCTTATAACTTGTAGGCTCTGCATACTCAGTTATTTAGTATCTTATAAGCTACAGGTTATCGAATTTTCATAACTTATAACTTATATGCATCAACTAGTTTATCAGTTTCCAATGCCAGATTTCACTAGCATTGTATTACAGTACCTGCAAGCGAACGACGCCCCCCAATAATCTCCTCATAGTGCGTCTACCAGCTATATCTGTTCTGCAAGAAGAAGAGACAACAAAAACACATGCAACCAAGATCAAATGGTAAAACATTATCATTTGCTTTCAGACAGAAAAGCTTTTACAAATCTGAATTCTAAAAGAAGTTGAAGAAGCAGCTTACGCATCAAGAAATAAGCCGCCATCACTTAGACATTTGACCCTGGCAGATCTTGGAAATAATGCTCGGAACTCGTCACAATGTACTATGGAAGCCAGACCCCCAGCTGAGCATCCAGAAAGAAGTGCCTAAAATTGCAGAGTAATTGTTTAGTGAAAGGTGTAATATCACTGAGAAAATGTAGGGGGAAAAGTGATAATTTCTCTAACCTGGTGAGCATGACGCATTCCTAGTGACATCATCTCTTCCATGGCTGCCTCCCATATATGCTGTCCTCGGAAATATAGTTGTGCTTCCTAAGAAACAAAAAAAGAAATGCTAAAACATAAACTTATTGGCAATTTGGCTTAATATATCTGTCTGTCTATTGCCCTCAGGATGTTTTATAAAATTTTAAGCCTATACCAAAAATGGAAATGGAATTTTCCATTTCCATTGATCATATCACTTGTAAGGAAAAAAAGGAAAATTGAGTGAAGTAATTGACATTTTGCATAATTGGCATTACTCGTGATCAATCAGCAGTGACATTTGACTGACCTTGTTTTCACTATCTCCCGTAAATGAAGCACCGTCACAATAACGGATCTTCACTCGATTCCAGTTGTAAAAATCTGTGAAGATATGACAATACATTAATAAAACAGTGTTGGTCTGAATTATAGAAGTGAAATAAGGATGGGTAGAGAAGCATCATGCCAGGATTTTCGGAGATTTTATTGCTCAATATTCCAGTAAATGCAATCTGCTTTTCCATATAATATGAGGAACCATGGCGTGTTTTTTTCCTGTAAACACAGTTTCTTATTGTATCACACCAACCTCCTCCCTGTTAACAAGGGAAAAAGAAATCAGACGAGTTAAAGTTTCAAATAACCAACCATAGATCATTAGATATCATACTGTATCAATAAGTATATTTGTTATACGGTTTTTCCCACCTCTAGTTGAATCAACCAACTGTTTGCCCCTGATCCATATCCGTGATGAATATGATAAGCTGGCCATGATCCATCCAAGCAAACTTCACATGAAGAAAAATGAACAGAAAGCAGGGTCAACATTGTCAATGTCGTAAGGTAAATTGAAACTGATGTGCTAATAATCAATTAACTGATACTGATTTTGGAGCTATGCAAGCTGACCAAACTTACACAGATTCTAAATACCTGCGTGTAGTAAATAAAAACACAAAATATACTAATTAACATTAACCCTTAGATAGTTGAAGTTGGTTGTGTAAATCCAGGGGCATGACAGGTTTTGTTAGTATTGCCATGTAAATGCATAATTATACTCAATGCCTTCTACAAATGGGGAAATCACTTCTAGTTTTTTCTCCCCTTTTGAATATTTTATCTTATGCAAATGCAACTATGCAAGCAGTTAGATTTGACAAATCTTATAACATACAAAAAAATTCATATAAAAGTAATGAGAAACATGAAAGTCTATGTGAAATTTACACAGCGTAAAGAGAAGTGCTGATGTGTAATGGACCATGATAATACAAACAAAAACAGACTAGCAGCAGTGCATTTGGTAAATTTTATCAAGAGGTCCAAGATCCAAGAATATAAGATTTCTTAGATAAATATAAAATATTGGCCATAGAATTATGTTTCCCAAAAGCAGGCCTATAATGTTCCAATTGATTCTCAAGTAAAAGCCAAAATCTTTAACTGGTAGTGGAATCACTGTTTTATAGGATAAAATCAGACCTGAAAAACATACACTTGTTTGTAGTTCCTACTCTATTACCCATTTGATAGAACCACAAAATAATTACCCATTTCCCTAAATATGCAAAATTTCACCTTGCCAGAAGATTAATCTGCAAACACACTACTATCAACAACAAATTATCCAGAAAGTGTCTATCCTGAAAGTGCATATTCAAGTCAGACAGTGCAAAGAGCAAATATGATACCATAGTCAGCACAAATTAGTCCAGTTAATCTGATTTCATATTGTTCCCAGTCCCTTTAAAAAAACTGATAATGTGTTGAGTGCTCAAGTACATTTCCTTTTGCAACCTATTATATTTCATAAGCATTCACACACAGAAATGCTTAAATTGCTATATAAGTAGTACACCAAAAAACAGAAATGCTTATATGCAACAACTGTCATAAGCTAGAATTATAAAAATCAACTTGTGAGCTGAAGCTATAATTAAGGAAAAGGAATGCAAGTAGAAGAAAAGAAGCCACTTTTATACATGCTTAAGTTATGATTAGCTCAACCCTGTACACTGCTTTTCCCTATTTGCCTCAATGATTTATATGTCTCTCTCCCAAATTTAAATTCCAAAACAATCATAAAATCATGTACACTGTTTTTCCCTCTTTATCTCAATGATTTCTATGTCTCTCTCCCAAATTTAAGATCCAAAACTAATCATAAAATCTCCAACCAAGATGACAGAACAATCGTTCCAAGAACATAAATAGCATAATGAAAAGTGAGATTGAAACTCACCAGCTCCTTTAGAAGCAGCTCCTCTAATGAGAGTGCGACCCACCATCAAAGGAAGGCTGAAACCATACTTGCTCTCCTCATAAAACTCAGTCACATTAAACCCTTCAAAGGAATCCACCCATTTGAAGCAAACAAGCCCAAGAACTCCCAGAACGAATACCAACTCCTTCCTAGCCATCTCAATCACACTCAAATTCGGTAAAAGAACAAAACTAATAGAAATGGGTTTTCAGAAAAGAGCACAAAAAGCAAAAACCCAGCTCTAAAATTCCGGGGGGTTTGAGGGGAGAGAGGCGCAAAGTGCAACGGAATAACGCGTCATGCGAAATGTGTGATTGAATTTATGGGCTTTGAAAGAGCCGGAGCTGGGAATGGGGGCCAGAGAAGAGAGAATATTACAAACAAATTTGGAGCTGGAGGGTTTCACGGAAAATGTGGTGTGTTTTTGTAGTGAGATTTATCAAAGTGATTAGTGTTGGCACCGTGTAATTGGATTTCTGTGGTTGTGTAATTGGATTTCTGTGGTTGTGTAATGTCAGTCTGCAAGTGAGGGATTTTTGTTTCTCTCTTAAAATAAACTGCATTTATAGTCCCCTTAAATTGAAATTATCATTAATTCACCCCTAATTAGTAATTTATCCAAAATAGTCACATCTAAATCTGAAAATCCTTTTTCATAATAATGAAACTGTCACTTAAGCTAGACAGAAGCTTAAGTGAGTACTCTATGTTTATATACACCTAATACAAGTATTTTGAGTGTCAAAGCAATTTTTTAGGTTTTGTCACTTAAGTTAGACAAAACTCAAACCCCATTGTAAATAAAATGTTTTTCCAAAAGGATATATCCTTTAAATGGGTGGGTTCACTCAATTTATAGGAAAATCAATTGAAATTTATCCAATTTTTTTTTATCAAGGTAAGAAATCAATTACTAAACAAACTTGATAGTCGAAAGGTCGTCAAAAAGACAGCACCACCAGCTAAATCACAACCTGAAAGAAGTAGAAAACTACAAGCAAGGAAAATACAACTGAAATAAAAACACATAAGCGAGAAAGGGGGCATGGCATGGGGAGTAAAGTGCAACTCCATCCACGCCCAAAACTCAAATCCCAATCGCAACGAGGTACAAATGCCGAGCTTGAGGTACAACCGTCAAGTTTCAAGTGATTGTGTGAATGTGCATCACATATGAAGGTTCAAATTCGCATCTAAAGAAGAGAATTGGGGCCCATGCCTAGAAAATGGACACACGGGCCAGAATTAGGATGGGCACGCAAGGAAAGAGTCACCCGCGTCATCTATTCTTGTCCTCATACAAACCAGTTGTCGTTTAGAGGGCACATGCCGCCGATCGGCATCGATGGACCGAGCACTTGCCCCAAACAAAACGAGAGAGAAGTCAGGAATCGAGGGACCAAAGGAGGAAGTGCTCATAACACCCAAATGAGGTTTTTCGAAGCTACTTTTGTCAAACAATAAAAAATTAATGTGGCTTATGGGTATGCTAGTGAATATAAAAAAATAGAGGTAGTTTTATGCAAATTGACATAGAAGGAAGGGTTGAATGAAGTTTACATGCAAAAATGTTATAGGACAGAGACAGTGGCATATGTAGGTGCATGGGACAGGAGAGGTGGCGCCCATGAGAAAGACATGAGCCAAGACTAGAGGTGATTATTAGTTTATTCACTACTTCTGTAGTTCATCATACATAGTTGTCTGTTGGGCACTTGGGCTGACCGGGATATAATTATAATATGACTAATGTACAAAAATTGCAGACTTGCACGTAAAATATGAGAGATTATGCAAATTTTCACTTTAATTGAGATCTGTATAAAAAAATCAATTATGTGTTCTTTATTTCTTTTCTTTTTTTGTTTTGAACGGGTAATTAAATTGAGAATTTTGCCATCTGTAAGTGTCGAAACGAAGACTTTTAGGTTCTCCTTGAAACCTTGATGCCTAGATTGCGCCCCTCGCCTCTTCATTTCTTCTATTTGTTAGAGCGTGTTCAATAACTTTTTTTTTTTTTTAAAACATCCTGCCTTTTATTATTTTTATTTTATATGCATTGAATTTCACAATTTCAATTGTTTTTGAACACTTTTACATTTTAAGTTAATTAAACAACTTGAATCAATTTAGTTTTCATTTGTGTTTTTATGAATAAAGAGGGGAGTTCATATAGGAAATAGAAATTGTAGGAGGAACAACTCATCAAGTTTATATAATAAGCATTGTTTCTCTAAATTTCTGATAAACAAAATACGTACGTACTTACATGGGACCAACTAGTGTGTATATATAGTAACGGTTTTTCTAACCTATGTCTTAAGGTATATGTTAAGCATACAGATGAAGGAAACTAAAACCCTATTACAAAATTAATGAACCCTTTTTAAAAAATAATTAATTTAAAATAAGCATAAATTTATAAAAATTTGCCAGTTTTAGGAGCTTAACCTATGTCCTTGCAGCATAGGTTAGAAAATCGATATAGTAATCAGACATATTTTTGTAAGTTTAATGTATTAATTTGGAGCATTTATGTTTTTATGCTACAAAAAAAAGATAAAAGGAAGTGTATTTTTCTACTCTTTTTTATAAAGATGTTTCTATTATTTGTAATGATATTTTTAATGTTACAAAGAGGGTATAAGAACACATAAATAATAGGACTTATCAGAAAGTAAATTAATGATCTCAAAAATCAACTACCTAATAAAAAAATGAAAATGACAGAAGAAAAATGTAAAGCATTAAATGGACAAGAATAAATGAAGAGTTTATCCAAAATAACTTCGATGAAGCGAAGAATAACCAAGACCTCTCTTCTTTCGTCTACACTCTCTGAGACTACCACGCCAATGTCTTATGTCTTGTCATGGAGGTTGGATTCATTGGAAAACAATTTATTCTTATGATTGAAACTCTTGCTCGATCTTAGAGAGGGGTTTCAAGAAGCTCTAAGGCAAGGTTGAAAGTCGCTAGTAACTGAGAGTGACAATCTACGTCTGGTGAGCGCCTTGAACTTCAAATGGAGTTGCCTGTGCAAAATCGAAATCATCATGTTAAACATCCTTTGGTGCCTTAGCCATGCGAAAGAGTGGAGCGCCACCCATTTTTTCATGGAAGTCAACATCATTGTTGGTTTTATTATTAAAAAACCCTCAAAACTAATAGCGCGCGACTCCTTGACTATTGATCTAAATCATTGTGACCTCATTCACAAGAATATTGTAAGACGGACAACGTCGAGATCAATAATATTGTCTCTCCTAATCTTTTTCTTATAAAAAAAACAGTTATTGTTGCTCATGGTTTCATCTTTTCTATTGTACTACAACAATGAGTGAACGATCTTGATTAAAGAATAACGATCGGTATGAACCCGACGAGCCGAATCCATAAGATAATTAAAGATCAAATCATAGTGTTTTCCACAAATCACAATGATTAACAAAACATCGTTATAAGATCCAGAAAGGCCTTTTCGCGTACCACAATTGTAAACAAACATTTTACATGAAACAGACCCCCACGTAACCACTCCAAAAAAAGTCAATAATTGTTCATTCATCCAGCATCAGTTTCCACTGGCCACCGACAAAGAAAAAGCAGCGTGTAGTATCATAATGAGATGCTTCAAATGTTTTGGGTAAAACTAATCTCCCGCCATCTAAAATAGCATAAAATGATAGAAAATTACAGTGAGATAGAATGAAGTTTGTGAATGGATACCTAAATATTTGTATTTGTCAATAATAATAATAATAATAATAATAATAATAATAATAATAATAATAATAATAATAATAGAAGCAAAAAAATAATCAAAAATCGAGTATTAATTAACCTGTAAAATTACAGAAAAGGAAATTTGTTGGCATAAGGGTAGATATGGAAAAAAAAATTATTGGGTCTAAAAATATACGGGTATAAATCCATATGATATGTCATAAAAATATAGAGACGTGTTAGTTTAAAATAAACTCATAGTCTTAACTCAGTTATCATGGCATGAGTAAGGGACGAAGTGAGAGGGGTTAGACGCCTAACATTAACAATTGCAAATCGAAAGAGACAATTTGTGTTTCATCTCTTATAGAAAATTAACAACTTTAAGATATAAATAATACAATCGTACACTAAAGTGGGCTCATAATTATATTATAGAGATTGAAACTGAAAGCTGTTTTAGTGAGGCTAATAAAGACTGAAGTGATTGATAAACAAAGATAGCACTAATAAAGATAGTTATCGTATCAAGAATTTTGAATTTTAATTAAAAAGGATGGATAAAGGTTGTTCCACTACCAATATAAATTTCTACCCTTATAAAATAAAAAATAAGGCTCTCCTCCCTTTTTATTAAGAAAAAAAAAGCATTTGTTGCCCCTTGCCCCTTAAATTCACATATACATGGATATTAAAAAAGCAACTCAATTTATTCTCATTAGAAAACTTGAAATGCTTATCATTGTCGATGTTTAAGAAATAGCTATATTATATGTTAAATTTCAGACATGAAAATTGATAAGTTTCATGAATTTTTATTTTGTTTGTAAAAAAGAAGTCGGCAAAACTTCATTCGGAGGACCCCACAACTACAAAAAGCCACGGACCCCCGTGACAATATTTTTTGGCAAGGAATCAACAACACTTCATTCCAAGAGCTAATCTGCAAAAAACTTTCTATCTGTTATTATGTTGAGCTTCAAGAGACAACATTAACTCAGTGAGGTTCCGCTACAGCGAGATCTGGAGGTTAAAATGGGGATACTCCAGCCTAAGGAAAAGGGGTACACCGTACACCCGATAGGTTGAGCTGCAAGAGGATTTAGAGAATTTATTACTAAACAAGCCAGTTAGCCAGGTAGATTAAAAGGCCGAAAGAATCGGCAGCCAGCCAAACCGGCAAAAAATACAAGGACCAAAAACACCAAACTTCTTCATAGTTGCCCTTAGTTCATGATGACAAAAAATAATCAAATTCTAGGGAATTTGAAAGTTGTCACTAGACTAACAAAACTTCCTCATAGATGTTCAAAATTGAAGAATCGGTATTTTTAAGAACTCATGATGCCCTAAGTTCAAGATTCATGATCTTTTGTGAAACCTCCTTCCACTGGATCAATGTAGAAAAGTGATGCTAGACATATCAACACATCTGTCAGGATGAGGCCAACTGCGTCGAAAACAAACTTCGGGGCGAACAAACCCCATACCTGAACAACAAAAAGAAAGCATGTTAATTCATACGCTATACACAATTGCTCGAAAGAAAGTTTGTCTTCAGTAATTAGTACCATTAGATGCCGACGATGAATTGTAACACACAATATTGTGAACGAGGAAGCAGTAGCTGTAATTAACCCATACATCAAGAATACCTGAAATACATACAAGGATGAATCAACGAGCCTCAGCGAGTTAGCTTTAGTTACCACATAACTACGGATGGATATGTATAGTCTTACTTGAGATAATTGTGCAAACAAAAGATTGGGTGGATTCTTCTGGTAGTTTAAAGCTCTATGGCAGACAAGCAACGGGAGACCAAAAATAGGAAGAATGTGTGAAAAACCAAAAGTGTCAATTGCCAGAAGAATGGCCTGTCTCACAAGATTGAATTCATCAAACCTAAAAAGAGAAGAGTGCCCTCTATCGTTAACAAGTCAACAATGTTTGATTTCTTATAATTTACATGGATACAATATATGAATGAAAAAAAAAAGAAGAGAAAGGCGTTTTTACCCTATGAATGCAGCACCATAACGAAGTCCATCAAAAGCACACCTGCAAAAATAATTGACCAAAAATACCATATAACTTCAAGCCAAGTGAATTAACACATTCAGCTTGAGAACTCAAAATGAACATTTGAAGCACCTACCAGTGACCAGTAGAAAAGAATAGAGTAACTGCCAGCAGGCTCCACTGTGTTACAGGAGAAGAGTAGAAAGTAAAATTGCTCAAATCACCAAGTTTATTGGTTTGCCTCAAATTTTCCAGACTAATAATGCACCACACTGAACAAAAAAATTAATCAAACTTTTAATCTCTTCCTTTTAAAACCAATACTTCGGTTATGGAACTTGAATATCAGACAATAACGGAAGCTTATAGAAAGATTCGTATTATGTACCTGCCACAATGCTTACTAGAGCAATCAGAGGACCTTGCTTTCCTGAAAGGAGAACTATTGTAGGACTGGATGCAGATAACATGGAAATTGTCTTGGCAGTGAGTTCATTCCTACAATCTGATGTTTTCCCTCCTCTAAAGAATTGACCAAGTGCTAATGACACCACTTGAACGCACCCAATGACATAAACTAATTGAGGTATGCAATCTCTTGCAATATGTTGTAGTGAGAGTGGTAAACCAAGTGGTTTACATTCAAGGATCCAATGAGCTGCTATCAGCACATAACAAGAACACGTTCCCATGGTAAGATATTTTTGGAAGCCTGGTGAAGGTATTCTATGAATACAGTGTTGCAAAACATACGCCAAGAAAATTATGCTCAATACAGGAACAAGCAAGGACAAGTAAATCCAAATGGGATGATCCTCTGTACTTCCAAGTAACCATGAAACATCCAAAAATTTAGCAGTATCTTTCGATAAGCCCAACTCCATAGTAATTTTCAGAACAAGGATCAACAATATTGACAACGCTGCCTGCAAGCAATCCCACGGAAAACCAGAGTAAGTAGATCTTTACATTAGGACGATACAAATAAACGTGTCCTGTTTTGAGTAATAGAGTATGAACTAGTGCAAACAGAAAGAAGGGGAGCAAGAGAAATCAAGATCAAGTTAACATACAGCTGAAAGCATGTTCCTCTTCATGATTGAGTGACGCAACTCAATGATCCAAAGAGTTCCCAAGAAATATATGGCGACTTTTCCTTCTTCCACTAAGCACAAGGTTAAAGACACAACAGAAATAACTATCAAAGAAAGAGTAATTAATTATTACGAATGAGAAATGTAGTAGAAATTTGTTGAAGCAAACTTACATATAAAACTATTAGACAGGAAACTACAAGCACGAATCAGCACCACGAACAAGGAGAAAATTAAACCCACTGATATTTGAGTACTTCCCCGAGCAATAAAAGATGGTCCACACAGTTGATTTACTCTCTTAATTGCAGTCAAATGCAGCAGCAGAGAGATAAATAAGATGCTCAATCCAATTGCCATCAAATTTAAATCAAACTCGGTCCATTTAGAACGTGCAAGCTCAATCACACTGGAAAGAAACCTTAAATATGCTTCAGCCTGCGTCTTCAGTGCCAACAAGGAGGCATCATGGCTTTCCTCTTTGCAAGAAAATGAACTTTTTACATGTGACAGGTTCTCCTGTGCTTGAGAAAACATATCTGAAACATGTAACAAGTCCTCAGAGGGAAACCCAATCACTGACGAGGTTGAATAAACGTCGATGTATCTCTTCACCTGCATTGGTTGAAACAGCCTGTCATTCCAAGTTTAAAAGCAAAAATAGCCACAACGAAAATCAATTTAACTATAAAAATAAACATTTTATTCTTGTAATTGCTGGAACTGATCACAAGGTATATACAGACAAACAGAGGCAAAAATTAAATTGTCATTCACCATTGCAATGCCAAGCTTCCAGGAGTAGACTATTAAATTGTTTATAGTTTATAACATTATCACACATTCGCATTTTGTATGGAAGCTAATCAGTGAAACAAAGTAATTTCTCTTGAAATAGAGTGAAAAGGGAAAAGGCAAAAGTCCATTGAAGCAAGACCTGCATGTTATTTTACCTGCCAAGCGTTGACGCAGAGGACATCCACATAATGCCGTAGCCATTTATGCACGTGTGTGTAATTTTTGCAACCTTCTACATCAGCATCTTCAACTAAAGAAGCACCAGCTCCCAGAGCATACAATTCAGGATTTACACGGCCAATACTGTACAGAAGGATCTTATTAGTACATGATGATCAAATTAGAGAAAAAATGTAAAAAATATTTGTCCATCATATGCAACATTTAAGGAGCCAAGTACAAATTTATTTGGGAAGAGCTCGCATACTTGTTCCAAGTCTTTAAATAGGTCTTTTAACTATCCGACACATCTTGGAAATATTAACAAGTGGCAAAAAATTAGTAGTGTAAAAAAAAATCAGCCGGCTATTTTCATATCAACTCCTTATTTATGGTGTATGGTATGGGCTGTGGGCATTAATGTCCCCCAGACCCCGCCATGGAGGGAGGATACTGGGGCAATGTGCTGTTGTTGTTGGACTACGGAGTTCAGATCGTATAGGTTTCAGGCAAATCATATTATGATATTACAACCTTCAATCTAAAGTTGGTTGAGTTCAAGACATTTTCGGACTGGATCTTTAAGGATACTTTCAGTCCATTTTATTTAAATTAATGTAAAGATGACACTTAATCTCAAACTCTTATAAACAGCTCAAATAGAAAGTCTTTAGAGTGGTTAACAGATTCTTTTTATAAGATAAGTTTTTAGAGTGGTTAACAGATTCTTTTTATAAGATACTTGTTTATTTCAATTTTCCATTTTGAAAATCCTTTTTTCCCCTGAAATTTCATTCAGCGAATCTCACTTTATCTAAATGAACTTGTAAGAAAAAGGTCTGCCCAAGTCCACTTGTATGTTTAAAAAAAGTTAATTATAAGATTAATTCTCAAACATCATAAGAATGGCATGCCATCACCACTCCTAATGTCCAAGATCAATGCATAAGTAATTCTTAGTAGATACATACAAGAACAAATTGAATTCTTCTTCTTTTCATCTTCAAACTGTTATACAATTTGGATCAGACTCAGATTGAGCTTCCCAAAATCAGGTCCTCATTTGGAAAATTTTGGTTCTAAAATCATATCAATTTTTTTTATCACTTATCATTTCCAATTAGTTTAGATTTTATATCAATTTAATTGAAGCAAGATTAGATATTGAATATTCGGTTTTGATTTTGCACAATCACTTTGACATACAAGGAAATAACTAGGTATAACAAATAAAGTATCCATATGGAGTATCTATATAATATTATAGATATGAATTCTAATATTTCATTCCTCAATTTAACCTTCCAATATGTCTCCCATAAACCAACAGGAAAAATATTTCTTTCCTCAATCCTCAATGTTAAGTCATTGCTCAAACCTAGAGTAGGGTGTCTTGGTATATATTAAACCGTCAGCCTAGTCTCACTAATCATTGGAAGCAAACAATTATGGACCAAAATCATTGTTGCTTCAACTAACTAACCACCCATCCTGTAAAACTACGAAAGTAGGAATATGGACAGCTCCCAATGTGCACAAGCTAGTCTCAAAAGCAAGGCATTTATGAACAAAGATGCTGCATTATTCTCACTCCATACAATCTTCAATTACATTAAATCTCTTCTAAGTAAAATAGTTGTCTGATCAAGTTGTCTTTCCTTGGTGGTTATCAATGAAAAAGGATTTTCGGAGGAAACAACTTCTCTGTGCTTTCAGCATAATGTCTATATTCAGAATGAATTCAGTTAACAATGGTAGAATCTGAATTAGTTATTCAGGGTAAAGTGATTCTCAATTTCAATGTCAGGGAATTAAATTTACAGTCAATATAAAAAGATTTTGATCATTTTATGTATAGTTTCTAGGGTGTCAAGGATATAAACCAAAATATAAGAATCTAATTGACATTGAACTTCCTGCTTGTCAGCCAAACATACAGTTAGATACTTCCTAGGAATTTTAATTTGCCAAAGTAAAGAACAAGAACTATTTGATCAGGGTGCTTACACTGCACCTTCCAAATGGAAAAGGAACACCAAGCATTGCTGATATTGTTGCTGCAAAATCAAGCTGCAAAATGCCCAATCAATTTAGTGTTGGCACAATTTTAGTCTCGGTATTTAAAAAAAATAATTAGCAACTTAGATAGGTTGAGAAGAACAGACAAGAATCCATGCATGAAATACAGAACTAAAACAGACCTGCTCAATCGTGCTAAAGCATATTGGTTTTCCATCCTGAAAAAGTGGATTTTAAAAAACCTTCGTCAAAGATATAGGACTGACCCAAGAATTTTAAGGAAAAAAAAAAAGCAACCTAATCCACTAGTGAAATTTTTCACATGGGAGATAATCTGCACTCTGCAGACGCTGTTCATTTAATAAGCTAATGCTTTTATACCAATTTATCCTATTGGAGTATGAAGGCCTCAGCTTTCCACCAGCAAAACCATCCTTGCATTCACAGAATCTAATAGTTTCACAGGGAAAGCAACCAAAATGCATATGACAAGTTTTATCTACTTCTTGAAAGCTATATCATATTTTCACCACAATACGATCTATATGTAGAGTTTATGCTAATCAGAAAAGGAGAATACTAATACTAAGCACTAAAGAATCCCGATCATTCACGTAGCACAAACAAAAGATGCTTTGCTCTCAGTATCTCTTGCCCCTTTCACGGTTTGAGGAGAAAAGTTCAGGTCAGGCAATGGATTAAGAACTTGAAATAGATATATCTTGGAACTAAAATAAAAGGGGAAGTGCACGAAGATGTGCATATAAGTTTACAAAATTAATCAAGGGTGAGAAAGGGATAAACATCAACAACAAACAATCCTTGTTTTTCTCGATCCTCCAAAACCTATGTGTAAAAGAAGTGTGGTTAGCAAAGAAGAAATCATACCATATTTATTCCACAAGATGAGGTATCAAGTTCGGATGGTATAGAAAATGGAAGCCTCTTAAAACTCTTTGCAAATATTGAGGTTTCAACCTGCAATCAGAAGGGGGGGAATAAACATCAGTACTCCAAAACTTTACTCCCAATTCATTTCATTCATAACTCTAAAACTTTCACTTGAATATCATAACCAAAAGCTTTTAAAAAGAAAAGGTTCGCCAAACAAAATAGACCATACACAAACAACAAATATAGTACCTCCTCAGGGCTCCCTCCCCCGTGATCACCATTTAATGTTTGTCCGTGATCCCCCATGACAAGTAAAAGTGTATCCTCATGAAGTTCACCAGGACCAGACTGGCTTTCCAATGCTTCTACCACATTCTAAATTATAGAAGAGTGTTCAGTCAATAAGTCAATGAAATTGGGCTAATAAACATAATCTGACCATAAGAACGATTACCACCAACATCAGTAGCATTGCAAGAAGAAAAAACACGTCAGAAGAGGTCCTGGAAATATGGATCTTTATTCTTATCTTCCATCCTTAATACTCATTTCATACCCTAAACTCCATCAATAAGAGAATTTTTGGGTCATAAGTTTTTTCTCCAATCCAATCTATACACGTTTCATTCCCCATTGTTCTTGTTTGCTATCACGTTTAATTTAATTTAATAAGACAGTCTCTCCATTTCGTGAGTGTACATTTCTATCACTTCTTATGGAGCTATTTTCTCACCTATAGTCAGCTCTCAATCTAAAAGATGCTATTTCATTTGAAATAAATTATTCATTAAAATGTGGTTTGATTCCTTAAATCCACTACATTATTATTAAGATTATTATTGTAAAAGCATTTATCCTTTTCTTAATGACAATTTTCTGTTCTGCTAAAAAAAGAAACTAGGATAATCAGAAATTCATAATGAGGTCCTTCTGCTTCTATTAGTCATCTTTACTCTTCAGGTACAAAATCAAGCACTGATCCTAAAGCAATATATCTTACATATATCACAGAAGAGCAATCTCTACTGATAAGGAGCAAAGTACCATTCATTCTGAACTATAAAAGGCAAGCTTAAGAATGAAAAGATATGAAATAGGATATAGGACCAAGTACAGAAGCTAACCTCCAATATATTGTTATATTGCTCCAGTTTTTGTATCATTGGAATTGTATTCACACCAAATATATGACCAGCATGATCCTGCATCACATAAACATGTCAAGACTGTGTGCTCTGACAACAATATTATAAACGATCCAAGCATTCACAGAAAAAGTCACAACCATTTTTCAAGTCTTTCCTCTTTAAACTTCTATTACCTCAAAGTACACTAGAAATCTTTATGTTGCAATTACAGATTTTAGGAAACCTTCTTTCACAAATATCGATTTGTCTGGCAAAACCTCAAAGTACACTAGCAATATTGCAATTACAGATTTCCAGATGCTTTCTTTTGCGAATATCAATTTGTCTGGTGAAACCCCAGCATCGCCATGTAACAGAATGAACTTAACTTTTACAACACTTAATTGCCAACGGTAAATCAAGTATGCAACTTTCCTATAAGGCTATACTGAATTTTTATAAAGCTTATGTACCCAATTTCTTTCTAGAACGGAGTTTTCACCATATAATTGGCTGAATCTATCATTAAGCTGACAGCTTCCTAGTTTTTGCCATTACAGGGCTGATACCAAAGCAAATGCTCCATCAATCAGACACCAAATATATTTCCACTACAAGTTAATCTCTTGTTGTAGATTTATACTATCACATATTATATATATTTGTTTCATCAAAAAAAAAAGCCAAAAGGATTGGGAAGTGCATTAATAACACTGTAGCTGCATTTGAAACAGAAGTATCTTGTGCTAAAAGTTTATGGCACACATGGAAAATCATGATTCTTATGAAATATGTAAAGCCTACATAATTTGAGTATATTTAGAGCCAACGATAAATGCACGGCAGAATTAAAGATATTACACTTGTTTAATATATCAAGTAGCCTACGCATGTATAAGTTTGTGGCATGTGTATCAGTTTGTCTAACAGGTGTGTGTGTGTGTGTGTGTGTGTGTGTGCACGCGCACGTGAGAGAAAGGTGGAGAGGTTATATGGATTTAAAATGGCATACCACACCAAGGAAGTGTGCAATCAGAACATCCCAATTTCCTTCATGCAAAGATGGCAGTAAGTGCTCAATGCATCCATTGTCTACCTGGAAAAGGCGTTGTAATGAAGAACCTTAGAGATTAGACATAATCGTGAAGCCACTTTAGCAAATGAACTATTATGAGAATGAGAATGAATCTCAATATACCGTGTCCAGATCTTTAACATTAAAAGATGGGTAAGGAAACGATTTCTCAAAATGGTGAGGAAACAATTGCAACCATGTATCATCACCCATCATCACCACCCTTTTTCCATTTTGGACCAGCTGTAAGGTAAATGTTGGAATACATTTGTCAATAGCTAGTACTTGTAGTACCAAAGGCAATTACCTTAAAGTCATTATATGGCACACAAGGACCATAAGGATTGAAAGCAAACCTGCTGAAGTAAGTTGTCTTCAACTATTGCGGGTGCACCAAAACTATTTCCAACATCAATGAAGGTTGGAAGTCCACCAGTTGTCAAACCCTAAACAAATTCAGGGACCAAAACAGCTATGCATAAAAAATACTGCATAAGTGCCTAACCTTTTGCTTCTAAATGAAATACTAGCTGTCTGCCAGTTAAAAAGAGCATAATGTAAGATTTCATATCAAATATAAAGCTATATTGAAACTGCTTCTGGGAGGAAGATATAAACAGCCAGAAAGAGTAGAATGATTTTCCCTATGATCATTGCTTCAAAGAATAGCTATGTGCATAACCTGAATGGATATCATAAGTTCATGAAAATTATATTTAGAATCTTTTTTCATCCGATTTATGAAAAAGCAGAGATGCAACGACTAAGGATCAAGCATCAATTATTATATCAAATGGCTACACCTATTCACATTCCATCTTTAAAAAAATGGCTTCATTCTATATTTTAATTCTGAACATTTTATTTTGATCTAAAATCTCATTATTAACCAACCAAACAAGCAAACACATTTATCCTGAATAAGCAAGGTCTAAAGTTGAAAGTAAAATACATGAAAAGGTACAGAGTACATAAATCCAACAACCTTTTTTTTTTACTGGAAGACAATAATGACGCATTTAGTATCATCTAAGTTTGCAACCCTTTTTACCTTTAACCGCTGCAAACTCGTTGTTGGTGGATCAGCAATGGCTTTAAAAATTTTGGCAGATGATCCCGGTTCAGCAGCCAGCTTCTGTATTATTTTCAGATGATCCATCCATGGCTTTTTCTCTGTGAGAATTGATGACCAGGGAGTTGTACTCCCGCCATAATGGATTAGTCCCTCGACAAACAGCTTGAAATTTTTTAGAACTAGCTATAATACTCTATGATATCAGCATAATTCAAATCCATTAGTGCTGACCTTTGAAGAAGGAACTCGGTGCCACAAAATCAAACCTGATAAAAACCAAAACAAAGAGCACAAAGCAAAAATTACTGAGATCCAAAACACAAAACTATTATACTATCATGTAATTGCCAACTTTTCTCATATAAACCTATAGATATGTCCATTGACATAATGAACAAAGTCGAAAACAATACAATAATTAAATTCTCGTCGGTCCGATGTTCCTTAACTGAACTACAAGCTTGATCAACATATAAACTTATAAAGTCTACTTCCAAACCACTACAAAAATTCCAAATTCTGTAAGGAGATAATTACCAAATCAAACCCTGTAGATAAATCAGGAACATCCACTTACCTGAGAGCGTCGTAGACGATGATGACAATGCGGCCAACAGCCGGCTTCGTCCAGCACGTGGAAACGGTCGAGTTCCCACCAGTCGGAGGCGGTGGAGAGCCAGAGCACGGAGACTCAGAGATATCGGCGCAGTTGCTGTGATGTGGGAGCTCGGTACGGGTGAGGAGAAACCCGCGGGTGAAGAAGAAGATGGCGACGACATGGATGAAGAAGATAGAGAAGAAAGGCCATATCAGCCTCCATTTAACCGATCTCGATCGGGATCTTCCCATTGATTATCAGTCTTCTTCGAAAAGTAACTCCGCGTTTGGGGCAACTCGCATTTCTCCACTGTGTTTTCACGGGAACTCGGGAAGGCTTTGCTTTATTTTGTTGCTTAAATTTTATATATTTATTTTTATTTTCAATGTCAACCGAACCGAAATCGAATTGTGCATTTCGGTTCGGATCGGATCCGATTCGGTTTTTTCGGTTCAGGTTTTTATAAAGTGGTTCAGGTTTGGCTTTGAACTAATAGAATGGAAATCACTCTTAAATAGAAGAAAAAGAGAAAAATAATATTCCTCCAAAGATGAGTGATACTTTTAAATAATAAAATAATAATACCCGTGATAAATTGAGCAAATACCATCAAACCCTAAATTTGTACTTATCGTATAATAAGAAGTCTTTTTTAAATCATCACATTACCCCTCTCTCTTGTTCTTTGGCAACCGACTAGCGCCCAACGACACCCTGTCTAACGCTCTATTAATATATGCTTCTTCCTCCAGCACCAACACACAGTCGGCCGCTCAATACCGCCTCTCTTGTTGGTCGTCACATCATTGTAGCTCCTTACCGCCAATGGCGGCACTAGTATAGGGGCATAAGTGGCCATGCCCCCCCCCCCCTCCCACCCCAAGCCAATTTTTTTACAATCCGGCTATATGGACACTATTTCATGGCTATGTGTACACGAATTGGTGCGGCTAAATTAGAAGTAAGCGTTGGTGCCCCTATCTTAAGCGTACAAGGGTAAAATGGGAAAATGAAAGGTCTGAGGGGGGAAATGGTGCGTCTTACTTAGGCGCACCACGCACCTATCTAGTGCGCCTAACTAAGGCGCACCATTCCATCCAGGCCCTTTTTTCCCATTTTATCCTTGAGCGGGAAAATATTGAACATTGTGCGCTTAAATAAGGCGTACAAAAGCATACTTGTGCGCTTGACATAGGCGTAGCATCGGTGTTCATATTTTTAAAAAATGTGACCGTTGGTGCGCCTAAATTTGCCTCGAAAAATGTAAAAAGTGAAGGCCTTAGAATGGCTTATAAGTGAGCTACATTGTTTACTACTAAGCTAGGCGCACGTACTTCTTCCTTACGCGCACACGGTTCATATTACCAACCTTAAACCTTGTGTATGCTTAACTTAAACGCATGGCACGTGTGACACCCTTATGCCCTATGACGTATACTTTGTAATAACTTATTTCCATATAACAACTATCCACGTAAACATATAAACAAAACTAACAGGTTGCACACACACACGTACACACACACACACCAAGTTCTATGTCGTTACTTCTTGTGCTAAAACCTCAATTACTCTAACTTTATTACAATACAAAAGTTTAAGATGCAAAATGAGGAGGAGAAGGTAGCATAGAGCTTCAGCCGGCTGACTTGTATGAATGTGACCTCTAAAAGGACACACGTCAGTAAAAACTAATTGAACTTGAAAAATTATTTTGCGATTTACATGAGTCGCATACTTAGTGAATATAAACCATCATTAATTATTTCACATAGAGTCAAACATTTAGTCCATGTACATATACATACATATTATATACATGTCATATATAAGAATTTACTATGCATATGCAAATGCGGATGTATCCGATTTATTATTCTGTGAACTGTTCAAGCCTGAATCTGCCCCGGGTTTCCATTACCGACTCTTTTCCTTTACCAACTTTTCCTCTCTTTTCTTTTTTTCCCATATACCAACCTTTTTTTCTTTTCCATTACCGACTTTTAGGCATCTTAGGCCTCATTTGCTCATATATCATCTCTTAGGCATCTTAGGGCTCATGTACGACCCGGAGGTTTCTTTTGTATACAAATTCAGGGCAAGACAGTCACAATTTCTTTTAATCTCATTGCAATATGCTATGCAATCAAGTGCATCATGTAACCATATATCATATGTCATATGTTAACATACTTTCTATGCAAACAACTCTGGAAATTTCAGAGTTATCACATATATCCATATCACTCATATAGCACATATATCCATATAGCTCATATATCACATTTAGCACATATAGCACATATATTCATATAGCACATATAACACAGGGTTTAATCTCCAATCTATACTCACATATTTTCATATTTCACATATAGCACATATGGTTTAATCTCCGGTATATACTCACATGTTCAAGACAATTACTATATTTCTCCCCCTTGTCTCTTACCCCGTTCTATGACTTGTACTCCTATATGTAACCCAATGCAATTTAGGCTATTTACTCTTATAAACTCTAACCCTAGATGCAATAAAATGTCAGTATGCATTATAACTTTTTGTACATAATTCCAAATCCTTTAAAATTTGACAACAATAAACTATATATATAAGAACATTTTTCTTGTTCAAACCCTTATGAAAAACTTGACCAAAAGTCCCCATAATATCATTACAAGGCAATAGCCTAAAATTACTCTGAAATCTTTTACCAAAAATAAATCCAATATCGAAAACATCCTTTGAGAACTATAAATCGGTTGATTTTCAAATCAAAATATCGACAATAGATATAGATCTGGAAAAAAATAGAAAAATCTAAATAAACCATTAACTAAATAAAAACTTACCAAATCACGCTTATACTTCGATATTAAAACCCGATAGAAGAGATCTTGTACCAAAACCAACAAAAACAACAAAATTATTCAAGTTCTTTCTTCTCGTCTTTTTCTCTACTCTCTGGAAAAAAATTTTGTTGCTCTCGTAATACTAGTGAAAGAAGATAGTACATGAAGATTGAAGACCATATAAAGACATAAAAGACAAAGATTCAATTTCCAACCACAGACAAAATTCAAACTTGTGTAGAGACAAAATTGAATTTGAACACAAATTTCGGCTAAAATTTTAGATAATCTCATTTTCCACCCTCAATTTTTCTTTACTACAAACTTTACCCTGAAATAATTATTAATTAACTTTTAGTTAAATTTTTTTTTAAATATAATAAACTTAATTAGAAAATAAATATTACTTTTAAAAATGCACTACATATCATGCTAATATGTCATGCATATGCTACTAATACTATAAGAATGCAAAATGACGTATGCACTTTGGTCGGGGATGTTACAACACGCCTAAGCTAAGCGCATGGGTTTTCGTTCCTAAACCCTAAACCATGTGTACGCTTAACTTAAGCGCATGGCACGCCTAAGCTAGGAGCGCATGGGTTTTTTGTTTTTCTTCGTTTTTTAATTTTTTTTTTGTATAATTGAGATATAAGACACATAGAGGCTTGTCATTCATCAATCACTAGATCATAACAACTTACATCATAAATAACTTCAAACACAACATTCAAAAAACTTATGATCTTCTCTAAATTACATTAAAACGGTTTTGCAACTACATAAATGGATCTGGGTTTCGACCATTTGCAATGCAATACTCCTAATACATCTTCAACTTTGGTGCAAATTGTAATGTCCACCATTTAATGATTTGATCTACATGAAGGTTCCACGCCCCTGAAGTGTGTGGTAATGGAGATTCATCCATTAGCACGACCTACATAAACTCATAAATTAGATACAACAATATACAATATCAACATACATAACAAAGTTGGTATAAGGATTTACCGGCACAAAGTGGTTCTGAGATCCTACGTGTGCGATCCCAAATCCACCCTTGAAGGACCCGACTTTGAGCTCCTCCACCTTAAGGGTAAGCACAGTGTTGGAGAACCCCAAGTCAATAAGACGAGACCAACTTGATAGCGTGTAGAAAACACCAAACCCATGAAAGGCATGTGAAAGCAACATTCTATGGACATTTGATGTAATTAACTTGTCGAACCAAGTCATCCCAAGCCCTTTCCCAAAGTTTGAGCCGTATCAGCTCATATAGTTCTTGTTCTCAACCAACTCCGCTACGAGATCATGTCAAACGTTCTTATAATCCTTCTCTGGCATCCCAAGAAACACGACTAGTGATCGATATCCACAATGTTCGTCGGCACGTACATTCATAACAAATTTGATGTACGTAATCCAGAAATCATCAACATTCTCAATCTCGAAGTTCACACCCATATCCACTGTGGCCTCAACGGGTTCTTCACAATGTGACTCCTCCTCTGGTATCAGTTGAGATTGCATATCCGCGAAGTCCATCACCACTTGACTTGTTGAACACTAGCTTTTCCTTTCTTGGAAATCCAAGGCATTTAGCTTGGCTCACCTTTCCCTGCTACTTTGCCTTCTCTTTCTCAAAGTCATCTAGCTCTTGTTGCATGTGCTCAAAGTAACTCTTCTCTTTGGTATCCTCCAGCTTCCTTGTCCTTGTTCTTTTCACCACAAGGTCTTCCTTTTACCATCTTTATTGTCTTTTCCTTCATTTGTCGGTTCCAACATGATACTTTGTTCAAGATTCTCCACCTCGTTGTAGAATTCAACTACCCTAGTATGCAGCGCCTTACTTCAATATCCCACTTTCCAACTTGGCAAACATTTCACGAAGTCTCATCTCTGAAATGGTCATTCGGACATTGTCATTGGTAAGGCCACTTGTTGATGTAATATCTTCCCATGACAGTGCTTTCCAAAAGTCTTGAATGTCATATGAAATGAGCGGTGTTCTTCTAATAATCGCCCCTTGCAATTTTGTGGACGCATGGCAAACTAAGGAAATCTCTCACCCAATGATCAATGCACTCTTCTAGGTATTCCTCCTTCACAATCCTATCATATGAGGGCCAACAAGAAGTAAAAGCACCTATCCGACACTCCATAGAATTCCAACTTGGCAAACATTTCACGAAGTCTCATCTCTAAAATGTTGAATGTCATATGGAATGAGCGGTGCTCTTGTAATAATGTCCCTTGCAATTTTTTGGACGCATGGCAAACCAAGGAAATCTCTCACCCAATGATCAATGCACTCTTCTAGGTAATCCTCCTTCACAATCCTGTCATATGAGGCCAACAAGAAGTAAAAACACCTATCCGACACTCTATATAACAACCTTGAAAACAACATTCGTATTTCCGGCGGTATCCATGGATCATCGAAATTAGTTGGTAGTTAGGATAATGAAAGATTCATACTCGCTTAATCTTATTAATTCGCATGACGGTCGCATGATGGATCCTCACAACCACCCTGTTGAAACCCCCACTGCTAGAGCCAATGATATCTTTCAACACCTTGCGCATCCCCTCAACCCTACCAAAACACATAAGTTAATACGACATTTATACATATTAACAAGGAAAAATTACTCAAAATAATGCCAACTTTTGCCTATTGACTCAAAATAATACGAACTTTTAAATTGACTAAAAATAATACCAACTTTCATCGTATTAACTAAAAATAATATTAACTTTCATTGTACTAACCAAAAATAGTATAGCGGTGTTTTTTATGAAAAATTATCAAGATATGTGATGTGGACATTGAAATATGTTGGTTGGTCATTAATAATATCAACTATCGTTGATGCCACAAGGTGAAATGAAAATTTATATAATGTAAAGTGATACTATTTGTATGCAAAATGGTAATTTATATGATGATATTGAGTAATAATCACATCAAAGTCTTAGCCATCAATATATTTTAATGTTTAGTCAACAAATTTTGATAGACATGTCATGGGTTTTGCTGAAATCTCTACCGAAAATGTCTTTGTACTATTTTTTATTAATACAATGAAAGTTGGTATTATTTTTGGTCAATTTAAAAGTTCGTATTATTTTGGATCAATAGGCAAAAGTTGGTATTATTTTGAATAATTTTTCCTATTAACAATAATATAATACACATTATCCAAATCATACATGTTTGATGTCCTTGTGAAGAAGTGTAAATGATGATCCGTCTAGGCTCTTATTATGTTTTTATGTGGAGTAAGCCATTCTCTCTCCACATATCCAACAAGGCCACTCCTCCACGATAACCTCAAACTTTTAAGCCTTCTTTCGTAGTTTTCTCCCATGGTTGAGCAAAAAAGTCCCCAACATTGTCTTGTAAATGCTCGACCTTTAACCTATTCTTCAAGATTTTGGACGCATGTGCCTCAATGTTGTGTTTAATATGCACCCAACACAAAAGATATTGAACTTCATTTCCAAAAATATTTCGGATTCCATTGATGAAGACCTTTTCACAATCTATCATTATTGTCATTAGCATCACTCCCAAATCTTGAAACAAAACTCGAAGCTTCCTCTTTATCCACGTGTAATGGAAGGTGATTTCCGCTCTAGTAAATGCATACACAATGTTGAACGTCAAGTACTCAAGTGAATGCATGTAAAGCCAACCATCTCCACCAACGACATATCATATCTAGACACATAATTAACAGCGATGACTTTAATTTTTATATAACTAAAAAGTTTAGTACAAAATAAATAACCATGATGATATAAAACTCACTTGTTTGTCTTGTAAGTGGTGTTAACAATTACCACATACGAGAACTTCTTCAATAAATGCAACGACTCCTTGTTAGCAAATAAAAGGATATGCACATCATTTGTACTCTTGTCCCTAATAGGAGAGACTACATACCCATTGTCCACCAAAAATTTGAGAGACCACTACATCACTGTTAGTTTTCCATGATCCTCATATTGTAACTTGTACAAGAAGTTGGCAACATGCTTCCTTTTTGTTAAATTTCCTGGAAATGTACTTCTCAATCTAGAAACAATTTCTTTTTGGGTCATCATCCCATCACCCCACCTCCTAGCCTTCAACTGCTCCTTCGGGGTCATTCGACCCATTAATGCATTCCCACCTAAGTCCTAGGTAATTGGATGATTGTGGGCTTGTGGCGACCTTTGACCGCACCTAATACCCATTTTGTATTAGGAATCCCTGGCTCTTTCTTCATACGACGACCAAAAAGCTCAAACCTACACTTAGACTTCTTCGACTTGGATCTTCAGATTTTAGGAACTAGCAATTTTGGGTTGTCTTTATTCACCTTCGCCCTGCTTGTTCTCTCTAGACCATACTTTTCAGACACGATACTAATTTGGTACAGATTTTCATGATCAAAGTCATCAACAACTCCTTTCCTCTACTTTCGCCCATTCATATATTTCTTCTTTACTATCCCACGTTTGATCACTAATAAAATACTTTGAAATGCCCAGATTTTCTCCAAAATGTTGTAACCGGGATAAGTACGAGACCAACGTTATGGTCTCGCGGGCCTCTTCTGCTCAAGTTGGCAAGGGAGAGGTGAGGCTATGTTCAACGTGACGAGCTATAAGAGATGAAAGGTGTCTGATCCAACAGAGGATCGAACTAGAGGGAAGGGGTAGGAAGAGAGGGGGTGACACACAACCAAGGACAAGGACGAGCTCTCGACTTTAGAACTTGGTATTCATATTATGCGTGAGTAAAAACGGGTCTTGAGCGTCCATTATATAGAGGAGGCAAGCTCGAAAACCCTAGGTTTACAAGGGAGGGGTCGGATTGTGCTAGACATGCAATCAAAGCCCACATCCAAAATCTCATAAACCTAAGATATCAATTACTAATAAAGGAAAGGTACATTCTAAACCCTAAGGGGCTAATGAGCCTTATTCTACCATATTGGTCTGACCTCTTAAGCATAAAAGAACACACGTCCAAAAATAGTAAAGACGAAAATCTAAATGCTAAAATGGCAAATATATAAATATAGCATATTTGACTAGGTCCTACGCCAAGGGGGTCGCCAAGGCCTAGGGAGTCTCGGGCTAGACGGGATCGGGTCCAAGCCTAGGCAAGGTCGGGAATCAGAACCTTTGCAAATCACGATCCTTAAGTTTCAATCGCAACCCTTGCGAACCGTACATTAGCCACCATGATAGACGTTAGAAAAAACGACGCATCTGGTGCAAGACTTGTTAACTCTCCCTTTTATCTTCACCCATTGGATCATCCCGACATGAAGATTTTCCTTATTGTTTTCAAGAGTTACAACTACCAAAAATGGGATTTACGCTTTCGTATTGCCCTTCGTGCAAAGCAAAAACTCGGCTTCCACGGTTCAATTACTAAACCGACAATCTTGATTTTTTGGATGATTGGTTCAACGTAAATTCGATGATGATGGGATCCATAATTCTGTCCATGGAGGAGTCGATTTGATCGACTATTAACTATTTTGACACCGCTAAGGAGTTGTGGTATGATCTCCGTCAACGGTTCTTGATTAGGAATGGACCGCAGGTTCAACAACTTCGATATGACTTGGCTTGTTGCACCCAAAACGGCCATGGATCGAATTTGGGATGAATTAGGGAATTATGTGAAGGATCGAAGTTCTTCACGTTGGAAGTGTATATGCTCATTGTCCAATTCGACGAATATGGATCAAGAAGATGAGATGACTCATCAATTGTTAATGGGCCTAGATTCAGAGTTTTTGTTGTGCGTTCCTAGATTTTGGCACAATTGTCGATGCCAAGATGAACAAAGTCTTCTCCCTGGTTATTCAAGATGAGCGAATGAGGACGACGACTTCTGGCTTCGACGAGAAGGATCCCGCAGCCTCTGATGGCGAGATCTTTACTATCCAAAACAAAGGTGGTCAGCTTGTGAAACCAATGATTGATCGACAATTTCACACCGACACTAACCGCCATAACCGTCAACTGCAAACCGGAACTGATCGACGTGACCAATAATTGCAACCAGGAACTAATCGACATGAATGACCAACTTGTTACAATTGTGGTGAGATCGGGCACTGCCACTGAACTTATTATAAGCTTCATGGGTACCCGGAAGGATGGACTGACGATCGTGGGAATGCTTAGTAGGTCCGTGATCGTGGTGTAGTAGATGGAACACACGGTAAGAGTCATGGGCAAGGCATAATTGCTGTTGCACAGTCTATTGTTGGCGGACAACATGATGACATAGACATCTCAGAATCTCAGTTGAGTAATTTGATTTCCAGAATTCAGTCTAGATCCATGAGTTTATCTATCGTTTTACTAGTAAGCATCATTTCACTTGGATTTTGGACTCGAGAGCCTCATTTAATATGACCAAATATTTGAATTTGTTTATTGATGTGAAACAAGTTAAAATGTATACTATTTCGTTTCATGATGGATTATCTACGTCAATTAATATCATAGGAAGTTTAATTTTGAGTGATCGTCTTTTTTTACATGATGTTCTTTATATGTCGAACTTGTCATGCAATTTGATTTCTTTAGCTCAGCTTATAAAGAATCAAAATTGTTTGGTAACGCTGACTGATAAGCTTTGTGTTATACAAACACAGACTTCGAGGATGACGATTGCAGTTAGTGAGGAGCAAAATGGAGTCTATTGGTTTTGTGCAGTGGTGAAGCATGCTCGTACTTCACAGTCGGAGCCCGAGTCACCTAGCCTTTGGGAGACTACTCAATCAATCGCTTTATGGACTCCGTCAAGCCCCTAGGAATTGGTTTGCTAAGTTGTCTTCCGTGTTGCGTAGGTTTGGTTTCACCCAATCTTTAGCAGACTACTCTTTGTTTTTGTATGTTTGCCCTATAGTTTGCCTACATGTTCTGATCTATGTCGATGACCTGATTATGGCTAGCTAGTAATGACTCTGCTGTTATTGCTAAATTCAAAGATTAGCTAAGTTCGTGTTTTCATATGAAAGACTTGGGATTTTTGAAATATTTTTTAGGTATTGAGATTGCATGGTCATTTGATGGCTTGTTTTTGTGTCAACGGAAATATACTCTTGATATTCTCACTGAGGTTGGTTTACTTGCCGACAAGCCTTGTGACTTTCTTATGGAGAAAAATCACAAAATCGCCATGTCTTCGACACCTCTGTTGTTAGTGATTTGTGAAAAGTCATCAATCCCCTTGTAAGCATGTTGAGGTATAGAAGTCACAAGGTAATGTCGATTTGGAAATTGACAATGTGACTTGCCATGAAAATGAGATGTAGTCATGAGAAAGGGAAAAGATCCAAGGTATGCACACCAGCATCAAAGCACGGAACCTCGTGTGCAACGACACTAGACGAGGGCGCATCGGTGATCGGTAGTGGCGGAAGGCATCGGCACTCGGCGTAGTCGCACCGATGAACGAGGCACGCGCTTGCACAACTTTAGCTCGGTGCAAGGGTATGGCGCGCCGATGCATGCGTGGTTAGTTGGGGCGCGCCTATGAGCAAAGGTATGTTTTGAGCGTAAGAAATGAGTCTAATAGCTTTGTGCATAACCTAATGAAGGTTAGGAAGCTTCTCTAAATCTTGGTGGATGCTCTAAGCAAGGACCATAGCTTGAGAATGGCTTGACACATAGTTATGTATGCTAGAAAGGAGTATCAAAGCTTCATACTAGTTTAGAGTTAGCTCTAAAAGCTTGAATAAGCTCTTGACTCAAATTGCAAGCTTTATAAGAAGCTCATGTAGCTAAGGTGCAGCTCATGGAAGCTCAAAGTAGCTCAAGTTAGCTCAAGTAGCTTGTAAGTCAGCTCAACGAGCTCAAATGCAGCTCAAGCCGGCTCAACAAGCTGGATGCTAGCTCAACTAGCTAAGAGCCAGCTACACTAGGTAAGTGACATACCTAGGTACCTAGCTATGCTAGCTTGGTGGGGGCCTTGGTGGGCCAGCCCATGGGGCGTGGCTATTGGGCTTAATGGGCCGCAAGCATGGACGTAGACATGGGCCGCATGGCATGCCATTATGGGCTTGTCTTGTGGGCTTTGGATTGGATTTTCTAAAGGAGTTTTGGACCATTTTCTTGGGCCTATATGGGCTGGATTTGGATGCATATTTGGACTCCATAATGGGATGTTTTGGACTCCCATGATGACAAGGAAAGAGAAAAGTGGGTAAGGATGGAGTTGGTTACAACTAACTCACCTAAATTCACTCTTAACCTCTCATTCTCTAACCGATTGGGTAACTTCTTTTTGGCGGTTATTTGGACAGCTATGGAGCTCTATAAATAGAGGGGGAGTGTCGTCCTTTTGGATAAGATAGAAGACACACGAAAATTAGACACAAGTTTACACAAAAACGGAGAGAAGAAAACACTTGATAGTCGAGAAAGACTAGAGTTGTTTGAGTGAGTTTTCACAAGTGAATCAAACATAAGTGTGCTTATCATGGACGGTTTTCACGAGTGCATGGTGAAGAAAGAACCTCAAGTGGCGTGGCGTGACGATTTCGTCCAAGCAAAGGAAGAACAACAAACGTCACGGGAGAGCGACTTCGTTCATGTAATAACTGCGGTTTTTGAGGATATTTTTGAATTTTTTCGAATATCCTTTTTAATCTTTATGTCCGTTTTAACGCTTAATCCGATATTTTTGTTGGAGATTAAATCCTAGAAAATTCTTGGTGATATCCTAAAATCAAAAAGAATGATTTTTATGGATCGGTGTGAATTCTAGGATTTTTCGGTGGAAAAAGAATATTTATTGGATAAGCCGTCTTTTTAATTATGTACCAGAAGGAATTTTAAATACGAAACGGAAACCTTAAAAATTAAAGGTAGCAAGATAAAATCATGGAAAATGGGTTTTATTGGTCTACATAATTTACGGGACGTTTTTCGTTTAGTAAATTTTTCCACCCGAGGTACATATTTTTACCGCTTTAACGCGAGTCCCGTTCCGAGACGGGTTTTGAATTTTATAAGCATATCTTCCTAGTCTTAGTAGGGAAGGAAACGTAAGAGAGTTGAGGATGAGGTTGGACTTTTCAACCCGTTATCTTCTTCCTCTAGCTTCGTGAGAGGTTGGACTTTTCAAACGTGAGAGAGTTATCTTCTTCCACGGAGAAAGAATTCGACCCTTCACCGCCGGCATATTTCTTAGCCTTCTTCCACCTCCATCACCACTCCACCTCTCACCTTCTTCTTCCATGTGTGGGCTGGTTGCAAGGGGGAGCTGGACCAGCCGGGGAATCAGGTCGGAACGCTGGACTCGGGGAGAAAGAATTCCTTCACCGCCGGCTGTCTTCATGCTCGTCAAGCGACGTCGTCGGCGTTAAACAGCCCTCCGACCACCAACCACCATGGGAGCCGCTGTTGGGCAACGCCCAACCACCCTCGGGCTCGGGGATCGAGCCAAACGAGCCATGGGCTCGAGTGAAGGTATATACGATCAAAATTAATTAGCGGGTTGATTGCGGAGCCACCGTAAGGGCCTTTTGGTTCCGCTTTGCTAATTAAATTTATGGTTTTTATAATCTTGACGTTGATACGATCCCACAGGTTCAAACCGCTCGAGAAACGGACGTCCGGATCTTCAGTTATAGCAAATACAAGTTTTGGTTACCGATTGGCAGGTAAAGGACTTCGGATAATTACTCAGGATTCGTTGTTAATCCGTTTGATCCGAGATTTGGTAATCTTTAGGAACTGTTGCTAATGAACAATTTTTATTTAGAAAATTGTTTCAAAAGTGAAGTGGATAATTAGTTATAATTTCGCCAAGATGGCTCCTTGAAGCATGATAACTAAGGATTTATTATATATCGATATTCGGAAATTAAATCGTTAATCAATTAGGAAGTTGTAGGAGTTGAGAACACAACTAAGAAGTGTTTCTATGAGCTCGTTGCTGAGAAATCCTTTGGTTATATTTGTTAGAAGGATGATAAAGATTTCTGTTGGAATCGTTGAGGACGTTGAGCACGCCTTCTAAGGCAAGTGGACGATTCTCTCTTACATTATTGTTATTAAATGAGGAATTGGATCCCATTTAATATTTGCGTTGAGAACAACTTGTATGATTAATAAAATATGATATGTCGTTATATTTGTTAGAAATAATGACCATGTTGTTTATTCAGTTTCGCGTTAGAACTAGATTTAGGTCCGTTATGTGTGGCCTTGTATGTTGTCTCATGCTGATACATTATTTTGAAGTAAGTTAGTTTTTTTAGGGGTAGGAGCCGAGTCTCCGATGACCTCTTTATAACACAGTTTATGTTGGGAGGTTTAGCTCGTTACTATCATATCCCAACATTCGGGTCATGACTCATACCTCACTCAACGCTGGAAGAGGTATTTATGCACTCTAGCTAAGTGCAAATTGGTACTAGGTGTTCGTCAATGATCATGGATTTCATCCCTCTCATTTTGACGTCTCCATGTACAGGTGGATTCTCTGCGGTGTTAGCCGCTTAAAAGTTACCAATATGTTTGTGAAAAGTTTCGAAAGTAATATAATATAAGTGCAGTAAGCACATTAATGTACCCGGATGGTTAGTCTATCCGATAACCATTCTTGCTCCCGATTATGAATGATTCTAAATCAAACGTTGATTAAGTCAATCTGGTTAGTCGATGGAGGCTTTTCAAAAGGTTATGTGATTAATATGAGTCTCAACAATTGTTTATGCTTCTTAAAGAAACCACAAGCGGTGGTGTTCTCTCTCTTGAACATGCGAGTCTCCTTCTTATTCTCTATAAGACTGCTAACTGTTGGATCATAATCCGAGTCTATTCGGATTTTGGATGCCAATATGTTTAGTTACAACCATAAGAACCAAGTTAGATTCTCCGCTTGCTAGTCTATCATTAGACTAACCCGTCTTTTTTCTTTTCTTTTTTTTTGATTGGATGGTGTCCACCGTTGGTTTACGATACATCAGGTTCTTCTTGGAAGTTGATTCAAGAGGCGGATTCAAATGTTTGAAGCTCCAGAATTTGAAGAAAGGTTTCCAATGGCTATACTCTAATGAAGTTCTTGGTTAAGTTGCTGCAAAGCGAAATGAGAAAGAAGTCAAGAACCTACGGAAAGATTTTTAAAGACTTTGTTCAAATAGAAGGTTGTTCTATTTATTTATTCTGTTTAAGTTAAGGTTTGTATAAGACCCTTTTGTTTGTTTTTCCGCAATAATATTTTACTCAATTTTGTTGGGTTTTAAATGGTTTCATTTACCATGTTTTTAGTTTGTTCAGTCAGTTTAGGGCCTTGGGTAGCTTCGGTTTAGTCTTAATCGGGGTTATTGGCGGTAATACCTCCATGGTAGGAAGGGGGTGTTACAGTTCAAGTCAAGAATGAAGAAGAATCATGGAACTCGAATAAGGTGCGTTTAATCTTAATAGACATGTCTTGACAACATGTTTATTGTTCGTATGGTACGTTTTATCTCACAACGATATTGTGAAATCCCTTGGCATGGAATAGGGGCAATATACGTTGAAGGAAAGATCGATCTAATCGGTTGACTCGTAGCCTTTATCCAAGTAAGTTAATAAAATGTTTTATGTGGGTCGGTGGTGATTACCGTTACGGTCTACACCCAACGAGACTACCCTTTGGGGTCTACTCACGAGATTACCCTTCGGGGTCTACTCAACCGCCTTGACTATCCTTATGGATCTACAAGGGCCGACTTCCACTTCAACTTGTTTATGCAACATACTATTCCGTTTTCATATCCAAAAAACCAACATCTGTTTGATGCCCTTGATCGTTACCGTCGTTTGGTTGGCCGCTTGATTTATTTGACTATTACCCACCCTAAGATCAGTTTTGCAATTCATACTCTTGCTCAGTTTATGCAGGCTCCTACCACATATCATTTGGACGCATCTATGTGTGTTCTTCGATATCTTAAGGGTCACCCGAGACAGGGGTGGTTCCTCTCTCGTCATAGTAGTTTGGAGCTTAAAGAATATTATGATTCTGATTATGCATCTTGTCCTTTGACTCGTCGCTCAGTCTCTAGTTATTTTGTACAACTTGGTTTGTCTCCCGTGTCTTGGAAGACAAAGAAGCAGCTTATTGTTTCTCGTTCTTCAACCGAAGTCGAGTACAGGGTGATGGCTAGTGTTTGTTGTGAACTTCTTTGGCTTAAAGTGTTGCTTAAGTCACTTGGAGTTTCTCATTCCGCCCCCGTGCGATTATTTTATGACAATCATTCCACTCTTCACATTGCTTCTAATCCGGTGTTCCACGATCACACCAAACATATTAAGGTTGATTGTCACTTTATCTGATATTTACTTCTCTCTCATATTGTCAGGACACTCTTAGCTTGCTGACATCCTCACGAAGGCTCTCGAATCTCAAGAGTTTCATTTTTTATTGCGCAAGTTGGGCATTTGTGATCTGAATGCTCCAACTTAAGGGGGTGTACTGTAGTTTATGCTAATATGTTTATATCTAAGCCCACTTGTATTATGGTTTATTTAGCTTGTATATATAAATTGCACTTTTTAATAATGAGATTAGAGTTTTCAACCCTAATTACTTCTTAATTTATTTAAGAATTTCTTATGTTGTGCAAAAAAAGGACATCCCGACGCTTAAATCAACCCGACCCTAAGAGTGGATATGGGTAAAGTATTGAGCCCTAAAGACCGGGCTTAAGCCTAAATCCCCGTATAGCAGGCTGAGAAAGAGTGTCTAGCCCAACCTATATTCAACTTATATCCGTGTTTGACCAAGTATATCGTTTACTAGCCTTGTGTTGTAACGTTGTTTGTTCACTTTTTAGTTGGTCCATTTTTAGGTCTATCAAAAACATCATCTAAACTAATTTAGGATATGAATGTGTACATCTAAACTCCTAAGACTTTTGTTAAAGCGGATGTACTAGATAATAATATTGTTTTTCTATTAGCAAATGTACTAGGTAGTATTATTGTTGTATCAAAAGGCGTAGTATTAGATGATAGGCTGAATAGCTTAAAACCACCTGTATAATATGCCATATTTCAGTTAACCAGCCCTATTTTGTGAAGTTATGGAAAACCACCTTTATTTCACCCTGCGTTAGAATTCAACCACCTATTTTAGCCAGTCGTTCAACTCCATTAGAAATATGCTGACATGGCAATTGTTTTTGACTTCTTTTATTTCTTTGTTTTTTTGGGCTTAGGTGGACAAATGAGACATGCCATCTCATTATACATTCAAACCAGTCCACTCCACTCCTCCATCGAGACAACTCTCACGAGAAAATCAGTCCACTCCCTCTTCGATTCTAAACCCTAACATCACAAGTTCAAATCGATTGGTTTTCTAGGTGATTGAAGAGAGCAAAGAGAATCGATTGGGGTTGCTAGGGTTGTTGGGTTTCGTTCGAATTTGATTGGGGTTGCATGGCTTCGATTCTAAGGAGATAAGCGGCAAGATTGAGGAGCACTTGACGAAATTGAACGCTTTCGTTCTTCTGAGCAGGTTAGTAATTGAATTGCTCATAGATTGATTGTGCTTTAGAGCTTTAGGAAAGGATTTATGGCTGAGATTATGCAATTAGGGTTTAGGGATTGTTTCTTTAGTATTTTAAGGGGTTTATGCAATTACTTTAGGGCTTTTGTCAGTCCCCACGTTTTTTGTACTTGCATTGAGCATGTGTCCTAGATTCATTGTAGATAGATGATAAGTGGGATATTTAACGTCTTTAATTAAAAAATTCCTAAAGTGTATAAACATGACATGCCCCATGTTTGTCCCATCTGTACAGGTATGAATATCAATTTTAGGTTCTTGTACGAGAGAACATTTTACAACTCCAATTTCAGGTTCTTGTATCAATTTCAGGTTCTTGTATGAGAGAACATTTTACAACCAGTGTTATGCATGTTTAATGTCAACTCAATGATTTTGCAGTTTGTTTAAACTAGTGTATGTATCTTCATCACATACAAGGTATTGTCTTAGTAGATTGTTCAAGCAACAACAACATCAATGTCATCAATGCTAGACATATCAATGTCATCAATTGAAGGTGCAATATAACTAGTAGGCACATACCACATTCATAACCAAATTGTGATTCATTACAACCCTAAAAATAACCAGACATATTACTGTAACAATGTCATCCATTATAAACCAGCAAACCTAACATATCAAGGTCATTACACATATTCCTACATTAGCCACTTCTTGAGCATTGCCATATTCAAAACCAACAAACCAAACACAATACCAATCATCATCACTATCCAACTATAATAATCAGGAGCCTTCGTTTTCTTGGTAAGTTCAAGCTCTTGTGCCATCTGTTGCATCTCAATTTCATGAATTCTCGCTGAATCCTCTAGTTTCCTCTTTTCTACTTCCAATTTTTGCTTCTCTTTTAATAACTTCTTGATAACGTAAATGGCTTTGGTAATATGTTCTTCAACCCTCCATACAAAGTAGTTGCATTTATTTAGGTATCCATAGAGACATCCATAAAACCGTCTTCCATAATTAAACTCCATATGCGCAGTAGATTCTTTTGTTGGAAGACCACAATAACAAACCCTTTGTTGTGAAGTTGTTGATGTAGAGCTTGTACTTGACATGCTATACCTGCAACAGAAGATCGAACCAACGCATGATCTATAAACCACTTGTCATCCATTCTGTAACACCCCCTTACTTACCCTGGAGGTATTACCGCCAGTAACCCCGATTAGGACTAAACCAGAGTTACCCAAGGCTTTAACCTGACAGAACTTACTAGAACGAGGTAAATGAAATCATTTAAAACCTAACAAAATTAAGTAAAACTTTACAGCGGAAAAGAGAATAAAAGGTCTTATACAAGCCTTAACTTAAAAAGAATTAGTAAATAAATAGAACAATCTTCTATTTAAACAAAGTCTTTATCAAGTCTTCCGTAAGTTCTTATTTTTGAAACTCAGCTTCGCTTTGAAGTAGTTCAACCATGATCTTCACTCAAGTATAGCTTTTGGAAACCTTTCTTCAACTTCTTAGACTTCAAACTTCTGATTCTACTCTTCAGATTAACTTCCAAGAAGATCTAATGTGTCATATACAAACGGTGGACACTAGCCGACCATACAAAAGAAAAGAAAAAGGACGGGTTGGTCTAATGAAAAACTAAGCAAGTGGAGAAACTAACTTGGTCCTTATGATTGTGACTAAACATATTGACATCAAAATCCGAATGGACTCGGATTATGATCCAACAGTTAGCAGTCTTATAGAGAATAAGAAGGAGACTTGCATATTCAAGAGAGAGAACACCACAACTTGTGGTTCCTTTAAGAAGCATAAACGATTAATGAAAACTTATACTAACCACACAACATTCACAAACGTCTTCAACGACTAATCAGCTTAACTTAATCAAAGTTTGATTAAGAATCATTCTTAATGAGGAGCGAGAATGGTTATCAAAAGAACTAACCATTCAGTTACGTTAACGTGCCTATCACACTTTTCTCATTTTATGATTTTAACATTTCACATACATTTTAATCTTTTAATCGGCTTAAACTACTGTCGATCAAATTTCTTGTACTGATGTTGTCAGGGTGAGAGGGCCTATTTCATCCGTGACCGCTTGACCCACATCAGTTTCTTTTGCACTTAGCTAGAGTGCACCGTTGTCCTCCTCCAACGTGGAGCGAGACATGAGTCATGACTCCAATATTGGGATCCTCTAGCAAGCTACGCCCCCCAATACAAACTTTGTTATAAAGAGGTCATTGGAAACTCGGCTCCTACCATTGAACTAACTTACTTTACAACCGTGTTTCAGCATAGGACCACTAAAGAGATGTTTTGGAGTCTAAACTCCCATCTCTAACTATTTTACTTCACAACAATGTCTCAACATGAGACAGCTAAACATACAAGATCCCATAACGGTCCTAAGTTCAGTTCTAGCGCAAAAACTGAAATAACGACATGGTCGTTATTTCTAACAAAATAGCAACCTATCATACTTTATTCAACACACAACTTGTTCCCAACATGAAGATCAAATGGAATTCAATTCCTCATTTAATAACCATAAAGCAAGAGAGATCTGTCCATTTGCCTTAGAAGACGTGCTCAACGTTCTTAGTGATTCCAACAGTAATCTTAATCACCCTTCTGCCAAATATAACAAAAGATTTCTCAACAACGAGCTCACGGATACACTTCTTAGTTGTATACTCAAATTCTACAATTTCCTAATCGATAAACGACTTGATTTCCGTATATCAATTTATAATTAAATCCTTAGCTATTAGTCATCTTGGTGAATTTATAAGTAACTAACCGTTTAACTTTTGAAACAATTTTCTAAATAAAAATTGTTCATTAGTAACGGTTCTTAAAGGTGATCAAAACTCGGATCATACTGATTAACAAAGAATCCCGAATAATTATCCGAAGTCCTTTACCTGTCAATCGGTGTCAAAACTTGTATTCACTATAACTGAAGATCCTGTCGTCCGTTTCTCAAGCGGTTTGAACCTGTGGGACCGTAATAACGTTAAGATTATAAAAACCATTAATTAGCAAATCTGAACCGAAAGGTCCTTACGGTGGCTCCGCAACCAAACCACTAATTAATTTCGATCGTAATTACCTTCACTTGAGCCTATGGATCGTTTGGCTCGTTAATGGATCGACTGGAGGCTAGCGAGGCGAGCTTGGACGGCGAGTACCTGGGGTACATAATTAAAAGGACGCTACCTTCAATTTTTAAGGCTTCCGTTTCGTATTTTTAAACATTTACAGTACATAATTAAAAGGACGGCTTATCCAATAAATATTTTTTTTCACTGAAAAATCCTAGAATTCACACCGATCCATAAAATCATTTCTTTATGATTTTAGGATATCTCCAAATTTTTTCTAGGATTTAGATTCCGACAAAAAAATATTGGATTAAGCGTTAAAAACAGACAAAGAGGTTAAAAGGATATCCAAGAAAAATTCAAAAATATCCTTAAAAACCACAGTTATTACACATTCCAGGAAACATCTATAAAGCACTTCCAATTCGAACAAACAAAAGATCGGTTCCCATTTTAATTCAAATCCTAGCTATTTCAATTTTAATTCAAATCACCCTCTACCAAAATTTTGAAATCCTGAAATGCAATTGAATCCGAGTTCGTAGCCCTAATTTCTCATTCCATGCTACACACCCGAATTTAGCAAAAAAAACCCTAATTTCATAAAATGGAGGCAGAGGTTTAACATACCTTACAATTGCGAGGATTAAAAGACCTATATTAGAGGATCTGAGAAGCATAAAAGAGAAACTTCAATGGTGAAGACGAGCGTGAGTTTCTTCTGGTTCGACAATGGGCAATAGAGGGTGGTGAAGAGTATTAAAGAAATGTGGGAATGTATTAATGAGATGACATGTCTCATTTGTCCACCTAGGCCCGAAAAAAAAAGAAAAAAAAAGAAGTAAAAAACAATTGCCATGTCAGCATATTTCTAACGGAGTTGAACGACTGGCTAAAATGGGTGGTTGAATTCTAACGGAGGGTGGAATAAATGTGGTTTCCATAATTTCGCAAAATAAGAGTGGTTAAGTGAAATATGGCATATTATACGTGTGGTTTTCAGCTATTCGACCTAGATAATATTGTTGTTGTATATAAAGATACTATAGACTATAGTACTATTTAAACTACAAAAGGTTGATAGTTCTAATTTTATGTACAATCTTTCTAACCTTAGGATAAGCATACCGATTTTAAAAACTAAAATCCTAAAAAAATAAAAAATTAATTCACTAAATAAATAAAAGGCGAATTTGCAAATATGCAATACAAAAAGTCAATAAAATAAAAAAATACCCTCTTTTAGGTTAAATTACATTGAATGCCCATTTGGGCATTTTTTACAATAAAAACTATTGATTTTTCCATTTCCAATCTCCTTAAAATGAAAAAAACGTTATACAAAAAATATTAAATACAAAATGATGATTAAAAGGGAAAAAATACATAATCTTACCTAATCTAATCGAATCTGCGATATCTCAAACACACGTTTGTAATCTTCATATTAATAGAAAATTGATTTTAATAATCATAAAAAAAGGAAATTTTTGACCCGCTGGTCAACCCGAACCGACCGAAAACCTGTTACAACCCGACCCGATTGACCCGTGACCCATAACGAAACCGAACCCGATTCAACCCGAACCCGAAATAACCGAACCCGAACCCGCCCGACCCGACCCGACCCGATTGACAGGTCTAAACATAGTGCAACACCATTGAACTAAAAATAAACTATCAAGTCAACACAGTGCAACACGTTTGTAATCTGTTATGGTAATATATGTAGCATTATATTTCTTGGCAAACGTGGGATCAAGCAGATGAGCTTCAGAAGCCAAAAAGACATTGTATTTCCTGGCAAGCTTTTTTACAACTTTCTTGTTTTTGTTCAACTTTTTAAGAGCTTCAACAATCATGGAGTCCACTCAGTCCAAGCCAATTTTCTCACACTGTAAATGAAGAAAAAATAGTTTAAATAGCTTTCCATTGTTGTGAAGGAGTGTCTCATGTCTTCTGATAAGTTTCAGGATCAAAGTTAGCGAAAATAATTGTGTAGAAAAATCATTATATTTATTTTTCTAGTAGAATAAAATTTAATGAAAATTAGAATTTAATTTGCTTTACAAAAAAGTGGAAATGTGCGAATCTGATATGTCAACAATTAAATCGGGTATTTCGTTATATTTTTTGGGCATTGATGCATTATAAAAAAAATGAAGGCGTTTTTGTTATTATAAACTTTTTTGGGGACATACACTACGATTAACACTAAAATAACAGATCTTTTTCAAAACAAAATGCTTATCTTATCTTATGTCCTAGGACATACGTATAGCTGAAATTGAGGGAGTCAAAAAGTTGTTCAATCTAGGCAGGATACGGATGTTCCTAATTCACGAGTTGGAAAGTTTGGCACGTCCAGGTGCGAAGACACATCAGTTTTTGAGGTTTTCCACGAGCGTTTTTTCTTCTTTAAGTTCTTTTTCTTTTCTTTTTTTGGTTCAGCGGGCCTGTCTTTAAACAGAGGCCCAACTTCATTCAACTGATAAACAGCCCTAGGAAGGAACCACATAGAGTATCGGGACGGAACGACGTACTCGGGAGAAAGAAATCGAATTCTTCACCGCCGGCATATCTACTCTGCCTTGTCCAAGTCTACTCCAAAATTGATCGGTTTGAACTTGCCATTCTCAATTGAATTTTGTGTTCTTAATGTCTTTATGTCAGCCGTGGTTCTTATTTCTCAATTGAGAAAGATCCATATTTTTACTTGTTATTTTGCCGCTAGTGCCTAGCTGAGAATTTCCGGCCGCCCCTTCGCGCCCCACCTGCCTTCGCCACTGATACGGCGTCTAGGTCAAGTTTAGATTATTATTCTATTTTTCCGATTAGAGACTCTTTTGTTTTTTAGCAATACGTTAGTGCTGTACTGCTGTTTATTGCTTATTTGGACTTATATTTATATTTTGATGATTTAGGATGTGTTTAGGCTTGAGAAATCATCTTGATAATCCTGCTATCTCTGTGTTGTCTTTTACTCTTTGCAAGCTGTATGGGCTGTATATATGTATGATCAGATGACAAGATCAATCAAAATGTAATTTTTTGTATGTATTGAGGAAGAAATCAAATTTAGTGATAGTTACTGTTTAAAGCTTGATTTCTTGTGATAGCACATTACCAGGTAAATTATGAAAGCATAATTTGGGGATGATTTTTTATGCTCTTTGCATTGTTGTTGAAGTGGCTTTTTTCCCTACATATATTTTCTATGCATTAATACAGTAATACTATGCACTAGTGCTAGTTTTTGGATGAGTTTTGATGGAATTGATGCTCTATATATTCTTTAAGTGGATGGGTTTTACAGATTTTTTATGCATTGCTAGTTTTTATAACTCTTCTGTCCATTTCCTTTTAAATTTTTTTTTTTATAAGGAGTTCTTGTTCGGGTCTGGACTGAGCTATCCAGGTTCGGTCCATTTTTTAAAAAACTTTTGGTCAGACTGGTTGAACAACGTAGGTCCATTTTATATTTTCCTGTGCAAGTTATATAATATATAACATATATGTTTTCAAATCATGGCCTTTTTGTTGAGTACAGTACTCATTGATGTATTGGATCTTCCATGTTGCACAAATAGGATAAAGAAATGGAAAAAGAAAGTTCCAGTATGGACATTTCTGTTGAAGAGAAGGGAAAAGCTAACGCTATTGATGCCAGTGAAGTAGCTTCTGCGCCAGCGGATGTGAATGGAGAGGCCTCAGAGGCTTTAGATGACAATGAGGAAGCAGCTGACCCCTCAGATCAGAAAGATGGTGAGCAGGAATGCAATACCTTGTGGTGAATGAATTAAGTAGCTTGTTTTGTTTCTAGTTTAGTCGGACATTATTTTTTACAATAGCTGTCTTCTTATTCCATATGTCTTAAAAGTGTTAAATGATAATATTTCTAGTGAACAGGCCCTTAAATTTCTCTTAGTTGTCATGCCTTTATTGGTTGATTAAAAACTATGTATATGCTCTTTACCAGGGGCTGTGAAAAAGAAGAAGAAGAAAAACAAAAGCAAGTGAGTAAATGCTGTTGATTCATTTATCATCCTACTTTTAGAGAGTTGTTTGGAGACTAAAATAATAGCTTTAGCTGAATGATGTGTCTGATCATGTGAAGGAAAAAGAAAGAGGCACCAAAGCAGACTGATCCTCCAACAATTCCTGTGGCCGAATTGTTCCCATCTGGGGAATTTCCAGAGGGAGAAATTCAAAATTACAAGGATGAGTGAGTTTCCTTTACTCCCTAATTTGCAAGTGATAGGGGTGTATATTTATTGCGTATACTCTGATTATCAAAGTTTATTTGCTCTATGCCATCATCAAAAAGCCTCCAATGAAAAAAGCAACTATATTTATTAAGTCTGATACTACTATATACGGCTGCCATGCAACATTTGTCTGCGTCATCTCTGAATGTGAAGGTTGGCACACTTAAGAAAAAGTTGCCAAACGCAAGAGGGATTATCTGTTTTGTCTTGTACATGAACGCAGTCATAAGTGCACTGCTCTTCATAAAGGTAACCTTACAGGTAGTAGACACTGTGACAAGGAATGTTGTAAGAAATATTATGCCCTCTGGAGGAGTTAGAGGAGCATATGTGCCTAATATATGAGATGAAAGAAGCAAGGCATATTGATGTTTGCCTGCCTGATCTCATGAACTCAATTTGTTTACTTTCTCTCTGGCCTCGGCAACTCTGGGCCCAACAATATTTAAGTTTATTCAATGTGTAATTTATATATGACTAAATGTGATCTTCTTTTATGGTCTGCTTTTAATGGGAAAAAAATCACAATTTAGATTGACATTTTTGTTTGCTATTAGATCCTTGTATCATCATTCATTTTTGTAGCAATAGCTCTAAGTGTTAGTAAATGTAGTTCTCTTTTATCTTAGCAATCTATGGAGAGTCACCTCTGAAGAGAAGAGGGAGTTGGAGCGCCTTGAGAAACCAATTTACAATTCAGTTCGACAAGCTGCAGAAGTTCATCGTCAGGTCTGTGTTCTGTTACATCAATCAGTGCCTTTTGGGATACACCCATGTATTTTCAGTTTGTATTGGTTGGTAAAAATTGTGAAATGCTTCCAGGTTAGGAAATACATGAGAAGCATTATTAAGCCTGGCATGCCAATGATTGAACTATGTGAAACCTTGGAAAATACTGTTCGTAAATTAATATCAGAAAATGGATTGCAAGCTGGCATTGCCTTCCCTACAGGATGCTCTTTAAACTGGTAATACTTTCTCTGCTCTCAAGTTTTCAGTCTAGTGGCTCAAACACTCTGCTCTCAAGTTTTCAGTCTAGTGGCTCAAACACTCTGCTCTCAAGTTTTCAGTCTATTGGCTCAAATTATTGTCAACTTTGTTTAATTTGACTGTTTGGTTTTGTTTCTTTCTTGACTAGGGTTGCTGCTCATTGGACACCAAATGCTGGAGATAAAACTGTACTTCAATATGATGATGTGATGAAGTTGGATTTTGGAACTCATATTGATGGTAGACCCTATTGGACATTGTTTTAGAATGTTTTAGAAAATCTTTATAACTTTGTTTTTAATTACTTGGAGTTGGTACATTTGTTGCCAAAGGTAGTTTTCATCTTTTCTGTCGTACTCTGCAGGACATATTGTGGACTGTGCATTCACAGTTGCATTTAACCCAATGTTTGATCCGCTACTTGAGGCATCACGTGAAGCAACAAATACAGGAATAAAGGTATAGTAGTTCGTTTATTGCAAACTTTAATAGTTCTAGAGGCTCCTTTGTGGATTATTTATGGAGAAATTTTGTATTTATGAAATTGAATTTTTCATTTGACAATAAAAAATGTCAGAATTTGGATTTGTATCTTTCAACGAAGCTTTTGATATTCAAAACTGATTGGAAATTTTTCTAGTGACAAAAAATCAAAACTGCAAGGAAATTTATGTGGATATTGATTTCCTTTTGTCAGCAGCATTTTGGGAAATGCCTTAATGTCTTTTTTATTTACTAAAATAAACCCATGGTCTCTCTGTGATATTGCACTGTCTTAAGAATGCTTCTACCTTGTTCCATGTTTACCTTATGATGCATCTTGTTATCTTTTCCACTACTTTTGTCTTCCACAATTGTTTCATGTGAATTATTGAAAGCATCAGAACTATTTTTGCGATGTGTTCAGGAAGCAGGCATTGATGCACGCCTTTGTGATGTTGGAGCTGCAATCCAAGAAGTCATGGAATCATATGAAGTTGAAATCAATGGAAAAGTCTTCCAAGGTAAGATGTGTATGGGAATCTCAAATCCCATTGTAATGATTTTAATACTCTTAGTATGCATTTTATCCTCCCATTGTTATCCATTTTCTTATGCTAGTAGGGAGTTTGATGAGTATAACTTTAGGTTCTTTTGGACCCATGCACATATTTTTTTACATGGATAGATACGAATGGCTTGTGACTTTTATTAATGTCGTTGGATTGATCTGTATGGGATTGTACATGGTTCTTTTATTTCATCCAGATGAGTAGTTTCTTCAAGTTCTTTTTTATTGCTAATATAGTAATATGTCATTTTTACTATTCTGCTAATTTTCTAAGGGATCCTCAACTCTGCAAGATGTGGAGCTTTTATTCACTAATTCTCCAGTAGAGCGTAGAAGGCAATTGGAAATGCTGATATATCTAGTTGTTTTTGTTCATTGACAGTAAAAAGCATCAGAAATCTAAATGGGCATAGCATTGGACCGTATCAGATCCATGCTGGTAAGTCTGTCCCAATTGTGAAGGGTGGAGAGCAGACAAAAATGGAAGAGGGCGAGTTTTATGCTATTGAAACATTTGGGTCAACAGGTATCTTCTTCTTCCTTACCTTTTGAGTGTCAGGGAAGGATGACATGATTGGGTTTAAAAAAAGGCTGTAATCTGCAATGCCATTCACTAAATTCTGCAGGCAAAGGGTATGTTAGAGAAGACTTGGAATGCAGTCATTATATGAAGAACTTTGATGCTGGACACGTACCGTTGCGGCTGCCAAGAGCAAAGCAACTGCTGGCCACTATCAACAAGAATTTCTCCACCTTAGCTTTCTGCAGACGGTATTTGGACCGTCTTGGAGAGACTAAATACTTGATGGCACTAAAGAACCTGTGTGATTCCGGCGTTGTTCAGGTACTTGTGAAAACTATTAGCCATCCTTCTTAAAACCCAAATCAAATAATTGGAAGTTGATTAATACCTGTGAGAGGAAAAAGGGAAAATTACAGATTTTCATTGCGGGATTTACTTGCGAACGCCAATTGGACTCGTAATTGATCAGTTTGTGCCTTGTTTGCTGTATTCTTGTTGCGAGATAAACTGACACTTCGTATTATTGCGCAGCCGTATCCTCCTCTGTGTGACATTAAAGGAAGCTATGTGTCTCAGTTTGAACACACCATCCTCCTCCGTCCAACGTGCAAAGAAGTTATATCCAGAGGAGATGACTACTGATGTCTACTTTGAAATATACCCAAGTTGCGGCTGTATGTTGCCAAGCTTGATTTAGAGGCATGAGGCGTGCTCTTTAGAATTGTTATGACTTTGGTATGTTTTTTTTTTTGCGTGAACTATATCTATATTACAGTTTGGCTGACAGATAAATTGCTGAATCTCAATGTTGCGTAATGGTTTGCTGTACATTGTGTGTCACTTGCCCTTGCCATTATATTTCTTCTAATGGGCTTAGTTATTTGATCCTAGATTTGCCCTATTTCTTTAAAGTTTTCTTTCAAACCGAAATTCACCAAAAATACGTTGATTCGAGCTGGCTAGATGGCTGGAACGATCCAAATCTGAAATAGGTATAACATGAAATGTGGTGGATTGACTGAGACTCTAACAAGTTTTTACCCCTGATGGGATCCGTTGAATCCTATATTTAATATTAGGTTTTTTTTACCGGAAACCACCCTTACAATATGCCATATTAGCGTAAACCACCCTTTCAATGGCTATTTACCGAAAACCACCCCTAGAATACCTTCCGTTACGTTTTGACCACCCAATTAAAATTTTCCGTTTGAAAACACGTTAACTCATGTAATAACCCTTTTACCCCTCTTTTTTCCCCCAAAATTACACCCCAATCTTCCTCCCCCCACCCCCAATTTTCCGTTTGGCTCAAAATTCCATGAATGCTGCTTTCTTTTGAGGCCCAAAACAAAGTTCAATATGTAATTTTTACCAAAAGTGTTGATGAATCATGATAAGGTATAATGTTTAACTAAGAAAAGGACGTGATAGAACAACTTGGATTGCCAATATGACATTTTTTTTTATGTTATTGGGAAAGTGGTACATCGCTTTGCTAATTTTAGATCTGATGTTGACAGTAACACGCACTCGGATAATTGACCATATATATATATATATATACAATATGATTAAATATTATGAGCTGAAGAGGGAGAAGGTAAGGCTTTGGAGACTTTGAAACAAAAATCCCATGCATGCTTAAAACATTTGCGACTCTTATTGATTACATTATAACTAAACCCTGTAAAGATGAAGATCGAATAAAGCAAATATATCAACTGATCAAAATACGCAATAAAGCCTTACTTTCACTAAAGGGAAAAAAAATCATACAAAGCAAGAAAGAAAGAAAAGAAGTTTTCTATTGGTTTTACCCTTTGGTGCTACGAAGAAAGAAGTTTCTTACAAAGAAAAGCTAGCATCAAAGCCACTTTATTCCTCAATCACCTAGTTATATTTATACAACATGATACATAATTACATACGATAATAATATATAAGTGTAACGAATATGTTTGATTGGCCCACATGCCATACACTTATGTTTCTTATGTTAATGATATATTTGATTTAAATCACCATATAGCTAGCTAGCACAACCCTGTCAAATCCAAGCTGATCGAGAAATCGAAAATACTTCACTTGTTTGATCTTGCATAGCTTAAGCTTATAACGTACTCAGAATTGAAGAAGAATGTCGGGTGGCGAAGAAGAAGGAACCACGGTGGAGTTCACCCCAACGTGGGTGGTTGCGCTAGTATGCGCAGCCATCGTTGTAATCTCTCTAGTTGTAGAGAGAATCATTCACTACATTGGCAAGGTTTGTGCTAGTTGATCGATTGATATATGTTATTACCAATTAGGAGGATATTGGGTGTGAAATTGAAACCTTACTTGTGCTTTGATTTTGTCCATGCAGTACTTGAGAAAGAGGAGGCAGATTCCACTCTATGAGGCCTTGCAGAAAATTAAAGGGGGTATAATTTATAATATTTAAAATGTTATTTAACCTTGGATCTATGTTATCTCTTAAGTCTTACCCATGTTTTATCAAAATGGAGGTCTGAAAACTCAAGCTAGTTAGCTATAGTGTTATAGTGTGCATCCCTAAGTATAAGTTCTTTCAAAAAATAACCCAATCGAAATAAATACAAATAGGAGAGTTTAATTTGCATCCTAAACAAAGTATATAATGCTAATAAAAGAAAGTCACATAGCTAGCTATATAGCTCTTTATACATTCAATAATAAAATTTTCCGAGAGTACCGCCCTCTCGTTCAATCAATCAGGAGAAAAAAAACTCACATAACTAGGCTTATGCTTGTGGATGTACAGAATTGATGTTGCTGGGGTTCATATCACTGCTTTTAACGGTAACCCAAGACAAGTTAGGGAGGTGGTGCATCTCTTCTCACTTGGCTAACACTTGGCTTCCTTGTTACAAAACTATTGCTTGTACTACTACTTCCCATTTCCAGACTAATAATAATAGCATCATCACACTCACACGACGTCGTTTTCTATCCGACGACTCGGCTTCCGACTACTGCCAGCAAAAGGTACTTGTGCAGTTGTGCTCTTCTTTATGCGCCTTTTCAGCTTTCTGGTTTTATTGGTGATGGGTGTTGTGGTGCAGGGGAAGGTAGCATTGCTATCAGTAACAGCAGTGCACCATCTGCATATCTTCATCTTTGTGTTGGCCGTTGTTCATGTCACCACTTGTGCTCTCACTGTTCTTTTTGGTGGCCTAAAGGTAATAAACCCATTAATTAATTCATATGCAAAATATATCATCAACTTTTACAATTCAAGAATTGTTTCCATATTCTTTAATCTATATATATATATAGCTACGTCAATGGAAGCCTTGGGAAGATGCTATTCAGAAAAGAGACCATGATCCCGAAAGTGGTAATTTTTTTGTTAATAAATTAAAAAAGCAAATTGATCTTGATAATTTAAGCAAAGTTCATAGCCCAATCTCTTGGCTCAAATTACAGCTGATACTAGGAACAAATTCGTACATGTTCAACAACACAGTTTTATTAAAAACAGGTTCCTTGGCATCCAATGTGGCCTGTTCGGTTGGATAGTAAGTGTTGATTCACTCGCTCATCTGATTATGTATTGTACCATATTTAATTTATCAAGTTGTAATTAAATTGGGGGATGCAGCATGCGTTCTTCAAGCAATTTTACGGGTCAGTCACCAAAACGGATTACATCATCATGCGAACGGGATTCATCTCGGTATGTCCATCAAAAATCCGATCCATCATTTGCATATTAAACCACGCTAATTAAATTAATTAGTAATTAAATTGGCTTGTGTCTTGTTTTTTTAAAAATAATTGCCTTTATATCAACTTCTGTTTGTACGTGTTGAAAAGACTCATTGCAAGGGAAACCCAAAATTCAACTTTCACAAGTATATGGATCGTGCATTCGAGGCTGATTTCAAGAAAGTCGTCGGAATAAGGTGCGCGGATTGTTATTAATTGCATCATTAGTCTATGTAGGAAAAAGAATCTACATTAAGTTGAATGATAAATTCAGTAAAATTTTCCTACTACGTACTTGTAAAAAGAGGAAGAATGTTTTTACTTGATATATGAGAATGAGACTAATTATTTCTTTTCTTCTTGCAGCTGGTATCTTTGGTTGTTTGTCATAATCTTCCTACTACTTAATGTTGCTGGTATGTCAATAATCAATTAATTTCCACTCATCGAAGAGAAATTAACATACATTAATAGATTAGTTTGGTTGACAATGCTCTACCGGCCAGTTTCTTTTTTTTTTTTTTTCTTTTGATGTTTGTTTTGTGTGTAGGTTATCATGCGTACTTTTGGATTGCGTTTATACCATTCCTTGTAAGTTTCATAATTACATAATTATAGTATATCAAACACTAGCCTATTTAACTTGAATGTCACATGCACATTTGACACGTATGTTTTTTATGATATACATATGCTTATAAAATTACATGCTCTGTTGTCATAATTTGTCAAGACCATATCCATGCGGAATTAGTTTTTTGTACAATTTACACAAGGATAAGAAGGTTGTTTGGCAGCTAGCTGATCATGTATAAATTAATTAAAAGTATACTTACAAACCAGACATAGGCACATATATAGCCTTGATATCTGACCATGTGTATGCATGGTTGCAGTTGTTACTAGCCGTGGGCACGAAGCTACAGCACGTAATCACACAGCTAGCCGAAGAGGTTGCCTCGAAACACGCTGTTGTCGTAGGCGACATCGAGATCAAACCCTCCGACGACCACTTCTGGTTTAGCAAGCCCAAGATCGTCTTGCTCCTCATTCACATTATCCTCTTCCAAAACTCCTTCCAAATCGCATTTTTCTTATGGATTTGGGTTAGTAATTAAGTATATAATGCTCTAGAAAACATTATTAATTAACTCAATGGCAATTATTATCTTACCGGTTGGAGTTGATTGACTATTTGCAGCTTCAATATGGTTTCGACTCTTGCATCATGGGGAAGATCGGTTATAATATCCCAAGGATTATTGTCGCCGTGTTCGTCCAGTTTGTATGCAGTTACAGCACCTTACCACTCTATGCAATTGTCACGCAGGTAATCAATATAATTAAAGATCTGATTATACATAATTAAGGTGGTTAGGATATATATGATTCTTGTTTTTGGATGTTTAATGATATAATATATAAATTCAGATGGGAAGCAGCTTCAACAAGGCCATATTTGAAGACTACATACAAGAAGGGCTTGTAGACTGGGCCACCCAGGCAAAGAAGAACGTCAAGTCGAAGCAGGCCGCGTCATTGAGCCTGGCTTTGGCGCAACAACAACACCATGTAGGAGACCAGATTCGTCCAGCCGCTTCAGAGTTACGAAGGCTCACCACATTCTAGCAAAGCTATATGTGGCTGCATTATGTACGCTCTAAATGTACCTAGAGATTTGTTGCACTTAAATAAAGAGGAGACCTGTATAGTGCTCCAACTATCGTATAGTATTTGTTATTTATATTAGACAATCTAATATTTACGAGCTTCAGTAAACGAGATGAGGCAATGAAATTTAAATATACTGATTTGTTATTTGCATGAGAATGTCCTTTTTTTTTGTCTTTTTTTTTAAAATTATTATTTATTATCAATGGACAATGGAGCATAGAACAGGCACTATTTTTCTCATTTCTATGCTTATTTACCTAATCAATTAACTCGTATGTTTAATTATATAAATTTTGACTAATAAAATCCAAAAAAATAAATCTCATTTGTAGCATCATAATTAAGCGAAGGGCCTAAACTCCAAACCCTTCAAAATGAATAAGCAAAATAACGAAAACGCCCATTTTTAAGATTCGAATCCCAAAAGTTTATATACAGACAAAACTATAATTCAGATTTAGATGTTCAATTAATTATTTGCAATTCCATGCATCGAATTCATATCATCACTAACGGATATTTAAAAAGAAAAAAGAAAAAGATATTGACTTTAAACATCCATCCACCAAGATTACAGGATTTCACACCTGAAAAGAGCAAGTCCCACCCATATTACAGAATTCAACAGAGCACTTGAAAGTTGAGAGTTGAGACCACAATTCATTCTAACACAAGTGTGTGATTTTGCATGTAGCATGACCTTAGAAAGTTCCATTCCAGAAAGCATAAAGTAATGATTTCAGAAATGATTTGAGAAATTTAAAAAGACAGTTTAGAGGATAGACAATACAAATGCAACACAGAAGTATCGTTTCACTCTTCAGCAGCACTAGCGGCACTCAGGTCTACACTCAAGTCCAATTCCTGCCAATGAACCAGCAGACGGGTTAAATTTTATCAATACTGTACAAGATACAAGTAACTTCCTTTATCTTTCATGGATAATATTATAACCTAGTTTTTAATCAATTTTCTCATAGATTTTCAACAAAGTTGGGAACCTTACGTTGACTAGGTCACAAAATATAATGTAAAATAGGGAGATGAGGTGGGAGATGACACACATCTTGATGACAACAAGAAGAAAAAAACACAAACCCAATCTAGTTATATATATATATTCAATGGTTCAATGGTTTAGATATGAAACAATACATTGCTAGCCTACTATCCCACTTCTAAATTTTTTTCATCTACTTCTGTTATAAAGCCCTCCACAGTATCATTATAAAACTCCTTTTCTCACGCCAATCAGCATAAGAGTACCTAAATTTAATCTCCACCCCTGCCTAATCTCCACCCCTGCCTAGCCCTAATACTCCATAGCCCGTAAACAAAAAAAAGTGAGCCCGTAGCTTCTGCTCAGTTAGGAAAGAAGTATAATATGAACAATGTAATAGTTAGAAAGTTAGAAACAAGCCATGAGTTTCTCACTAGACGACTAAAAAATTTCTTTCACTATTTCCACGAAGCCACTTATTAGCCTAAACGGCAATGGGTATGCAGAGTTCAGAAGAGAGCGAGCAAAAAGCAAGAACCTAAAGGAGTAAATTATGGGGACAGAGCATGAATAACAGGGTTTCATGGAAGCCAAACATTGAAGCAGTAAAATACACAAATTCTGTAGTGAGAAATGAGAATAAGGAAAGAAGGATGAATTACTAAAATTTTCCCTATTCCCTTTATCTTACATCAATAATAAAGCCAGTATAAAGTCAACATAAAGGGAAGAGTTTAATTTAAAAACAGGAGTTGCATTAAGATGCTTACTTTCCCAGTTATCATCGAATACATGCCAAGCACATCCAGTGTAGTAGACTCGAAGTGAGATGTAGCATCATAACTCTGCAAGATAAGAGCAACATTATAACAGTTGGAGAGATTAATGGTCAATGAGCTCAAGGAGGAATAGGAAGGTTTCAGCCAACTCACTGTTGAGATAAAACAATTGTCAAGAGATGGTTCATTGACTGGTTCATATCTGTCATACATATCGAAAAACATCTCATCAACTGGCCCCAGAAGATCAACTCCAGGTTTTAGTTCAGTCTGGGGATTATCAGTCTCTGCCTCGGCTGACACGAAAGCGATGAATTTACCCTTCGGGGCAACATTGTGCGAGTAGGAGCAGCAAAACACATACCTAATCAATTTTTATAAAAATCATTAGATCAATAGACTATAAACACAATGGCAAACAATTTGGACATGCATAAAAAAAGTGATAGAATGCAGTAGTTCAAAACTGATCGAATGCAGGAGCACTAAATGATCTCTTGTACTATCTTATGTAGACCAATATCCATGAAGATCCAGCCCCATGACCAGAAGAAACAAAAACTGATCCTTTTGAGGGACAGGTTTTGCATCTAGTTGCCGAGATAAGCTATCATTAGGATATCCTTTTAGTTATGTCTTCATTTTTGTTTGGTTTAAAATTAGTTCCTATATTTCCCCTATCTGTTAGAAGTGGATCAACTACAGCTACTGTGAAGTTTAGTTGAGAATATATTAAGAAGAGAATTCAGTGTTATGAGTTGGAGGCTTCTCTCTAACAAGCCCTCGCCAGTTTCCCACCATAGGTACCATGATCAAAGGCCAGCACACAAAATTCACTCACTGTCTCACACATTGCTACATCCTATGCACATGCATATAACATGGGTATTGTAATGATTGTACCTATAGGAAAGTATGGGCCAATTGTGTAATGTAATTCACTCACTGAATTATTCATTTATTTGCAACTCACTTGCATCCTGTAATGATTGTACATATGGTAAAGTATGGGCCAATTGTGTAATTTTGGGAAACGCCTTTATAAAGGCATGTACTGAATTCTGTGGAGGGCTATCGAAATAACAAGACATCTATTACTCTTCTCTCTGTGTCTGATTCTTCCTCTTCCCTATTCTATCCCTTCCTTCTTCAATTTTTTTCCTTTCTCTTCTCTAGACCTTTGGGTCATAACAAATTGGTATTTGTAGATGGCTATAGAAAAGAATTTGTTATGACCTGATGGTCTAGAGAAGAGAAATGAAAAGAATTGAAGAAGGGATAGAATAGGGAAGAGGAAGAATCAGACAAGGGTGAAGACACAGAGAGAAGAGTAATAAATGTCTTCTTATTTCGATAGCCCTCCACAGAATTCAATACATGCCTTTATAAAGTCTTTTCCCAAAATTACACAATTGGCCCATACTTTCCCATATGTATACAGGATGTAAGTGAGTTGCAAATTAAATGAATACTTCATAGTAGAATATTTTTTACGGAAAGCTGAGCAAAAACTACAAGTAAAACACCACTCACAACCGACACAGCCTCTATCACCAGCAACCCAGATTCATTTCCACCCTTTCACATGCGTACATGTGTATTTTTTTGTTTTTATCTGCTGGACAACCCTCGACCCAGCCATGACTCTAATAGAAAATACTAAATAAAGATCACAGCTCTGCAAGCAAGGGAGCATGGATAAGCCTAAATTTGTGGTTCACACTCCCTCTTCTCTAATAGAAAATACACAAGTATTCACCAAGCCTACCAGAATTTGAGCCCATCAAGTTTCAAGAAAGAGGTGTTGGTGCCCATGCTAGTCCTATATCATGATTTGCTAAAATGACAGGTGGAGAGCTCATCAAAACAGGGGAGATAAAATAAAAGCTCAAAAAACAGAATCTGAGAAATAAGTGTTTTAACAACTAGTATATGTTACATTAGATGCTTTAAGGGAACTAAGGCCTTAATAGAAAAGTCAACAGTGCAGAAAAGCAAGTCAAAATTGAAAATATCAGCAGAAGGTTCCCAGGATGTGGATGGAGCTCGAAAGCACACACTCGCATCTCACAATCACAAACAGATTGCATACCAAACAGAACCACTTTAGGGAAACAGAATAGTAACCCTGGGACAAATATTCCACTAAACCACCAGCAGAGAGGCTGATGCCCATTGTTTACAATATTCTCCAATAGCCCTAAAAAGCGCTAATACCCAAATTTATACTAGACCAAAAGTGTTACACCAAATGGTTCCCCAGCCCACTCTTAATTGCCCTAGCCTCACACAAATTTCGCACATATGCCCCTGCATATATTTGCGGTCTGTCAGAAGTTCATTTACCGATTAGAATCCAACTTCAATTCACATCTCATAAACATAAATTCCCTTCACAGACACTGACACAATACTCTGGAAAATAGAGAAGAAAACAAATGAATCTGATATGCATATGAATCTCTCAAGCACCATCTGTAAGCATGGAGAACTTACATGTCAGATCTACGACCCAACTGCTTCTGTGGGAGGATAATCTGTACTGAGTGGGAGTCATTGGTATTAGGAATTGGATGGCTCATAATGCAAATAGCCCTGGCAACCTTTCCCACCTTTCTAACCTGTTGAACAATCAAAATTTCATGACAATGAGACATTTAGCTATTCTTTTCAACATTCAAATAGACATTCTATCATGGTCGAATTCTAGACGGGTACGAGCATCAAACAAGCAATCAGCAAGTAAGACCATATCTATTTAATCTAGTAAAGTCAGGCATTCGCTACATATCATTACCTTGTTTGTTAAGTATGAAGGATCACAGACCACTTTTTTGCACTTGGCAGTTTCCCCCTCTGAAGTTACACCAATAACTTTCCCTACTTCATCAAACTCCACCTGCATTTTATCATGATCATCCAATTCAGAAAATTGACATGGATATTACCAAATAGAATAGAAGAGAGTTAGTACAGATGAAATAATGAGCATACCTTGCATTCAGGCTTGTTCAACATGTAAGTGCCACCATAAACAGCACTAAGACGTGCAAATGCCTAAAAACAAAAAGAGCCTCAAAATTCATGCTACAATGGTCACCAATTGAAAGACTCAAAAGTTCAAAAGTGAAGTATACAGCTATAGCCTATAGGCAAGTGTCAAATATAAATCCTAGTAGGCTAGTATAAGGAGTAGAAATTAGCATAACATTAGAAAACAAACCTGCGGAAGTTCTCCCAATCCATACAGAGGATAAATGTAAGGAGATCCCCCTTGGAAACGTGCAAGTGATTCAGAATACAGCTGTTTACCACATGAAGTCAAAACATCAATATGCCATCAACACTTTCCTTATCTAAAGAACGATGACAAAAGTCAATGCAAGAATCATAGGAGGAATTACCTTCATCTTCTTCACAGTTTCCAATGCAGGCTTTTCAAGGTAACGATCATCCCTATGAAGTGCTAATGCATGACCAATGAAATCTATAGTGTTGTCATCTAGACCATATTTCCTGCAGAAAAATTATAAATCCATTAGAACTGTAAGGGTAAAACACGTGTACTTCGTTCAAAGATTGAGGATGGTTCATACATGTCCCAAGATGTTTTTCCTTGCTACAAATATATATTGTAACATTGATACTTGATTTAATGACACTCATTGCTAATGCAAAAAAAAACCATACATATATCACTGAACAAACATCAACAAACGCTAACAATGTCAAATAAAGTTTTTAAAAAATTGCAACAACTTTGTAAGTATCATGAACATACGCAATGAGCTCGCGAGTAGTTACTCTGGTCAAGTCCAGCCCTTCATGTGTCTTAGGGTCGCTCTCATCATAATCTTGCACATAAATGAAAAACTTGCGAGCACGTCGCTTTTCAAACAGCCCCATGAGTGGAGATTTGAGTGCCTCCATGTCAGTTGCGGGAACCTTTTGAATCTATAGAGATTTAAGATAAAAATGATCAGACCTTAGCCTTCCATGACTCTAAGTAGCCATATACAAGATATAGCACATAAGCAGAAGATCAAGCTACCCATAGACCCGTTTTCTTCATACCTTTCCTTTATTGAAGACATAGCTCCCATCAACAGCTTTAAAGTAGAGATACTTTGTAACATCTGTGTGGATCAGGATCCGCACAAGACTGCCATTAGCCATCAAAAACTGGCAGGACAAGAGGCTTTGAATATAAGTAACCGAAAGAAATCAAATTAACTACAACATAGACAACAAAATTTCTGTATACGTCTCATAATACAGACCTTTGGAATCATATCCACGTTATAGTCCCTGCTAGGACCCAATTCAGGAGGAGGCTGATCATTTCCTCTAAACTTCTTCCAGAGCTGCACTTGTACAAAATTGATAAGATATGAGGAGAATTATATTTATGATAGATTAAACTGAGATTTTAGTCATGGAAGACATATTGTATTGTAATTTGTACATAAAGAATATAAATTTAGAACCTGAATGAGATTGAGTGAACAAGATTCTCCTCCATAATAGTCATTCCTGTCCATGTGAAGAACCTGGATGCCAAGACTTAAACCATAAAAATCAAAGTAGAGATACTACACAAAATGCAATAGCCCAATCACATTGGAAATTGGAATTCAGCTTTCCCCAGTTGCGGCCGTAATAATTTTCAATACAGCATTTTCCCCGAGGTTCAACTAGGGAATCATCACCTACTGCTTAGCAAGGAAGAATAATGGTTGATATCCATTATAAGATTTCAATCATATTGCACAATGAATTCCAAATGTTATACAACCCTCCCTCCAACATTTTTTGGCAGCAAATAAGTTCACAAACCCATCACAACAAGCAAAGAGACCATTTTGATTGCTTAAACTGCATTAAGTAGACTATTAAGTATAGAATTATCAAAATACTTGCCTTCCTTTACACCGTATTTGTTAGTGCATAGCAAAGATAGATACGAAAAGGCAAACACAAAATCAAGAGCACCCGAAGGTATAATAAAACCTCTGTGAAAAAACTCCAGTAACTAATCATCTAATTGGCCTTAGGCAAAAAAGGAAGATAGCAGTTACTACTCTGTCATTAAACTCATACTCGCTGGTTCCCAATTTCTCATCATGATGTGTCAATTCATTAATTTAAACCGCACCACAGTCGAATAATTCAAGTTTCATCACTCAGAATCTAAAGCTTATTTTCAGGGATTGAAGATCCAAAACGAATTAGGATCACGAAAATGATCGATCAGAAAGGAGAAGAAGAAAACCTTGAGGCCATCAACGGAAAGAAGACCGCTGAGAATGCATTCCTTGAGACCAGTACCAAGAACTATTACATCGTACTCCTCATCCATGGCGATTTCAGGTGTGCCCTAGCAGCAGATCTAGCTGAGGAGTAGGGAAGGTAGATTTGAGATGAGAGAGAGTGAGAGGGCAGGCGCCGAGGGTTTCGTTGGCCAAAGTCAATTTATAAGAAGAATAATGAGAGGGAGCGAGGTGACGGCAATTAGAAGAGTGGGAAAGAGGACGCCTGGTCGATAAGCTTTTATTGAATTATATTCCAAAATCACAATCTTGTTCAATAAATACACAATCGATTTATCAAAACAAAACAAAAAAACACAATCGAAGGAGAGTGTTAGTGTGTTACTAGAGCAAAAGTAGATAGATTACACGTCTTTCAAGAAGTTAATTTTGTTGCGACTATATCGCTGGATCGTTTGGATGTGTCTTCTCCTTCCCGACCGATTGCCTTCGATCCATTCTTTAGGTACCTCATCTGCAAATATGTTTTAGGGCAGTTTTCCTCTCGGACCTTATTATCCATATTATTAGTATTAAAAGTGGCTTTCCTAGCCCGAGATACTTGGGATACATATTTGGATATATTGCCCATTCTACATACTCGGATCAATAAGATCACTCTCCATGAGACTCTAGCGTTTTAATTCTGGCTGGGTTGGAGGAATGAAAAAGTAAATACATGCTTAAAATCTATAAGGCATATTACTTTGATAAATTCAGTACTCTCATCAACTCTAATCAATGTGATGAGTACTATTATACTCTCGACTAGTATAGGCTGTATCACTTAATCGAGTAGAGAGAAGTTTTATTCGGGGTAATACCCCTAAGGCTCAAAAAACACATTTTTTTCTTGGGATATTATTTGTCCCCCTAAAGGTGAAGGTGACTTTGGTGTCAAGAAGGCAAAATAGATGAATTTAATGCTCCTTGTGAAGTTAGGTGATGTAACCTCGACCATGGAAGCCACACAGAAGGAAGTTATCATGTCCCTACGCTCGAATGATCCGGTCACTCGTGCTCGGACCCGAGATAGAGTTCACTCGGTCCATAATGACACGCACATTGGCCAGCCAGGGCACACCCTTGTCCGCGCCGACGCTCATGTGCGTCCTTGCCATCGGCGCTGTGCCATCGAGCCATGATCCCAGCAATGCGGCCCCGACTTGCCCTCTAAGCCCAAGTTCGTGCCATCAATGCCATTGGCCAGCCACTCCATGCCAACCATCATGCCGACTCCACCAGACCTCAACACTTGAGGTTCTTGCGAACCTCGCCCACCCCCACATGCACGTCCTCGCCATCCTTTGCCAACAGTCGCGACCAACCGTGCCCATGTGCCACGCCGTGCCAAGGCCTTGTCGCGACACTCTTGCGACACGTCCGACCCCTTGGCCACGACGCCTATCTTGTTTTACCTAATGTAGTAGTTATTTCCTTTCCTAGATTTTCTATGTTTGCTTAGCTTGTTTTAGTAAGTAGATTATAGGCTTTTGGTGGCGTTGGGCCTAGCTGGCATGCTACCCTAGCCGTCACTCCTCTTTAGATCCAGGGTTTTCGAGTGCTTCTTGTTTATAAGGACCACTCTTAGACTTGTTTTAGGTTTACACATAATTTTATAATGAATCTCTGTCAAAGCTTTGCTCCATTTTCGATTTCGCTTATGCGTCAACTACTTCTCCGATCTCTCTTCCTCTCGAGTCCTCTCCCTTGAGCCAACGTGAGGTTCTTTGTGAATGATTCGAACAGGAGATGAGAATTGAGTGCAATTCGCATCTCCTATTCGAATCATTCACAAAGAACCTCATGTTCAACTAAAAATCGTCTTCGGCATTCGCATTGAGACCCAATACGTAATCAAGTTTCAAGTTCCGATGCGTACTCAAATCCTTTTGAAGACGGATTTGCATCAAATGGCATCAAAGCCTCGGGATTGCGTAAGTCTCACAAGCACCCTTCATTGCTCTTTTGTGCACGAATTTTTTCCCCACCATCCTTGTTTGTGCTTTTGTGCACTAGTTTCCACCATCACTTCATCTAGAACATCTTTATGTTACTTTTCCTTCAAAAAATTGATAAAAAACAGCCTTAAACCCTACTCGATTTGCACTTGTTTGGTGATTATAGACAACTTGTATTAGATTTTTGCATGCTAACTTTTTCCACTTGTTCCTCATTGTCAAAACCTTTCTCATTGAGTTCTTGCTTGTTATGTGTATTAGGGTTTTTGGAAAGATGATTAAAATCTATTTCCTATTTAGTTGAACAAAATCTCGACATAGAGGATAAAACCCATATTAGAGATCAACCGAATATTGCCCATATTTTTCGGTGATATTTTGTTTCCATTATGGAGGATAAAATCCACACTATCTTGCTTGTTTACTTTTAAAAAATTAGATTCGAAAATTTTTAAAAAAAATATTAGAAGATCCACAAGCCAAAATATTGCAAGGATCTTCTCCCTTTCTCCTGTCTTCTAATTCGGCAAGTACCATACTACCATACCATATCTTTTCTTTCTTATTCTCAAATAACAACCATATCTTGCATACAATCTCGTCTACCTTTTGGCTGAGATCTTCTATCTCTCACTTTCCTTTCTATTGCTTGCATATCTTTCCTTGTTTGTTTTACTTTGATCCTTGCTTGTGTGTAGTCGAGTAATCCTAAGCCACCCTAACAAAAACCCTCTCTTGTCGTGTACATTAGAGTTGTTGGGTTGGTGAACCTTACAAATTCTCAATTTTATCTTTTGCTTATTTTTTTCTTGTGAACTTTTAACTATCGTGATGATTATGGTTGAACTAGGTGATCCATCAAACCAAACCATGGAGACACAAGACCTGTGACACCCCTATAGCCTATGACGTATGCTTAGTAAGAACTTATTTCTTATATAAACAAATAATTCACATATAGCAACTATCCATGGAAGCACAAAGCAGAAAGCAACAACCATAAAGGGTTGCACACACACACACATAGGTAGTTACTTCTTATGCTAAAACATCTATTACTCTAACTTCTATAACAACCCATATGTCTAAGATGCAAAATGAGGAGGAGAAGGTTGCATTGAGCTTCAGCCGGCCGACCTGTATGAATGTGACCTCTAAAAGAGACACACGTCAGTAAGAACTAGCTGAACCTGAAAAATTGTTTTGCGATTTACATGAGTCGCATACTCAGTGAATATAAACCATCATCAATTATTTCACACAAGGCCAAACAATTGGTTAGTATACATATTCATACATATTATACATGTCATATATGAATTTACTATGCAAATGCTAATGTTGATGTTTCCGATTCTTTATTTTGTGAACTGTTCAAGCCTGAATCTGCCCCGGGTTTACTGTATATGGACTCTTATGGTCCCTTTAGCAAAGAAATCCGAAGATTTCCTGAATATTGGCTCTTATGGCCCCTTTAACAAAGAAATCCGAAGATCTCCTGAATATTGACCCGTAGGTCCTGTATGATCCGTAGATCCTGTATGACCCGTAGGTCGCTTTAACAAAGAAATCCGTAGATTTCCTGAATTACAGTTCAGGGCAAGTCAGTCACATGTCCTTTTTAATCTCATTGCAATATGCTATGCAATCAAGTGCATTCTGTAACCATATATCATATGCCATCTGTTAACATACTTTCTATGCAAACAACTCTGGAAATTTCAGAGCTATCATATAAAACACATATATCCATATACTCCATATAACACATATATCCATATAACACATATATCCATATAGCTCATGTAGCATATATATATCCACATATTCATATTTCACATATAGCACATAGGGTTGAATCTCCGGTCTATACTCACCTGTTCAAGACGATTCCTATATCTCTCCCCCTTGACTCTGACCACGGTCTATTACTTGGGCTCCTATATGTAACCCAATGCAAATTAGGCTATTTACTCTTATAAACTCTAACCCCAAATGCAATAAAATGCCAGAATGCATTATAACTTCTTGCATATATATCCAAATCCTTTAAAACTTGACAATAATAAACTATATATATAGAAGAACATTTTTCTAGTTCAAACCTTTCTGAAAAACTTGATCAAAGGTCTCCCTAATATCATTACAAAGAGAAACCCTAAAATTACTCTGAAATCTTTTACCGAATATAAATCCGATATCGAAAATGCCCTCTGAGAACTATAAATCGACTGATTTTCAAATCAAAATCAACTGTAGATCTAGATCTGAAAAAATTAGGAAAATCCAGATAAATCATTAACTAATTAAAAACTTACCAAATCAAGCTTGTACTTCGAGATTAAAACCTGATTGAAGAGATCTTGGACCAGATCCAATAAAAATAACAAATTAACCAAATCACTTTCCTCTCTTCTTGATTCTCTCTACAAACTCTCTCTTTCTCTTTTAATTATGTAGCTTGAAATGTTCAAGCATATAAGCCTCCCACATATATATTTATACAAATGACAAAGTCGGCAAAAACTTTAAAAAACTACATTTTCCACCCTCAAATCTCCTTTACTACAAACTTTATCCTAAAATAAATAATAATTAATTTTTTCTTAAAAACTTTTTAAAATATAATAAACTTAATTAGAAAATAAATATTACTTTTAAAAATGCACTATATATCATGCCAATATGCTATGCATATGCTCTTCATCTTATATGAATGCAGAATGACGTATGCACTTTGGTCGAGGATGTTACAATCCTCCCCCTCTATAAGAATTTTGTCCTCAAAATTCGCTATCTCTTTATGTGATACAAAATGATAGGGAATAAATTACCATTAAACAAATGCGGATATGACTTTCTCATCTTATTCTCGGTTTCCCAAGTCGTTTCCTCTATACCATGATTCTTCCAAATTACTTTAACCATCGGAATCTCCCTATTTCGCAACTGTTTGATTCGGTAGTCCACTATCATAACTGGTTCCTCTATGTAGCTCAAATTCTCTGCAATCTGTACTTCTGAATCCTTTAACACATGTGATGGATCAGATCGATACCGTCGTAACATACTAACATGGAATACATTATGAATCTGAGCCAATTCTGAAGGTAATGCTAATCTGTATGCCAACGGTCCCACCTTCTCTATGATGTCATATGGCCCAATATATCGAGGACTCAGTTTTCCTTTGTTATCGAATCTCATGACACCTTTCCATGGAGAAACTCGTAAGAATACTTTATCTCCAACCTGATATTCCATCTCCTTGCGATGCTGATCAAAATAGCTCTTTTGTCTGTCTTGTGCCGCCTTCATTTTCTTCTTTACAATATCAATCTTATCAACTGTGTCTTGTATGATTTCTGGTCCTTCTAAAATTTCTGCACCCTCTTTATCCCAATATAAAGGACTTCGACATTTCCTTCCATATAATGCCTCATATGGTGCCATCCCAATGCTGCTGTGAAATTGATTATTGTAAGCAAATTCCATCAATGGAATATACCTATCCCATGAACCCTGAAACTCAATAACACAAGCACGAAGCATTTCTTCTAATGTCTGTATAGTCCTTTCTAACTGCCCATCTGTCTGAGGATGATAAGCTGTACTGAAATGCAATTTGGTCCCCATAACTGTTTGAAAACTTTCCCAAAAATGAGAAGTAAATCTAGGATCTCTGTCTGATTCAATGGACACTGGTATTCCATGAAGTTGGACAATTTCCTTCATGTATATCTCTGCCAATTGATCCAATGAACAACCCCAACGTATAGGCAAGAAATGTGCTGACTTAGTCAATCTATCAATAATCACCCAAATAGCATCATTCCCTTTCTGTGTTCGTGGTAATCCCACAACAAAATCCATCGTAATCCGCTCCCATTTCCAAACCGGAATAGATAAAGGTTTCAGCATACCTGTAGGTGCTTGGTGTTCTGCTTTGACTTGTTGATAAATAAGACATTTAGAAACAAATTCAGCAACTTCCTTCTTCATTCTTGGCCACCAATAATGTTGTCTTAGAGTATGATACATCTTTGTGGTGCCAGGATGCATTGCATATGATGCATTATGTGCCTCATCTAAAATTTCTCGTCTCAGATCATCAACATCAGGTACACATATTCTGGTGCCAAACATCAATGTGCCATCTTGAATAACAAATGGCATATCTTTACCTTGTTGCACCTGTTCAATAATTTCTGCCAACTTTTCATCTCTTACTTGTGCATCTTTAATTTTCTGTCTCAGCACTGGCCGAATTTCCAAAGTAGCAAACAGTACTCCATCTGTATCCAACTGTAGTTTGGCATTTAGACCTCGCAAAGCAATCAAATCTGACAATGAAGTCATGGGCATGTTGGCCATCATACCACTGGACTTTCTACTCAAAGCATCTGCTACAACATTAGCCTTTCCCGGATGATACTCGATTGTACAATCATAATCTTTCAATAGTTCCATCCAGCGCCTTTGCCGCATGTTCAACTCCTTTTGACTCATCAAATACTTCAAACTCTTATGATCTGTAAAGATTTGGAATGTTTCTCCATATAGATAATGACGCCAAATCTTTAGGGCGAAAACTACTGCTGCCAGCTCTAAATCATGTACAGGATAAGAAACTTCATGTGGTCGTAATTGTCTTGATGCATAAGCAATCACTTTTCTATTCATCATCAAAACACAACCAAGACCCTGATATGAAGCATCAGTGTAAACAACAAACCCTCATGTACCTGTAGGAATTGTCAGTATTGGCGCTGTAGTCAAACGATGCTTTAACTCCTCAAAGCTCTGTTGGCACGCATCATTCCAATGGAATGAAGCATTCTTCCGCAATAATTTAGTGAGTGGTGCAGCTACAATAGAGAATCCTTCAACAAATCGTCTGTAGTATCCAGCCATCCCAAGAAAACTACAAACTTCTGTAACTATAGTTGGTGCTTTCCAATTTACCACTGCTTCAACCTTCTTAGGATCAACCTCTATACCCCTTCCAGATATTATGTGTCCTAAAAATACCACATGATCCAACCAGAATTCACACTTACTTAGTTTAGCATATAATTGTTTTTCCCTCAAAACTTGTAGCACGGTACACAGATGATTAGCATGCTCCTCTTTACTTCATGAATACACCAAAATATCATCGATAAAGACGATCACAAATCTGTCCAGAAAAGGTTGAAATACTTTGTTCATCAAAGCCATGAATGTTGCTGGTGCATTAGTCAAACCGAATGGCATTACCAAAAACTCATAATGCCCATATCGAGTCCGGATTGCTGTCTTGGTAATGTCATCTTTAGCTATCTTCAACTGATGGTATCCTGACCGAAGGTCTATCTTTGAAAATACTTTTGCACCTTGAAGTTGATCAAACAAATCATCTATCCTTGGCAATGGATACTTGTTCTTCACTGTCACCTGATTCAACTTTCTGTAATCTATGCACAACCGTAAGGTACCATCTTTCTTTTTAACAAATAGAACTGGTGCACCCCAAGGTGATACACTAGCTCTAATGAATCCTTTATCTAACAACTCTTGTAACTGCTTCTTTAGTTCCTGTAACTCTAGTGGAGCCATGCGATATGGAGGAATAGAAATCGGTGCAGTACCTGGCATTAACTCCATAGTAAACTCTATCTCCCTATCAGGTGGTAATCCTGGGAGATCTTTTGGAAACACATCTGAAAACTCTTTAACAACTGGAATATCTCCAACCTCATCACATTCAACTGTACGGTTTATTACATGGGCCAAATATGCCTCACATCCCTCTCTGATCATGCGAAAAGCTGTTGTTGCAGATATTAGGCAAGTGGGAACCATTTGTCTATCACCATAGAAAATCACTCTAGACTTCCCAAGCGATTCTATCACTACTTCTTTGGTATAACAATCTACTTTAGCATGATGTCTTGACAACCAGTCCATGCCCAAAATAACATCAAACTCATACAAGAATAGCAAGATCAGATCAGCTGGTAACTCTACTGTATCCACTCGTATTATACTATCTCGATACACTGTGTGTACCCTTACCATTTCCCCCAAGGGAGTCTGTACTCCTAAATTGTAATATAAGGGTTCAGGTTTCTTATGCACTTGAGATGTTATGGTAGATGATATGAATGAATGAGTAGATCCTGAATCTATTAATGCATGTATTTCAAGATCATGTAAATAAAGTTTACCAGTAATAACCTCGGGTGCTTTGGATGCTTCTTGTTGTGACATAGCAAAAACTCGAGCCTGACCATGTGGTCGAGATTCTTGTGTTTGTGGTCTTCCTCTACTAGCAGTGTTATTCATGTTCTGACCTCTTCCACGACCTCTACCATAACTCCACACCGGTGCTTCTGACTGAACATTTTGTACAGTTGTTTCAGATGATGCTCTTCTAATATTCGATCTATCTGAACTAACTGGACATTCTTTGTAAAAGTGCCCTTGTTGTCCACAGTTAAAACACCCTCCAATTAATACTCGACACTCTCCCATATGAGATCGACCACAATAAGTACACATAGGTCGTGTCTGTACTGTCATCCCTGGTCCTCTATCACCACCACGTCCAAAAGTCGAGGTGTGTCCACCTCTTTGACTATTTGAGCCACCTCTGCCAAATGTTGTTGTTGGAGAGGAAAAACTCTGACACTTAGATGGCCTTCCACTCGACTCACCCATATGAACTGATGATTCCCTCTTTGGCTTTTGGAAGAATGTTTGCCTTTCCTTTAACAATGTCTCTGCTCTTATTGCTGCAGTACGCAAATTTGTAAAAGTAAGAAGATCCCACGGCGTAATCCTACTCCGGATATTATAGGACAATCCATCCTCAAAACGTCTGAATCTATCTCTCTCTGTAGCCACATTAGCAGGTGCATAATGCGATAGTTGGGTAAACTTAACTTCATACTCAAGCATAGACATATCTCCTTGCTTAAGAGACAAAATTCCTTCTGTTTTGCATCTCGATATACTTCCGGCATATACTTATCTTTGAAAACAGTGAGAAAATCTTCCCATGTAAGAACTGGACACTGTACTGTAGCAGGTGAAACAATTTCCCACCAGTCAAAAGCATCCCCTTGTAGAAGTGATACTGAGAAATCAAACCTTTCTTCTTCTGTGCATCTCATCATACGAAATACTCTCTCTGTTCTCTTAAGCCATGTCTCAGCCTCTGTAGTCCCATAGAAATCAATTGCTCCCAACTTACGAAGCTCTTTGAAATTCCTGCCTCTAGACCCCATAGCTGGTCCTTGTACTTCCTGTTCTATCGGTGCATGTGTATGAGATGTATGCTCATGTGGTACTGTATGAGATGCTCCTATTGACTGACGTGGCACGGCTGAACCTTCTCTCCTTTGTGCATCATGCTCATGCATTTCCATGTTGCTATTCAATTAAATGCAACTCTAATGTCAATTACATATGCTTATGAATGCAGAATGCCCCTAAAGAATCATATCCCTGCTCTGATACCAAACTAACTGTGACACCCCTATAGCCTATGACGTATGCTTAGTAATAAATTATTTCTTATATAAACAAATAATTCACATATAGCAACTATCCATGGAAGCACAAAGCAGAAAACAACAACCATAAAGGGTTGCACACACACACACATAGGTAGTTACTTCTTATGCTAAAACATCCATTACTCTAACTTCTATTACAACCCATATGTCTAAGATGCAAAATGAGGAGGAGAAGGTTGCATTGAGCTTCAGCCGGCCGACCTGTATGAATGTGACCTCTAAAAGAGACACAAGTCAGTAAGAACTAGCTGAACCTGAAAAATTGTTTTGCGATTTACATGGTCGCATACTCAGTGAATATAAACCATCATCAATTATTTCACACAAGGCCAAACAATTGGTTAGTATACATATTCATACATATTATACATGTCATATATGAATTTACTATGCAAATGCTAATGTTGATGTTTCCGATTCTTTATTTTGTGAACTGTTCAAGCCTGAATCTGCCCCGGGTTTACTGTATATGGACTCTTATGGTCCCTTTAGCAAAGAAATCCGAAGATTTCCTGAATATTGGCTCTTATGGCCCCTTTAACAAAGAAATCCGAAGATCTCCTGAATATTGACCCGTAGGTCCTGTATGATCCGTAGATCCTGTATGACCCGTAGGTCGCTTTAACAAAGAAATCCGTAGATTTCCTGAATTACAGTTCAGGGCAAGTCAGTCACATGTCCTTTTTAATCTCATTGCAATATGCTATGCAATCAAGTGCATTCTGTAACCATATATCATATGCCATCTGTTAACATACTTTCTATGCAAACAACTCTGGAAATTTCAGAGCTATCATATAAAACACATATATCCATATACTCCATATAACACATATATCCATATAACACATATATCCATATAGCTCATGTAGCATATATATATCCACATATTCATATTTCACATATAGCACATAGGGTTGAATCTCCGGTCTATACTCACCTGTTCAAGACGATTCCTATATCTCTCCCCCTTGACTCTGACCACGGTCTATTACTTGGGCTCCTATATGTAACCCAATGCAAATTAGGCTATTTACTCTTATAAACTCTAACCCCAAATGCAATAAAATGCCAGAATGCATTATAACTTCTTGCATATATATCCAAATCCTTTAAAACTTGACAATAATAAACTATATATATAGAAGAACATTTTTCTAGTTCAAACCTTTCTGAAAAACTTGATCAAAGGTCTCCCTAATATCATTACAAAGAGAAACCCTAAAATTACTCTGAAATCTTTTACCGAATATAAATCCGATATCGAAAATGCCCTCTGAGAACTATAAATCGACTGATTTTCAAATCAAAATCAACTGTAGATCTAGATCTGAAAAAATTAGGAAAATCCAGATAAATCATTAACTAATTAAAAACTTACCAATTCAAGCTTGTACTTCGAGATTAAAACCTGATTGAAGAGATCTTGGACCAGATCCAATAAAAATAACAAATTAACCAAATCACTTTCCTCTCTTCTTGATTCTCTCTACAAACTCTCTCTTTCTCTTTTAATTATGTAGCTTGAAATGTTCAAGCATATAAGCCTCCCACATATATATTTATACAAATGACAAAGTCGGCAAAAACTTTAAAAAACTACATTTTCCACCCTCAAATCTCCTTTACTACAAACTTTATCCTAAAATAAATAATAATTAATTTTTTCTTAAAAACTTTTTAAAATATAATAAACTTAATTAGAAAATAAATATTACTTTTAAAAATGCACTATATATCATGCCAATATGCTATGCATATGCTCTTCATCTTATATGAATGCAGAATGACGTATGCACTTTGGTCGAGGATGTTACAATCCTCCCCCTCTATAAGAATTTTGTCCTCAAAATTCGCTATCTCTTTATGTGATACAAAATGATAGGGAATAAATTACCATTAAACAAATGCGGATATGACTTTCTCATCTTATTCTCGGTTTCCCAAGTCGTTTCCTCTATACCATGATTCTTCCAAATTACTTTAACCATCGGAATCTCCCTATTTCGCAACTGTTTGATTCGGTAGTCCACTATCATAACTGGTTCCTCTATGTAGCTCAAATTCTCTGCAATCTGTACTTCTGAATCCTTTAACACATGTGATGGATCAGATCGATACCGTCGTAACATACTAACATGGAATACATTATGAATCTGAGCCAATTCTGAAGGTAATGCTAATCTGTATGCCAACGGTCCCACCTTCTCTATGATGTCATATGGCCCAATATATCGAGGACTCAGTTTTCCTTTGTTATCGAATCTCATGACACCTTTCCATGGAGAAACTCGTAAGAATACTTTATCTCCAACCTGATATTCCATCTCCTTGCGATGCTGATCAAAATAGCTCTTTTGTCTGTCTTGTGCCGCCTTCATTTTCTTCTTTACAATATCAATCTTATCAACTGTGTCTTGTATGATTTCTGGTCCTTCTAAAATTTCTGCACCCTCTTTATCCCAATATAAAGGACTTCGACATTTCCTTCCATATAATGCCTCATATGGTGCCATCCCAATGCTGCTGTGAAATTGATTATTGTAAGCAAATTCCATCAATGGAATATACCTATCCCATGAACCCTGAAACTCAATAACACAAGCACGAAGCATTTCTTCTAATGTCTGTATAGTCCTTTCTAACTGCCCATCTGTCTGAGGATGATAAGCTGTACTGAAATGCAATTTGGTCCCCATAACTGTTTGAAAACTTTCCCAAAAATGAGAAGTAAATCTAGGATCTCTGTCTGATTCAATGGACACTGGTATTCCATGAAGTTGGATAATTTCCTTCATGTATATCTCTGCCAATTGATCCAATGAACAACCCCAACGTATAGGCAAGAAATGTGCTGACTTAGTCAATCTATCAATAATCACCCAAATAGCATCATTCCCTTTCTGTGTTCGTGGTAATCCCACAACAAAATCCATCGTAATCCGCTCCCATTTCCAAACCGGAATAGATAAAGGTTTCAGCATACCTGTAGGTGCTTGGTGTTCTGCTTTGACTTGTTGATAAATAAGACATTTAGAAACAAATTCAGCAACTTCCTTCTTCATTCTTGGCCACCAATAATGTTGTCTTAGAGTATGATACATCTTTGTGGTGCCAGGATGCATTGCATATGATGCATTATGTGCCTCATCTAAAATTTCTCGTCTCAGATCATCAACATCAGGTACACATATTCTGGTGCCAAACATCAATGTGCCATCTTGAATAACAAATGGCATATCTTTACCTTGTTGCACCTGTTCAATAATTTCTGCCAACTTTTCATCTCTTACTTGTGCATCTTTAATTTTCTGTCTCAGCACTGGCCGAATTTCCAAAGTAGCAAACAGTACTCCATCTGTATCCAACTGTAGTTTGGCATTTAGACCTCGCAAAGCAATCAAATCTGACAATGAAGTCATGGGCATGTTGGCCATCATACCACTGGACTTTCTACTCAAAGCATCTGCTACAACATTAGCCTTTCCCGGATGATACTCGATTGTACAATCATAATCTTTCAATAGTTCCATCCAGCGCCTTTGCCGCATGTTCAACTCCTTTTGACTCATCAAATACTTCAAACTCTTATGATCTGTAAAGATTTGGAATGTTTCTCCATATAGATAATGACGCCAAATCTTTAGGGCGAAAACTACTGCTGCCAGCTCTAAATCATGTACAGGATAAGAAACTTCATGTGGTCGTAATTGTCTTGATGCATAAGCAATCACTTTTCTATTCATCATCAAAACACAACCAAGACCCTGATATGAAGCATCAGTGTAAACAACAAACCCTCATGTACCTGTAGGAATTGTCAGTATTGGCGCTGTAGTCAAACGATGCTTTAACTCCTCAAAGCTCTGTTGGCACGCATCATTCCAATGGAATGAAGCATTCTTCCGCAATAATTTAGTGAGTGGTGCAGCTACAATAGAGAATCCTTCAACAAATCGTCTGTAGTATCCAGCCATCCCAAGAAAACTACAAACTTCTGTAACTATAGTTGGTGCTTTCCAATTTACCACTGCTTCAACCTTCTTAGGATCAACCTCTATACCCCTTCCAGATATTATGTGTCCTAAAAATACCACATGATCCAACCAGAATTCACACTTACTTAGTTTAGCATATAATTGTTTTTCCCTCAAAACTTGTAGCACGGTACACAGATGATTAGCATGCTCCTCTTTACTTCATGAATACACCAAAATATCATCGATAAAGACGATCACAAATCTGTCCAGAAAAGGTTGAAATACTTTGTTCATCAAAGCCATGAATGTTGCTGGTGCATTAGTCAAACCGAATGGCATTACCAAAAACTCATAATGCCCATATCGAGTCCGGATTGCTGTCTTGGTAATGTCATCTTTAGCTATCTTCAACTGATGGTATCCTGACCGAAGGTCTATCTTTGAAAATACTTTTGCACCTTGAAGTTGATCAAACAAATCATCTATCCTTGGCAATGGATACTTGTTCTTCACTGTCACCTGATTCAACTTTCTGTAATCTATGCACAACCGTAAGGTACCATCTTTCTTTTTAACAAATAGAACTGGTGCACCCCAAGGTGATACACTAGCTCTAATGAATCCTTTATCTAACAACTCTTGTAACTGCTTCTTTAGTTCCTGTAACTCTAGTGGAGCCATGCGATATGGAGGAATAGAAATCGGTGCAGTACCTGGCATTAACTCCATAGTAAACTCTATCTCCCTATCAGGTGGTAATCCTGGGAGATCTTTTGGAAACACATCTGAAAACTCTTTAACAACTGGAATATCTCCAACCTCATCACATTCAACTGTACGGTTTATTACATGGGCCAAATATGCCTCACATCCCTCTCTGATCATGCGAAAAGCTGTTGTTGCAGATATTAGGCAAGTGGGAACCATTTGTCTATCACCATAGAAAATCACTCTAGACTTCCCAAGCGATTCTATCACTACTTCTTTGGTATAACAATCTACTTTAGCATGATGTCTTGACAACCAGTCCATGCCCAAAATAACATCAAACTCATACAAGAATAGCAAGATCAGATCAGCTGGTAACTCTACTGTATCCACTCGTATTATACTATCTCGATACACTGTGTGTACCCTTACCATTTCCCCCAAGGGAGTCTGTACTCCTAAATTGTAATATAAGGGTTCAGGTTTCTTATGCACTTGAGATGTTATGGTAGATGATATGAATGAATGAGTAGATCCTGAATCTATTAATGCATGTATTTCAAGATCATGTAAATAAAGTTTACCAGTAATAACCTCGGGTGCTTTGGATGCTTCTTGTTGTGACATAGCAAAAACTCGAGCCTGACCATGTGGTCGAGATTCTTGTGTTTGTGGTCTTCCTCTACTAGCAGTGTTATTCATGTTCTGACCTCTTCCACGACCTCTACCATAACTCCACACCGGTGCTTCTGACTGAACATTTTGTACAGTTGTTTCAGATGATGCTCTTCTAATATTCGATCTATCTGAACTAACTGGACATTCTTTGTAAAAGTGCCCTTGTTGTCCACAGTTAAAACACCCTCCAATTAATACTCGACACTCTCCCATATGAGATCGACCACAATAAGTACACATAGGTCGTGTCTGTACTGTCATCCCTGGTCCTCTATCACCACCACGTCCAAAAGTCGAGGTGTGTCCACCTCTTTGACTATTTGAGCCACCTCTGCCAAATGTTGTTGTTGGAGAGGAAAAACTCTGACACTTAGATGGCCTTCCACTCGACTCACCCATATGAACTGATGATTCCCTCTTTGGCTTTTGGAAGAATGTTTGCCTTTCCTTTAACAATGTCTCTGCTCTTATTGCTGCAGTACGCAAATTTGTAAAAGTAAGAAGATCCCACGGCGTAATCCTACTCCGGATATTATAGGACAATCCATCCTCAAAACGTCTGAATCTATCTCTCTCTGTAGCCACATTAGCAGGTGCATAATGCGATAGTTGGGTAAACTTAACTTCATACTCAAGCATAGACATATCTCCTTGCTTAAGAGACAAAATTCCTTCTGTTTTGCATCTCGATATACTTCCGGCATATACTTATCTTTGAAAACAGTGAGAAAATCTTCCCATGTAAGAACTGGACACTGTACTGTAGCAGGTGAAACAATTTCCCACCAGTCAAAAGCATCCCCTTGTAGAAGTGATACTGAGAAATCAAACCTTTCTTCTTCTGTGCATCTCATCATACGAAATACTCTCTCTGTTCTCTTAAGCCATGTCTCAGCCTCTGTAGTCCCATAGAAATCAATTGCTCCCAACTTACGAAGCTCTTTGAAATTCCTGCCTCTAGACCCCATAGCTGGTCCTTGTACTTCCTGTTCTATCGGTGCATGTGTATGAGATGTATGCTCATGTGGTACTGTATGAGATGCTCCTATTGACTGACGTGGCACGGCTGAACCTTCTCTCCTTTGTGCATCATGCTCATGCATTTCCATGTTGCTATTCAATTAAATGCAACTCTAATGTCAATTACATATGCTTATGAATGCAGAATGCCCCTAAAGAATCATATCCCTGCTCTGATACCAAACTAACTGTGACACCCCTATAGCCTATGACGTATGCTTAGTAATAAATTATTTCTTATATAAACAAATAATTCACATATAGCAACTATCCATGGAAGCACAAAGCAGAAAACAACAACCATAAAGGGTTGCACACACACACACATAGGTAGTTACTTCTTATGCTAAAACATCCATTACTCTAACTTCTATTACAACCCATATGTCTAAGATGCAAAATGAGGAGGAGAAGGTTGCATTGAGCTTCAGCCGGCCGACCTGTATGAATGTGACCTCTAAAAGAGACACAAGTCAGTAAGAACTAGCTGAACCTGAAAAATTGTTTTGCGATTTACATGGTCGCATACTCAGTGAATATAAACCATCATCAATTATTTCACACAAGGCCAAACAATTGGTTAGTATACATATTCATACATATTATACATGTCATATATGAATTTACTATGCAAATGCTAATGTTGATGTTTCCGATTCTTTATTTTGTGAACTGTTCAAGCCTGAATCTGCCCCGGGTTTACTGTATATGGACTCTTATGGTCCCTTTAGCAAAGAAATCCGAAGATTTCCTGAATATTGGCTCTTATGGCCCCTTTAACAAAGAAATCCGAAGATCTCCTGAATATTGACCCGTAGGTCCTGTATGATCCGTAGATCCTGTATGACCCGTAGGTCGCTTTAACAAAGAAATCCGTAGATTTCCTGAATTACAGTTCAGGGCAAGTCAGTCACATGTCCTTTTTAATCTCATTGCAATATGCTATGCAATCAAGTGCATTCTGTAACCATATATCATATGCCATCTGTTAACATACTTTCTATGCAAACAACTCTGGAAATTTCAGAGCTATCATATAAAACACATATATCCATATACTCCATATAACACATATATCCATATAACACATATATCCATATAGCTCATGTAGCATATATATATCCACATATTCATATTTCACATATAGCACATAGGGTTGAATCTCCGGTCTATACTCACCTGTTCAAGACGATTCCTATATCTCTCCCCCTTGACTCTGACCACGGTCTATTACTTGGGCTCCTATATGTAACCCAATGCAAATTAGGCTATTTACTCTTATAAACTCTAACCCCAAATGCAATAAAATGCCAGAATGCATTATAACTTCTTGCATATATATCCAAATCCTTTAAAACTTGACAATAATAAACTATATATATAGAAGAACATTTTTCTAGTTCAAACCTTTCTGAAAAACTTGATCAAAGGTCTCCCTAATATCATTACAAAGAGAAACCCTAAAATTACTCTGAAATCTTTTACCGAATATAAATCCGATATCGAAAATGCCCTCTGAGAACTATAAATCGACTGATTTTCAAATCAAAATCAACTGTAGATCTAGATCTGAAAAAATTAGGAAAATCCAGATAAATCATTAACTAATTAAAAACTTACCAAATCAAGCTTGTACTTCGAGATTAAAACCTGATTGAAGAGATCTTGGACCAGATCCAATAAAAATAACAAATTAACCAAATCACTTTCCTCTCTTCTTGATTCTCTCTACAAACTCTCTCTTTCTCTTTTAATTATGTAGCTTGAAATGTTCAAGCATATAAGCCTCCCACATATATATTTATACAAATGACAAAGTCGGCAAAAACTTTAAAAAACTACATTTTCCACCCTCAAATCTCCTTTACTACAAACTTTATCCTAAAATAAATAATAATTAATTTTTTCTTAAAAACTTTTTAAAATATAATAAACTTAATTAGAAAATAAATATTACTTTTAAAAATGCACTATATATCATGCCAATATGCTATGCATATGCTCTTCATCTTATATGAATGCAGAATGACGTATGCACTTTGGTCGAGGATGTTACAATCCTCCCCCTCTATAAGAATTTTGTCCTCAAAATTCGCTATCTCTTTATGTGATACAAAATGATAGGGAATAAATTACCATTAAACAAATGCGGATATGACTTTCTCATCTTATTCTCGGTTTCCCAAGTCGTTTCCTCTATACCATGATTCTTCCAAATTACTTTAACCATCGGAATCTCCCTATTTCGCAACTGTTTGATTCGGTAGTCCACTATCATAACTGGTTCCTCTATGTAGCTCAAATTCTCTGCAATCTGTACTTCTGAATCCTTTAACACATGTGATGGATCAGATCGATACCGTCGTAACATACTAACATGGAATACATTATGAATCTGAGCCAATTCTGAAGGTAATGCTAATCTGTATGCCAACGGTCCCACCTTCTCTATGATGTCATATGGCCCAATATATCGAGGACTCAGTTTTCCTTTGTTATCGAATCTCATGACACCTTTCCATGGAGAAACTCGTAAGAATACTTTATCTCCAACCTGATATTCCATCTCCTTGCGATGCTGATCAAAATAGCTCTTTTGTCTGTCTTGTGCCGCCTTCATTTTCTTCTTTACAATATCAATCTTATCAACTGTGTCTTGTATGATTTCTGGTCCTTCTAAAATTTCTGCACCCTCTTTATCCCAATATAAAGGACTTCGACATTTCCTTCCATATAATGCCTCATATGGTGCCATCCCAATGCTGCTGTGAAATTGATTATTGTAAGCAAATTCCATCAATGGAATATACCTATCCCATGAACCCTGAAACTCAATAACACAAGCACGAAGCATTTCTTCTAATGTCTGTATAGTCCTTTCTAACTGCCCATCTGTCTGAGGATGATAAGCTGTACTGAAATGCAATTTGGTCCCCATAACTGTTTGAAAACTTTCCCAAAAATGAGAAGTAAATCTAGGATCTCTGTCTGATTCAATGGACACTGGTATTCCATGAAGTTGGATAATTTCCTTCATGTATATCTCTGCCAATTGATCCAATGAACAACCCCAACGTATAGGCAAGAAATGTGCTGACTTAGTCAATCTATCAATAATCACCCAAATAGCATCATTCCCTTTCTGTGTTCGTGGTAATCCCACAACAAAATCCATCGTAATCCGCTCCCATTTCCAAACCGGAATAGATAAAGGTTTCAGCATACCTGTAGGTGCTTGGTGTTCTGCTTTGACTTGTTGATAAATAAGACATTTAGAAACAAATTCAGCAACTTCCTTCTTCATTCTTGGCCACCAATAATGTTGTCTTAGAGTATGATACATCTTTGTGGTGCCAGGATGCATTGCATATGATGCATTATGTGCCTCATCTAAAATTTCTCGTCTCAGATCATCAACATCAGGTACACATATTCTGGTGCCAAACATCAATGTGCCATCTTGAATAACAAATGGCATATCTTTACCTTGTTGCACCTGTTCAATAATTTCTGCCAACTTTTCATCTCTTACTTGTGCATCTTTAATTTTCTGTCTCAGCACTGGCCGAATTTCCAAAGTAGCAAACAGTACTCCATCTGTATCCAACTGTAGTTTGGCATTTAGACCTCGCAAAGCAATCAAATCTGACAATGAAGTCATGGGCATGTTGGCCATCATACCACTGGACTTTCTACTCAAAGCATCTGCTACAACATTAGCCTTTCCCGGATGATACTCGATTGTACAATCATAATCTTTCAATAGTTCCATCCAGCGCCTTTGCCGCATGTTCAACTCCTTTTGACTCATCAAATACTTCAAACTCTTATGATCTGTAAAGATTTGGAATGTTTCTCCATATAGATAATGACGCCAAATCTTTAGGGCGAAAACTACTGCTGCCAGCTCTAAATCATGTACAGGATAAGAAACTTCATGTGGTCGTAATTGTCTTGATGCATAAGCAATCACTTTTCTATTCATCATCAAAACACAACCAAGACCCTGATATGAAGCATCAGTGTAAACAACAAACCCTCATGTACCTGTAGGAATTGTCAGTATTGGCGCTGTAGTCAAACGATGCTTTAACTCCTCAAAGCTCTGTTGGCACGCATCATTCCAATGGAATGAAGCATTCTTCCGCAATAATTTAGTGAGTGGTGCAGCTACAATAGAGAATCCTTCAACAAATCGTCTGTAGTATCCAGCCATCCCAAGAAAACTACAAACTTCTGTAACTATAGTTGGTGCTTTCCAATTTACCACTGCTTCAACCTTCTTAGGATCAACCTCTATACCCCTTCCAGATATTATGTGTCCTAAAAATACCACATGATCCAACCAGAATTCACACTTACTTAGTTTAGCATATAATTGTTTTTCCCTCAAAACTTGTAGCACGGTACACAGATGATTAGCATGCTCCTCTTTACTTCATGAATACACCAAAATATCATCGATAAAGACGATCACAAATCTGTCCAGAAAAGGTTGAAATACTTTGTTCATCAAAGCCATGAATGTTGCTGGTGCATTAGTCAAACCGAATGGCATTACCAAAAACTCATAATGCCCATATCGAGTCCGGATTGCTGTCTTGGTAATGTCATCTTTAGCTATCTTCAACTGATGGTATCCTGACCGAAGGTCTATCTTTGAAAATACTTTTGCACCTTGAAGTTGATCAAACAAATCATCTATCCTTGGCAATGGATACTTGTTCTTCACTGTCACCTGATTCAACTTTCTGTAATCTATGCACAACCGTAAGGTACCATCTTTCTTTTTAACAAATAGAACTGGTGCACCCCAAGGTGATACACTAGCTCTAATGAATCCTTTATCTAACAACTCTTGTAACTGCTTCTTTAGTTCCTGTAACTCTAGTGGAGCCATGCGATATGGAGGAATAGAAATCGGTGCAGTACCTGGCATTAACTCCATAGTAAACTCTATCTCCCTATCAGGTGGTAATCCTGGGAGATCTTTTGGAAACACATCTGAAAACTCTTTAACAACTGGAATATCTCCAACCTCATCACATTCAACTGTACGGTTTATTACATGGGCCAAATATGCCTCACATCCCTCTCTGATCATGCGAAAAGCTGTTGTTGCAGATATTAGGCAAGTGGGAACCATTTGTCTATCACCATAGAAAATCACTCTAGACTTCCCAAGCGATTCTATCACTACTTCTTTGGTATAACAATCTACTTTAGCATGATGTCTTGACAACCAGTCCATGCCCAAAATAACATCAAACTCATACAAGAATAGCAAGATCAGATCAGCTGGTAACTCTACTGTATCCACTCGTATTATACTATCTCGATACACTGTGTGTACCCTTACCATTTCCCCCAAGGGAGTCTGTACTCCTAAATTGTAATATAAGGGTTCAGGTTTCTTATGCACTTGAGATGTTATGGTAGATGATATGAATGAATGAGTAGATCCTGAATCTATTAATGCATGTATTTCAAGATCATGTAAATAAAGTTTACCAGTAATAACCTCGGGTGCTTTGGATGCTTCTTGTTGTGACATAGCAAAAACTCGAGCCTGACCATGTGGTCGAGATTCTTGTGTTTGTGGTCTTCCTCTACTAGCAGTGTTATTCATGTTCTGACCTCTTCCACGACCTCTACCATAACTCCACACCGGTGCTTCTGACTGAACATTTTGTACAGTTGTTTCAGATGATGCTCTTCTAATATTCGATCTATCTGAACTAACTGGACATTCTTTGTAAAAGTGCCCTTGTTGTCCACAGTTAAAACACCCTCCAATTAATACTCGACACTCTCCCATATGAGATCGACCACAATAAGTACACATAGGTCGTGTCTGTACTGTCATCCCTGGTCCTCTATCACCACCACGTCCAAAAGTCGAGGTGTGTCCACCTCTTTGACTATTTGAGCCACCTCTGCCAAATGTTGTTGTTGGAGAGGAAAAACTCTGACACTTAGATGGCCTTCCACTCGACTCACCCATATGAACTGATGATTCCCTCTTTGGCTTTTGGAAGAATGTTTGCCTTTCCTTTAACAATGTCTCTGCTCTTATTGCTGCAGTACGCAAATTTGTAAAAGTAAGAAGATCCCACGGCGTAATCCTACTCCGGATATTATAGGACAATCCATCCTCAAAACGTCTGAATCTATCTCTCTCTGTAGCCACATTAGCAGGTGCATAATGCGATAGTTGGGTAAACTTAACTTCATACTCAAGCATAGACATATCTCCTTGCTTAAGAGACAAAATTCCTTCTGTTTTGCATCTCGATATACTTCCGGCATATACTTATCTTTGAAAACAGTGAGAAAATCTTCCCATGTAAGAACTGGACACTGTACTGTAGCAGGTGAAACAATTTCCCACCAGTCAAAAGCATCCCCTTGTAGAAGTGATACTGAGAAATCAAACCTTTCTTCTTCTGTGCATCTCATCATACGAAATACTCTCTCTGTTCTCTTAAGCCATGTCTCAGCCTCTGTAGTCCCATAGAAATCAATTGCTCCCAACTTACGAAGCTCTTTGAAATTCCTGCCTCTAGACCCCATAGCTGGTCCTTGTACTTCCTGTTCTATCGGTGCATGTGTATGAGATGTATGCTCATGTGGTACTGTATGAGATGCTCCTATTGACTGACGTGGCACGGCTGAACCTTCTCTCCTTTGTGCATCATGCTCATGCATTTCCATGTTGCTATTCAATTAAATGCAACTCTAATGTCAATTACATATGCTTATGAATGCAGAATGCCCCTAAAGAATCATATCCCTGCTCTGATACCAAACTAACTGTGACACCCCTATAGCCTATGACGTATGCTTAGTAATAAATTATTTCTTATATAAACAAATAATTCACATATAGCAACTATCCATGGAAGCACAAAGCAGAAAACAACAACCATAAAGGGTTGCACACACACACACATAGGTAGTTACTTCTTATGCTAAAACATCCATTACTCTAACTTCTATTACAACCCATATGTCTAAGATGCAAAATGAGGAGGAGAAGGTTGCATTGAGCTTCAGCCGGCCGACCTGTATGAATGTGACCTCTAAAAGAGACACAAGTCAGTAAGAACTAGCTGAACCTGAAAAATTGTTTTGCGATTTACATGGTCGCATACTCAGTGAATATAAACCATCATCAATTATTTCACACAAGGCCAAACAATTGGTTAGTATACATATTCATACATATTATACATGTCATATATGAATTTACTATGCAAATGCTAATGTTGATGTTTCCGATTCTTTATTTTGTGAACTGTTCAAGCCTGAATCTGCCCCGGGTTTACTGTATATGGACTCTTATGGTCCCTTTAGCAAAGAAATCCGAAGATTTCCTGAATATTGGCTCTTATGGCCCCTTTAACAAAGAAATCCGAAGATCTCCTGAATATTGACCCGTAGGTCCTGTATGATCCGTAGATCCTGTATGACCCGTAGGTCGCTTTAACAAAGAAATCCGTAGATTTCCTGAATTACAGTTCAGGGCAAGTCAGTCACATGTCCTTTTTAATCTCATTGCAATATGCTATGCAATCAAGTGCATTCTGTAACCATATATCATATGCCATCTGTTAACATACTTTCTATGCAAACAACTCTGGAAATTTCAGAGCTATCATATAAAACACATATATCCATATACTCCATATAACACATATATCCATATAACACATATATCCATATAGCTCATGTAGCATATATATATCCACATATTCATATTTCACATATAGCACATAGGGTTGAATCTCCGGTCTATACTCACCTGTTCAAGACGATTCCTATATCTCTCCCCCTTGACTCTGACCACGGTCTATTACTTGGGCTCCTATATGTAAGCCAATGCAAATTAGGCTATTTACTCTTATAAACTCTAACCCCAAATGCAATAAAATGTCAGAATGCATTATAACTTCTTGCATATATATCCAAATCCTTTAAAACTTGACAATAATAAACTATATATATAGAAGAACATTTTTCTAGTTCAAACCTTTCTGAAAAACTTGATCAAAGGTCTCCCAAATATCATTACAAAGAGAAACCCTAAAATTACTCTGAAATCTTTTACCGAATATAAATCCGATATCGAAAATACCCTCTGAGAACTATAAATCGACTGATTTTTAAATCAAAATCAACTGTAGATCTAGATCTGAAAAAATTAGGAAAATCCAGATAAATCATTAACTAATTAAAAACTTACCAAATCAACCTTGTACTTCGAGATTAAAACCTAATTAAAGAGATCTTGGACCAGATCCAATAAAAATAACAAATTAACCAAATCACTTTCCTCTCTTCTTGATTCTCTCTACAAACTCTCTCTTTCTCTTTTAATTACGTAGCTTGAAATGTTCAAGCATATAAGCCTCCCACATATATATCGTACAAATGACAAAGTCGGCAAAAACTTTAAAAAACTACACTTTCCACCCTCAAATCTCCTTTACTACAAACTTTACCCTGAAATAAATAATAATTAATTTTTTCTTAAAAACTTTTTAAAATATAATAAACTTATTTAGAAAATAAATATTACTTTTAAAAATGCACTATATATCATGCCAATATGCTATGCATATGCTCTTAATCTTATATGAATGCAGAATGACGTATGCACTTTGGTTGGGGATGTTACAAGACCCAAACGAGCATCGAGAACCACCCTCAGATACAGTCTCCATTATTGTTCATGCCCGAGGCTGATCCTCGTGATGCGCGCATAGATGAAATGGAGCGCATGATAGCCGAGCTCCAAGCACAAACCAAGGCCATGATGGCCGTGCCGAACATGCCTCAAAACTCGAGCGTGCAGTCGCAAAGCGTTGTGGTTGTGAAGGCATCGATGCAAGAGAAGGTGAAGGGTGTACCCAATCCGTCCTCACAACAAGGCTACCAATTTCTTGAGTCCATGAAGGAGAGCCGACCAGTTGGCAAAGAAGATGGCGTATAGGTCTATGATGTATATTCTGACGATGCTTATGACATTGAGGAGTATAGGCGTTGCCATTCAAGTTGAAAGAAAAAGAAGAAGTCGAAGATGTCGAACAAAGGACAAGAGACAATGCCTCGTTGCAATAAGACTATGCATATGACATCGACGCTTATGATGTCGACAACTTCCGAGGGCACTAGAGTCCACACACACCAACATACTTGGATTTCGAGGACTCCTATGAGGAGTTTGATGAGGATTCCGAGGAGGATAGTTATCAACACCCGACCTTGGAAGAAGCTGAGGAATGGAAAGATTGGGATTGGATACCACCACCTAAGTTGCCTGATAATCGCGTGGCATATGATCGGCGTTATCGCCGTGACCGTGATCGACACCGTGATCGAGACAAGGATGAACGCCGACACCATCAGTTCAATGGAGGAGGAGACAATTCAAGTGACAATGATGGCCACGGACGTGGGTTGCTCGTTTGTGGTGGAATCGCCTTGAATCCGAGCATGCTCGGAAAGGCAAGGACCCCATAGAAGAGTGGCACCAATTGGTTTACATAATGAAGAGGAAATACATTCCCAAAGATTAGAAGGAGAAGATGAGGATGGCAATTTTCAATGCTCATCAAGGGTCCAAAACGCCCGAGGAGTTCTTTGCCCATATTGAAGACATGTTCTTCAAAACCGGGGTGAGAGCTTCCCCGAGCGCGTTAATGGCGCGCTTTATAGCTGGCCTCAACCAATGGATCCGAGATAGGCTGGTCGTTTTTCCCATCAAGGATTTGGGTACACTCATCCACACGAACATGGAGCTCCATGAGCAAGCTTTGAGGCCGAAGTCAAATTGGTCTTCATTGAGGTATCCTTCTAACTCTAGTCCATTAGATTATGGTACCAAATATTTTTCTTCTTCTATGTCAAAGTATAAGGTAGGTACCCAAAAGACGGACTCAAAAACACCCTCGTCGATTGCCACCTGTGCGAAACCAGCCGCGACCCCACATGAAAGAGCACTAGACATTGAGTGATCGATATAAGTGTGGTGGGCTTGGACACTTCAAACAAGATTGCCCTAATTCCAAAAAGGTCCTTTTCTTGGATCACACAATTGAATATGAGAGCCTAGACGAGGATGAGCCAGAAATGGAGGAGCCAAGTACCAACGTCGACAACGAGTACCTCCAAGCTTGCCTTGGTCACACGACATGCCTTGTGCATCAAGGAGGTCGTCAAGACTGATCAATGTTGACAACTTTTTCCACGCCCGTTGTTTAGTCACGGACGTCTCCTTAAGTGTAATCATTGACTGAGAGAGTTGCGCCAACTTCTTGTCAAGAAAGGTCGTCGATCATTTTAAGTTGCCAACCACCCCACACCCGACGCCTTTCAAGCTAGCATGGATATCAAACGAAGGAGACTTATGGATAAAAAGGCAAGTACTACTCACTTTTTTCATTATTTTTTATAGTGACACCCTTCTTTTTGATATAATGGACATGGGCGCCACTCATCTCCTTTTAGGGCATCCATGGCAATTTGATCTTCGCGTTCTTCACAATGGATTTTTGAGCACATACATGTTCAACTTCCATGGTAAGTGCATGAACCTCTTATCTATTTCTCCTAGTGAAGCTTTACATGACAAAGCCAAAAGGCAACGATCTAAGGCTATGGACTTGAGCACGTCGCCGACGCCGCCATTAAGGCTAATAGGCCACTTCTAGGCAATTTGATAATTCTGCCAGCGCACCTGGGTTGGATGGTCCAGAAAATGGACAAGAAATAATCTGGAACAAAGAATTCCCATAGGAATTGCCTCCAGGCCGATAGAACAAAAAACTGAAGGCTAGTGACACGCAAAACAACATAGAATCGGTAAAACAAGGCTCACTTGCTAGGAGGAATTTACAAGCACGACCACTTCCAATCTTCATGAAATCTAGGGAGCTACCAAATATAAAAAAGTGCCTCTAGAAAATCCAAAACGAAGGAAAGTCACGAACACCCCTCCTTGGCACGTGCCTAGAGCGCCTATTGCTTGCCCGCCGACGCGACATGACTAAGTCACTTGAGGGGAGTCTTACTTGCTTTATCCTTTGTCCATTATTGTCCATTTCTATTGTTAAGGAGAAATCTCTACCTAGATCTATCTATTCTCTTTTGCAGGAGTATAAAGATGACATGCCCGATGAGCTCTCCAAGGGGTTGCCTCCTATTTGTGGCATTGAACATCGGATCGATCTCATCCCGGGTGCATCACTTCCTAATCGGGCTGCATATAGGGCTTCACCTAAGGAGACTCAAGAATTTCAACGCCATGTCCAAGAACTTTTGGACAAGGGGTTCGTTCGAGAGAGTCGTAGCCTGTGTGCGGTCCCAGTTATCTTGGTGCCTAAGAAGGACGGGAGATGGAGGATGTGCGCGGATTCCCATGCCATCAACCAAATCACCATCAAGTGTCGCCACCCCATTCCATGCCTAGATGATATGTTGGACGAGCTTCATGGAGCCGAGCTATTTTCCAAGATTGATCTAAGGAGCAGTTACCACCAGATTCGTATGCAAGAAGGCGACGAGTGGAAGACGGCGTTCAAGACCAAGCATTTTCCAAGATTGATCTAAGGAACAGCTACCACCAGATTCGTATGAGACTTGTCAATTTTGTTTTACATGGTTTTTTAGGAAAATTCTTCATTGTGTATTTTGACGACATTCTTGTTTATTCTTGAACTTTGGACGATCACGTGAGGTGCCTTAGGTTGGTGTTAGATTGCCTTCGTGAACATTCTTTGTATGTAAATTTGGCTAAGTCACCTAAGTGTTCATTTTGCACGGACACAACAAATTTTCTTGGGTTCGTTGATAATGACAATTATGTCGTGCAAATTACGGTTATGCAAAAGATTCCAAACTAACTTAAAAACTGTAGTTCTTAGTAAGTCAGGGTCGAATCCACAAAGAGACAAAGTGATCGTTTTGTATGAAGTTTGTGTCAAACAAGTAACAAAGGGGCTTTTGTATTCGTTACTAAAGCTAGATCATGCAAAACCAATAAAAGCAATAAGATTATGTTTATCAAGATTTGGGAAAATAGCTTAGGCAAATATCCACATTCGTATGACAAGTTGATCATTGATTTCACCTCAATATTCATGCAATGCATTTTCCAATTCCTTTTCAATTCTAACTAATAGCACAACCAAATACTATTAGTTCTAACTAATTAAACAACCACAAAACCATGAATGATTTAAGTTTAATAGCAGTAGTAAGGATAGGATATAATAGGATACAATTCTAGCATAAAACAATCAACTTTTACCCTAGAATGTAAATCAAATCTCTTCTGTAAATGACTAGCACAACCAGATACTAGTACGATGCATTGGCTACTTTGAAATAGACATGCTCAACCAGTAACACTCTAGATCTAGCAATAGATTCAATATAAAAAACACTAGTTGATCAGGCTAGAAACTGTTGAAATAAATCATAGAAATTCAAGCAAGAGGGAAGATTAACTCCATGCAATAGATAAGGAATTAGAAATCACACAACTTTGTTCAAAACGACGCTTCAATTGTCTAACTAAGCAAAGATGCTTAGTTCTGCATAGAAAAGTATGAAAACCAAAATAATGAAAAGAGATTATGATAGATCAGAGTTCCTCCTCTCTAAAACCTTAATATATAGTAGGAAACTAGGTGTAAACAACATAAATCCCGAAGGATATAAACCTAATATAATAATTCTAAGATAATAAGCAACCGGCGAACTGAATGTCGCGTCCAGGAAAAGGTGGCTCCCGTTGCCTTTTGGCGGCACCCTCTGCCAGCAAAAATTCAGACAGCTCAGTTGCGCTCCGAAAATGCTCCAGCTTCTCCAAGACCCACTTCCTTGCCTCGGTTTCCATTCCTTTCACACTTATTCACTTTAATAGTTATAAAACAACATAGAACAAGTGCAAAAACCCGAAACTCCTAGACAAACTAAGATACTAAAGAAACTAACTAAAACAACCTAAAAACAATGCCAAAGAAACGGAAACATGAATCCTAAACACTAGTTATATGCAAGCTATCAAATTCCCCCATGCTTAAACCTTGTTTTTCCTCAAACAAGAAATAGATCCAAGTCACACCACAACATAGCAATTCATGCATCCATCTCAAAATCCACAAAGCAAGTCAACATATAAGTATAACTTGATCAAGACATCTTAGCAGACAATTGATTAAAGGAAAGAGCATAGAGATTCATCCATTCTAGACCTCACAAGGTAATGTGTTTGCATTCTCCCTCAAGTGTTTAAGGATATGTGTTTCACTCAAATCAACAATGAAAAAAAATAGATTGTCATATGCTTGCATCAACGTCCTAATTCTGCACTGTTGTGGACCAAACACATAACAAAAATCTGAGGTCTTTTCAAGGATTATAACGGGGACAAGGTAAAGACAATTTGGAATGAATCATTTTTGGTCGTGTGGTGCTAAATCTGGGACAAAGAACTAACTAAACCCAAACTTCACACTTTTTCTTCTTCTTACTTTCAACTTTCCTTCACCAACTCCATTCACACACTTAAGCTCTTTTGTTTCTTTTTTTTCTCAACTCTTTTCTCGTCTTATGAAGACTACTTTCTTTGAAGCTCAATTTTTTCATTCAACACTTTTTTTGAACTTATTCTTCATCTTTATTTTTTTTTTCTCAAGTTTCATACTAAAGTTGTCTTTCCTTCTACCTTTTTATTGAGAACTAAGCCTTTTGCCACTCTATGCCCGAGTTCGTGCCATCAGCGCCTTCGGCATGCCAGCCATCGTGCAAACGCCCCCTAACCTAGGCACTTGAGGTTCTTGCGGGCCTCGCCCACCCATGCGCGTGTGCATCCTCGCCAGCGGCCGTGACCAACCGCGCGCCCGTGCCAAGGCCTTGTCGCGACACCCTTGCGACACGTCTGACCCCTTGGCCACGACGCCTATCTTGTTTTACCTGTTTTAGTAGTTATTTCCTTCCTAGACTTTCTATGTTTGATTAGCTTGTTTTAGTAAGTAGATTATGGGCTTTTGGTGGCGTTGGCCTAGCTTGCAAGCTATCCCTAGCCTCCACTCCACTTTAGATCTAGGGTTTTCAAATGCTTCCTCTTTATAAGGACCACTCTTAGACTTGTTTTAGGTTTGCATATAATTTTATAACGAAACTCTATCGAAGCTTTGCTCCATTTCGTTTGTGCGTCAACTACTTCTCCAATCTCTCTTCCTCTCGAGTCCTCTCCCTTGAGCACTCAATTTTCATCTCTTGTTTGAATCATTCACAAAGAACCTCACGTTCAACTAAAAATCTACTTCCGCATTCGCATTGAGACCCAATACATAATCAAGTTTCAAGATCTGACATGTACTCGAATCCTTTTGGAGACGGGTTCGCATCACTAGGATGTAATTTGTTTAATAATGAGGACAAGCTTTGGGCTTACACTAGGCAAAGTGTAATTTTTGCAACTAGTAGTACTTCCAATTGGTATGTGTGAAAAGTAATGCTTACCCAACCCAGAGGAGTATTGTTCTTGGCATGAGGGAGGTGGTGGCGAAAGAGGTAAAGTGGATTTCCAAGAATGGTCAATTCATCAATTTTGGGAGAGATGGGTGTTTGTTGGATGCTCCATTTGTAACACCCCTATTTTACAACATTGGGTATTACCACCAGTGACCTCAGACTTTACCGTCCAAAGTCACCCAAGGCTTTTAGAATGATATAGAACAATTAAAATGCGGAATAAGACATAATACATAAATCGGAAAACATGCTCCCGAAGGAGACTTAGTTCATTACAAAATGTCTTACATTGTCTTTAGCTTTAGGATTACTTGAAAACAAACACCAAATCCATCATGTCTCGGAGATAGAGTAATATTAAAACTAAAACGGAAATAAAAGTACATCTTGAACAATCTTGACTTCCTTCACCTTCCTTCACTTCGCCTTGCTATGGTTTCCTGAATCTGACATAATTCGCTAGGGGCGATAGAATGCCAGGCAAACATGCGGAAAGAAGAATTAGTCTAGGAGACTAAGCGAGAGGGATTAGAACTTCCCGAGGGTACTTTGGTAATTTTAACTTATCGGTATAAATGAGAGGATAAAGGGGTTGTGTTTACGACGGCTTGACTATGTGGAGCTAAGATACGAGACTTTACGATAGCATATTCCGAAATGGGATAGCTTGAAGAGCAAGAGAAGTACTACTAGATTGTAGTCTTCTTTAGAGTAGAAGGTATGTTGGGAACTTTCATTTATTCAATCAAATCAAATACCACTCGTGCCCGTAATGAACCGAGGGCCGGATCGGTCGTTAGAGACCGGTCCGATCTAGTCATTTTAGTTGTGCTTTAGCACTTATCTTATTTAGTGGTAAAGACATTCGCTTTCCATTTATGATTTAAAGAGTATGTGGTGGGACACGGATAATCCGAGCCACCCGAGGGAAAACTCCGTTTCCCGGCACTTAGCTAGAGTGCGCTCATCCCTCCTTGCAATCGGAGCGGATGGGATCATGATCCCGAAAGTCGTACTTCAAACGCGTAGGCACTTACGACTTAGTGGGGTTATGTAGAGGCGTTGGCTATCCCACGCCCCTCACTAGTTCGACATCGATCTCGAAACGAGATCGTAACAATCAAGATAATAACCACACTAGCATAAATAATCCTAACAAGGAATATATAAAGCAATCTATGCTAACAATAGTCGTTATTTCTAGCAATCGATATTTCCTAGTTTCATTTTTATTTAAGCATACAAGTCGTTCCCAACATCGAGAAATAGTATAAAGACGGATTAAAAGGGCACAAGGGGAATTCCACTTGCCTTAGTCTAACGAGTTCTAGCAACGAGCTTTGACGAAACTTAGGCGATTTCCTACTACGAGCGAGGATTCCGACCTAATGATAAGGAATTTACGAAAAGACTCAAAACACGATTTTCCAACTAGAGTTCGAATTACCTCTTATAATGTCTTTATAAGAGGATTTGAATTTCTAAATTATTATAATAATAATTTAGAAAGTTATTTTCTTTAAAAATAATAATATTCCTTTATTATTATTTTGATTTTGTAATATCCTTATTATTCCGAAAATCTCTATTAAAATAATTATTAAATAATCCTTTTTACTAGGAAGTTTCCTTAATTAGTAATTTCTATTTTTCCTTATAAGGTAACTTGCCTAAACTACTTTTAATTTAGATTAATCTTATTTATTCTATTTCCATAACCCCCTTTTAATATAATAAGGCTCATAAAAAAAATATCTTTGATCATATTTATATATTAAATCTTGAACTTAGGCCTTTTAATAATTCTCTACACTTGGAAGTTCATTAACCAACTTATATTTTTATATAGATAACTCTAGTAATATTTTGTTTAGTAGTAGCATATTTTTATGAGATCGTTGTCTAAGCCAAACTGTAGTTTTAGATCTCCAACATATTCTATAACTTAAACTCATATGCTAATGATATAATATTTTATTATATCCTACATAATAGCTAACATCTTATAATATATTCCTCATATAAAAAGATATGCTAAGTTTATATTGAATAAATATTTTATTCTAAATTCCTTATATTCACTCAACTTTATAAATTCTATATCTTTTATAGATTAGGCCATGCATGACTTTTCTCTATTAGAAACTTTATTAAAATCTATATAAAGATGATATTGGTTTTATTTAATAATCTTTTGATTTCTAAGGTCATAATATGATATCATCTTTTTGTATAAGGCATGCATAATATTTCTAGATTCTTATTTGATCTAAGGTGGAATAATACTAAATATAGACCTTACATGTTATATTTATTTTATAACATCTATTTATATTTTGTATAAGCATGCATGTACTAAAATCATGAATATATCTATTTATTTTTATTTAGCTTAAGTTACCATAGTAAAATAATTTGTTTCTAGCTTTCCAACTAACAAGATCTCTACTTAATATTTTTATTTCTTATTTTCCTTACTTAATTTCTAATAATCCATAAAAGGCTTTAATAATTTGTAAAAACATAAATTGAGTAAATAGAAATTAGGATTAGAATTTTATACAATTGGTATTCTGTGTTTACAGAACACTGGGAAGGAGGCAGGGGAGAGGACCGACGGTCTTCGGCGGCGCAACCAGGGACGGCGACGGCTCCGGCGGCACCGGGGTGGCTCGGTGGAGGCAGGGCGGTCCAGTCGTGGCTCCAAAGGTGGTCCGGCGGGCTCCAAAGGTGGTCCGGCGGGCTCCAAGGTGGTCCGGCGGTGGCTCCAAGGGGAAGAAGAGGAATTTTTATTGTGTTTTTGTGGTGGAACAAGCTTTGTTTGGGGCTGATTTTTGAACACAAATAGAACAATTGGAACTAGAAGGAGAGGATGGTTGAATGTGTGAGTGAAAAGTTGTGATTGAGAGGTGAAGGCCCTTTAAATAGGCAATTTGGAGGAGTTTGGCAATCCATGCCAAGGTGGTTGCACCAATGGAGGAGGAGGAGGTGTTCTTCCATTGGTCAAAGTTGTGTTTGTTGGTGGTGATGAGAGGATGATGCAAGGAGGTGTGTCTTGCAAGCCAAGGGTGGAAGAAGGTGATCATGCAATGGAAGAGTATCACATCAATCACATGTCTTTGACTTGTTTGAAGAAGAAGAAGGCTACTATTGTTATAAAATCAAAGGAGTGGGGTAATTGCAAGAAAGTCACATTGGCCTAGCGGAAATGGAGAGGGGCGTGTGTAGGGATTTGCAAGAGGTCTCGGGTTCAAATCCCGGCTCTTGCATTCTTTTTACAAAGCTTCTAAATTGGATACTTTTAGGCCTTTGTGTAATCTATGTTAGGAAATAAATTCAATGTCTAAAGGACCTTATTTTTATCTGATGCTCTTTTTATTAATTTACCTTACTTTATTAATCTATGCCCCTCAAGTAATTTTATTGAATTTTTAATCTTCTTGATAAACTCTTTCAAAAGAAAAAAAAATAGTAGATGTTAATTTGATACTAAGAAATTCTCCTTTTTTAATTAGAGAAAATAAATATTATATTATAAAAAGCTTGGAATATCGCGGATATTACAATAGTACCCCCTTAAAATTAGTTTCGTCCCCGAAACTAGGAAAGACTTAGGGTGGTACAAGGTTATCACGAAAAGCTCCTAACACTCACGTCCGTGAGGAAACAGGAAAAGGTCTAGTACCCCCTTAAAGAACATTTCGTTCTTTAGTTATGATGACTGTACAAGTAGAAGGATTTTTATTGTACCTTTATCTTAAGGAATCGTCAAGTTAGAAATCCTTAAGAAGATTCCCACATTTGAGCTTATGCGGCTCAATTGGAATCTAGGGATAGGATTGGAAATCCGATGGATCTGGCTAGTGAAGTATGCGGGGGTCCAGCGGTTTTATTCAAAAGCTTGGGTCAACCCTACGGAAGTTCTAGGTTGACTTTCCCAACATAAAAGTCGGATTGCTTATAGAATAAGCATCCTAATTGGAACGAGTTTTTTTTTTTTTTTTTTTTTGTGCTTCAAGGAAGCGAGTATAAACGAATAATCCATTCTATACTTCTAGAATAGAGTTGTTGCGGAAGAATTCTTTTAAGATGGATGTTTGACTACTGTCGATATGGAATCGAAGTTTCGAATATGTAAGGGCCATGCCTTAGAAGAAGAATTTCGATTTATGTTTCCTAACGAAGTTCCTATTGGGATAGGGGATGGTTATTTTCCAAGAGAGAGTAACCATCGTTACGACATCGTATTCGAATATATATAATACTATCGAGGAATGGTTCGAGCGTCCCTTTATAATCTGTTTTACAGTATAACAAAAATGTAGTTTTTCCTAAGCAAGGTCAAACTCGAGAGACTGCGTGGTTAGTTCCACCAATGTGATCAGTATCGGGGAACTATATCCAATACAATCGCCTCAAGTGTATATCTGTATGGGAATAAGACCTGAAATTCTACCTCAACCACGTGGCCAAGGTGGGAGGTAAAAGTTTATCCTTATTCACCACCATGAATCTATACCGAATATTTGATTTTATAGTTTCCTATTTCATTTTGATATAAAAGTAAATTTTTAGGCGAACTTAGTCATGCAGTGAATATGTCGTAAAGTTAAATCAGGGTTTAGCTCGAACTTTCTCCTCTATTAAGTTTGTGATGGAACACGGTCTTTGGTTTGATACGCAAGGATATAATATGATAACCAAAATCATAATATAAATTTCAAAATGGGACACCCCTACGAGAAAGAGTGTCACCAGTAGGGTTCGACATTTCAACTACTGTTGCGATATGAAAGTGTCTTAAGGGAAAAACAAATATGATTACGAAGGTTAAACTCGGATAGGAAGATAGCTACTGAACTCACACTATGAGGATGCTACGGGGTCTAGTACCCCCTTAAAAAGATAATACTAATGGTACTTAAGAAGACATTAACTGGGGAAAAATGCCTCTGCATATCTTGCTCGGTTTCCCAGGTTTCCCATGTTGTACCTTCATTGCCATCCTTGGACCAAAGTACTCGTACTAAAGGTACTTCTTTGTTGCGTAGCTGCTTTACTCGGTGCTCTACTATTTTGAGCGGTCTCTCCTTATAAATGACATCCGACCGGATTTCGACGTCGTCGAAATTGATTATGTGGGATTCGGCGGGCACATACTCCCTTAGGAGTGACACGAGGAACACGTTATGAATAGGGTGAGCTGAAGGTGGTAAGGCAACCCGATAAGTTAGATTGCCGACTCTTTCTAGGATTACAAAGGGTCCTATATAACGAGGTTTAAGTTTGCCTCGCTTTTTGAAGCGGAACACGCCTTTCGACGGCGATATTTTGACAAAACCTTGTCTCCTACTTATGAACTTGATGTCTCATCTCTTCAGTTCTGCATATGATTTTTGTCGACTCTGAGTAGTCAACACTCTTTGACGGATGAGAGCAACCTCAGAGGCAGTTCTTTCCACTAGTTCCGGTCCGAGAAGTATCTTGTCGGCGTTGTCGTCCCAGCCGATCGGAGAACAACATTTCCGGCCGTACAAGGCCTCGGAGGGAGCCATCTTGATGGTGGAATGCCAGTTTGTGGTTGCAGGTGAATTCTATATGATTCAAGCTGTCATCTCAACTCGTTGTGCGGTCTAGCGCATAGGTTCGAAGAATATCTTCAAGGGCTTGGATGGTCCTTTCCAATTGACCATCGGTTTTGAGGATGGAAAGCTTTGCTAAACTTCAGTTTGGTGTCCATGGCCTTATGTAATTCTTTCCAGAACGAGGCCATGAAACGACCGTCTCGCTCGGAGATATTTGTCTTCGGGGTGCCCTGGAGGCGGACTATTTCCTTGATGAAATCCTTTTTCTCCTGAGTCTTTTGTGCTTGATTTTTACTTTCTTTCTTTCTGACAAACTAAGCAATTGGATATGAATTCTGCGACATCTTGTTTCATGTTTGGCCACCAGAAGTTTCTTCGTACATCTTTGTACATCTTACTTGCTCCTGGGTGTGTACAATATGCATATGCGTGGGCTTCTATCAAGATGATCTTTCGAAGCTCGTCCACTGTTGGCACACAAATCCGATTTTGGTGCCAAAAGGAAACCGTCATCTTGAATGACGAACCTAGGTGCTTGTCTTCTTGCACCTCACCACTGATCCTGATTAGCATGATGTCATCTATTTGCTTCTCTCTGATTTCGGCTAACAGGTCGGAATGGATTTCCAAGGTGTTTGGACAACCTTGTTGTCTTCCAAACCAGACCTCGAGGCCTTCTCTTATCAGTTCTTGTTGGAGTTTTGGCTGAACTTTTAGCACTGCGATTAAGCCCTCTTGGTGTGTCTTACGACTGAGAGTGTCGGCTATGGCGTTAGCTTTGCCTGGGTGGTAGATCTTCGAGAACCCTTCGATGAACCTTCGGTAGTACCCTGCAAGTCCTAGGAAGCTGCGAATTTCCTTTACATTCTTTGGTTGCTTCCACTCTGAGACTGCTTCCATTTTCTTTGGGTCTACCATAACTTCGTCTTTGTTGATGACGTGACCTAAGAAAGTCACTTCTTTAAGCCATAAGTCACACTTGAACAATTTGGCGTAAAGTTGGTTGTGCCTTAAAAATCTGTAACACAGTTCGGAGATGTTCTTCATGTTCAGCCGGATTTCCGGAGTAGATCAGAATGTCGTCGATAAAGACGATGACAAACTTGTCGAGGTATTCATGGAAGCATCGGTGCATCAAGTCTATGAACACCGCAGGTGCATTGGTTAAACTAAATGGCATTACTACAAACTTGTAGTGCCCATAGCGGGTGCGGAAAGCGGTCTTCGAAAAGTCCTCCTCGCGGATCCGAAGTTGATGATACCCTTGTCTTAGGTCAATCTTTGAGAAGACTTTTGCACATTGGAGTTGATCTAAGGGTCGTTTATCCTTAGAAGAGGATATTTGTTCTTGATGGCGACTTTATTCAACTCTCTGCAGTCGATGCAGAAACGGCAAGTCTCATCCTTCTTCTTTAAAACGAGCGTCGGTGCTCCCCAAGGCGAAACACTTGGCCGAATGAAACCCTTCTCAAGCAGTTCTTCGAGCTGACTCTTGAGTTCTTTTATCTCTAGCGGGGCCATTCTGTAGGGTGCCTTGGGGTTTGGCGGGGTTCCTGGCTTGAGGCTTATGGAAAACTCGACTTCTCGTCGGGGAGGTAATCTAGGGAGTTCTTCTGGAAAGACGTCGGGGAATTTTCTGGCTACCGGAATCTCTTGAATATCCACGACCTTCTTCCCCGTCGACTCGAGGTAACTAAGATACCCAACACAACCTTGTCGGAGTAGCTTCCCGGAATTCTTGGCGTTGATCATCTTTCCATTTTCTTCTTCTCGTTTTCCCTTGAATTTACATATGTGCTACCCTCCTGAGTTGATGGTTACGGTTTATCGCTCCATGACGAGATAACCAATCTCTTCCGAGAATGATGTCATAGGGATCCATGTCCAAAATATCTTGGTCTTATCAACTTCTTTTCTGACTTCATTTGTCACCCTGTTGACTTATCAAAATCGAGGCGAAGAAAAGTCCATGACGTGGTTTTCGCATAGCTTTATTATGGTTGGCTAAATCGGTTGACAAAAAAAAAATATCATGCCAAGTTTCCATATGTTAGTTGAGCAAATCCTAACGGTTGGTTGGTACGTCGGATTAGTATATCTTTCATTGGTCGGAAATCTCTACCACTTCTTTATTGATAGATCATTGTTTGTCCCTCCCATATTTCTCGATAATCTGTTTCGAGATCGGGTTACGTAGAGACATGTTAGACCTTTAGTCGACTAAGCCTTCCTTGGCGTCCTCTTTGGAAATTTCTATCTTCCCGTGAGTCACTGGCTTGGTAATTTTGGCTCTTATGGAAACGTAAGTCTTACCTTTAGTTGGCATGACTTCTTGTAATTCCTTATGAGCATGAATTTATCTTTTGGTAGAACCTTTTTCTGAAAATGGCTAATAATCGACATTCATATAGAATATCCGTAATTCTATATATTTAAAGAAGGATATAGTTGTTTTTGTTGCCAAGTACAGGCAAGAAATGACGCGTAAGTTTAAAGAAGAGAGAAAAATTTTATTAGAACTTTTTATGGAAACGGATTACAAAAGGCTCTACATAAGAATCCATTACACTAAGGGACGGAAAAGAAACAATGTCGACTCGACCTTTCAAAGACACAACGAAAGAGCGGACTAGCTCCCTCCTTTGCAACGAGAGGATATAATTAAGACAAAGCCTAGGGACGGTTGGGGTAACTATACTTATCGAGGAAATGGTCGTCAAAGAGATTCTCAAGAATCCCGCTCTCATTGCCCAATACTAAGTTGGCTTGTTCAATCTGTCGGAGGCGATACGCACTCCTTGCGCAAAGTTCGCTTAGTCGGACTTCGACTTGAAACAATTCGTCTTGCTCGGCCATTTGTCTGTTTAGCCAACCTTCTTTGCGCTTCTCTATGAGGTTATAGTTCATGTAACGGGTTCGTCTTGGACGGACGCCTTCAGGGGGAAGAACATCCACATTCTGGTAGGACTTTATCTCTTTCGATCCTACCCCCTTACATTGGAGGAGGTCGTCGTAATTTGGTTGACGAATCCTCGTTGGGTTTGGGTCAATGATTGGAGATGGGTTTCTTGCTTGACCATTTGCTTGGTGATTGGATGACTCTCCCTGAGTCCAATTAGCCCATCCACCTACTTGATAGGTCATTGGAACTTGACTTGTGATTTGGTGATGCGGAGTCTCCGTCATGCGTCCCCATGGATGATATCCCGAGAATTCTTGCTTAGAGATTTCCGGACTTGCTTGGCCGGGAAGTGAATTATTAACTCCTCCCTCGAGAAATGCTTCTTCAAGGTTCTCTTCCTCGAGATTCGCCTCGGGTGCATTTTCATGCATCTCTTCTTGTGGAGCTACTTCGGGGTTGTCTTCGAGGTATCCATTTGGCAAAAACGGCCATTGAGCGAAAGCCTCGTCAAGCTCTTGAGCGGCCTTTTTGGCATCTTCCCCGATTCGGGTTTGGCTTCTAGTGAGAACCATTTTTGTAGAGGAGAAGAAGGCGTTTATAGAATATCCTTGATTCTATAAGGCGAAGACATGTTGAAGGAAGTTGAGGTTTTGAAAATTACTAAAACAAAGTTTTATTTAATACTTTTCATTTTCTTGGTCCTATTAAAGCTCTTAAGATTTTTCTCCTAGAATATGTGACTTTATGAAGTAAATTTTGGGATTACTAACAAGTTTCCTAGGGTGAAGGTATAAGGTTCTAGTTATAAGTTTCCTAAAGGAACACTTACATTCTTGATAAGTTGAAAAGTTCATACCACTTAAGTTTTTCAAAAGATAGAAAAGATTTTGAGAAAAAGTTAGTTAGTTCTAGAACTAAGTATTTGCTATTTAAGGTTTCTAATATTTTCGGGAAATATTTTCTTAGCTAAGAATTTGAAATTGGAAGGGTACTATTCCTAGGTTTTCTTTAAAAGAGTAAAGAAGGAAATCTTCTAAAATTGGAAGTCCTAAATAGCGGAAGTAAAAGTTAAGGTTTTAAAAGTTCCCAGTTTTCGAAAATTCTTGGTTTTAAAACTTTTCGGTTTTAAAACAAAAACGTTTAGCTCTGATACCACAATTGTAACACCCCTATTTTACAACATTGGGTATTACCGCCAGTGACCTCAGACTTTACCGTCCAAAGTCACCCAAGGCTTTTAGAATGATATAGAACAATTAAAATGCGGAATAAGACATAATACATAAATCGGAAAACATGCTCCCGAAGGAGACTTAGTTCATTACAAAATGTCTTACATTGTCTTTAGCTTTAGGATTACTTGAAAACAAACACCAAATCCATCATGTCTCGGAGATAGAGTAATATTAAAACTAAAACGGAAATAAAAGTACATCTTGAACAATCTTGACTTCCTTCACCTTCCTTCACTTCGCCTTGCTATGGTTTCCTGAATCTGACATAATTCGCGAGGGGCGATAGAATGCCAGGCAAACATGCGGAAAGAAGAATTAGTCTAGGAGACTAAGCGAGAGGGATTAGAACTTCCCGAGGGTACTTTGGTAATTTTAACTTATCGGTATAAATGAGAGGATAAAGGGGTTGTGTTTACGACGGCTTGACTATGTGGAGCTAAGATACGAGACTTTACGATAGCATATTCCGAAATGGGATAGCTTGAAGAGCAAGAGAAGTACTACTAGATTGTAGTCTTCTTTAGAGTAGAAGGTATGTTGGGAACTTTCATTTATTCAATCAAATCAAATACCACTCGCGCCCGTAATGAACCGAGGGCCGGATCGGTCGTTAGAGACCGGTCCGATCTAGTCATTTTAGTTGTGCTTTAGCACTTATCTTATTTAGTGGTAAAGACATTCGCTTTCCATTTATGATTTAAAGAGTATGTGGTGGGACACGGATAATCCGAGCCACCCGAGGGAAAACTCCGTTTCCCGGCATTTAGCTAGAGTGCGCTCATCCCTCCTTGCAATCGGAGCGGATGGGATCATGATCCCGAAAGTCGTACTTCAAACGCGTAGGCACTTACGACTTAGTGGGGTTATGTAGAGGCGTTGGCTATCCCACGCCCCTCACTAGTTCGACATCGATCTCGAAACGAGATCGTAACAATCAAGATAATAACCACACTAGCATAAATAATCCTAACAAGGAATATATAAAGCAATCTATGCTAACAATAGTCGTTATTTCTAGCAATCGATATTTCCTAGTTTCATTTTTATTTAAGCATACAAGTCGTTCCCAACATCGAGAAATAGTATAAAGACGGATTAAAAGGGCACAAGGGGAATTCCACTTGCCTTAGTCTAACGAGTTCTAGCAACGAGCTTTGACGAAACTTAGGCGATTTCCTACTACGAGCGAGGATTCCGACCTAATGATAAGGAATTTACGAAAAGACTCAAAACACGATTTTCCAACTAGAGTTCGAATTACCTCTTATAATGTCTTTATAAGAGGATTTGAATTTCTAAATTATTATAATAATAATTTAGAAAGTTATTTTCTTTAAAAATAATAATATTCCTTTATTATTATTTTGATTTTGTAATATCCTTATTATTCCGAAAATCTCTATTAAAATAATTATTAAATAATCCTTTTTACTAGGAAGTTTCCTTAATTAGTAATTTCTATTTTTCCTTATAAGGTAACTTGCCTAAACTACTTTTAATTTAGATTAATCTTATTTATTCTATTTCCATAACCCCCTTTTAATATAATAAGGCTCATAAAAAAAATATCTTTGATCATATTTATATATTAAATCTTGAACTTAGGCCTTTTAATAATTCTCTACACTTGGAAGTTCATTAACCAACTTATATTTTTATATAGATAACTCTAGTAATATTTTGTTTAGTAGTAGCATATTTTTATGAGATCGTTGTCTAAGCCAAACTGTAGTTTTAGATCTCCAACATATTCTATAACTTAAACTCATATGCTAATGATATAATATTTTATTATATCCTACATAATAGCTAACATCTTATAATATATTCCTCATATAAAAAGATATGCTAAGTTTATATTGAATAAATATTTTATTCTAAATTCCTTATATTCACTCAACTTTATAAATTCTATATCTTTTATAGATTAGGCCATGCATGACTTTTCTCTATTAGAAACTTTATTAAAATCTATATAAAGATGATATTGGTTTTATTTAATAATCTTTTGATTTCTAAGGTCATAATATGATATCATCTTTTTGTATAAGGCATGCATAATATTTCTAGATTCTTATTTGATCTAAGGTGGAATAATACTAAATATAGACCTTACATGTTATATTTATTTTATAACATCTATTTATATTTTGTATAAGCATGCATGTACTAAAATCATGAATATATCTATTTATTTTTATTTAGCTTAAGTTACCATAGTAAAATAATTTGTTTCTAGCTTTCCAACTAACAAGATCTCTACTTAATATTTTTATTTCTTATTTTCCTTACTTAATTTCTAATAATCCATAAAAGGCTTTAATAATTTGTAAAAACATAAATTGAGTAAATAGAAATTAGGATTAGAATTTTATACAATTGGTATTCTGTGTTTACAGAACACTGGGAAGGAGGCAGGGGAGAGGACCGACGGTCTTCGGCGGCGCAACCAGGGACGGCGACGGCTCCGGCGGCACCGGGGTGGCTCGGTGGAGGCAGGGCGGTCCAGTCGTGGCTCCAAAGGTGGTCCGGCGGGCTCCAAAGGTGGTCCGGCGGGCTCCAAGGTGGTCCGGCGGTGGCTCCAAGGGGAAGAAGAGGAATTTTTATTGTGTTTTTGTGGTGGAACAAGCTTTGTTTGGGGCTGATTTTTGAACACAAATAGAACAATTGGAACTAGAAGGAGAGGATGGTTGAATGTGTGAGTGAAAAGTTGTGATTGAGAGGTGAAGGCCCTTTAAATAGGCAATTTGGAGGAGTTTGGCAATCCATGCCAAGGTGGTTGCACCAATGGAGGAGGAGGAGGTGTTCTTCCATTGGTCAAAGTTGTGTTTGTTGGTGGTGATGAGAGGATGATGCAAGGAGGTGTGTCTTGCAAGCCAAGGGTGGAAGAAGGTGATCATGCAATGGAAGAGTATCACATCAATCACATGTCTTTGACTTGTTTGAAGAAGAAGAAGGCTACTATTGTTATAAAATCAAAGGAGTGGGGTAATTGCAAGAAAGTCACATTGGCCTAGCGGAAATGGAGAGGGGCGTGTGTAGGGATTTGCAAGAGGTCTCGGGTTCAAATCCCGGCTCTTGCATTCTTTTTACAAAGCTTCTAAATTGGATACTTTTAGGCCTTTGTGTAATCTATGTTAGGAAATAAATTCAATGTCTAAAGGACCTTATTTTTATCTGATGCTCTTTTTATTAATTTACCTTACTTTATTAATCTATGCCCCTCAAGTAATTTTATTGAATTTTTAATCTTCTTGATAAACTCTTTCAAAAGAAAAAAAAATAGTAGATGTTAATTTGATACTAAGAAATTCTCCTTTTTTAATTAGAGAAAATAAATATTATATTATAAAAAGCTTGGAATATCGCGGATATTACACCATTGAGTGAGGTTGTGTAAATTTAGATTGATGGAAAGACTTCGGGTTGTAAAGTTTGTGAATATTGGGTTCCATATAGTGGTTAAAATTGACAAGAATTAATGACAATGTTGTATTCGAAACCCACTTATGTTTTGAGACAATGGCATTGGATCCCTTATTTAGAGATCATCGATCATGGGGTGAAGCTCCTGATGGTATGTTTTTCGATCTCCTCATCTTATCATCTTCTTTGTAAGAATATGACGTTGGGGCCAAACTCAAGTAACATGCATACGAGAGTTTGGTGTGTATGGATCCTTAAGCGGATTCAACTTTTTTTTGGCTAATTGTCATGTAAAGAATCACACAAATCGTGAGCGGTTTCGCCTAAAGCTTGCAAATGATCATGTATGTTTGGTCTATAGAGCCCATAATGAAACTATTCTCCACCTCTTGTGGGATTGATCTATCAAAACGAATTAATGAGCATACCTTGCATTCAGGCTTGTTCAACATGTAAGTGCCACCATAAACAGCACTAAGACGTGCAAATGCCTAAAAACAAAAAGGGCCTCAAAATTCATGCTACAATGGTCACCAATTGAAAAGAATTTGAATGGTTATTTTGTAACCTTGATTTCATGCTTGTTTTGGCTTGGTCCATTGTCTTTGTTGCGGTTGTATGGTGGGCATCAAAGTGGTGAAACAAGATTGTGTTTAATGGTGGTAGCTACAAGTTTTTTAGGTTCACTTTATTAAAGAAGGTTGCATGGAAATATTTTTAGGCCAACAACAAGGGTAATGAAAAACATATTGTTATAAAAAGCATGGCGTTCATTTTACTTGGACTTGATCAATATTATAATTGGTGAAGCTTCAAAGTGTGGTCCACGAGCTGCAATGTTGGGAGGAGTGTTGCTTGTTGTTGATGGGAGAAGGCTTTGTGGTTTAGGATGAGTATTGGTATTTGTCCTGCTCCCATGGCTGAATTGTGAGGAGTTTGTTACCGTCTTTACATTTCTTAGGAGTTGGAGCATACACATTTCATTCTAGAGGTTGATTTTTATGTTGTAGTGGGTTCCCTATTCAAGGGGGTTGTTGATTCACACCCTCTCTCTTCACTGGTGCATATGTGCATGGCTTTCATACTAGTCCAATCCGTTTATGTTTACAGGAAAACAAATCATGTTGAAGATAGTTCAATAAATCTTACTTTAGCTTAATTTAATATTTTGTTTGATCCTTTGAATACTATTAAAATTGTTATTGTTAATGATGTTAAGGGTTTGAATTTCCTCCCCTTAATTACTACTTAACCACGTATCACTATTCATTAAATACTTGAAAAATATATCTTTCTTTTAAAAAAAGAAGATTAGATTACAAAATTGGATCATATGAAATAAAAAAAAAAAACACATGCCTTTTTTCTACGAAATTAAAAATTGCTTTACATTTAGAGAAAATTGAAGAAAACCACCAATTAATTACCTATTTTGCGCAAAACCACCCGTTATACAACTAATTTTTGAAAGCCACCCTTTAAACCTCTTTCGTTCGCGATTGACCACCCAAAAGCCCTTTCCGTCCAAAATTCCGTTAAATTGTATGTGATTACCTTTTTACCCTTCAATTTTGTTAAAAATAGCCATTTACCCCTTATATCTTCTTCTTCTTCAAAGACTCCACCGACAACGACAAACGATTTTTCTCTGACGACTTCTTCCACTACCACTCTACCAATTGTTCCAGCATCTCCGTGACCGGTTCAATTTCCCCTCCTTTGACCCCTTCTTTCCCGCCCCTTTCTCTAATTTCCCCTTTCCTTCTCTTCTATAGCCCACTCTCTCCCCTACTACGAGCTCGCAGTCGAGACAAACGGATCCCTAAATTCTCGATTGGAGTGCAAGGAGATCTTTGAGGCCTGCCTCTTTGTCATCGATCTCCCTCATGACATCGAAAAAGATGAGGTTGTATTCTAGATAGACGACAACAACAATTCCCCAACGTTGAGCATTAGAGGCGATGGAGGTTAGAAGAGGTTCAATCGGAGGCTTATGCTTTCGGTGAGCACCAGGCTGGATCAATTGGGGTTGTCGATTGAGAACGCTCCCTTGTGTTGGTCGTTCCAAAGGCAGACATGCGAGGCCCTGCAGAACTTCCATCATTGCCTCCGTCATGTAATGTTAGGGTTATGGAGATTATTGGCTTTGATTGAAGCGTGCTTTGTCAAATTTACCCAAATGCTTAGTTTGAGTGTGTTCTTACTGTGTGTTGTTTGTAAAATTTACCCATTTGCCTCGTGTTAGAGCTTTCTAGGTGGAGGAGTTGGCGATGTGGATGGAGCCCAGGTGGTTGGAGCCGACGATGGGGATGAAGCAAGCTTCACTCATGTCTCGCAAGAGAAGAGAATGAGGGAGATGGAGAATAAGTACCCCAAACTCCCAAAGCTAAACCTAATAACTAAATGCACTTGTTTAGGGTATGGAGCCTCCAATTCTTTAATTTTTTCATTGAAGGAGTTTGAGGAGGAAGAAGAGCTAAGGAATAAATGGTCATTTTTTTATAAAAAATTGAAGGGTAAAAAGGTAATCACATGTAATTTATTGAAATTTTGGACGGAAAATGCTTTTGGATGGTCAATCGCGAATAGAAGAAGTTTAAAGGGTGGCTTGTTGACCAAAAATTAGTATTATTTTGAGTAATTTTTTTTTCTTCTAATGTACTAAACCTAATATTCTAGAAAGTGGTCAAATTTTAAACCTAACTTCCACTTCCGGCCTAATTTGAACCGTTGTTATCTAACTTGTCTCCCCTGGATCGGATCATCAGCAAACACAACTCTCACAAGCAAGCAGTACAAGAACAAGCTTAAAAAAGGACCATTTGGAAGCAATATTCCAGTTGAATATAAATGCACAAATATACATATATAAAGTGGCATCCTTTGATACTCAATATAACTTCTCTTCCTACTTTAACAGAACGAACACCAAATATGTTCATCTACCGCGCGAAAACAAAGACATACAAAGAACAAAAATTATGTGTGTGCTGAAATGATACTAAGAGAATGAACCCAATTTTTACATGCAAGTATTTGTCACATCTCTAACATTAGAAGGCGTTAAAACTATCATCATAAGAAGCCCAAGGATCCCTATGGGAAGCAGAAGAAGCAAGAAAGGCGGGGGCGGCAATGGAGGCAGAATTAGTGGCAGTATAAGCAGAGACGCCGTTAGACATACGAGCAAAAGCAGCGATTCGATGCTGAAATAGCCCGACTTGATCTGCGTTTTCCCAGTTGTTGAGAACGAACGGCGGAGTTTGCAGTCCTCTCTGAGCTTGCTTTGTTGTAAGGAAAGCGGGACGTGGTTAGGGATTGTGTTCATGACATTCTTCCTCATTCTGGATTCCATTTGCAATGTTGACAGCAATGTTCAATTTTGTGTTCGAGATTGAAGTTTAGAATCCTTTGTCAAGAAATACTCTGAAGCTGGTGGTGAAATTGATCCCTGAACATAATAAGAAAAGCAAAAGGAATCAATGGAATGGTCCAAAAATCTCTCTTGACTGAAAAAGCTACAAAAATCACACCAGAATTTCCCAAAATGGAAACCCAATTATCTAAAAGAGGCAAATCAAATTCCAAGTAACACCGATGAATCTACGAGTCAAGAAAAGTTCATATTCTGATCTCAGAATCACCAAAACACAAGAAGACAGACAGCCTATGAATCTATGACGAACCCTAACCCTAATTACCAAATAACAGGCCAAAACCCAAATAGATGTTCAAATTAGACCCAAAATCCTCACTTTAAGCTACAGCAAACTGAATTACAACATTTACACTAAGCAAATCATCAATCAAAAAGAACTGATTACAGGAGGGATTTGCTGAGTACCTGTAAATGAAATCAACTGAACTTCTCCAAAACAGACAATTTGACAGAAGACTCCCGTCAAGCAACTCGCGCATCTCAAAGCCCTTCTCACCTCGATCTCCTCGAAGCGAAACTTCCTCTCTTGTTTCAAGCAAACAAATATCGAAGATTTGAGAACGTTTTTTTGATGTGGGTATGATTAAAATGAAAGAAGCAAGGCAAGAAAATCTTGATTTGGGTGAGGGCTTTTGGGAGAACAGTGATGTGAAATTGTGAAATAAAGAGGGGGAGTCAGAGAGAGATTTGAGAAATTTGGGATGGATTCAGTGAATTAAATGGGAGAACCACAAGTTGTGAGAAAGAAGAGTTGCAGTGAATTGGTACGACACATCAAGTTGATGAATTTGGAAAATAAAATGGATGGGGGTGGGGGGTGTTTCCCCGAGGTTCTTCCCCCCTAGACCATTCTCTCTCCACAAGTTGCATCAACTATTTCAAAATCTTGCGTATTCGATAGATTTCTGAGTCGGATCCATGTGGGTCGGATAGTTTGGTAACCGAATTATTTTTATCAGCTGTATGTGTGAACTTGAACTTTATAGTTTCAAATCCCAGTCATTTTGAATTAGCTTTACTGGAATATGTGTGATCTGTCTTCTAGGAAATTTATACATGGTTTTGACAATAAAAATAAAAATGGGTTCAAACCTAACAAATAAGTTATTCACTTTGAATACAATTTTTTTTAAAAGGTAGAAGACCGATCTAGAGCATCCTTATGAATAAGAACTTGAAATTTTGTTTGACTCGCTAGGGAATTTGCTCGCTAGGGAAAATGTGGTCCAGCTTGACAATTTTATCGGTCACATTATTACACTCCCTAACCACATGAAGCAAACAAACTGACTCAAACCCTTGAAGCGAAAGTAGTATATCCGAAATAAGCAATTCAATTTCCCAAGGGCAACTACCAACACCATTGACTGCGTTGATGATTGTTAAGTTGCCCCCCTCCCCTCAATTTCTATTCGTCATAGCCCTAGTTCTCGTGCTCTTTGAATCCCCTCATGAAAAGCCAACACTTCCGTTTGAAGGATAGAGGTTCTCCCATATCTTTTGGCTCCCATAGAAATTGTTTGTGCATCATGGTCTCGTATAACGAATCCGGTTGATGTACAATCTTCCATGAATTTGGATACGTCGAAGTTGAGTTTGAGGAATCCTTGTGTTGGTCTATGCTAGTACTTTTGTTTAGCTTTTCTCCGGGCTATTGGTTGCGTTTGGTGGGGCTTCACTCCCTCATCCGCATTTCATCTTTTGGCTTTCTCCCAATACTAAGTTGGTATCGGACATATTGTTCTAGGTCTAGTATATAATCATTTGGGTTCTGTTAGGATACTAGATGGTTCTTTGGTTCCATAACACCACCAAATAACCGTAAGTTCAATGAAGTCCCAGTTACCAATTTCATCTTTTAATTCATTAATCCAAGTAGGAGTCGTTTTATTTCCTACATCGAAGTTTTGCAATATATTCTTTGTCCTAGTGTTTATTTTCCTTGTTATGTTAAGGATGTGATGGCATTCTATAGTCCTCATAGCTACAATGACACATTAAGCATCCTTTAGAGGGTTGGTACATTTCTTTCTTGTAGTCGTGCTTTAGTAGGTAGTTTATTGTTTGTCAATTTCCATAGAAAGTTCTTAACTTTTGGGTGTGTATCCATTTTTCATATCTAGTTGGTTTGGTTGCAGGGTATTGGTTTATTTAAGCAATTAGTTCGATAGTCGAGGTCATTGAGAACCAATCGTTCTTGCTAGGAACCCAATATAATCGGTCTCTAATGGGATTTTCTATTGTTGGAACATCCAATATTTGATCAATCATAACTGTTGGGAGTTACTACAAAAGCCTATCTTGTTTCCATTCCTTATCTAGGGTGAAGAATGTAAACAAGATAGACTATCGACATTCAAAGAGACCAAGTTAAGTTATATATTACATCTATGTTTTATCATATTCTATATATCCAAGGAGGTGTAAATCTAAAAGACAAAAAACAAACTAGTGATAAACAAATAACTATATATTTAGACTAGTCAATCCGTTTAAATTTTTATGATTTTAACCTAGCTCGAAATTAATAAGTCAAAAAGCGACTTGAATTTCATTAGGTTGAAACCCCAACCCATTGGATTGACTTAATTTATTATTTTTACAAATTTAATATCATATAATTATAAAAAAAGTTCACGCTCTTGAACCGTTGAATCAACCTGAATCTACATCAAACTCGCAACAACTTTAACTAATTGACACATAAGTTTTATCTACTCAAACTCGATCAGTTTGACCCTTTTACAAGTCTATATCCAATATATACTAACAATGAAGTAAAAAGGTATTGTTTGGTAGGGTGTGAAAATCTAGGTAGAAGGAAGACTTCACATCTCTCAAATTAACCCTCATAATAATCACGTAGTATAAGACAAGTTTAGTTTCTTACCTAGAATTAAGTGTTATGTTTGTTTTATCTCACAAGAGATTTAGTGTCACCCTAGGCAAAAAGGTAAGTGTCTCACTACTCAAATGCTTATCAAGTCACAAATTACATTTTCTTTCAAATCATCATTTACCACGTGCCACTCCCCACATATTATAATAATTGGCCGATGTTGTGATAATGGAACTTGATTCAGGGATTAGGCAGAAATGGAGACGAAAACGGAGCAAGAAGTAGAACTACAACCGCGACTCAGGACGACGTGGGCAAGGGAGAGCCATAACGCGTCCGTGTTCCGAGGGTTGGACCCGCGCCCTAGGGCTCGCAACGTGAGATTGAGGGGAGGTAGAATGACACGACCACGATCTGGTGGACCAGACCGTGCCAACAGATCGCTCGAGGAACCGAGCGCGGTCCGGGAAGGGATAATGCGACCGCTTCTTTCCGGATGCACCCGCACCCTGACCCAAGTCGGTGAAGGGTCGATTTTTCTTCAATGTTAAAAGAAATTTAACATTGAAGAAGCATAGCTTGGAGGAAGAAAAAACCACACCACCTGTTAGAGAAAATTCACTTCATGGCTTTAAAAATCGAAATCAAAATGCTCACCAACATATGGTGGCGTATTTAGTACTTCAGAAATATGTATTTTTTGACAACAATGGGAAAAACCCACATACATAGAACAACATTTGTGAGTTTATATGCTCCAATATTAATGATTGGAAAATCACCAACAAACTTGAAAAGCTTCTCATGGATCGGGTGCCCCTAAAGAGACGAAAATGATCAAAGACACAGTGGAAAAAGCCTAAACATAACTTTATAAGCTTAATTTTGATAGTGTAGTTTGTTCAGATGATGTCTCTTCCATCGGTTTCATCCTTCATGACAACACTAGCTCGCCTATGCATTTCGATGGTGGACTAATTGGCCAATAGCTTGCTCTAATTACCAAGGTCATCGCTCTTCGACAAAGAATTCTTGAGGCCATCTGAAGTGGCATTTCCCACATCCAGATCGAGGGTGATAATTTGCTGCTAGTTAATGTCAACCTTGTTGATCGGTGCTGCCAACGGGAGATTGAGTTGATAAGGTCTGACATCCTCTACTTTCTGGTCCGCTTTCAAAATTAAAGTATCAGGCACATCTTCAAGGAGTGCAACTCTGTGGTGGATTTCATTGCTGGATTGCTTCGTCGTGTTTCTTCTATCCTGCTCACAGTTGACTCAAGTTTTAGGAACCTCATCAGAAAGGATGCTCTAGGGCATTCTCCTAGTGTATAGATGGACCCCTAATTTCTTTCCTCATAAATTTTTTTGAGGGGTACAAAGAAAAAGTTGTTAAAATAACTAGAATGGCTAGTGCATTCTATTGCTAAATTAAGCACGTATACGTTTTCCAAATTTTGTATTTGGTGATTAAGAGCATCCCCAATAAATGCTCTCAATTCTTGGATGCTGTGTTTTTTGTGATTATTTTAAGGTCCAACAATTTTTCTATTGTAATCTCTATTTTGGAGAAAATCTCCAAAAGTTGAAGACTCTTCCCTATATATAGGGAATTTCCTAAAGACATTTGGAGAATGCATTAAATGTATATAATAAATTTTGTGTTCTACTTCTCCCTATTGGTCAAAATAGATTTTATAATATAATATTTTTCTACATAAAATAACAATTATAATATATAGGATTTTATAAAAGAGAATTTGTTGGAGTTGGAATAAAAAATAGAGAATATAGGTTCTAGTTTTTTATTTGGAAAAAATATAGAGAATTTGTTATAGATACCAAAAGATTCTATAATATTTTATTTTCTTATAGTCAATGCTTTATTGAGCAAACTGATGAAATGTGAGATCTCTTGACTATTTACTCATGTTATTATCAAATCATCAACACAAACCAGTAAATAGAGAATAGACTTGCTAGTACGCCGAATAAACAGAGTCGTGTCTAATTGACATGCCACAAATGAGTTATGAGAAAGAAATAGGCGAAGCTTATGAAGCCAAGCCCGAGGAGCATGCTTCAAATCACTGAGAGCCTTCTATAATAGACAAATGTGATCAAGTCGAGCAAAATCAATAGATCCAGAAGGCTGAGCCATGTAAACTCGTTTTGATAAATCTCTATTTAAGAAGCCATTATTTATATCAACTTGCCCAAGACTCCAATTGTAAGTGATAGCAATAGAGAGAATAATGCGAATAATAGTAGGCTTAACAACTTAACTGAAAGTGTCGAAGTAGTCAATACCTTATTTCTGATTAAAGTCTTTAGCAACCAAACGAGCCTTATAGCGTTCTACAAAACCATCAACATTTTTCTTGATCTTTTAAACCCACTTACAACCAACAACGTTAGAATTACAAGGACGCGAGATAAGAACCCATGTACTATTTCTCATTAGGGCATCATATTCAACCTGCATGGCATTTTGCAATTCAGGAAGTTTTGAGGCTTGGATGAAAGTTTTGGGTTCTTCAAGGTCATTGGGATTTGGGAATAGAGGGAAAAGGATGTTTGGTTGAGGCAAAAGTTTGGGTTTAAGGCTGGAGGTTTTGGCTCGTGTGACCATTGGGTGCTGACTTTTGTCAACAAGGTGGAAAATTGACTATGAATTAGTAGGTGAAGGAATAGGTAGAGGATTATGCATAGCTGAAGTGGTGTCGGAGTCGATCGAGGCAGGCTCCAAAGGTAACTGTGAATTCGGGCTCTCTTGGGTGGCCGTCTGACTTAGAGTGGGTGTGGCGGTCGCACCGGTTTGTATGGGAGGAGAAGTGGACGTCGGAACTGTAGGAGACGTTGGGGACTGTGGAGCCAACATGGTTCATGGCGGAGTAGTGCTGGTGGCGGGGATAAAGTGGTTGTGGGTGAGGGTTCGGGCGAGCCATTTGAGGTAGACCATTGTAAGAGGGTTGGACAAATTGTTTATCGTGAAATCGGAGTGGTGGATACCTCATTTTGGGAGTAAGTTGGGAACGGAAATGAAGTCTCATCAAAGATAGCATGTCAGGCTATATAAATAAGATTTGTAGGAATGTGGAGATATAAGTAACCCCTATGGTTAGAGCTATACCCAACAAAAATACAAGGTGATGATCGGAACTCAAGGTTATTGTGAGTATAAGGTTGTAATAGGGGATAACATAGGCACCCAAAAGATTTTAACAGGAATAGTTTGGATGTTTATTGTAGAGGAACTCAAAAGGAGACTTGTTCTTAAGAATAAGTGTGGGAGTTTGATTGTAGAGATAGACAGAAGTGTGGAAGGCATGTTCCCAAAAGGCAGTGGACATTTTTAAGTGGGACAAAAGACTGAGTATATGGCAAGAGACCTTGTGATTAATACCCTATGTTTGGAGATAAGAAGATAGTGATCGGTACTCCCTTCCCCAATCAGACTGAAAATGCTTATTTTTTGTGGAAAGTTCTGTTTCTACCATCTTTTGGAAGATTTGAAAATAAGACAACACTTGAGATTTTTGGTGCAGGAAATAGATCCAAACAAATTTAGTGCAGTCATCCACAAATATTAAGAAATATTTATTGTCATTAAAGGAGAAAACAGGAGCAAGTCCCTAAACATCAGAATAAATTAATTCAAGACTCATGACTACTAGGAAGGGAAATTCTATGACTTTTTCAAAGTTGACAAGACTCACATACTTTAGATAAATTATTTGTAGAAATAGGTAAATGGAATTTAAACACTAGACTCTTTAGAGCAGACTCATGAGGATGACCAAAGCGTTCATGCCACGGTTATAATGAAGCACGTTCGCCAAGATAGAGTTGGGGTGAAGTCGGTTCGTGTTTGGTGGTTGATTTGAGTAGATAGAGCCCGTTTTCAACGATTCCTTTGAGGAGTGTCCCCCCTGTTGATCCTTCACAACACAACATGTAGGGTAAAAGGTTACATAGACATTACTATCTTTGGTAAACTAGGAAATACTTAACATGCTCTTTTTAATTTGAGGAACAAGTAAGATATTGTTAAGATGAAGGGATTTAGGTTTTGCAAGCCGAATAGATTTTCCTAGATGAGTAATAGGTAGGATCATATCGTTGCCTACTTGTAAGCCATCATTACCTGAGTATTGAGATTGTAAAGATACCTGAGTATCGAAATCTGAGGTAACGTGGTTTGTGGCAACCGAGTGAAATACCAAGACGGGTCAACAATAGATGACGGCGGATTGGACACGTGATATACTTGACGGTTTGGTGAATGGGATTGAATTTGTGAATAATTATCAAAGTTGGACTGACCACATCCATGTTGTTGACCGCCCTCCATGTCGACGATTAGAGTTATTGCCATTATCACGCCATTGCCGAGGAGGAGGGCTCGGGAATTCATCAAAGTTGGATCGATGCCAACATTCAATCGCTTCATGCCCTGATTTCTTGCAAATTTGGTATCGTGTGGATTGCTCAGCGTCGGAGGGTGTCGAGGATGAAGGCGGTTTTCTACTAGATTTGGTGCGATTGGCCGCATTAGTTGACATTGAAGATGGAGTGTTATCTATTATATTTAAGCGCTCTTCCTCTCTAAGAAACATACCAAGCAATTCATTAGAAGATATGTTCCGAGTTTGCATATTGTAAGCCGATTGAAAAGCAGAATAAGATCCATCTAATCCATGCAAGATACATTCAACAAAGTCTTCATCAGGAACAATATACGAACATTCGACCAATGAATTAGAGCTCGTTTCTTTTCAAAGTATTCAATGATAGAGAGACTTCCTTGGGAAAGGATTGTAGTTGATGCTTGAGATGCATTAATCGGGCTCTTTTTTGCAAGTAAAACATCTGCTCTAGAATACCCCATGCCTCGACTGTGGTCTTGGCTCAGGCAACATGGGCTAATAGAGGAACGGTGAGTGTGGAACGTATCCATAGAAGAATCATTCGATCCTTCTTCTTCTAGTTGGTGTGCTCCGGATTCGGAATCAGTGGTGCATCGGCATCGGACGTGGATGGATGTTTTGGAGACGGTTCATGCGATGCTTTGAGAAAGCCTTCAAGTTTATCAGCTTCCAAGGACGACTTGACCGTATGCCTCCATAGCGTGTAGTTGGTGCGCTCCAATTTAATGGTTAACGTCGGGAAGTTGAGGGAGAAGGTACTGTTTGATCCACTCGATGTTGCAGCAAGGAGATTCCAAGTAGCCTTCTTTTGAGTTTGATCGACCACTTGATCGTCATGCTCAAAATCTAACATGGTGGTGGCAACGATCGAATATTGTGCATCAGAGAAAAATTAGGGTTAGGGTTTGTGGATTGGGTTAGGCTGTTACCATGTAATTCTTTGTATTTAATGAAAGAACCTTATTACTTTCATTGATTGTATGGAATGTATATTTATATAAGAGGTCTATATGAATGACTTGGGCCTTAAGCTATCTTGTGGCTCAAGTTTTCTAGCCTTTACTAATAGATAGAATTAAATCATAAACTACCAAGGATGGACCGGATGGCTAAATTATTGGAAATCGATGATTCAAATTGACTATCGGTGAAAATTAAATGTGGAGCTGCCTAATTGTGTTGCAGCTTATCTTTTTTCTGAGATGTAATTTTGGATGGAGAAAAAAGAGATTTTCCCCATTTTCTTTGAATAGAAATCCTCCCCCACCATGCTTGCAAGCACATGAGAATTGAGAATCATGAATGGTATGGTTTGTGTCTGCGTCATTATTATCAATCTGGTGGTGTGTCCACCACATGCTTAGCCTCACCGGCCACCAGCTGAAGAATAGGAAACGTCTATAATAGCCTATTGAATAATATTTAATCCAACAAAATTAATAAAAATGAAAAAAGAATTTATAAAACAACTAATCAAGCCCATAGTTTTGATAGTGGTACTACAAGACGTGTGGCTTAAAAAGAATTTCTCACATGATTTCTACGTAGCTTGTATGGCACCATACACCTGGCAAACTCTCAAACTCTTCTTGGAATTATCTAACGTGCATGCATGGCTTCTGCCTTTATGGGACATCCAACTCAACTTCATTCCTATTTCCTAACGTTGCCACTTTCACTAGAATTATTCTTTATGAACAAATTATATGTAACTCATGAGGTAGTCAGATTTACACATGTACCTCGTAACTATAATAAAGTGGCGGATTTAATTTGTGGACTACGTCACTTCAATAGCTTCCCATAAATTCAGACCTATTCCGGACTTCAGGTCAGCCTAGCTTCTTTCCTACTCAAAAAAAAATACATGTAATAATGATTTTTTATTCATAGGTTGTGTTGCACTCTGGATTTTTAGGCTTGACTTGGTAAGATGGGCCTCGCTTCAGAGATAAGGAGATACAAACGAAGTGTCTCTTGTTGAACTGACGCTGGACGTGGATAAAGACGTACGTTGAAGATATTAATGGAGAGGGGGAGAGAGCGAGATTTTCGAAACGTACTTAATTGGTTAAACAACTAGATTGTTAAGGGTATAAGAGGAGAGAGTCAAAGAAAGATAGGGGGACGAGGCCTAGAGAAAAAAGCTACCATTGTTATTTCCTTATCCACAATTCTATCAAGTTTTACACTGTTCGATCGATCTGCAATCAAGAGTTCTATATAGCTTATTGTGTGTTCGCATTGTATTGTCATCGTCTGTTAACAAGAATATTGTATTGCTTATTTCTTATTAGAGTAAGTGTAGTTGTTGTCTAATTTTTTGGTCATAGAGGAGAGAGAGAGAGAGAGAGAGAGAGAGAGAGAGAGAGAGAGAGAGAGAGAGAGAGAGAGAGAGAGAGAGAGAGAGAGAGAGAGAGAGAGAGAGAGAGAGAGAGTATTTTTCATCATAAAATAATAAGAGAGAAAATTTTGGTCTAAAAAATTGATGTTTTGGACATCATGATGTCCAAAATTTATCTTGATTATTGCATGACAACTTGACACTTGTCAATTTGTATTACATTTTTTCTTTTTCAACTAATCAAATAAAATAATAGAATAAACCAAATTTTTTGGGCAACCACTAGGTCTACGCATACTTGCTCTTAGAATTCAATTCAATTTCCTTTATATTTTACTATTTGTTTGTTTGTTATCTTAATGTGTATTTTACTATTTGTTTGTTATCTTAATGTGTTTACATGTTCTAATTGGTGTATGACTAAGGTTCTCGATCTCCATTTAGCAAATAGCTCATTTACGTGTTTAATTCGCCTAAAATAATTGGCGCCCACAATGGGGCCCTTAGCCAAAGAAACCAGTTAAAAACCACGACCTCCCAAACATGACCAACGAATCCAACAACCTTTCTGGAGGACCTGGAACCCAAAAGGAGAGCCATGATACTCCTAACCCACAAAACCTACCTCCCAATGACAATCATACCTCTGCTGAAAGAACCTTGGAACCAATTAACCCTAACACGATGCATGAACAAGTAGCTGCTTCAAAATCAACCATCATAGCCGAATTAAGGGCTTCTATGCTCGCTTTGCAAAAGGAGCTGGAGAAGCAAAGAGAGGATCAAAATTGGTTTGCCGACGTCTATGAAAAAATAAATTGAATCTCTAATTCATGAAAAGGATTTGCTCCAATCGCAGTTACAAACAAGACCAAGCCGTCCACGGGTTTCAGGAAGTATGGAGTGTGTCACATGACAATTAAATCTCGATGATCTGAGTCTGGTCACACCGAACGAGGGGAGGCAAGTTATGGGGTATCGGGTAAATGGTAATTCACACCGCGCCGTCCGAGAGGATGTAGAAGCAACATCATTATGTGAATGTCTTAAAGCCCTCGATGACCGAATCACACAAGTTCCATGGGCTCCCCAATTGATAGTAGTCGAAAGGAGGGATGGATACACCGATTCATTCGCACTGGCTACCGTGAGGGTCGACATTTCATCAAAATATCACGTTCCCGACATACCAAAGTACGATGGGACGATTGATCTTAATCAACATATAGCTTCTTTCAAACAGGCCATGAACATTACATAGATCATTTCGAAATGAAGGAAGTTTTGATGCGTCGTTGGTTTGGAAACACCTTATCCGGTCGTGCTCTCAATTGGCATTCACATTTACCACTTGGTAGCATTTTATCCTTTGTTGAACTGGTTGACAAGTTTAGACTCAGGATTACAAGCAACCGACATACAAGGAAACGATCCAATGACTTATACTGCCTAGTTCAGAAGCCATGAGAATCTCTGAAAAATTCTTAAACAAGTATGATGAGGAACTTGTCACAAATCACAATAGAAGGATGTGACATGGAAACCGCGACATAGGCGTTCCAGAGAGGAATCTCATCAAGCAATCCCGAACTTTATCGTGAATTGACCAAATATAATTGCTTGAATTTCGATGAGGTACAAGCAAAGGGGTTAGCATATGTTCTCTTGGAAGAAGATAACCTCTTCACCGTCAAGGCTTTAGGCTCGTCCTGACCAAAGAGACATCATGGGAGACGCGATACGAGATATAACCCATATCCTCATGCATCGACGCCGGATTGAATTGTGAACGTCGCAAAGTCACGCCCCTACGAGTGGAATGACAACCCTATACTACCTCCGAATCTGTCTCATTACAACTTTGACATCAATGCATCCAAAGTCGTTAGGAGCTTAAGCAAGATGGGAGACGTCGTGAAATGGCCTCGGAAAGGGGACGCCCCACAACATCATAAAGACACCTCGAAATGGTGCGATTTCCACTTTGAACACGGCCACATGACCGACGAGTGTATCACCTTAAGGAAAGAGTTAGCTAGTTACTCCGTAAAGGGTATCTCAAGGACCTCATTTCATAAAGAGCACGGGAACAACTTGATCACAATAAAGGTAAAACAAGTCCCCCTAAGCATACATGTGTTATCAAGGACCTCATAATTTTGGATTTTTATTATAAGGAACATGAAGTGTCATATAACTTCTCAGCACCCCACACACCACAACAAAATGGTGTCGCATGGAAAGGAAGAACATGACGCTTGTCAATATGGCTCGCACAATGCTCTTGGCAAGCAAGTTGCCTCGTTCCTTCTGGACAGAGGCTATTGGTGTTGCATGTTACATCATCAATTTTGTTACAATACTCTCTCTTATCTCTAAAACTTCTTATGAACTCCTTAGAGGATGTAAACCTCATATTTTTCATTAGGAGTCTTTGTATGCAGGTGTTTTATTCACAACAACAAAAGAATGACCTTGGCAAGTTTGATCCATGAAGTGAAGAAGTTATCTTCATTGGATATGCTTCAAAGAGAAAAGCCTACAAGGTCTACAACAAGAGAACTCAGAAGTTTGAAAAAAGCATTCATGTAGTCTTTGATGAGAAAACACCATGAGGGAACAAGGGTGACAACAAGGATGGTGTTGAGTTGTTCCCTCACATGCAAATGGAGGGCATTAATGATAATGATAATGGTATTAATGACCCATCGAGTCCTCATACTTTTGACTTAAGGGAAAATCCCCATGATTTAGATGATGATAGAGTTGAATCTCTCTCTTGAAGAAGAAAGAAGTAACGATTCAGGGGATGACGATGCAACCACAAATCCAGAGTTTGTGGAGGAGGAACATTAGGCAGTTGGTCCCACCAATTTAGAGGTGGACCTTACCTCTAACACTAGACCAGTTGTCACATGCACCGACACCTCCCAAGTGAAAGCAAGGAACTACCACTAGAAAAAGACCACCTTGTGGACAACATTTTCACTCCATTAGATATGGGAGTACAAACTCGTTCTTCTTTGATAAATTTTTAGGGTTATAATGTTTCATTTCACTTGCAAATCCTAAAAATAATTAATGAAGCCTAAAAATACCCAAATTAGGTAGTGGTTATGCAATAAGAACTACATCCATTTGAGATGAACCAAGTATGAGGACTATTTCCAAGCCAAAGCACAATGGTCATTAGAGATGAACCAAGTATGAGGACTATTTCCAAGCCAAAGCACAAAAGTCCATTGGAACAAGATGGGTGTTTAGAAATAAGATGGATGATTTTAGAGTTGTGACAAGGACCATAGCAAGGCTTGTGGCCAAGGGGTACAACCAACAAGAGGGAATTGACTACAATGAAACATATGTTCCTATCGCTAGGATTAAAGCCATTAGGTTGCTGATATCGTATGCATCTTAGAAAAAAGGCCTCATATTGTACCAAATGAACGTGAAGACACCGTTTCTCAATGGATATCTTCAAAAAGAATTCTATGTCCAACAACCACTAGGGTTTGAAGATGTTGCTCTCCCTAACCATGTCTATTTGCTTGATAATGCTCTATATGGTCTAAAAATGCTCCATGTGCTTAGTACGATTATTTTGCTCAATTCCTCTTAGCAAATGGCTATTGAAGTGATATGATCCTTAGGGAACAATCAGGTGAGATTGTATGTAACATCCCCAAATTATCTCGGGAATTTCACACGCTAATGACCTCAAATTTTTCCATCCAAAGTCATCCAAAGGCTTTTCGTTAGTTTAAATTTTGTAAAAATATTTATAGATTTTCGGTTTCCACGGTTTGGATTTCTTGTTGAATTCAATCATATAAATAAATAATAGCGGAAGATTTTTTTCGAAGCAAACTCAATTTTATATTCAAACTTTCTTTTACAAATAACAATCGTCTAAAATAAATTAATAACATAACATGAATTATAGTGGAAGATTTACTAAAACTCTATTGTATAAAATCAAAATTCTTTAACGACAAATCAACTAGTTACTTTTAAAACTTTACTTGTAGTATCATGGGATCCATTCACCATCACCTCAAACGCTCTTGAATTGACGCTAGTTGCTTGCTAATATTTGGTACCACAAGTTGTTAGCCCTCAATGAGGTCAATTAAATCGACTCCAATGTTTATTAGGTCAAAATAACTAATTAAATGAAGATTATTATTATCATGAATGCACATTTCAAAAAGTCTAATGCACTTTACCTTACATCGAATCTTTCCTAGAAAACATCATATAAACAAACATACATCAATTCAATGATGACCCGTGACAGGTAGTTTATTCAAGATTTTCAATTTAATGTGGCCCGAATACAAACATAGACCCTTGAACTTGAAACTCTTGTTCGCTCAGACCCCTGTACTAAAAAACCTATTTTTAAACCCCGCAACTTAACATTTTTATTCCGTTGAGCTCTTTTTTGCGAACGTGATAGACACGCTCGATGACTGGTTGCCACATAAGCTCTATTTTAATGACTTATAAGCCACATAAGCACTTTTTCCATGTAAGCTCCAAAATGCCTTATTAATTTTTTTTACAATAACAAATTTACTTTACAAGAAGAAAAAAAAAAGAAAAAAGAAAGAGATGATGTGCCCAGTACTCAGCAGTCAGCACCATATTTAAAAATAATAAAAGATACCAACAACGACAACCATATCTAATGAAGGACCGAGCACCACCACCAACAACGACAGCCATAGTCACCGCCATCTCAGCACCGAGCATCGCCACTTCTCCCCCTTCGTACTGCTTCTCTCCCTTCGTACCACCTTTAATTATCAACGGAAAATAAAAAAACCCTAATATTTAAATTGGGTCAAATTAAATTTGTTCTCCCCCTCTCAATCTCTTAAACCAACCCTCAATTGAAGCAAAATTTGAATTACTTAGCACCAAATCTATCAAAACCCCTTAATTTCTCGTCTCAATTCTCCCCGAATTGATTTTCACCATTAAAGGCCTCATAGTTCTTTTTAGTTTTTGAAGCTTTAATTAATTTTGGTTAGATAAAATGGGTTTTTATGGAAGAAGAAAGAAAGAAAGAAAGAAAGAAAGGCAAGCCCTATTGGAAAGAAATGAAACCCGAGCCCCTTTACTCTCTCCCCCAGAGCGTTGAACAGCCCCGTCTCTTGAAACACAAAAACCCTAGATCCCAAATTCTCGTTCGATTTGGGGAAATTATCAGCCTCGCAATCGTCTCCTTAATCTATGAAAATGAGTTCCCTAATCTTAAATACAGCTATGGGCAAATTCTTGGGCAAATCTCGAGATCAATTTGGAGAGCCAACAAAATCAACAAAGGTTTCCCGACTCAAATCGGCGCTCGGAGTACCGTTGGTGTCGTAGTCCTGTCTCCTTCTCTTCTCCATTTGAGGCCTAGGTGGCGATATAGGCTCTCTCTCGTGGATCTACGAACGACTTGGCGGCTCGGGTTGGTTCGGCTTTGGCATAGTGCGCTATTATTCCTCAAGAGAAGGTTTGGGATGGCTTGGAGGCCACAAATGAAGCAGAAATTCCGGGATAGGGGACAGATGGAAGATCTTTGGAGGGCTATTTCCCCTCAAGGCTGGTCATACTCAACTGGATGGAGAAAATCGAGACTCGACAGGTTGCATCTTTCCTCTTCTGACTTTGTATCACTGTTTCTAGTTAACATAATCTCTGAGTGTGGGGTTTTTGCCCTTAAATTGATCCTCTGGGACGTTTGTTTCCTCACCTCTTTGCATTGTTGCCCTTGTTCTGTCTACCGGTTCTTAATTCACTATCAAATTCGAAAGCCTATTGTGAAGACAAATTATTCATCAATGGAGAAATATAAACAATCTTTGAAGAAAGATTTGTACTCTAGAAAACCTGATGCTAAAGACTAAGAGATACATGAAGAAACATTTGATCAGCCGAGAAGGCACACTACTAGGGTCAATCTGACCTTTAAGAGTAGTAGAAAAAAGAATTCAAAAAACCCCTTTGAGGCTTGTCCTTTTGGGACTATGAGTTATGAAATGAAGTTGCTGGTAGAAAACAATTCAAAGACTGTCTATATATGCACTGCTTGTATTCTTGCTGAATACATTATATCCGCTAAGCAGGTACAGTGTACTGACTCTTTCTCTAAAGAACAAAATCAGATTGACCCCTTGATTGATCCATTTAAAACCCTGCCTACCATGGTCCAAGTGACCTTTAAGGGTGGCATCTCTCCCAAGCCTTGTGAGGCTGATCCTTCGGGATTGAAGAAAGAAAAAGGAAAATCTAAAGGAAGAATTGATACGAATGTTAGGTACACAGGTGGTGTGGTTAAGATCTTTGTCCTGGTGAACTTGAAACCATTGTATTGGTGTTTGAATGACTATAATAGTATGTTATTAAGTGCTTACTCTGCTATTGTTTACTTGCATTCTGTCTTGGAAAAGGAGGATATTAGTCACAATAAAAAAGAAAGTTTAAGAATGATTAATAATAACTATGAGATATGGTTGATGTGTATAAGAGATGATGGCTCTAGAATGACAGCTTGGCTGGTCCACTCTATGAACTTTATGCTTCAAAGATGTCTTAAGAAGCATATGATCTTTAAACCACTGGCCTTCTTTTGGTGTATTCGACCCCTTAGGGCTGAGTCCACAGGTGGTTTGGCTATGATCTCTATCTTGAAAAACTTGGAACTGATGTGCATCAGATTGAGTGAATATATTAGTATGATGTTGTTGAATGATTATTACAGTTATGGTTACTACTTAACTGATTTGAAAAATGGAAAAACCTTAAGAAGGATGAATAATAGTTACAAATTAGGTATGCATATTAAAAACTGGTGCAACTGTGTGGCACCTAAGTATATCAACTCTTCTATAGCCTTGTATTGGTTTTGCTTGAATCACATCTTTAAATGCAATGACAGCTGGAGCAGTGGTGTGGTACACAAAGTAATTAACCCTTGTATAGTTTTGCATAATTATTGTTTGAACAAGATTAATAAATGTATTGTTTTCTGGTGCTATTATGGATACATTTTCCATTTAAGACCATGTTTGACCCAGGGATTACAGAGAACAAGCATAGGAAAAAGATGGCTTGCTGCTGTGTTGCTGACTATGTTGTGCAGCAGGATAAGCAAGGGAACAAAGACTATGTGCCAACGCCAAAAGGAACAAACATGTATTATAGCATGGAGATTATTGTATTTGTGTACAACATGCCAAAGCGGCTTCTCGGTTTGTAAAAGAGGACTCAAGAAACCATATTTTAGAATAATAAATAGTGGCAGAAATAGTGCAGGTTGTATTGAATTTAGCCCTATCTATGTTCAGTGGGTAGAAACATGTTTTGAGAAAATTCACAGGAGAGAAAAGAATAAGTTGTTTGCCAGGTACTTCTTTGAGGAGAAGCGTTGTTTTGTTAACAACTCAAAGAAATTAGATCATTGGACTAGATTGAATAAGTATGGCCGAATAATAATGCTGAATGAAATACATCCACAACAAATTAAAATGAAAAAGGGGAGGGTAATACAAAAAGTATATCATTATGAAGATAGGTTTTTGGAATTGTAGGGGGATAGGGAGAAAATCATTTTGGCCGGAAATTGACTCGTTTTGTAAAATTCAACGAACACAAATTATGGCAATAGCGGAAACAAAAACAGAAACTTTACCAAGTGATCAAGTTTGGAGACGAGCAGGATTTGACAATGTTGTATGGTCTCCTGCTTCTGGTAGAGCCGGAGGAATTGCAATCTTCTGGAAAGCATACCAATTCATCAATGAGGAGATTACGTTGCTTGTACAAGAACCAAGGTATGTTATCCTAAAATACTATCACTTGGTCACAAAAAATATTGTGGCAATTTGTCTTGTCTATGCCCCTCCTAATGCCGGTGATAAGGAAGAATTTTGGAAAAAATTAACTGAAACTTTACAAAACCTAAACCTACCCATCCTTATGATTGGGGATCTTAATGAGATACAAGACGCAAGTGAGAAAAAAGGGGGAGTTTATCCTGAACCAGGGCGATTTGAAAGGCTATTAAACTTTAAAAACGATTGCCTTCTAGAAGATATTCCAACTTGTGGCAACACTTTCACCTGGAGGAAAAACAAAACGGAAATTGACAATATTTACGAAAAACTAGATAGAGTCCTTGTCAGTAGTAGTGTTATCCAAGAATTTCCAAACATTAGTACCAAGAACCATGCCTTTACGACTTCTGACCACTGCAAAGTGACAGTCGAACTAAGTAACGAGGAAACTTTTAAAGCACAACCATTTAAGGTAGAAAAGATGTGGATGTATAGAAAAGATTTTAGAAATGTAGTTAGGCAAGCTTGGAGAGTTCAGTTTCAAGGGTCGAATATGTTTCAATTGGTGAAGAAAACACAACTTTTTAAACAACATGCTAAACGATGGAACAAGCATACCTTGGGTAACATTTTCGAGCAGCTTAAAGAAATAGATGAACAATTGGTCGAACTCCAAAGAGATATCCTTAGTTCTCCCCAACCAAGTGCTATCCAAAAACAATTACGAATATTGAACAAAAAAGAATGTATTCTAAATTTTCATAAAACATACTGGAAACAAAGAGCTAAGACAAAGCACATTAAACTGTCAGACGCAAACACAGGGTACTTCCACAAAATTGCGAGTGGTAAACGAAACCGGAAAGTAATCAAGGAAATTACCACAAACGAAGGCACACAGATTTTAGGAACAGATAATATTAGGGATGAAATAAGAAATGACTTTAAAAAAAGGTTCACTAAACAAACAACATATCTACACAATGCGAATGAATATCTTGACCTGATAACTAAAGAAATAACAGAAGAAGACAACACCATGTTAACAAGCGCCATCACTAATGAAGAAATCAAAATGACAGTAATGAGTCTGGGCTCCGATAAATCACCGGGACCGGATGGGATTACTGTAGAATTTTATAAGAGATATTGGGATATAGTGGGACCAACAATAATCAAGGCAGTTAAAAGTTTTTTCCACTCAGGTAAGATGCTACAACAAATAAACCATACGTTTATAACCCTCATACCTAAGATAGAGAACCCCAAGTCAACAAACCATTATAGGCCTATAAGCCTATGCTCAACGATATACAAGATCATTTCTAAAATCATAACGGAAAGGATTAAGAAGGTAATCACCAAAATTATCCATCCCCTTCAAGGGGCGTTTATAGCAAATCGGGCAATACAAGACAACATACTAATAGCACACGAAATCTTTCACTCCTTTAGGAATACTAAAAACAAAGAAGGTTGGATTGCAATTAAGCTAGATATGGAAAAGCCTTACGACCGAGTTGATTGGAAATTTCTATTAGATGTGATGCAGAGATTTGGCTTTCATCCGCAATTCATTGGTTGGATCCGTGAGTGCATATGCTCGGTTTCGTTATCTGTACTTGTAAACAATGGACCAACAGAGCCCTTTAAACCTGAACGAGGACTTAGGCAGGGTGATCCGTTATCACCTTTCCTGTTTGTTATTGCATCAGAAATCCTCTCAAGAAAATTACAATTAACTAGTGAGCTAGATAAAAATTCTATTGGTTTCCCGATTGCTCGAGGAGGAATTCGAATTCCTTTTCTATCATTTGCAGATGACATAATTATCTTTGCAAAAGCATCCCAAGGATCGTGTAGCAAAGTTAAAACCATTATAGATGAATTTTGCAAGATTTCAGGACAAAAAGTAAACTACAACAAATCAGCTATACAAACGTCTAAAAATATGAATACTCAACAAAAAAGCATCACTCAGCAAACTCTTGGAATTGCAACAATGACGAACCTGGAAAAATACCTAGGTTGCCCAATCATTAATGGTAAAGTCAATAGGGAAACTTTTAAGGACTCCATTGGAAACACACAAAAACAACTCACCAAATGGAAAGCTAGTTCGTTGTCACAAGAAGGAAGAACGACACTAATTCGATCCAACCTAGCCACAAAACCGAACTATGTAATGCAAAGTTTTATGTTACCCACATATGCTCATACAGAAATGGACAGGATCAATAGAGGATTTTTCTGGAATAAGGATAGAAACTATAAGCCCCTGGTGGGCTGGGACAAAATTTGCAAACCAAAAAACAATGGGGGACTAGGAATTAGGAAAACAGAACATATGAACAAAGCCTTGCAGATGAAAATACTTTGGAAAATTATTGCAGAACCAAATAATATATGGGTTAGGATAATTTCACAAAAATATTTCAGGAATGATAACTTGTTTACATACAAATTAAAAACGAATACTTCATGGCAATGGAAAAACTCATGCACCTAAGAGATGAATTCTATAAAGGTCTTATATGGCAAATTGGAGACGGACACACGGTAAAATTTTGGGTAGACAACTGGCATCCAGGAGGCCCACTCCACCCACACGCAAAGGATCCTGCGAGTATTGATGAAATGATAACGGTTGATCAATGGATTGATAATGATCGTAGGTGGAAAGTGGATGAACTAAAACAAATTCTGCCTGACAATATCGTTGAGCAAATCCAAAATACCCCGATCCTGGACAACCACATTCAAGATAGACTTTATTGGGCACCTAGTAAAAATGGTTGGTTTTCAACGTCATCTGCAGTAGAATTAATTACAAACCTACAAAGTCAAACACACAGCGTAAATAATTGGCTATGGAAATTAGACACTTACCCAAAAGTTAAAAATTTCCTTTGGAAAGTAGATAATAATGGACTCCCTACGAAAGCAAGACTTAGAGAAAAACAAGTTATTACACCTGGAGGATGTGCTTTATGTCAATGTACCAATGAGGACACTAATCACCTACTCATAAACTGTCCATACACTCTCTACATAATAAACAAAGTAAACTCACAGATTGCCAACACTATAAGAGCATATGACTCCAGGAACAAAGTGCCTAGAACAATCCTTAGCGAAATCTACCAACTTTTAGGGAAAAAAGACTTCACCTGTCTAGCGATTGTTTGGTGGAGTATTTGGCACCAACGCAACAAGCTAATTTTTCAACAGGATCATGGTGATGGAATTGCGGATTTGACAACTTATATTAGGAATCAAATTACAAATTGGGAAAAAGCAACAAAATGGACGGAAGATGAGGAAATCCTATTAACAACTCAAACGAGGAAAACAAAGAGGAAAGGAACAAACTCGAAAAAATGGAGAAAGCCTAGACATGGATATACTAAAATCAACTTTGATGCCTCAAGACTTTCCAATGGCAATGCGGTTGGGGGTCTAGTCTTTAGAGATCATTTCGGACAAGTAATAGATATCATGACAAATAATTTTGGAAAAGTTTCGGTTGTTAAAGCTGAAGCACTAGCTCTCAGGGAAGCTATTAGACAGATAAAAAATAGAAATCTTCATCGAGTAGAAATTGAGGGGGATAATCTCCAAGTTGTTAATGCGATCAAAAATAAAAACCACTGTCCGTGGGAGATCGAACTCATAATCGCGGATGTCCTTGTCTCCATTCATGAATACCAGGACATTGCGATTAACCATGTTCCTTGGGATTGTAACGCTGTGGCTGATAAAGTTGCTAAGCTGGGCCATAGTCTCCCTATCGAGTTTATTAAGACTCACCCAGAACTTCTAGTTCTCATCCGAAAGGATGCTCTAGGGCGCCCTCCGTAGGGAGAGCACCCTAATTCTTACCTAATCAAAAAAAAAAAAAAGAAAGAAAGAAAGAAAGAAGGTGGAGATCATGCCGATAACAGAGATGAACCAGGAGGGTAGAGAGAGGGAATGTCGGACGAGGGTTGGAATGAGCGGTGAACTAGTGAGCGGCTCCGGCAACTCCTCTACACGGGAAATCGGTGAGCACAGAAGAATCCAGATGAACCGGTGAGCGTTGAGGTCAGATGTTGCCCATGTTCACTTGTATGAGAAGATCAGGCCGGTGAACCAGTGAACCCAAAGGTTGGACGTTGCCATGTTCACGTGTCTGAGAAGATGGAGATGATCTCCTTTCTTTTATTCTTTTTCATTTTATTTTTAGTTATTTTGTCAAAGGAAAAAGGAAATGGATGAAGAGAAAAGGGAAAAAAAATCAAAACTTTCAATTAGAATCCATGTCAGCCACTTTATGCATGTTAACTCGCATTTAATTCGAGTGAAGAGCACGCTTTAATAGCCGGGTTTCGTTTTTCCTTCTAAGTCGGAAAAATGAAAAGCAAACACGTATCTTGACCCTCAAGTAATCTCGGGTATAAGATTTAAAGTGTATTATTCGTTTGACTTATCTACGCCTAAATACAAGTTAGTAATACAGTAACTTATTCCTTTTTACTTAAATCTTATTTACCTTAACCAACTCATCTACTTAATCCTAATCCATCTATCTCGTTCTTTTGTTTTAACCACCCGATCTTCTGAGCCATAAGTCCAAGATTGAACTATCGCTTCTCTGTTCTTCTTCCCATCACTCCCAAACACTCTTATCATCTTCACAATCGGGCAACTATAGCGGCGGTGCCTAGAGATCGCATCCGCCTGAGTCGAGTCGACATGAAGACGCCGGACTAAAACCTCGTCATTCTTTCAGACTGTCGGCAATTACGGGTTTCCGATTATTCTTGCAAGCAACAAAGACATCCCGCTCTTGCCGAACGTGCTAGCCGTCCTTCCTTGCGTGTGTTGGGCTTATGAGTTCATTTTCATCTTCTTGTCTTGTTGGGCCTAGGCCCGCTTGTTTCCCTTTGTGTCTCAGTATTTAACCTATGCGATGTAATGTTTTTCCCTGAGAATATACAAAAAGTTCTTTACTTTCTCCCACAAAACAGAAAGCTTGCTCCTTGCTCGCTCCCATGGCTTGCTCCCCAAGTTTATCAAATTCCGCATATGTCAACATGGTATCCGAGCACGAGTTCTAAATCCGAGCTGAAATCCCACTGGTTTCAAGCTTATACTCTACCAAGAAGTCAGGTTCATTCAAAACGAACTAGGTTTCTGTAAAAAAAAAGTCCAAAAATGACAAACACAACACCAGGAGAGGGTCAAGATAGCAATGATCCCTTGTTTCTTGCTTCCAACGACAACCCAGGTCTCAACCTAGTCACACAAGCTTTTGATGGGACTGGGTTTGGGGAATGGAAGCTTTCCATGCTCACAGCCCTCTAGGCAAAGAACAAAACATGTTTCATCGATGGAAGCTACAACAAACCAGCTAGCACAGACACGAAACAGAGGCGGTGGGTTCGATGCAACGACATGGTGAAGTCGTGGATTCTCAACTCGCTCAGCCTAGAAATTCGCCGGAGTGTTCTCTTTATTGAAACCGCGAAAGGAATTTGGGATGAACTTGTGGCACGTTTCAGCCAACTGGATGGAGCTCAGTTGTATTCAGTTCGTCAACAACTTCAAACCCTCACGCAAGGTTCGAGCTCAATCTCTACTTATTTTACAAAATTACGAGCCCTCTGGGATGAGTTAGACAGTTTCCAACGATTCCCCAAATGTACTTGTGGATCTTTGAAAGAAATGATGAAGTATGAAAGTGATCAGCGTCTGGTTGACTTCTTAATGGGACTAAATGAGTAGTACACCACTATCAGGGGAGCAATCCTCATGTCCAAGCCCCTTCCAGATATAAGTCTTGCTTATGGAATGTTGAGACAAGAAGAAACCCAGCGTGAGATCCAGATTTCTTCACAAATATTCCAAGAATCAGCTTCCATGAATGTTAGCTCTAGAAACTCTCAGAATCATCAAAATCAGAAAACTAACGGTGAGAAGAGAGGTCTTTACTGCACAAACTGCAAGAAGACTAATCACAATGTTGAAAGGTGCTACCATTTAATTGGTTTTCCTCCAAACTACAAAGAAATCAGGAAGAAAAGGCCATCCTCAGATGGTGAAAAGTTTGTTGGAAATGTTCAGTCACAAAGTAGTTCGACTGGTTCTGGTGCTAAAGAGCTGAATGCTGATCAGATTGCAATGCTTTTGAGTCTCTTAGATGCTAAGGGCATTAAAGGAAAAGAGGTCGCGAATGATGACTTTGTTGGCTTTTACGGCTCAAGTGTTGAGCCAGTTCAACCAGTCACCCCGCATGCCCCACCTTCAAGCGACATATCATGTTTTATCATATTTAAAAAAGGCACACAAACAAAGGCTCTCCTGCTCAATACAAATCCAGACTACACTATGCAAGCGTTTTGCGATGCCGATTGGGCGACATGCCCACATTCTCCCAAATCAGTGAGTGGATTTGTCATATTCCTTGGAGGCAGTCTGATCTAATGGAAGTGCAAGAAACAACAAAGTGTATCATTGTCCTCCGCAGAAGCAGAGTATATGTCATTGAGAAGAGTATGCGCTGAGTTGTCCTGGTTGAGTCTTCTTCTTCATGAGCTGACAGTTGAGGGAATCGTCCCAATACCAGTGAAATGCGACAACCAAGCTGCAATATATATTGTGAAAAACCCGGTGTTTCATGAGAGGACGAAACACATTGAACTAGATTGCCATTTCACTAGAGAGAAGTTGCTTGGAGGCCTAACTTCACTGCATCATTGCGCAAGTCAGAATCAGTTGGCAAATTTCCTCACCAAGAATTTACTCGGGTCTCGATTGCATTCCATTCTGCCCAAGATGGGGTTACAAGATCCACCTCCATCTTGAGGGGGGGTGTTGGGCTTATGAGTTCATTTTCATCTTCTTGTCTTGTTGGGCCTAGGCCCGCTTGTTTCCCTTTGTGTCTCGGTATTTAACCTATGCGATGTAATGTTTTGCCCTGAGAATATACAAAAAGTTCTTCACTTTCTCCCACAAAACAGAAAGCTTGCTCCTTGCTTGCTCCCATGGCTTGCTCCCTAAGTTTATCAATTTCCGCATATGTCAACAACGTGGCGTTCGAGGCCGGATCTGATTGAAGTAGAGACCAGTAAGGCTGTTCGACCCCTCATTCTTCTTTCCTGTTGTTCTTCTTTTCCTTTCGCTGTTCGGAGTCGAGTCTCGGAGGATGTCGGGGATGATCTCAGAAAGGCACCGATGGCGGTGGCCTGGTAGAGACGGGAGCTCAGGGTTAGTTTTGTGCAAAAGGTTTTGAACTGGTTTTTTTTAAACCGTTTGGATTTGAATTTTTAAAAGGGTTGGGGAAGTTTGTTGACTGATCGAGTGTGGTTTAACCGATCGGTTTGTGCATAAGGTGGTTGTTTAATTGACTTCAGTTATCGTTAACAGTATATGAAGACATCTTGTTTTTAAGACTAGTGGTTGTCCTCTTTAAATTATTTATATATGTGTGTTAATTAGTGAAGTTGGATTAGAAAAAGTTGATCATGGTTAGTTATAAGTTATAAAGATGGCTACGTAGTATTATAGGCTAGCTTTTGTGGGTAGGATTTAGTTGATCGTGGACATAGAATATCATTTGTACATACTAGGTTGGAAGTTGTAGGTGAGTTTGGTTACAATTAATTAAAAAATAAAATCAGATTAATTTGGAATTGTTTAAAAATAGACCGGTTGGCATCCAAATTTGTATAGGTGACTTTGTTAGAATTGTTTAATGCAAAGTGGTCGGGATTTGTTCAATTCATAAATTAATATCTTTCGTAATTCAATGTTTCCACGTTCTAAATACCCATTGTTACCTTAATCAGGAAACTGATTTCTTTGATGTTCCCCAACTTTAATTATCAACTAGGAAGCAAGTGAAAAGGTAAGTCGTTTTCGACTTGCTCGTTATTTTCTGTCTTGTTAGATTTTGTGTCGTTATTGTAGGGTCGGTTTTGGGAAGTAGTCCTGAATATCTTTTGAAGTGAAAATGTTTTGGAATTGCTTGTGTTGTTGTGTACAAATTGATTTTTAAATGAGTTTTATCAAAAATAAGTTTTCGAACGTTTTCTCTGTGTTGGTACCGTTTCCGGCACGACCATCGTAGCTGGCGGAGAGGAAGAGTTGTCTATGTATGGTCCGTGTGACAGGGAAACCATGCCCCTTCAAAACGAAAAATATTATCTATGTGTTTTGGCAAGTGCTCCAGCGGAGGCTTAGCCGGGGTTAGAAGGGAGATTGTGAAGTAGAGTGAGAGGGCCTGCCTCTGCACTCGGCGCGGGGTTGAGCGCCTTGGAGGTTGGATTGCGAGATGGAGGAATTGCATTGTTGTGAGATTATGCTTGTGAATGTGTATGTGATTATGTGTGACTAACCAAAACTAATTTAGGTATTGGCCTTTAGGGTTATCAGTGCGTTTGTGGACTTGGATGCTGACCTTAAAAATTGTTTTTCAAACGTCTTGCAATTTTCGCATTCTTTCTAAATTGATAGATTAGTAGCTGACCCTTTGGGGAATATTTTTCAGTTCCAGGTATGAACCAGTGAACCGTGCATGAACCGAGGCCAGATGGTGAGGCGGAGCAGTGAAGAGCACGTGTCATAGTGGGGTCGGGTTTACTTTAGTTTATTTATGACATATTAGGATGTTGGTTTTATTATTATGCTAGCTGGAGTTAGTATTATCTCCTGCTTATTGTTATTTCTAGAGTAATTCATTATTACTAGTGCTCTGTCGGATTTGGATATTTATGTTCTCGGGAATACACGCATAACTATGTTTTCTACTTTTTATTACACAAAAAAGGTTGGATGTTTTTATTAAGTTTTCTCGTTTTGCTCGCGTTGCAAGATCCTAAAGTGTTGTTGTCAACCCATTTAAGTAGTACCGGTAAGGTCTACTTCTAAGTAGCACCCTGTGGAAAGACCGGGTGTTACACACGCGCGATGCCACGTAAGTAAAAAGGGTTTGAGAGAATAAAATCAGAAAGTTCGGGTATTTAATAATAGGTTTTTAAGTACAAGGGTCTGAGCGGAAAAAAGTTACAAGTTAAGTTCAGAGGTCTATGTATGTATTCGACCATATTTAATGTGCCATGTACACTTATCTTATATGATCACACAACATACGCATTGGGCTTATCATATAAGTTTAATGGGGTTACAATTTAAAACCAATTGATAACTAGAAGAGTAATCTAAGGACTTATATACTAGGCATTCTTTTCTTCAAATTTTCGGTATGGGTCTGTGGGACATTTATCTTTACAAGCCCTTCAAGTACAACTGCTTGACCCCACTATATGCCAGTTACACTTGAGGTCATGACTTAAGGCCGTCTAGCCCATTAATGGATCAGGGGACCCAGACCGAACATCTCTAATATCTTGTTAACATCTAATGGGTCAATATAACATGAGTCTCCAAGTCTATACAAACGCAATATGCACATTAAGCCTAGCATATAATTAAATTTAGTGAGGTTCTATCCTAAAACTAATTAAATAGGAGAAGTAATCTAAAAAATTATATAATAGGCATTCTTTTCTTCAAGTTTATAAGATGAGAAACTCCATCTTTACAGATGTAAAAAGAGATATTTCATGCTATGTGATAGGAAGTTCCACGCTTGATCGAGGTAAGGGCTAATATTATTGTTCCATATGAATTTGGTTGAAGCTAAGTAGCTAACCAACAATGACTTATTCAGTCCTTTTATTTAAAAAGATTTCAAGCAATTAGGAATGGGTTCGTTGGTGAGATCCGATCTGCACCATTCCACACACTATATGATCTTTGTAATTTAAAGGAATGAAGAATTATTAGGTCAATTTTTTTTTTTGTTCTTGACTAGATGGCCGAAGACATTAATAACTCAAATATCGATCAACACATTTAATAATACACAATGAAACGGACATTTGTGAAGTGTTCTCATATTCATCATACACCGTTCTGTCAATTGCCTCGCTGACTGAAATTACAATTTCAAGTGGTGCTCAAATAAAGAAGCCGTCTCAATCTGCAAATGAGTCAAAATACACGACTTAATCTCTCTGTACATGATAAAATTTTAACATCCAAAATGAATTTGAATAATAATCTTGAAAATTGAATCTTCAAATCACCATCTAACAATTTAAACATACCGCTGTCAATGCAGTCTCGGAGCCCTTGTTACCCGCTTTTCCCCCAACTCGATCTAAGGCCTGCAATAATGTTTTTATGGACAAAAAAAAAAAGCATGGGTTTGTTTAGCTAGGAAATTAGAAGAAAGTTACTTTAATTGGCCTAAATTTAAGAGGGAAGACTTCATAATTACCTGATCCATGTTATCACAGGTTAAAACACCGAATATGCAAGGGACTCCTGCAAATTTAAAAAAAAAACAGATATCTCATTTTCTTGCTTTAATGCATGGCTAGTTTTAATCTTACAATCATCCATTGAAAACAACACAAATTTACAAGGAAAACTTAAAAAATGCTCCAAAGAACATTACAAACTCTTTATTGCCTTGCTTTCTTGTTACGCTGCTTATCTAGTTAATCATTGAAAATCTTACAGTAATCAAACATTACACACAAGTGAGTAACAGCCATAATGTACACACAGAAACAATAAAACATGTCAATTATATTACACCATAAATGAGCACAGCATCAAATGCTGGTATTTTGGAACATTTTAAAAATGCATATCAGCCTTGAGAAAGGTTTGAAGGTAATAATTAAACTTGCCTGAGTTTAAACCAGCTGAAAGTACCCCAGAAGATGTAGAATTAACAACAGCATCATAGTGAGATGTGTCACCTCTTATCTACAACCAAAATTACAGAAAAGTCAAAAGCAGATAAAAACTAGGATAGCATAAGAGTAATTAAGCATAAAAGTAATTAAGTGTATAATTGTTTCAAATTGGCAATTAGTTGGTTTATTTGAATGTTGCACATATACAAGTAGGAAAGGTGATTATAAAGCTGTGACAAAACAGACAGGGAACTTACCACTGCACCAATACACAATACAGCATCATATTTCCCTGATCTTCCAAGACTTTGCGCCACAACACCAATCTCAAAGCAACCAGGAACCCATACAACCTGTGTTGTGTGCAAACAAAATGAAGGCTTAGCTTAAGTTTGATTACCCTATTTACACAATAATGTCATGATTTTCACTTGAGGGATCAGAACACATGCATGCATGTTCATCAATATGCAAAGTTGTGCAAGTTCAAAAATCTGAAGATGAAGGCACCTACATCAACATCCTCTTCATTGACTGAATATTTTCTGAAAGTATGCAAAGCTCCCTCCAATAGCGGCTTCGTGATTATTTCATTAAATCGCGCAACAACCTATGAGACATCATAAGACATACAATCCATAAAACTATGACAAGAATAGTAATCTAGCTTTAACAGATGAAGGACAATGTTGATCGAAAAAACGGACCACTGCAAATCGAAGTCCGGAAGCTTTCATAACGGATCCGGTCAATTCGCTGACAGCAGCTGCCGCTTGCACAGGATCCCTCCTCTCTATAGCAAAATGCGACAATCCAAAACCTACAATCTCAAAGCAAGGAAAATAGTTGAGTTGAATTTGCAAATTTGAAATTTTAGTTTAGGCGCGTAATTAACAGAGCATACCAGTTGTAGTAGAAGAGGATGAAGCTGAGGATTTGCGAGGAGAAAGAGAAGAAGGCAGGGACAAGGAAGTCGGAGATGGCGGGCAGAGAGGCGAGCTCCGGCTATGGCGGCTGAAGATGCTGCACTGAGAAGAAATAGCAGACATTGAAGCCATGGTGGTACTTGTCTGCTAGATGGCGCTTGATTGATTGATGAGTATGTAATTGGACGAAAAGTGAACAATTTATATGCAAAGTATTGTAATTTTTTTTATAATTTGTATATTGTCGCGCTCTTTCTTTTCTTTTCTTTTTTTAATATAAGATATAAGAAATGGGCAAAAAGAACATTAAATCTTTTCAGAGACGGAGGATGAGAATGTACTTGGAAACGAAAATGCATGGTACATGCAGCTTTATAACTTCTTTTTTCTTTTAGTATGATTGATGAAAAGCATGAAACCATACTGTTGCAATAGTGGTTTGGTAGACTTTGGACACACACACACAAAAAAAAAATAGTGGTTCGGTGGACAATAATTGGTAAGAAGACACGACTTTGAAGATGTTTTTGGTAGTTTAACCAAATTATATTTGATTAGGGGATTTGGTGTTTTGGCCAAAAATTAAGTAACTCAGCGTCACTTTTACGGTGAATTGAAGTCAGTAGTGTCTCAATGTGATCTGTTTGCTATAAGCGGATTTAATGAGCGCCCATCTTCTAATGCCAATCCTGGCCGCACAAATTTGGCCACTGAGTGGTTATGCCCACAGCCCACCTGAAGGCTGGTACAAGTTGAATTGTGATGGAGCAGTGAAGAGTAGTAAAGGATTGTGTATGCTGGCAAAACTTGCTCATTATCATTACTGAATAGCGTATATAAGTACAACAGAGTAGCTAAACAAGGAAAAGATCCTAACAAGAAGGCTAGAAAATATTTATAGAATATTAACCATATCAAAACTATCTAATATTATCCAATACTCCCCCTCAAGTTGGAGCATGTAAATCTCGAATGCCCAACTTGCCCAATAAAATATGAAACTGAGTAGAACCGAGGGCTTTAGTAAGAATATCAGCTGGCTGTAAATGTGTACGAATGTGACCTGTGCGAACTGTACCAGCCAAAAGAAGATTTCGAATAAAGTGACAATCAACCTCAATATGCTTAGTCCGATCATGAAAAACCGGATTAGCTGCAATATGTAACGCAACTTGACTATCACAAAACAACTGCATAGGATCGGAGTGAAGCACACCCAAAGAACGCAGCAATGACTTCAACCAAATCAACTCACAACAAGCAGTTGCCATAGCACGATATTCAGCTTCAGCAGATGAACGCGAGACTGTCTTCTGCTTTTTAGTTCTCCAAGAAATCGGTGAAGAGCCAAGCTGAACAAAATAACCCGTGAGAGACCGACGAGTAAGCGGACATGTAGCATAATCGGAATCACAGAAGGCTGTGAGCTTCAGATTAAACTCTCTAGGAAGGCAAATGCCTTGGCCAGGATGACTCTTCAGATAGCGTAAAACCCGAATCGCAGCATCCCAGTGATCAACTGTAGGCTTCTGCATAAGCTGAGCTAAAGTATGTACTGCATAGCAAATCTCAGGACGAGTAATAGTGAGATAAATCAATCTCCCAATCAGACGACGATAACGATCTGGAAACTCGAATGTCTGAGCTGTAGAAAGAGCAAGTTTGTGATTCTGTTCCATTGGAAAATCACAAGGCTTGCTTCCCAACAATCCGGCCTCACTCAAAATATCCAAAGTGTACTTTCGTTGACAAAGATACAAGCCACCATCAGACCGAGCAATCTCAATGCCCAGAAAGTACTTCAATGGTCCCAAATCCTTCATTTGAAAACAAGAACTGAGCTGACCTTTGAATTTAGCAATTGCAGCGAAATCATTACCAACAACAATCAGATCATCAACATATACCAGAACATGAACTACAATGCCAGAGAGGTTATACGAAAACAAAGAGTAATCAGCAAGAGACTGAATAAAGCCAAAACCTCTTAAAGCAGAAGCAAGCTTAGCGAACCAATTCCTCGGAGCCTGCCGAAGACCATACAGAGACCTGTTCAACCGACAAAATTGTCCGGCCAAATGGTTAGAAAAACCTGGTGGTGGTCTCATATATACTTCTTCATGTAAATCACCATGAAGAAATGCATTATGCACATCCATCTGATGCTTCTCCCAATTCCGATCAGCTGCCACTGCTAGAAATGTGCGAACAGAGACCATTTTGGCAACTGGCGCAAATGTCTCCTTGTAATCAATTCCCTCTTTCTGATTGTTTCCAAGAACAACCAGACGCGCTTTGAAGCGCTCAATAGTGCCGTCAGAATGTCGTTTGATCTTAAAAACCCATTTACATCCAATGAGTTTCTTATCGGATCGTAAAGCAGCCATAGTCCATGTACCATTGCGCTCTAAAGCGTCAATATCAGCCTCCATAGCTTTACGCCAACGAACATCTCGGGCAGCTTCCGAGAAAGATTGTGGTTCTGTAACAGACTCAACAGAAGCAGCAAAAGCAGTATGTCCAAATCGATCAAAAGTAACATAATCAGCTATGGGATAGGATGTACCTGATGAACTCGATGGTTGAGATGAAAGAGACAGAGATGCTTCTTGTTTCCGCACGGTATTGCAAATGAAACCACGTAATTTCACTGATGGTGTGCGATCACGGGTAGAACGACGAGGCAAGTCTTGAGCAGCAACGGGAGAGGATTGAACCCCACACTCCCATCAGCTGCCTGCGTTTGGTTGTTTGAGGAGCTAGGTAAAATGTTGTCTTGGACAGCGACAGAAGAAGATTGAACCCCACTCCCCCTATCGTCTGTTTGCGATTGGACATTTGTGGAGGTAGGAATAGGTTCTTGAATGGCAACGGAGGGAGATTGAACCCCACTCCCCCTGTCGTCCATCTGCGTTGGAGTTAATGGGTACTGGAAGTTATCAAAAATAGCAGGGTGAGTAGCATTTGGAGAATCGTGGTCAGTAGTAGTCGGGTTAAGGGCAGGTTGATATGGAAATTTGGTCTCATAAAATATGAAATCTCGGGAGACAAACCTTTCGTTAGTGTCAAGATCAAGGACTTTCCAACCTTTTTGTCCATTCGGATAGCCAATAAAAACGCATTTTCTAGCTCTATGAGCAAATTTGTTGGTTGATTTAGGAATCACAGAAGCATAGAAAAGACAACCAAGAGTACGCAAATGATCATAGGCCGGAGGACGGCCGTACAACAGTTCAAATGGTGTCTTATTTTGTAAAACTGGGGTGGGAGTCCGATTGATTAAATAACAAGCAGTTAAAACACACTCCCCCAAAAATGCAATGGTAAATGTGCATGAAATCGTAAAGCCCGAGCAACATTTAAAATATGTCTATGTTTCCGTTCCGCTCTACCATTTTGTTGCGGAGTGCCAACACAAGAGGTTTCAAACAAGATACCATTTTCATTAAAGAAATTTCGTAAACTAGTAAATTAAGTACCATTGTCACTCCTAATGCGTTTAACATTTTTATCAAATTGTCGCTCAGTCATGGCGCAAAAATTGGGAATTAATGTAGCAACTTCAGATTTGTGTTTCATAAGAAAAATCCAAACACACCGACTAAAATCATCAACCATAGTAAGAAAATAATGAGCCCCTTCAACGGACGGAGTCCGATAGGGACCCCAAACATCACAGTGAACTAAAGAAAACATATCAGAAGCATGCGTTTGACTAATAGGAAATGAAGGACGAGATTGTTTAGCCCTATGACAACTATCGCAAGGTTCCATGGGACCATTTATTCTAACATTTGGTAAAAAATTAAGAACATGATTCGAGGGATGACCAATTCTGGAATGCCACAAGGCAGGTGATGCAACATCCATCCGTGAAGCGTGTCCCATCGGCGCCACCACACGAAGCCAATACACACCATTCTGCTCTTCACCCGCCCCAATCAAATTCATCGAAGTGCGATCCTGCAAAATACATAGCCTATCAGTTATCCGAGCAACACAGTTATGATCTCTCAAAAGTCGAGCAATGGAGATCAAATTGCAAGTCAACTTGGGAACAAATAATACATCTCGAATAATAAATTGATCAGATAATCTCAAAATTCCGGCCTTATTCGCAGTAGTAGACATTCCATTAGGAAGAATAATTGAAGAAGACGCCACAGTATATAAATCAGTCAATAGCTTGTCATTTCCCGTCATATGAAATGAGGCCCCGGTATCTAAGATCCAGTTGGAAACGTACTTACCGGACTGATTTGCAGGCTGATTATGGTTGGAATTATTAACCAAATTCAACAATTGCTGAAATTGAGATTCGGACAAACCCGTGCCGGCGCGATCATCAACGTTCAACGCCTCAATCTGCATGCCCGTTCCCTCGCCACCAGTCGCTACATTGGCGAGTCCTCGCCCGTGCCCTCGCCCTCGGCCAGCGCCTGTTCTGGCACTGCTGCGCTCGCGTTGAAGAGCCAATTGCTGCTCGTGACGCTCAGTTCCCCACCAATCGGGATAGCCAACAATTTTGTAACAAGTTTTAATATCATGCCCTGCCTTCACATAATGCGTACACCAGGGCCGATCACCACGACGCGGATCAACCCCCTGACCACCAACTGAGTCACGGCGGTCACGGTCCCCTTTGCCTTTTCTGTCGCGATCACGGCGATCCCCTCGCCCGCGACTTCCCTGAGCAGCAAACACCGCCCCCTCGAGCCGTTGTTCAGCCCCATCACGACTCTTGAGAACTGTTCTTGCTCGTTCTTCGGTAACCACAGTAGCATATACTTTGTTGATGTTCTGGATTGGGTCTTGTGCCAAGGCACTCGACCGAACCGTGCCATAGACTTCATCGAGCCCCATCAAAAATTGATGGACTCTCTCATCATCTCGCTCCTTCGTCAATTCGTCGGCCCATTTGCACTCGCATTTTCCACAAGTACAACGACGGGAGACTGTGTAATTGGCCAGTTCGTCCCACAGTTTTTTCAAATCAGCATAATAGGCGGCTACAGATCGCCCACCTTGAACACATCGAGCGAGATCAAAGCGCAATTGTTGCACTCTCGGACCATTCCCGATAGAGAATCTCTGCTTCAAATCATCCCACAACCCCTTCACTGTCTCGAAGAAAGTTATGGAGGACCTCATGGACTCGTCAATGGATTGCAAGATCCAACCGACGATCATCGAATTCACGCTCCACCAGTCGTCCATATCAGCAAAGTCGCTTGGTTGATCAATGGTGCCATCAATGAATCCCAACTTACGCTTCGCTCGGAGTGAATTGCGTAAAACAAGTTCCCACTCCTGCAAATTGTCCCCTTTGAAGGTTACGGGACAAATTTTCATGCCCGGGTGGTCAGAATGATGTAAATAGAATGGTGAATTTTGTGGACGAGAACCATCACCTTTGGCTCCGTTTGAGGACTCTTCTTTGCCCTTTGGATTGGTCATGATGGAAACCGGCGGCAACTAACAACCAGGCAGAGGCGCCAGGCGTTAGGGTGGTGCGGCCAGAGGAAAAAATTAGGGCTTTGGATCGGAAAGAGCGTCTCGCTCTGATACCATAAAGGATTGTGTATGCTGGCAAAACTTGCTCATTATCATTACTGAATAGCGTATATAAGTACAACAGAGTAGCTAAACAAGGAAAAGATCCTAACAAGAAGGCTACAAAATATTTACAGAATATTAACCATATCAGAACTATCTAATATTATCCAATAAGTAGCATCAAACGAGCCTTGAAGAGACACGAGGTTTTTTTAGTTCGAGTATAAAATGTTAGTTACTACTTACTAATGGTTCAAGCCCTAGCAATACCATTGTTCAATGAAATCCGTCTAAATTCTATCTAGGTACTAGAAAACTCTAACTTATTTACCTTTTCAATTCATATGAACCACTTAAATAGAAGTTTAGATTGCCTAGGTGCTAGGCTGATCCATTTCGCCTAGAAACCGTCTAACAATATTTAGACTATTAAATAATATCCTTTTTATCTTTTAAAGCAAAACAAAGTAATAAATAGTAGTATTAGGAATGAAATCTACTATATATATAAAAGCAATAAGGTTTGGAGCCTCCACATTGTGCCACCTAGGATTTTGCCACATGTCGCCCCAAGAATGTGCCACATTGGATTTTGCCATGTGTCATTTTTTTATTAAGCCATGTCATATTATTTTTTTTTACTTCATATGCCACTTCATATTATTTTTGCCATGTCATTTATATTTATTTTATGAGACAATATTTCACATAATATTCAAATCCATATATGCAAGATATCTTTACCCTAATAAGCACCAAAAAAAATTATGATCACCATATATATCAAAATTGGTAGCCACTTTATCTTTCTATGAAATATGAGAATCAACCAAAAAATATTATACGTAGAATGGGACAATATTTCATAGAATATATATATATATATATATATATATATCAAAATTCTTACCCACTTTATCTTTCTATGAAATATGAGAATCAACCAAAAAATATTATACATAGAATGGGACAATATTTCATAGAATATTCAATCAAATTAATTAATTATTTTATGATTACGTACCTTAATATATTTCACATAATATTTTGAATAATTATTTTATGGGACAATATTTCACATAATATTCGAATTCATATATGCAAGACATCTTTACCCTAATAAGCACAAAAAAAAATTTATAAACTGAATAATTATGATTACCCTAATATTTCACAGAATATTTTGAATAATTATTTTATGGGACAATATTTCACATAATATTCAAATCCATATATACAAGACATGTTTACCCTATATATAAGCACAAAAAAATTATGATTACCATATATATCAAACACTATACTATTCCTCAAACTCGGGCGGGTTTACATATCTTTGTATCTAAATTTATCCGTAAACATTATAGTGTCCATATCTTTGTTTAATTACACTAAACAAAGTGAACAAAGTGGAATATATATGGCACATCAAATTATCTGTAAACACTATAATGTTTACTCTCAAAGAATTATCCGTAAACTCTCAAGTTCCATGCCCACAAAAAAATTATGATTACCATATATACAAGACATGTTTACCACTTTATCTTTCTATTAAATATGAGAATTAACCAAAAAATCTTATACGTAGAATGGGACACACCTAATATATCATAAAATATTCGAACACATTAATTAATTATTTTATGATTATACGTAGAATGGGACACACCTACTATAAATTAGGTTACCAATTTATCTTTCTATTCACCAATTTTTTCAAGCTGAGAAAGTGTGTGATCTAAACCTAGGAGTTGACATCACATCTCTTTTGATCTATATAGAAAAATCTTAAGAGGTATATATATAAAAGCAATAAGGATTGGAGCCTTCTCATTGCGCCACCTAGGATTACGCCACATGGCGATCCTACATTAAGCCACCTCATATTTTTACACGTGTCATTTTCTTATAATTTAGACGTCATTATAAATATTTCATATCATAGTCCACATGTCAAAATTTTTCATGTCACTCATATGCCATGTACACATAATTTACAAATCTCTATTAATTTAGGTTAAAAATATTTTAATTCCCATATATTTTTTTATATTGGATTTGAATTAAAAACAACTATATTTTTTTAGAAATTTAGTAACAAGTTTCGGAAAATTTACACGTGAAATATTTTCAGCAGATTTTTATGATCTTAACAACTCTCTAATATAATCTACCAAAAAAAATTCCCATAAATATATAACGAAATCTTATCTTATGCTCCAAAATTAATATTATATGATTATTAATTCATATGATATGAAAATATGTACGTACATAACGGTTATGATTTATAATTATAATATATTTTCCAATAATAATTTCTCCTTATGATTTTATTGCAATTTACGTACAAGTCAACTCAAATTTTTTGGTTCTAGAGAATCTTGATCGATTTTTTTAAAAAAGGGATTTTTAATCTTAAAGATGATATTAACCTAAATTAGTTTCAACTTTTGAAGGCATTTTCAAGATAATTCTACATAATATTGACTTGATTTTTTAAAGGATTTCTAACCCTAATTAGAATTAGTTCAAAATTAAGCCAATTCCATTACAATATCTCAATTTTAGTACATTTAAATTGCAAGTTTCCATCTAACTTTAACTTTAGATGACAAAAACTTCATTAGAATATCCGACCTAGAACTCTAGAAAGATTTTAACTGATTTAATATAATATGTATCATGTCAAAAAAACCTATTAAATATTTGGGGTCAAAAAATTAGATAATCTTCTTTTATTTAAAATAAAAATACTTAATTTTATTTAATTTTATCATTTATATTTGTTCGTAGAGATCTTAATTAGATTTTAGTTATTTATTTAGAACAAACATGGATATCAGATTATTATTATTATTATTATTATTATTATTATTATTATTATTATTATTATTATTATATTAGTATTATTATTATACTTATAATTTAATAAATTACATAAAATTGGATGGGAGCCTAGAAACAAGTTGGGCCTCAACACCCTTCTGAATACAAAAACTTAGTCTATGTAAAACAAATGCACCACTCTTAGCATTGTTAGAGTGATTAATAGAAAGGAACTTAATACGAGAAAGCCGCCTCCTTATTATTATTATTATTATTATTATTATTATTATTATTATTATTATTATTATCATTATTATTATTATTTGTGAACTAATATTCCTTTTGCTTTATTTAAATTATAAATTTTTTTGCAATTTTAGAACTAATAAGAAAAATAATTCATGATGTCTTAACGAGAAAAATTGAATTGAAAATTATCTAATTTAATGTTTTAGAATCCTAAACATTTTTTAACAAAAATTTCAATTTTTTTTTATTAATTGATAAAGTTTATACTCAAAAAGTTAAAATATCGTCTAGAATGATTTGTTGAGAATAAATTATATCAAAACTACTACCTTTATATAGTTGATACTAAATTGGAATAAATTTAATTATGTATTCCTAAAATTTTGTTTTTGTATTATGTTGGATATTAATAAGAATATTCTATAAATAATTTTATAACATTATTCTTATAATTATTTAAATTAATTTAAATAGTAATAAAATATTGAAATAAACCTTATAAAAGTTTCTCAATTAATAAGTAAATTATCAAACATATAACTAAAATGATACTAAATCTAGGCCAAAATAAAGCGTTTTAATTAATATTTTTTTAAAATAAATAATTAAAAAATTATGAAAATCTGCGCAAGGCGCGGGCAATTACGCTAGTACGATGTAACATTAGACTACCCTAAGTTATCAACCAAAATTATTTATCTTTAATGAATTTCATAATAATTAGTTAAATCATTTTTTATGAATTATTAAAAGTTAAATCAAAATTTAATGAATGAAGACAATAAAAAATTAATTAAAACACATGATTAGTCAGGCAAATACGTTCCTCCAACTTGCAAGCATGTTGTTCAGTTATTCATGCGTGCGAACGTCCGCTTTTGACCAAAACCTCCCGGCGAAGCAGAGGAGCGCCGATAAGTTGGCGGCGAAGGCGTCAATTTGAGAGAGAGAATGGAGAATCGACGGGACTTAAGTTCGATCCTCCCTTTTCTGCCATTGGAACTGGAATCGGGGGCTCTTTTATGGCCAGTCCGAGTGACCGAAGCCCTAGAAGCTCTCTCCAAGGGTTCCGATTACAGCCGCGTCGACTCCGGAGAGGTCTTCTCCGTCGCCATTTCCGATCTCAGGACCTCGATGTCTCTTCCTTACCCGTCCTTGTCTCCCGCCGTCGCCAATGGCTACGCTCTCTACTTCGACCAGGTCAGCCTACCTATAATCAATTACCACATACTTTCTATGAGAAATTAAGTATTTTATCTAAGGACAAGTACAATTTGTGGCCTTGGATTTAGCGGGATTGATTCCAGTGGAGTTAAAATAGGTGAGTTATTTGCAATCTTCACTGTTGAAATATGCGAGTGTCATGTGTGACTAATTGGCTATAGAATCAATTAATTTTCTGGAGATGTATTGATAATCTTTTGTTGCTGGGTGAGTGGCCATACCATTATGTAAATGGTCCTCTGGTATTATTGTGTCAACAGTTTCAATCTTGCCAAAGGGGTCCGAGTGAAAGGAGAAAGGGATGCAGCTGTGCAAATTATCTTAGTTCTAATTTTATATTGTGCAGTTTTTGTCCAGAGAGGAATCGGCTCGATGGTTTGGAGAGGTTATTCCAGTCATGTCAAACTTGTTGTTACGTCTACCAATGCTATTAAAATCTCATTATCAAGATGCAAATAAGTTTGTTGGAGTTGAAACGGGTCTACGCTTACTGGAATCACAACAGCCAGGCGTCGTTATCCTCAATCAGGTATCTATATGACTATATGTATTATACTATTTTATAAATTTGTGAGTAGTCCTTCAATTATGATTTTACAAGTGATAGATCGTGTTTCTTCATGCCAGAAATTTCACAGATTTATATAACAGTTTATTATTGCTATGTTCAGGAACTGATTGCTGCTCTCCTTTCATGCTCCTTTTTCTGCCTGTTTCCAACTGCTGAAAGAGGGTCAAAATGTCTTCCACGGATCAATTTTGATTTGCTCTTTAGGTGATCAATGTGTTTCCTGTTTATGTGCTTTTCTAATTTCAACCATTAATTAGATTTGGCCACATTCTCGCTAATTGGTATTAGCCTAGAGCTGTTACTGTTGACTATTATATGTTGAGGCAAATAAACATTGGAGAAGTAAAAGGATACAATTCTTTTGGTAGCTCTTGGATGACTTAACTATAAATTCACACCTAGGAGATTGTTAACTTAACCCTCAACTAATAAATTCTTGGGAGCTTTGTTAAGGAGTAAAGGTTTGAACTTTACTTTGTTTGCTCTTTACCAAAGTTAGTTAGTGATAGATAGTTACAGTATATTTCATTTTCTTAATTGAAATCTTTCCCCTTTTTTAACTTTTTCTTTTGATTTCCGTATTAAATAGGTGTTGTTGTGTTTGTGAAAAGATTTCTTTTGACTGTCAATTTTGCTACCTATCTATATATTTGACATAACTTATTTGACATAACTTATTTTCTACAACCCAGGAGCCTCTACGAACGTCATACTGAAAATCTGAAACATAAAATAAAGTGTATTGTACACTACTTTGAACGGGTTTGCTCCTCCATGCCCACAGGCTTAGTGTCATTTGAAAGGAAGATTCTACCTTTGGAGAAGTCTCCAAATTTTACCTGTCCAGATGGTGAATTCTGGGGAAAATCTTCACTTCCACTCTGCCCATTTGAGGTAACTGTTAGAAGTGTTATATCTCTCATACTTTTACTTTTATGATCCACTCTTTGGTTTAATAGTTCAGTTTGTTTGTAGGTTTGTAAGTCCGGTTTAATAGAGGATCATTTAGGAGGAGCTCTCGAAGTTGATTTTGCAAACAAGTTCCTTGGAGGCGGTGCTCTTCGCAGAGGGTGTGTTCAGGTTTGTTGATCAACCTTTAACCTAGATATAAGTTTATATTTCATTGTTTGTTACAGAGTATAATGTAGTTTTAACCGACTCTGCACATGCCAGGAGTTTGTTTTCCTACATTCAAATAGTACTTTATTATCATAGTCATGCTAAGAACATTTAAAATGACTGACCAAGACAAGGAGGGCTGTAAATTCTCTTGATATTCCCATGATCTCTTCATTCTATTGATTCCTTTTTATAATATACTTTTGAGACTTGATTATAAATTTGTCATTCTCTTCAACATAATTTTGTAGGAAGAGATACGCTTCATGATAAATCCAGAGTTAATTGCTGGAATGCTCTTCTTGCCTTCCATGTCGGACAATGAAGCAATAGAAATTGTTGGAGCTGAGCGTTATTCGGATTATACAGGGTTAGTATTTGCATATAAACTTTGTTGCAGATTCACTATTTCATATGGTGTTTGTATCATTTTATAAGTTGTGGTATTTAAAAGAACTTTTATTTTTGTTAGATTGTGTTGATCAAGCTAAGTATCCTTGTCAAACTTATAGCTATTAGATGTGTGTTATCAAGTTATAACAATTACCAATTGTTGCATGGGTCCAGGTATTCATCTACATTTCGTTTTTCTGGAGATTATGTGGACAATAGTGAAATGGATTCAATTGGGAGGCGTAAGACAAGAATTGTTGCCATAGATGCAGTATGCAGGCCAGGAAACAGACAATATGAAGTTGATTTTCTCTTAAGGTACGTGATGATGTCCTTTCTCTAAAGTCCTAAAATATTTGTGATTCCTGTAAATTAAATTAAGAATTTCGTTTGATATGTCTGGAACTCCTACAAGTGAATTTCTGAAGTTCAGATCGTACTGAAATTTGGATGGCATTTCACAAGGGTGAAAGGGTTATGTTGCATATCATGTTGTAGGCAATAATGTTGCATATGCAGACAGTTTTAAATACAATCCTTAAATTCAATCATTGTTTATGAGTTAGCACTCTCGTCTGATGTCTGTATATTTATTGAATTTGAAGGGAAATGAACAAAGCCTTCTGTGGCTTTTTGGATCAGCTCAAACATCAACTTCATCAGATTTCGGAAACTGATAATACCCATAAAGTTCAACTTCATGTCGATGTTAATGATGCATATGAAGATCAAGGAACGGTGAGTCAGTCAGGATGTTATTTGACCATATATAGGTTGCCTATATTTAGGCAATTATGTACCATAACTCACCGTCCTTAAGTGGGGATTAATTTTGTACTTTTCATCCCAGTATGTATAATATCCTGCATCCCAGCCTTACTCCCTTTTTATTTTCGTTCATCCCAGATGTTAATGATGCATCAGTCACATGACGCGGCAAAGTACAGAAAACCTGAGAATCATGAAAGCAGTGATCAACGAGTGGAGATCAATAAATTATTGGATTGTTATGGAAATACGGGTGTTGCAACTGGGAATTGGGGATGTGGTGCTTTTGGTGGAGACCCTGAAGTTAAGGCAGTCATACAATGGATTGCTGCATCTCAGGTGATTTTCACGTGCAAGATTCCCCCTTTTTTTAGTGGTGATGTTGTTGCTGTTTGAGTTTTTACACAATTTCTCAGGCATCAAGGTCTTTCATTACATATTACACATTTGAGTTGGCTGCCTTGGAGAATCTAGATCAGGTATTTTCGCTGTTTAGATTCTTGCCAACTTATGTAACCATGTAAAAAGAACAAATAATAATCTGAAGTCATTTCAAAATAAGCCTATAACTAAGTGTGGTTATGTTTTCTATCACTGTGTAGGCTACTCAGTGGATCCTATCTCAAGAATGGACGGTTGGAGAGTTGTGGAGTATTCTTCTCGAGTATTGTTCAAAACTGCTAAAAAATGAAACAGATGTTGGCTTCTTTTCATGGCTGCTCCCGTCTTCACCTATGCAAGGTACAAGGTACAGCCCTATATAAGATTACTTAATTGTGTCCTCGATGATGAAAGATTTAAATGTTTCGGCATTTGTAAATGTAGAGTGAAATGGAATGCCTAAAATGGATGGATCATGGATGTGTTGCTCGGTGATCATGTTTGGCGGTTGCAAGATTGGTCATCTTTTGGTGGATTTGGATCGACTTGTGAAAGATCAATTTGGCTGAATCTGTAATGTTGCCGTTTTGATTTCGGCTTGTGTTGGCTGGATTGTAAATTGTCATTGGTTAATTGCGTTTTGTGCGATCAAAGATGTAAATTGAACTTGTGATTTATATGTAGTATGTATTTTTTTTTTGAAATCAAGGATATGTCGATCATGACAAAAAAAAAAAAAAAATCATATTATTCATCATTCCACCACTGATTTGAAATCTTTAAAATTTCTCATTTTTAATATTAACTATCCATTATTTTTAATCCAATAACTATTCGAATATTTCACTATTCACTCTGTCTACACTATTCCAAAGTCTATAATTAGATAACCTAACTTTAAGTTCAAATATAAGACAATCAATTGCACCATATATATACCTTTTTCACTTTATAAATGTGCATTTGTACCTCGCATTTGTACCTATTATATGTTTAACTATATTTCTGACCTATGCTCTTGGGGCATAGTTGAAGAACCTTTATTGTCATTTGAGGCTTTCGTCGATTGTCACTGCTACAACGGCTACCTTTACTAAATGTTCGGCCAAGATCTTGGGCACATCTCCGCCTACGTTGAACTCCGCTTCAAACCCGGTGATGGGTGCTGTTTGGAAACCCGTGCCTCTGGGTTGGTTGACACTCAACGCCGACACTCTTTCAAAAGGAAATCCTGGAAGAACTGGTGGTGGTGGTGTTTTCCGGGATGAGTCTGGTACTCTCATAAGGGCCTTCACTTTTAATTATGGCCATTGTGATGCTCTTACCACAAAACTGTGGGCCATCTTTCATGGGCTTGAACAAGCTCGTACGATGGGTGTTACTTGTTTGTCTATCCAATTCGACTCCATTACAACTTGCAATTTACTGAGCAACGGTTAGTTGAGCAATCTCTGCAATTTCTATCTTGTCCAAGCTTGCAGAGATCACCTCAACAGTTATCCAGGGATGACTCAGCTTAATTTTGTAGGCCGTCAAGTAAACATGGTGGCTGATAAGCTTGCTAATTATGTAAAAGCTTACTAATCAGTTGAGATAGATGAGATTGAGACAACCTTAAAGGTTAAAAAAGTATTCCCTCATCTATTCTAGCTAATATCATGTTCATTATCGTAGTGTCTTACGTAGCTTACCTTAGGAATATCATTAGTGTTCTAATCTATTTTGGACAAAAAAATTCTAGTTGTTGCAATTAGCTTAAGAAATTCTTATGTTGCTAAAAAAAATGTTAATCTATTAATGTTTTTTTAATGCTACAAGCTACCGATAAAAAATTTGCCAAGGTTAAACAAGATACACGATTGAACTACAAAGTTCTAGATTTGCGGACACCAGCAATTAACCAAGCCATTTGGTGTACAAGATGAAGTAGTACATGTAAGAATTTTGACCCTTGTTTAAATTATCTCCACATTTAGACATAAGTATTTATAATCATAGCATATTACATGTTGGGTGCAACTAAGTAGCATATGATTTATGCTTCAAAAAAAGTATACAACTCCCTTTTTTTCATATTTTATAAACATTATGAGCTTCTTTGATTGATTCATGTGCACTTGTTTTTTTTCTTTCGGAATTTCACAATTTTTTCTTTCCAAGGGTTTTAAAGGAACTCATTCAGCAAAATTGATTTCCGGATCGAGTGAAGGGGAGCATTGGTGTTCAAACTCGACTACATGGGACAGGTTTTGGTTCAAGTGAGGACCACTCTTATGGTAAGACTTTTTGTTTAAAATGAAGACTAATCTCAACCATTAGATTTACCTCATCACTATATATTGGATGGTCAAGATTTTTTATTTTTAATTTGTTTTTATATTTAGTTCTTTGTCTAAAAAGCTTTAATAATGCTAAATATGACAGTTCAATTTTTATATACTACCAGTTCATTTTTATACACTAGAAGTTCAATTTTTTATGTTAAGAGTTCAATTTTCTATATTGCACGAGTTCAATTTTTATATTCTACGAGTTTATTTTTCAATCGATGATAAGTTCGATTTTTATGTGCTTTGAGTTCATTTTATAAATAATTCGATTTTCACATAACTAAAAAAATATTTAAAAAATAAATGATTTTTTTCAATTTTTTTTTTTACCTTTTTAAAATGATTTTCTTATTTAAAAAAAATTAAAAATGTTAAATATGACAGTTTAATTTTTATATACTACGAGTTCATTTTTATACACTAGAAGTTCAATTTTTTTATGTTAGGAGTTCAATTTTCTATATTGTATGAGTTCAATTTTTATATTCTACGAGTTCATTTTTTTATCTATGATAGGTTCAATTTTTATGTGCTTTGAGTTAATTTTTCATATAATTCGATTTTCACAACTAAAAAAATAATTAATTTTTTTCAATTTTTTTTATTTTTTTCGATTTTTTTCCTTTTGTAAAATTATGTTTTTTTAAAAAAAACCTTTAAAAATGGTAAATATGACAGTTCAATTTTTATATACTATGAGTTCATTTTTATATACTAGAAGTTCAATTTTTTATGTTAGAAGTTCAATTTTCTACATTGTATGAGTTCAATTTTCATACTCTACGAGTTCATTTTTTATCTATGATAAGTTCAATTTTTATTAGCTTTGAGTTCATTTTTTATAAAATTCGATTTTCACAAGCCTAAAAAAAAATTAAAAAATAAAAAAAAATAAAAAAAATAAAAAAAAATAAAAAAAATAAAAAATCTTGAAAAAATCTTGACCATTCAATACATAGTAAAGGAGTAAATCCAATGATTGAAATTAGTCCTCATTTTAAGCCTAGTCCTTACCACAAGGGTGGTCATCACCGGAACCATTTCCTCATGGACAACCATCATGTTTTTTTCAGTCCCCTCAGCTTCACAAGCAAATGGTTATCTGTAGTGATAAAGAGTGCGTTTTTTTTAGATTGGTTAGGTTTTTAAAGCGAAGCGTTCCTTTATACATAGACATCTTTCTGAGTTTATAGGCCTTGATGTTTAGATGGAGATTGATGAACACTACTCAAGAGACTTTGGATATCATAGACCGCCCTTTTGTTTGCTATGTTTCACCACCCTTTTGTTTTCTATGTTTCACCATTTGAATGGAAACTACAAAAATGAGCTAAAGGTTATCAACAAGCAATATCCATTTGAGCCCAAGGTAAATATGAACTTTTAGTTTTGACTTGTGAGGTTATTCGTCTATCGATTTTTCTAAAGAATCTTAAAATGAAAATAATTTGTTGAATTTTATTATTTGGAGTTATTTTCATTATTTTTATAGGATTTATTAATTTTCATTTAGGATTTTAGTTTCTATAACTAAGTACTCTTAACATATATATGTCCTAAGGGCATAGGATGAAAAAACCGTTCTTATATAAAGGAATTTTTTTCCAACATAGGCTCATAAAAAATTTTATTTCTCAAAATAGGTTGGGTAGATTTTATTTTCCAAAGATAGGCTGGCTTTGAATCCTTTGATGGTTCGGTATTTTTTTTTATTTGTTTTTTTTTACCTAAAATCCCTTTATGGTGGAGTATAACTTTTTCGGTAGAATTTCGTTATGTCCAGCAACAAGTCAGCGACTTACCCTTTTTTTTTTATTAAAAAAAAATTGGGTATTATATATGTAGTGTGTTATGAAGATATGATATTATCATTATTGTGCATGTGGAGATTTTTTTTTAAGAGTAAGAAATTATATGTGTGATATAAAAAATAATTAAATAATTCTATCTCTAATAATGTAACAAGTTGAAGTCCATAATATTCATGAGATGATTTTACTAAAAAATATATGATATTTTGATATTAATATAAAATTTAAAATACATGTATATGTTATAATAAAATTATATAATTTATAAAAAAATTAGATCATACTTCATAAATAACTTAAATATAGTTATATAATTTTTTCATTATGTTGATAACTTGCCCCAAATTTATTTTGAAATTATTAAAATATTAATTTTATTTAAATTGAATATTTTTAACTAATTGTTCATTCTTTGTTGAGATACTAATATGTATAAAATTTTTCGGTTTTTATAAAGATAATAGTTAGAGGAAGGTGTCTAAGAAGTATAATATAATTTATTAAAATAGTTTAAATTTAATGTATTAAGATTATGTATTAGAGTTTTTATCTTTACTTCGTAATGAATAGGATAATGTTTATAAATATGAAAAACATCAATATAAAGAGATTTTAGAAGCGTAATATTTGCCGAGAAAAAAAAGAGAGATTTTGGTTCTTTTTTGAAAGGGGATCAAAAGTTGTCTTTTTCGGATTTTGCTTGGGCAACACGCACGATTCTTTTTTTTGGAGATCTATTCTCTCTTCACATACAGGCACTCATTTGCACGTGATCCGAACTCATTATAGTTTTTTTTTAAAACATTTTGACATTAATTTCTTCAAAAATATTTGACATTAATTTATTTAGGTAATATCACGTGACACAATTTTTTCGACGGACATATTTTTTGCTTTATAATATATTAGGATAGATATAGATTTCAACTAAAAAAAATATGTAGAATAGAATTATGTAGGCTTAATGTAAGAACGCGTAATATACAATAAGTACTTGTTTGGTTGTCTATTAAAATACTGTGATTTAAAAAAAACCCAAGAAGTAGCATCTAATATATGTGTTTGGTTACATTATTTACACGGATAAACATAGGAAGTTAAATTCCCCTGATTTGTACTTCCTCCATAATAGAAGAATTACAATTACCTAGGTAGGGGTGGGTAAGATCAAATTCCTCCATAGTTTAATTTCAACCAAACATATTTTTTTAAATTCTCATGATTTATAATATCGGGAAATCAATTCTCATGAATTAAATTCCTATGAATTCTACTTTCTGTATTTAACCAAACGAGCACTAAGTAATAGTATTAATATAGAAATACTTAGATTTAGTAAAAATGTAACTAGTAGTATAATATTTTTTAAATGAAAAATTAAAAACCAAATTCGTGCATGCTATAGACACTTTGGCTGAGTTTGTTTTTTAAAATCTTTTATAGGGCGTTCGGTCTACGTCACAAACAAGAAAAAGTGGGTGTTTGATTATTTTCAGAAAGACGCCATCTGGAGCGGCGACTTTGGTACAAAAAGTCGCAGTCCTCTTTAGCGACTTTCGTCCGAACCATGTAAGCCAGCCTATGTCCGGAAGTTTTTTTAAAAGAGCCTATTTATAAAATTTAAGTTTTGAAAAGGCCTAGAACGGGAAAAAATTCTATATAAAGCCAATTGTGTACATGATACATAGATAAACGCAATCTAACTCGTTAAAAGTTTTGATGGATTATTGCTTTTTAGTTGAAATACTAACTTTTCCAAATTATGTACATGCAGTATTTTTAAGGACAACGCCACGACTTACTTTTAAAGAAAGGGAGGAAATGCTCAAACTAAGGACTTTTATATATATTCGATTATAAATGTTATTGTGAATCATATATTTAAGAATGTGCGTTTAATTTGTATTAGAAGGAGCTAGAAGAAAGGATCAAGAGGAAGATCCATCTATGTCATGCCGCTCTTTCCGCAATAGGTCGAGTAACTATCGCTAATTGTGTTTTAACAATCTTGCCGCTCTGGCTATGTCATGCAGACGACTTTAGTCCCTCGCTCAATTTGTGATGAGATAGACCAAATCATTCGTAATTTTGTTTAGGGGTTCGACTGTTGACAAAAGGATGATATAAAGATTTTAAACTATAACAAATATATAAATTTTAGATGCTGATATGTTCAGTACATAACTAGTTGATTTACCCGTACCCTGCACGGGATTTTTTAATAGTTGTTTGATATACTTATAGTAAATAAGTACTTATTTTAAGTGAGTATTAATAAATATTTTCAAATAAATAAAATATGAGTCCGGTTCAGGTGCGAATGGGCGCCCAGGTGCGAAATAAGAAAGAACAGGAGCCGTTGGATCAAGAAAAATCAAAGATGTTGATCATTTCACTTAAAAAGGGAAAAAAAACGGCACGGGCGAATTATTCGCGTATTTTTGAAAAAAACGGAAATAGGACACGCACCCAGATTGTTCATCAGTATTGTGGATTTGTTCATCAATAATGTGGATTTGTTCATCAAAACTGTGATTTTGTTCATCAAAACTGTGATTTTGTGCATAAGTAAACTATTGCTTGTGCATCAAAAATCTATTATTTGTACATAAAAAGTGAACAAATGTGTATCAAAATTACATGCAATATGTTCATCAACATTGTGATTTTGTTCATAAAAAACGAAAATATTTATTCATTGGTTTTGGCGTATTTGTTCATCGGTTTGTGCATATTTGTTCATTAGTTACATCAATTTGTTCACTGGTTTATGCATATTTGTTCATTGCCTTTTTCATATAATTGTTCATTACTAGATGCATAGTTGTTCACTAGTAACCTCAATTTGTTCATTGCTATATGCATATTTGTTCAATAATAACATCAATTTGTTCATAGCTAAATAAGGCACAAGCACTCCTCTTCGATTTGTTGCTATCTCGTTCTCTTAGCATACACCATATTATTGCAAAGTCAAATTCTTTATCTATTATCTTTTGCATTCAAAGTTTCTACATCAAACTTAGCTTATTTTGGTACTATATTGAGCACTTCATTCGTATTGACAAGTTAGCATTAAATGACTTCATTCGTATTATACTTTGAATTCAATATAGCCTTAAAACACAAAATAAATGCAAAAAATGCACAAATCGAAAGTCCTAAATGTACAAGTTGATGGTATTAATAGTCCTAAATGTACAAGTTGATAGCATTGGCACATAAAACATAAGTTTATTTCAATTCACAAATAAGGGTATAATAATGAACAAATAAGGTTATATCAATGAACAAATAAGGATATATTCATGAACAAATAGGGTATATCAATGAAAAAATAATGGTATATGTTGGATCTTAAGTCGTTAGCAAAGAGCTTGGGAACTGGCTGTTAAGCTGTTCCCAAGGCAGCGGAAGTAAATTAAGCGCAAGTATTAAAAGCAGTAAAGAACGCAGTTCCCTTATAGAGGAACCCCACTACAACCAACAAGTTGTATGGGTAAACCTCTACCTCCGCTTTGAGGATTTTGAATGACTTACTTATATTGATTACTTTGTTCCTTAGTTACAACAGCCGGATCCACACTTCTCTGTTCCTACGAGTTCTACCTAACTCTAGCAACACTAGTGAATCCTTTCAACTGAGTTCCTAAGCTCACGACAACAAAATACAAGTAACTCAAACCTTACACCGACTTCTCAGTTCCCTTGCCCCTGGGAACTTCGGCTTCACCGTCGTCGAGATCACACACTCGCCGACTTGGACTTCTCTTCTTCTTCTTTCTCTTTTCTCTGGTATGGGTATTTGTGAGTTCTGGGAGAAGTACTCAATCCGAGTACTATTCATTTGGCTTTATAGACCAGGTGTGCTTGGGCAATCGCGTCTTTCAATTGTGTCCAAAATGCCCTTTGCTTGATGCCCAAGTTGTACTTTCTTCACATGTGACTTTGGTTTGAACTAGGTCAACTTCTTGAATCAATCGGACCGTTGGATCATTCGTGACAGTCTGATCCTCAGATTGTTCCTTCGGGCTGTCCAAGACAGAATCCCGCGATCTGCGCTGAACGGTCGTTGTCCTCACATGTGAGTTCCCATGTTATGGGAACTGTCTTGTTCAGAGTTCCCTTGAGGGAAACTCTTCATCGTGTAAACTGTGTTCTCTTGATCATTCCCAGGAGTTCCCATTTTATGGGAACTTTCCTCTTCAGAGTTCCCTTGATGGAAACTCTGCATTGTGAGCTTCTGTGGCTTTTGGTCATTCATGGGAGTTCTTGGCTATACCTGCGTTCCTTTGAAATACTTGAACAAACCACATTAGTTCTTCATGGTGTTTGTCATTATCAAAACTCGGAGAATGGCATCGTTGATCCGTTGTTTAGAACCAGAGGTCCCAACAACGTCCCAACAGTATACCAATGAACAAAAAAGAAGTATACTAATGAACAAATAATGATATGTCATGGGTATATAATGAACAAATAGGGGTATACTTGCACAATGTCATCAACGTATACTTGCACAATCAAAATGTCTTTAGACTCTTTCTTTAAAAATAGAGTCTTGTCTATGGAACCTCGAAGGTATCCATGGGACAAGAGGAATTGAGCAAACCTGTCATACCAAGCTCGGGGAGCTTGTTTGAGTCCGTAGAGGGCCCTCTCCAGGAAGTAGACATGGTTGGGTAGCTTCTCATCTTCGAATCCTGGTGGTTGGGCCACATATACTTCTTCCTTGAGATGTCCGTTGAGGAAGGCTGTTTTCACATCCATTTGATAGAGCTTGAATCCCTTGTGAGCAGCATAGGCAATTAAGAGTCGGATGGCCTCGATCTTGGCGACTGGTGCGAAAGTCTCTTCGTAATCGATTCCTTCCTCTTGCCTGTAGCCTTGTGCCACCAGTCTAGCCTTGTTCCTTGCTACAACCCCAGTATCATCGAGCTTGTTTCTAAAGACCCATCGAGTTCCTATGATGTTCTTGTTCTTGGGCCTAGGAACTAGCTTCCAAACTTTGTTCCTCTCGAATTGGTGGAGCTCCTCTTGCATAGCTTGGATCCAATCTGGGTCCTTCAAGGCTTCTTTGATATTTTTGGGTTCCACCATTGAAACAAACGCGTTAAAAGCACAAAAATTATTGAGAGAGGAACGAGTTTGTACACCTTTATCATAAGGGGAGATGATGTTCTCAATGGGGTGGTCCTTCCTTTGTTGAAAGTTTCTTGTATGAGTGGGTTCCCTTGCACTTGTGTCATCTTCAGTAGAGGCTTCCTTTTCATGGTAACACTCGTCTTCAGCTTCTTCATTGAGTGTTTCTTCAGAGATTCCTGGCAAGATCCCTCTTTGTTCCCCCTGAACACTTGATTCTGGCAGGGTATTGTCTTGGGGAACAAGAGAGTTGGAGGTGTCTTGTAGTTCTTCTGAGGAAGGAACCTCGAGGGAGATTTGATCAGTGAGAGTTGAATCTCCTTCGTTGTTCCCTGGTTGTGGAATGTTACTTGCACTTGGATAGTCTTCATCTCTTTTCCTTGGCTCATCATCGTCATCGTCATCGTCTTCTTGTCTGACCAGTTTGAACAGATTTCCCTTCCCTTGGGTCTCTGTTCCCATCTTTACAAATTTCTCGTTGAAGACGACATGGATGCTTTCTTCTATCTTCTTGGTCCTGTTGTTATAGACCCTGTAAGCCTTGCTTTGTGATGAGTATCCCAGGAAGATCCCTTCATCGCTTCTGGGATCAAATTTGCCAAGGTTGTCTTTGCCATTGTTGTGAACAAAGCATGTGCATCCAAAGGTCCTTAGGTGGGAGATGTTCGGTTTTCTCCCCTTGATGAGCTCGTAGGATGTCTTCTTGATCATAGGCCTTGTCATGGCTCGGTTCAGGATGTACGTAGTTGTGGCGATGGCTTCATCCCAGAAATACTCAGGAACTCCGCTTTCAAGCATCATGGTCCTGGCCATGTCCTCCAAGGTCCTGTTCTTTCTCTCGACCACTCCATTTTGCTGAGGAGTGCGAGGGGCTGAGAAGTTGTGAGAGATCCCATGTTTGTCACAGAAGTTAAGGAACTCTATGTTTTGAAACTCAGTTCCATGATCAGACCTGATGGCTTTCAGCTTTAGCCCCATGCTTACTTCTTTTCTTTTGATGAAGGGCTCGAACTCTTCAAAAGCTTGTGATTTTGCCTTCAAGAAAATAACCCAGGTGAATTTAGAAAAATCATCAATTAAGACATACATGTACCTTTTTCCACCATAGCTGACTGTTCGCATGGGACCACAGAGATCCATGTGAATTAGCTCTAAAGGCCTGGTTGTGCTCACCACCTTTTTGGGTTTGAAGGAGTTCCTAGTTTGTTTCCCTCGAACGCATGCTTCACACATTTGGACTCCTTTGAGATTGATTCGTGGAAGACCAATGACCAGATCCTGAAGATAGAGCTTCAGGATTTGATTGACACCTGCATGTCCCAGTCTTCGGTGCCAGAGTTCTGTGTTATCGTGGGAACTTGCAAGACACAACTTCATTGGTGGTTCAAATTCTATATCTACTACATAAACGTTGTTGTGCCTTCTTCCTCTCAGAATCACTTTGTTGGTCTTTTTGTTGATAACTAGGCATTCTTCTGAGTCGAAGGTGACAACGTTGTTCCCTTGATCACACATCTGGGCAACACTTAAGAGATTGTATCCCAGATCTTTCACCAGATTGACATTGCTGACTTTGATTGATCTATTGAGCAACACTTCTCCTTTTCCAATGACTTCTCCCTTGTTTTTATTGCCAAATGAGACGTGGCCTCCTTCGGCATGAGTGTGGAGTGAGATGAGGATATCTTTGTTTCCGGTCATATGGTTCGAGCATCCACTATCTATGAACCATGCATTGTTCCCTCTCACTGCCACCTACAAGGTAGAGTTAGTGTTTTGAGACCCAGGCAAGATGACTCTTGACAGGTCCCTTGCAAGGGAAAATATTCTCATTTAAAGCATAGTCAGCAATGTTGATATCATGAGTGATTTGAGAGTTGGAGTTCCTTTGGTGATTAGCATGGTGTTTTTGTTTGTTCAGGAACTCGCGGTTTCTGAGGGTTTGGGCTCTCTTCTTGGGACATGCTTCCTTGTAGTGCCCGTGAGCACCACAGTTCCAGCACGTCTTATAGTATTCTCCCAGGTAGTATTTTGGGTGTGGTCTCTGGATTCTGTTCCTATCAATAGTTTCCTTATTGTACACCCGTGACCCGTTTCCCTTAGCAATTTGGACATAAAGTCTATGTCCAGTGTTCCCAGTGTAATAATCTTTCTCACCACCTTTCCCACTCTCTAGGACCCTGATTTTCTCCTCGAGATGAGCATTTTTCTGTTTTTCACATTGGAGTTCTAAGGCCCTACACTCATGGATTTCATGTTCACTCAGGGGTGACTTCCCATTCTTTGGGCTCTCAGTTTTGTATCCTATGCCGTGTTTGGCTGGGACAAACTTGATTTGGGAACTAGAGGCTTCAAGATGTTCGGGAGTCTTACTCAGGTTTTGTAAGAGGGTGTTCTCATCTCTTTCTAGAGTTTTGATTTCATTTTCTAGATCTACGATGTGAGACACATGGGACTTTAGTTTTTCAAGAAGGGATATGCAGTTGGGACAGGGTTCAAGACCAACTAATTGAGCATTTATGTGTTCTTGTTTTTCCAACTTGTTTTGCAGTTTTATATTATCTTTGACAAGACTTGAAAGAATTTTTAACAGCTCAGGTTTTTCATAGTTATTCAAAGAAGCAAGAACAGTTTCAGTGGTTACCTCACTGGGTTGTTCCCCAGTGGTTTCTCCTATGGCCATTCCGCACATGTCTGGGAGTGCCCATGATTCGGGATCTTCGTCCTCATCATCGCTCCAGGTGGCAATGTAGGCCTTTTTCCCTTGCTTCCGGTCGTCCGTTCCCTGTGGGCATTCCTTAGCGAAGTGTCCTTTCTTGTTGCACTTGTAGCATGTGATATCGGAGATGTCCTTCTCTGCGGGTTTTCTTTGGGAACTTTGTCCTTTTCCCCAGTTCCCACTGTTCTTTTTGAGCTTCCCATTGTAGAAGTTCCGAAGAGCTTTTGTCACGAGAACTAGCTCCTCATCCTCTTCTTCTTCTGAGTCTTCGTATTGTTCTTGAGTTGACTTGATCATCTTCTGAAGTTTGAGTGCGAGCCCTTGATGTGCTCGCGTCTGTTCCTTATCATCGATCTTTCTCTTCTCGTGTCCCACTAGCTTTCCAAACACTTGATGGAGCATGAGAGTTCTATTTTCCGGATTCTCCTTGAACATTGTTCTCTCGTTTTCCCATTCTCCAGTCAATCCATTGAAGAGCTGTTGAACCTTCATCTTATGGGTGACATCTTCTTTGGTGATCCCCAAGCCTTCCATTTTGGTGCAAAGTCCTTCAAATCGGGACTGATAACTATTGACAGACTCTCCCATCTCCATTTAGAAGTTGAAGAACTCCCTTCTTGCATTCATCTGAAGATCTTCTCGGAGATCTGAGTTCCCAACGTGCATTTGTTGGATGGCTTCCCACATTTCCTTAGCTGTGTCAAGATTTGCTACCCTGTCACAGTCTTGCACGCACATGGACCTCTTTAGGTACTGTTTGGACTTGTAGTTGGCCTCCATACACTTGTATTCGTTGGGTCCCCATTTTGTGAGGTCGTTGACTATAGCTGGATCAATTTCGAAGTTCCCTCTCTCGATAACACACCAGGCTTGGTAGTCCTGGCCACGCATCCAATCCTTCATGTCGCGTTGCCAGCTTTCGAATCTTCCTGTAATAAGCCTTGGCGGCTTACTAGTGTTGTTCCCCACCTGAGTAAGTTCCTTAGCCATTTGATACCTGCGATGCTAACACAAATCTAGAGCAAACCTGCTCTGATGCCAATTGTTGGATCGTAAACCGTTAGCAAAGAGCTTGGGAATTGGCTGTTAAGCTGTTCCCAAGGCAGCGGAAGTAAATTAAGCGCAAGTATTAAAAGCAGTAAAGAACGCAGTTCCCTTATAGAGGAACCCCACTACAACCAACAAGTTGTATGGGTAAACCTCTACCTCTGCTTGGAGGATTTTGAATGACTTACTTATATTGATTGTTTTGTTCCTTAGTTACAACAGCCGGATCCACTCTTCTCTGTTCCTACGAGTTCTACCTAACTCTAGCAACACTAGTGAATCCTCTCAACTGAGTTCCTAAGCTCACAACAACAAAATACAAGTAACTCAAACCTTATACCGACTTCTCATTTCCCTTGCCCCTGGGAACTTCGGCTTCACCGTCGTCGAGATCACACACTCGCCGGCGGGGACTTCTCTTCTTCTTCTTTATCTTTTCTCTGGTATGGGTATTTGTGAGTTCTGGGAGAAGTACTCAATCCGAGTACTATTCATTTGGCTTTATAGACCAGGTGTGCTTGGGCAATCGCGCCTTTCAATTGTGTCCAAAATGCCCTTTACTTGATGCCCAAGTTGTACTTTCTTCACATGTGACTTTGGTTTGAACTAGGTCAACTTATTGAATCAATCAGACCGTTGGATCATTCGTGACAGTCTGATCCTCAGACTGTTCCTTCGGGCTGTCCAAGACGGAATCCCGCGATCTGCGCTGAACGGTCGTTGTCCTCACATGTGAGTTCCCATGTTATGGGAACTGTCTTGTTCAGAGTTCCCTTGAGGGAAACTCTTCATCGTGTAAACTGTGTTCTCTTGATCATTCCCAGGAGTTCCCATTTTATGGGAACTTTCCTCTTCAGAGTTCCCTTGATGGAAACTCTGCATTGTGAGCTTCTGTGGCTTTTGGTCATTCATGGGAGTTCTTGGCTATACCTGTGTTCCTTAGAAATACTTGAACAAACCACATTAGTTCCTCATGGTGTTTGTCATTATCAAAACTCGGAGAATGGCATCGTTGATCCGTTGTTTAGAACCAGAGGTCCCAACAACGTCCCAACAGTATACCAATGAACAAAAAAGAAGTATACTAATGAACAAATAATGATATGTCATGGGTATATAATGAACAAATAGGGGTATATCCATGAACAAGTACGAGTATATCAATGAACAAATATGAATATATCAAAACTAATTATACGTGCATAAAAAACTACATAAGATTGTATTCCTACACATAAATAAGGTTAAAAAATAAAATTAAAAATTAAAAAAGTTCGAAATCGATGAACAATGTTATCAAAAACTCAATGCACAATTAGTTAGTATCGATGAACAATTGGTGAATATTGATGAACAAATCGCTATTTCTGATGAACGAACTGGACGCGTCTCATAAAAACGTATTTTTCGAAAAATTCGTGAATAATACGGGAAAAATTCTTCTGTGTCGTATTTTATTGAAAAATACGCGAATAATACGGGAAAAATTCGCCCGTGCCGATTTTTTTTTTTTAATGAATGTTTAATGGGGGACGTTGATTTTTTAGAATGAACGAGCGAGATTCATTCTTATTTCTCACACAAGCGCCCATTCGCACGTGACTCTTTTTCATAAAATATAAGTTAATATTAATAACTTCATAAAATTTAACCTCCAAATACTAAATAACATAACCAATAAGAAAATATGTTTGAAATAACTATAAGACTAAAATAAGAAAAATATGTTCGAAATTATGTTTGAGAAAGAAAATTCATATTATAATATTGTAGTGATTTGCATTGGATCTGCAAACAACTTAATTTTTCTCTTCGTGCTTCAAAGTTTTTTGGATTTGGAAGTGAAAAGTTGATCTTCTGTAAGTTTGTCTCCATTATCATCATATAGGATGAGCTTTCATTTCAACACTTAGAAGGAGTAAGTGGTTAATTCAACGATACATTGCAGTATAGTTTATGCTCAAATGCGGTTTGTGGCCTAGTTAAGGTGATGACAAATAGGATAGATGGATTCGACTTTAATTATAGTATATTGATATTAACTGATAAGAAATATTTGCATAATTTGTATTATAAAAATTTTAACGGAATTTTTGTTATATAAAAAAATTCTGCATGATGACATTATTGAAAAAAATTCTATATGATAAATCTTGTTGAAATTTCTAGGCATTTGAGAAAATGAAGATTAATAAAACTTCATGATACAATTATAAATCTATATATTATGCTATGATATTCTACATGAAACATGTTATTGAATCTTTTAAAATTTTGTCATCATCATTTTTACTGCTTAAATGATTTATATTAGAAAATTATCTTATTATTTTTCATATTTGGGATATTAATTTAGTGAATGAGAAGAAAAAATAATCTTGAAACTGTAGGGATGTACACATATATTTAAAATAGAAACAATAATTTTTACATAAAAATTAAAAAATATTTTGATGTAATTATTTAACATAAACTGATCCTAAAATACAATTATTTAATATATATTGATCTTACAAAGTTACGTGCATGTTAGATATTATTTTATGAAATTATTTCATATAAATTGATTTTAAAAATACAATTATTTAATAATTACTTTAGAAAATTGATCTAAATATATATTTAAAAATATAAATTGAACTACTCGTTAAGAAAGTATATATAATTATTGAATAAGAAGAAAAAGTAACCGTGAAATTTTAGGATATATTTGCATAGAAGATAATACAATAAATTTATTCCTTTTATATAATTATTTAATCTAAATTTATTTTAAAATACAATTATTTAATATTGATTGATCTTAAAAAGTAGATGTAAGCTAATTAAGAAAGATATAGTAATGATTTTTTCAATTTGTGATGAGATAGACCAAATCATTCGTAATTTTGTTTAGGGGTCGACTGTTGACAAAAGGATGATATAAAGATTTTAAACTATAACAAATATATAAATTTTAGATGATGATATGTTCAGTACATAATATGTAACAATTTTTTTAAAAAGATTGTGTGTGATTAGCAAATAATAAAGCGTTAATTATTTTACATGTTCTCTATCTCTATAGCATTACTTATTTTATGGAGGTTCTGTGAATTTTATATAAATTACGGAGTGTTAATAACATTGTATCAGGTTAATACTAGTGTAAGAGCCCGTACTTTGTACGGATTTTATTAAATATAAATAAAATAAATAAATAGTTAAATAGAAAACAAATTCAAAATCAACTAACTGCAAATTTACAATGGCGGTGGGAAGAAAATAAAATAAATAGTTAAATAGAAAACACATCCAAAATCAACTAATTACAAATTTACAATGGCGGTGGAAAGAAAATAAAATAAATATTCTAGAATTTGTATGATAGGATAAAAATATTCTAATGATCTTCCTATCTATCATATCCAAAAAATAAAAGATTGTTTAATAATGGGATTTCTATCCTATATTCTAAAAACATGGATAAGAATTATCATATTCAAAAAAAAAATATTATTTTTTAAAATTAATGGTTATTTGCCAAATATTATTTAAAAAAAAGGGTGGTGTTGTCGAATCTAAAAGAGACATGTGTCGTTTAATAATTTTTTAACCTCTGCTTTAGGTTATAGTTATGATAGTTCTCCTCTTAATCAAATATAAAGTTTATTTAATTTATATTTTACATAAATTTCGCGGGCTGCCCATAGTAACACAACCACCGTTAATATTCGTTCATTTACTTTTCAACGTTTGTGCTTTGCCTTAAATAAGGGTGTCAAAGCCCAATTAATTGCTAGGCTCCCATCCAACTTTTTATAAATTAAACTTGATATTTATATGTTTGATTTGGAATAAATTTTTTAATCAATTACCTATACATTGCGGAAAAAAAACTTTTCTTTTTTTTTGGTTGAAAGCCAAAAGGATTATCTTATATATATAGACAAAAGATGTTGAGGATTAAATTATAAGTTGTTTTGTTTTCATAAAATTAAAGATATAACTATAAAGTTCTTACGAGTATTAACATTAAACTCAAATTAAGATGCAAACTCTCTCAAGTCTTGCTCGTAATTTATAGGTGTTGTAAATTGCCACTTTTGTAAATTGGCTAACCAAAATGTTACTATTAACAATGACTTCATAACAGAAAAATGTGTGTTTGAAGGTGAATATACATGAGAGACAAGGAGGTTTTTTCTATCCACCTCTTCCTTAAAATGAAGATGACCATTATTTGAACGGAAAAATGTTTGTGGATTATCAAACCCACCAAAACATCACACAAAGTCATTATATAAATGTTCATACCGACTTAAGTTTTCAATAAGAAGAAAAACTCAAAAGATATTTATAAAAAAACATGTCGTCGGAAATGGGATTTGGACGACGGTGTCCTTTAGTCAGTGTCCTAGCGGCGACATTTGCGGTCTTGGTGGTGCTCCCTAGTGGAGTTATCGGAGGAAGAGAACCCTTTGATAAGTACTTCAATATATTGTATGGTCCTCAACAAGTAAAAACGACTGATGGAGGACAAACCATGGAGTTTGCCATGGACAAATCAACAGGTTTTTTTTCTCTCAATTTTATGAGAGAAAAGTGTGATAATTACAACAAGTAATAAAAAAATGACGAGCCTAAGCTTGAACAATTCCACACCAGTTCATATGTAATATCTATAACATTAATACTAACATGAGTTGTTTAATTTCCTGGATAATTCAGGATCTGGGTTCAGATCTAAGGTTGATTATACTTCTGGATCATTTGAGATGAGGATTAAACTACCAAACATAAATGATTCAAAGGGTGTCATTACAACTTATTATGTAAGATCAGAAATACCACCCATCACTTCATTCTTATCATGTTCTAAATCGGGCTTATAAACTAATACATTTTCCCTTGATGGTTTTCAGCTGACTTCCCTTGGAAAGAATCATACCGAAATTGATCTAGAGTTCATCAGTGGAAAGCTCTTGCAAACAAACTTCTACATAGATGATGTCGGCGGTAGAGAACAAAGACTTGACTTGTGGTTTGACCCCTCTGCAGATTTCCATTCCTATAAAATCATTTGGAATCCAACCTTTGTAGGGTAAGTAGATAGACTAAACATCTACATCTTCAAGAGTTTGAGCAAATATTAATGGGTCGAGATATTCAAGTTAAGGGTCATACTTAAGGGAATCTTACAAAATATATATCCACCTTTCGATGGGGTATGGAACATAACACGTTCTTATATAGTTGAGGCAAATAGCCCCAACTATAGGGTAGGTTGTGATCACTAGCATGAGCATCAATATTGAATTTCACATTTGTTGATCCTTACCGACATGAGATATCATCTTCGATGGTACTTAAGCTACATATTGCAATCCACTCCTCCATAGTTAGAGTTATTTAGGGCGAGTATGAAAGTTCGGGTTATTTTTCCCAACCATGCCTAAACTTGGGATTATTTTTTATGATTTTGATTAAACTTGAATCATTTGATTAAAATGTAGAATATACGTGGACAAGATCCCCATAAGGGTATTCAAGAAAAATCCAGGGGAAACTTTCTTGGAAAAACCGCAATTCCTAATGGGCACCATGTGGAGTGCACCAGATTGGGCTGGAAACGTGGACTAGACCAAGGAGCCCTTCAAGGCCTACTACGCTGGCCCATTTTTGATTGATGGGTGCCCTAGGGATTCTAACCCAGATTGTGTCAAGAAAAGTCAATTTGGAAAGATCCAAGGCTTAAACCGCGAGGAACAAGCAGCTTATGCCAATTACAAGAAGTATGTCAACTATGATTATTGCACGGACAAAAACAGGAAGCCACCAATTCCTAATGATTGTGTAGCTCTAGAGGTTAGAAATAAAAGTAAAGCAAAATCAAACTAGTTTTAGTCAATTAAAATTGTGATTCTTGAATAGTTAGTTATGCATTTTCCAAGATTGTATTAGTTTTAGTACTTGTATCTATACAAGTAATAGCTCTAGAGGTGATAATAAAACCAAAGTAAGATCAAGCTAGCCTTAGTAAATCCCCATTGTAGTTTTTATATAGGTAATTATGCATTGTCCAAGATTATATTAGTACTAATAGTTGTATCAATTCAAACTATGATTCTTTAATATGTAGTTATGCATTCTCCATAATTGTATTAGATTTAATTTTTGTGTCTTATATTTTTTCATACGATTACTTAATCTTATATAAGTTGTTCAAAAGTTAGATTTAAATAATGTAATCCCACTCAATCATGATCTAGGAGTGCCTTGGATGCACCCCGACTCCAAATAAGTTGAGATATGATGTTATCGATATACTTAGAAAACAAAAGCAAGAGTGTCTAGATTACAAGGAGGACTAGCAATTAAACACCCAAACAAAACACAAAAATTATTTAAATTAGCACTAGCAAACAAACATCAAGCATATCGCAAAAAGTTGGATATAAATAGTGGATTAGCAAAAGGTAAGAGGCATTATAAAGCTATTTGCGTAACACCCGTAATTTGCAACAATGGATATTAGTATATTACCACTAGTGACCTCAGATTTTAATTGTCTAAAGTCACCCAAGGATAATAAAAATATCATTTGTAATAAAGTGGAAACAATATGTTTAAATTAAATAAAAGGGTGATCATTGTTTGATACGCCATTAAGAAAAATATTTACAACCTCATTGTTTTAAAGGAAAATGCAGTAAGTTAAACAACAACGAAAAATAATGACAATTCATATGATTGTTCGAATAATAGTAGATGGGTTTAAAAGTCTAAAAAAATTTGGAATTGGCTTGGAACTCCCCTTCCTTGGCATCTTCTCCGTTTTGCCTTCAAATTCTGGATACTCCTCCCCTAGGGTCTGATATTTCCGCGAAAGGCAAGAAATACCAAGAAAATGCAGAAAACAAAAGAATTAGTCTAAGGAGACTAAGAAAGTGGGAACATATAGTTCTCACGGGTAAGGATTTATAGACAATTATCAACATCTTAATAGATGAGGAAAAACGAGAGCGATAATATTTATGTGAAGTTTTATGAGAACTGAAAAGTTAATCATCTTGAAGAGAGGGATGTAACATTTGAGAGGGGAAAGGATACTACGAAAATTGTAGTTCCTTTTGGAATATGAGTATTGTTGGGTACTTTTATTTATTTCACATCAAGTTTTTAAAAGCTTTTGTCAACTTATCGGATCTCAACCATCTTCAAATTGTGATTCTTGAATAGTTAGTTATGCATTTTCCAAGATTGTATTAGTTTTAATAGTTGTATCAATTCAAGTAATAGCTCTAGAGGTGACAAATAAAACCAAAGTAAGATCAAACTAGCCTTAGTAAAATCCCATTGTAGTTTTTTTTATAGGTAATTATGCATTGTCCAAGATTATATTAGTTCTAATAGTTGTATCAGTTCAAATTGTGATTCTTGTATAGGTAGTTATGCATTCTCCATAATTGTATTTGATTTAATTTTTGTGTCGTATATTTTTTTCATACGATTGCTTACTCTTATTTAAGTTGTTCAAAAGTTTATTTAAATAATGTAATCCCACTCAAGCATGATCTAGGAGTGCCTTGGACGCACCCCGTGATTTGACTATGCTAAGGCCGTCACATCATGAACAGGTGGGGCGTGCTTGTCATGTTAGAAGGCCATGACTTGTGTGGTTCATTACATGGTTTCTGAGGGTGTTTTGATGACATTATGAACCTTTGGGAGTCATTTTAGAAACTTGGTTTAATATTTGCTTATGTGGACGGATGTGTCCTTGTGTGTCTTTATATACCACTAGGGCATCACTTGTTAGGGCAGATTACGTTGAAACCAAAACTCATTTGTTTTTCTCTCAACTTCCACAATGAAAAGCCATAGCTTTGGCTGGTTATATCCTAGATCAACCTCTTGGATCCCTTTATCTAGGTGAGTCATATCCTAGATCGAAACCTAGTTTGCGTTTCTTAAGGGTGTGTAATATCATTCCGAGAACACATCCATATCTTTCACAATCATCTCATCCAATCATCCCATTTCAGTTCCATTCCATTGTTATTCCATCAATCTAAATCAACCACATTCAAACTTGAACTCTCTTTTTAGTGGAATTTGCGACACCTTAGTGGAATCGTCATAAATTTCGATCCACATTATCTTGATCTCAAATTTTAAGGTCATCAAATGGACTAATAGATGTAACTCCTTGAGTTAGAATCACTCAAATCAGATTTCGGAGTAGAGAGAACCTCCCTTGTGAAACGAATGTAGAAGTTTTAACCAAACCTTTCTCGTCGGATCAAGCCTTGCCATCTACCTTGCAAAGCTTTGCCTTCAACGATCCTCATCATCCCTACTCCAAATAAGTTAAGATATGATGTTATCGATATACTTTGAAAACAAAAGCAAGAGTATCTAGATTACAAGGAGGACTAGCAATTAAACACCCAAACAAAACACAAAGAGCATTTAAAGTAGGACTAACAAAGAAACACCCAAGCATAGCGCAAAAAGTTGGATATAAAAAGATTAGAAAAAGGTAAGAGATATTAGAAAGCTATTTGTGTAACACCCCTATTTTGCAACAATGGGTATAACCTTCAGTGATCACAAATTTTTCTAGTACAAAGCCACCCAAGGCTAATAAAAATGTCATAGTAATAAAGCAGAATATAATATATTTAAATTACACAAATGGGCGATCATTGTTTGATATGCGAGTAAGAAAAATCCTTGCAACCTTATTGTTTTAAAGGAAAATGCAGTAAGTTAAACAATGTCGAAAAGAAAATATGACAATTCATAATATAGTTCGAATAATAGAAGTTGGGTTCAAAAGTCTAAAAACCTTCAGAATTGGATTAAAACTCCCCTTCCTTGGCATCTTCAACGTTTTACCTTCAACTTCTTGACACTCCTCCCCTATGGTTTGATATTCCCGCGAAAGGCGCGAAATACCAGGCAAATGCATAAAACAAAAGAGTTAGTCTTAGGAGACTAAAGAAGTGGGAACAGATAGATCTCATGGGTGGGGATTTTTAGACGATTATCAATATTATAATAAATGAGGAAAAATGAGAGCGATAATATTTATGTGGAGTTTTATGTGATACCCGGGTTCATAAAAATCCATTCTAGGGTTCTGACCCTTTCCTTATTTCTTCTTACCGTTTAAGTCTCTTTCTTTTGTTGACAAGAGTATTCTTGTTAACCTCTTACTTGGCCAAAGCCCGTGTACAAGTCCACACGGAGGATCCAAATCAGATCAAGCCCACCTTCTCTTGTTTTTTATATATCTCGCTTTAGGGCAAGAGTTGCTTCCACTTTTTGTGTTGCGCCGCACCCCCCAAAACCCCAAAACCAGCTTCCATCCTCACAAATAATGAAGGCCTCTCCAACTCGTCGGCGACCCCGACCCTGGTCACAACAAATCAAGGAGACTGGAGTCCCGATCGACAACCACCATTCGCTGCCGTGTTCCTCGGTCATCCTTGCTTCGCTGCGACCCTACGTCGTACTCAACCGATCCCAATTCACTTGTCCTCTCCGCCACGGACCACCGATCGGAATCGAAGGGAACGAAGAAAGATGACTCGTTCCCAAACGTGTTCGCCGTTGGTAAGCTTTGGGCTTAGCAAAAGAACTGTGGCTTGCGTGTCGTCATCCATATCACCGCCCTTGCAATCGAAGCGTCAATCTGGAAGGTTCATTGCCAGTTCGCGCCACCGTCGACAGTCTATTTGCAGGTTGAGCGAGGTTCGTCCTTGGTCGCGTCGTGCCAAATCACGTCTACCATTCGAGTAGATCGGTTTCGCGTGTACTCCATCGGAAATCAATCCTGATCAGGTTAAGCATTTCGTGATCGTCAGAAATTCCTCTATGAGGTAAGTCGTTCTACGACTTGCTCAGTTTTTATTCTAGTTCTTGTTAGATGGTATGCCGTGCTTGTAGGATTGGTTTTTGAGAACTAGTCCCTACTGTTTGTTTATGAAAATTGTATTTTTATGTGATACGTGTGCGATTCGTTTTTAATTAGTTTTATCGTATGTCAAATATCGTGAATGGTTTTGTAACAATAATTGGTGATTGTGAGTGATATGATGGTAAACGTGTTCGCGATTGTGATTGTGATTGTGATTGTGATTGTGATTGTGATTCTGATTGTGATTCTGATTGGTAATTGTGTTTGTGAAATGTTTTGAATGTTTGCTCTATGTTGATTGAAAACCGGCATGTAATGATGGAGAAGGGTTGCAATGCTGGAAAGACATGCAATGATGAAGAAGGGTTGCATTGTCGCGTAGAATGCAATGGTGAAGAAGGGTTGCATTGCCGCAAAATAAATTGTGTGTGTGTGTGGAGGAGGGTGTGTAGGTTGATGTGCTGAATTTTTGTAAATGTGAATGTGTTAATGTGAATGTGTCATTAAAGGGAAAATAGGTATGGACTGTAGTTGGTTTGTGTGTGCTAAACTTGTCTGTTGAATGTTAGGAATTGTTTGTTGGTTTTTAAAATGTCTTACTGGTGCCGTGTAATTTCTAGCTTGGATTGGAATAGAAACTGACCCCTCGGGGACTTATTTTTTTCAATTACAGGTGCGAATTAGGAATCGTGATGGTCTTCAGCCGAGTGGTGGAGTGGAAGCTGGCGCGCGTGCCAATAGGGTTAGGTTGGTTTGGGAGTTAGTAGTTATATTATTATTGTTGACTTGTTTGAGCTGTTTAGCATTAAGGTGAACATTGTGTTAGATGGGCTGAAAACATTCGTTATTTTTAATGTTCAGAGATTGGGTCTTATGCATGTTTTATAAACTTTGTTTTATAAATAAGAGTTGGATACTTTACTTGTGATTTCTCGTCGTGCCCGAGTTGTAAGATCCAAGTGAATTTGTTGTCAAGCTAACCTAAGTAATACTTGGTAAGGTCTAATGTCGAATAGCACCCCGATGAAAGTCGGGGTGTTACATTTTATGAGAACGAAAAGTCAATCATCTTGTAGAAAGAGATTTAACATTTGAGTAGGGGAAAGGATACTACGAGAAGCCTCCGCCGACTTTTATTTATTTCACATCAAGTTTTGAAAAGCCTCCGCCGACTTTTTGGATCTCATATAATCTCATCAAGTTTGGAGCTCAATATAGGGAGGTGGCCACGAAGGCGCTCAAGTACCAAGCCCACCTAGCGAGACTCGAATAAGCATTCAGATTGAAAAGGCGATCATTCAAAGGCAGGATCAAGAATGGACTTTCAAATTTGTACTGGAACCATCTTGGTTCATTTATTATTATGCACTAGGCACTTATCTTTCTTAAGTCACAAAACATTGCATTCAATTGACGACTTTTAGGTGTGTTGGCTAAAGGTTGATCCACTTAAACGAACGAAGTTCCGACACTTAACTAGAGTGTAGTAGTATCTCCCCCCTCAAAGGAGGAGAGAATATAGGTCATGACCTAAATATCAGACAAGGTGGCAAACCATACCACTCGATAAGTGTTGAAAGGGTTTCTCGGCCAACAAATAAATTTGTAAGTCAAGACCCCGTTGAGTACAGTGGAGTCAGGATCGTTCCACAGGAAGCAAGGTTATTTGTCTATCAATCTAATAAAAATCAAACAAAATCAAACACAATCACTCACGAGATGCCTCGTTAACGACCTTGTCAGGATCGTTACCGAACCACCGAATATAAAAACATCAATTAACGAACTAATAAAATTCTAATTAATACTCGGTACCGAAGCAAGCTTTCAACAACGAAGATTTATCAAAAATAATTCAATAAAAACAAATATCTAGGATAAGGGACACCACAGCATAGCCAAGCATAAGAATTCGTAAGTAGATAAGATCATGCCTTTAAATAGATTGAGTCATCAACTTTCATTGACTTGACAGGTAAATTAATCTATTTTCATAAACCAACTCACTCAATTGCTTGTTTTGGATCTAAAGCTTGAAACTTCCGTTTTCAAACAATATCAACCTTCAAGTTACTAACTTTCTCTTTCAATCAAGTTAAAACTCAGATTACCTCAACTCCCGTTTCGGTATTAAGCACAACAAACAATCTCAATAAAAATAAAAGGCATTCAAAACACTACCTTACTTCATCAAACATGCTCAACTATGCCGGGCTTAACCCCGACCCTAGAAAAATATCTACTCACTACTCATGATTAAGAAACCAAAAACTTCAATAAAAACAAACATGAAAACAAAACTCAAACTTAAATTAATAACAAAAAAATATCGTCTTACAGAGAATCAGAAGAAAAACCAAAACAAAACAATCACCGAACCACAAACTCGATCAACGAACCTCGGAAACCGTCGTCACCGACCCCTCGTCACCGACTTCCGATCCGGCAGCCTTTCCTTCAGCCTTCCTTCCTTCTCCAAACCTAACTCTAAAACTTTACTCCAAAATTCAGCCCCCCCCCCCCCCCCTTTCTATGCTAGATAGAAGGGTATTTATACTAGAAAATCCTAAAAAAACAAAAAAGGCTAAAAGATAAAAACTTTCCTAAAAAGATAGAAACAATCTCTAAAAGATAGAAATAAAATCTAAAAAGATATTAAACCCTAAAATACATATTCTATTAACCCATAAAGATTCTAAAAAGATACTCAACCGATACGGAAATAAATTCCCGCTCAGGATCGGTGAATAATAAAATAATACTCCGAAACCTTCTTCGTCGTGGCCTTGTTAACGACCCTTCACAGCCTCGTTAACGAGCCTGGGGTTTTGTTTTCTTCAACACCTCCTCTCGTTTTCTTGAGCTTCGACTTCTTAAATCTTGCACTTTCCCGTCCTTCACTGTGATGCTCCAAATTTATCTCCATTTAGCTCCTTTCCTAGCTAAAACCTGCAAAATACACAAAATAGCGTAGATTCCACTTTTTTCGCAGATTTATACAAAACTAACTAAAAACACTTAATACGAAACCTAAACTAGACAAAATTAATCCTAATAAACAAAGAAAACCTATCAAAAACTATACCAAAAATGCGAACATCAAAATACCCCATACTTAGACTTGCTTGTCCTCAAGCAATAATCAAGATACTAACCAAAACCAAAACAAATCATGCTTATCAAGACATAGCCATCTTCAAAAAGCAACATCTATACATAAGAAAATTATAGCAAAAGACTATTAACATCCTCACACACATATGCACTTAAATAGACATAAAATAATACAATCCAACCTCTCAAGGGATATAATGTGTTTCACTCAACTCTCATGTGTTTGGGCTTATAATTTCAATCTCTCAACTCATCCTATATACAAAAACTCATAGAAATTGGAACTTATATCACCAATACTCTCCACCCAAGATTTGTCAAAACAAGCAGAGAATCATCAAGAGAACTTAGGCTCAATGAAAAACTTCATAGAAGCTTCCATTCGGCCAGGTTGTAATGGGGCTTGGTAATAAAAATAAGGCATGGAAATATTTTGGTCATGTGGTGCTAATAATATCCGGGAATCAAAGACTCCTAAAAAAAACTCACACATAACATCAAAACTCTCATATAAAATAACCAAACTCACTCTCATATTATGCACACTTATTTTCACTCACCCATTTATCATCCTAGAAAGTCTCATAATCAAAAATAAAAGAATCTCTTGATATTATTTTTAAACACAAATGCACTTCAACTTTTCTTCTTTCTTTCTCTTTTTTTTTATATATTTTTTTTTCTCTTTTTCTTTCGCTGCCTCGTTAACGAACCCACATCCGGGTCGTTAACGATCCACCGTATACATTTCTTCCCTTTAAACTTAATTGTGCATCTTTTTTTTCAAGAGACCTTTCTTACATGTAATAACAAGAGACTCCCAAATCTACCCTTCCCAAATACCCTTTAACTCAAGCAAATAGAAACTCTTTTCTTTTCAACAAAACACAAGACTTCACCTCTCCAATCTAAGTCCTAATTCCCGGATAGGGTCAAGCTTATCTCGGCTAGGGAACAATTTTTGTGGAGCTAAAAATAAAAGGTTTCAGGCCAAAATTGGTTATCAAAAGAAGGAATAATGTAAAGGTAGATAGGGGATAATAGGGCTCATAAAAATAAGTTCTCTATCATATGATCTTCACAAGTAATGAACTAAAAATCTTATAAGGGTCTCAAGAAATAGATAACCATCACAATTCCAAGAGATAATATGCATAAGGAGAGTAAATCACACAAAAAAGAAGAGGGATTTATAAATGTTCTCCCTATAAGGCCAAAAATTTCTCACAAGGTAGATTTTGTTGGATTGCATCATCTATGCTATAAAGTATATGTGCTCAATTTCACCTAATGCTATTCTCTTCTAAAAAACAATAATTTCAATTTTTAAGAATCCGGCTATACTTTCAAAGACATATTTGCAAGGAATTATATGGTCAAGCTAATGATTGCTATCATAGAACTTTTAAGAAGGGATATCTATCAATTCTAAACTCTTTTTGGATTTTTCAAATTTTTCAATTTTTTTTTTGATTTAACAGAAGTAACAACTACATAAAACATAAAAACACCTAGGACATAATTTTTTTACTTTCTTTCCACCCCATACTTAAAATTACAGTGTCCCCACTGTAAGAAAAATAAGAAGAATAGGGAAAAGAAATAGAAAACAAAACAAAAAATTAAAAAGAAAAAGAAAGACATAAAACTTACAAAAGTAGAAACAAGGAAAGGAAACTTTATCTTGAGCTTTGATCAACGGTTCGGTGGAGGAAAATAGTGCTCAAAGTGCCCCATGAAGTCATACATCGTCCTCCAACGCTCAGCATCCTCTGCCTCTCTCTGACGTTGCCGCTCGTCCTCCATCGACATACGAGCGGAATAGACGGTTTCCCATCTATCCATCCTCCGATGAATGTGATCGGTCTGAAGGTGAAGCTGCTGCATCCGTGCAGAAAGATCCTCGGCCCATGGTGGTGGTATGCTCGATCCTGCGTACTCGGGCTGAGGAGGTGGTGGGTAGTGAGGCTGAAAATGATCTTGGTACATCACCGGGGTGTAAGGCATTAAGCCATATGCATGAGGGTCGACAGGAGCTGGTGGAGGGTCGACAGGAGCTTGCGGCACCTCGGTAACGAAGCTGGTTGCCTCGTTAACAGTGTTGGGTGGTGGCTGGAAATGGTCGTTAACGACCCTGGTTGGCTCGTTGACGAAGATATTGCCTCCTAATTCCTCCGTCTCCATGTCTTCTTCTGTAAAGTTGAGCTCCTTAGTGCCGCCCTCGGTGTCGGCTTCCTTGGTGTCATTGCCTACGACCTCGGTATCCTCTTGCTCATCTTCTTCTTCATATTCGTCCACATCGTCCCGCTCAAACCGGGTGTGACATGGTCGAAGCGAGAGCTCATCCTCCGGTTTTGGCTCCAATGGGTAAGGCTGGCCCGTCCACGCTTCGTACCAATTTGGTACGTAGAGTAGCTCGTACATGTCAAGGGAAGGTATGACGACTTGATCTCGAACCTTCACTTTGTAGCCTCCCTCGGCTTGCATATAGATCCCGGAACTATACCAGTAATTTTTGTTGAGGAGTTGAGCGTGGGCCGGTGTGTAGCGGGTGAGATCCACTCCAAGATTCTTAGCCAAGAGGCTAACCAAATTGCCACACCATACCTCCTTGGACTTGTGGGACTTCTCGACGTAGTAGAGCCATTCGTACCCCAAATTCAAGGGGTCGGGCTCCTCGAAGAGGATGGTGCGGAAGCAAGCGACCTCCGTCCTTGTAGACCGGTTCAACTCCTTCTTTGGCCAGAATAGTGCAGCGAGGACTCTCAAGATGATCCGGAAGATGGGGTTGACTATGGTTGCCCCGGATAGCGCCGCGGTGGAGGATTGAACCTCTCCGGTGATGTAGCTCCAAGTGCGGGTCACTCGGTAGTCCTTCAAGCTATAGTCTCTAGACGGGTTTGGGAGCTCCAAGATTGCATTGAACTCCGCCATGGTGAAGTCACGGTTCTCGTTACCGAGCCGGAACCGAATGCGTCCCGCCGAGATTTTCGACGAGAAGTTGGTCTCCAAGGTGGCCAAGAACTCGGATGTGAGGGCCGAATAATGTGGCAAGCTCTCTTGCTTCAATAAGTGTGCGGCCCCAAGGATGGCAAAAGCGTCCTTGACATCCGTGTAGATGCCCGTAGAGACGGCGCTAGACTTCGAGAACCATCGGGTGTAATGGTCCTTCTCCAAGAAATCCCGGTAGCGCCGTACTTGGCTTTGACTGCTCAAAATCACATCGTCCACCCGAGGTGGAGATGGAGACCTGTGGTTTCTCCTCTTCTTCTGGGCTCGGGTAGCGGGTCTGCTTGAACTAGCCATGGATCCTACAAAATAATCGAAAATTTTCCAAGATAAGATCCACTCAAAAATAATAGGTACGAGACCCCATACTTGGTCTCAAAATTAACCTCGGAATTATTCATAAACTACCCAATTGGGTTGTTCACGAAGCTGGCCTCGGATTAAGCATTGATGAAGTGCAGGGTCGTTAACGAGCCTAGGTGGGTCGTTAACGAGCCACCGAGAGCGAAACCAGTAATGTCCGAAATTGAATCTACCTCTAATTCAGCACAAATCAAACATGCAATCTTATATTATTCTCCACAATTCCCTTATTGGGTAAAAGCACCCCATACTTACTCAATTACCCATCCCGAACATGCTACAAATTTCCCGAAATTTTGACATGCAAAGTTCGAACTTTTAGATCTAGAACAAGAAAAATTCACGCTTTCTTAACTAAATGGTTACAATAGCTAATCTAACATGAATTGTCTTTCCTAAACATGAACAACTAAGCACAATCAAGAATTTTAGAACGGAATTTAGGCATGCTCATCGATCTCCCTAAAAATCATGATTCAAGATATGAAATTTAACCCTATAGATACTCAATCATGCAAATTCAAGCAAGGGTTTAGAAATCATACCGGAGAACCGAGAATTAAAAGGACAAGGGTCGGGATCGGGGTAGGTTAACGAGCTCGTCGTCGACGGTAAAAGGGCCTTCGAACTCCGGTAACGATGGCGTCTCCGGTGGTCGTTAGCGTGGGATTTCCGACTCGGTAGGAGAAAAGGGAAAGGGATTGAGAGAGTTTTGGGTTTGAGAGTGAGTGTGGGAGAGATTGTGGTAGAATTTTGGGAGGGGTAGAAGGGTTTTTATAGGAGGGGTAAAGATAGAGGGGGTGGCGGCTAGGGTTAGAAAAGTTAACTAGGTTAGAGTTACTTACCTGCCCCGTATTGTGACGAATCGGGTCGTCCGAACTGGGTCGTTAACGACCCTGAGTGGGTCGTTAACGAGCCACCGTAGCCTCCTTGAGTGCATTTCGACCCCTTTTTTCCTGAAACCTTGTTAGCTCAAAAAATCTTATTTCTATCCTATTTAAACTAGAAAAGAAAAATAAAATAAAAGAAAGCTAGGAAATAATCTAAAAGAAAAATAAAATAAAATAAAATAAAATAAACCTATTCTAAAAAGCGAGTTGCCTCCCATAAGCGCTATGTTTAACGTCGTTAGCCCGACGAGCTCTCTTGCTTAGTCTTGTGGTGTGAGAGCCATGGTAACTCTTATTTCTTCATCAGGATCAGGCTGCTCATGGAATTTCTTCAACCGGTGTCCATTTACTTTGAAAATGACGCCTCGGTTATCAGTCAACTCTACTGCTCCGTGAGGATAAATGTGATGAACCACAAATGGTCCACTCCATCGTGTCCTTAGCTTTCCTGGGAATAATCGGAGTCTAGAGTTGAAGAGAAGTACCTTATCGCCAATGTGGTAAGTTTTGGGCACCAATTTCCGATCATGCCACCTTTTGGTGCGCTCCTTGTAGATTTCAGCATTTTTGTACGCCTTCAGCCTCAATTCTTCTAATGCTTGCAAGTCCATGAATCTTTTTGCTCCAGCCGTGTCGAGGTTCATGTTGAGCTCCTTGAGAGCCCATAACGCTTTATGCTCCATTTCGACCGATAAATGACATGCCTTGCCATACACTAGATTATAGGGGGTGGTGCGTAGAGGCGTTTTGTATGCTGTCCTATATGCCCATAGAGCGTCATCCAATTTGGAGGACCAATCTTTTCTAGAACGAGAAACTATCTTCTCTAATATGCTCTTGATTTGCCTGTTTGAAACTTCAACTTGGCCACTTGTTTGGGGATGATATGGTGTTGCCACCCGATGAGATACCCCATATTTAGCCAAAAGGGCTTCAAAACTCCGCTCGATGAAATGGGAGCCACCATCACTAATTAGGACTCTTGGAACGCCGAATCTGGGGAAAATATTGGTCTTGATGAATTTAGCAACAGTCTTGGCGTCGTTAGTCCTTGTAGCAACAGCTTCCACCCACTTGGAAACATAATCAACCGCAACTAAGATGTACTTGTAGGGTCCTGAGGCGGGAAATGGTCCCATGAAATCAATACCCCATACATTAAATAACTCAACTTCTAATATCCCAGTTAGTGGATTCTCATGTCTCCAAGTTATGTTGCCTGAGCGTTGACATCCATCACATGCCGTCACATAAGCTTGCACATCTTTGAACATGTTGGGCCAATAGAGACCACTTTGAAGAATCTTCGCAGTAGTTTTGAATCCTTTTGCATGACCTCCAGTTGGCAGTGTGTGGCATTGACGGATCACGTTTTCAATCTCCTCTTCTGGGATACAACGCCGAAAAAGGTGATCACTTCCTTGTTTAAACAAGTAGGGATCGTCCCAGTAGTATTGTTTCACATCATGGAGAAATTTCTTCTTCTTTTGTGGGGTGAGGCCCTCGGGAATTACGCCTCCTACAAGATAGTTAGCGAAATCCGCAAACCAAGGAGCTTTTGGCCCTCTAATAGCATGGATTGATATTGAGGAAGAAGGAGAGGGGATGGATTTTAATTGAGAAGACTTAGGTTCAGTAATCTTACCTGGATGGGTCGTTAACGAGCTAGGTTTCCATTTATTGACCTCGGTACCGACCTCCCGTAGCTCAGTAACGACCCCATTGGCTTGATTGTCGACCAAACTTGAACATTTTCCCTTTTTATTTGTGTCTTCCAGCCTCGGCACCTCGTTAACGATCCTGAAGGGGTCGGTAACGAGGATCTTGTAGATCTCAACCTCGTTCAGTAGGAGGTGTTCGTCGGGTCTGGAATCATTTATCGGAACGTCATTTTTGGACTCGGTGATATGCTCAACTGGCAACCTAGACAAGTGATCCGCCACTAGATTTTCTGCTCCCTTCTTGTCTCTTATTTCATGATCGAATTCCTGCAGTAAGAGCATCCAACGAAGCAATCTAGGTTTTGCATCTTTTTTAGCCATTAGGTATCTAACGGCCTCATGGTCAGTATAAACAATCACTTTGGATCCAACAAGATAGGACCGAAATTTTTCAAAGGCAAATACCACAACAAGGAATTCCTTCTCCGTTGTGGTATACTTACTCTGCGCCTCATCCAGCGTCTTACTGGCGTAGTAAATGGCGTGGAGTTTCTTGTTTTTCCTTTGCCCTAAAACTGCGCCAACTGCATAGTCACTGGCATCGCACATGATCTCAAAGGGCAATGTCCAGTCTGGGGACTGCATGATGGGGGCGGACACAAGGGCAACTCTTAACCTGTAAAATGCTTCAAGACATTCTGGAGACAGCTGAAACACTACATCTTTCATTAGTAGGTTAGTCAAAGGTTTAGCTATCTTAGAAAAATCCTGAATAAATCGCTTGTAAAAGCCAGCATGCCCTAAAAAACTCCTAATGTCTCTTACAGAAGAGGGAGGAGGTAGTTTTTCAATAAGCTCAATTTTCGCTTTATCTACTTCTATCCCTCTTTTAGAGACAAGGTGTCCTAGTACTATCCCCTCTTGAACCATAAAATGACATTTTTCCCAATTCAGTACAAGATTGGTTTCTTCACATCGTTTAAGCACTCGTGCAAGGTTAGCAAGACAAGAATCAAATGAAGAACCATACACAGAAAAATCATCCATAAAAACCTCTACAATATCCTCTATCATATCAGAAAAAATAGCCATCATACATCTTTGAAAAGTAGCGGGGGCATTGCAAAGCCCAAATGGCATTCTTTTATAAGCAAAGGTTCCATAGGGACATGTAAAGGTTGTTTTCTCTTGGTCATCAGGATGAATGGGAATCTGCCAAAAGCCGCTATAGCCATCTAAATAACAGAAGTAATCATGCTGGGCTAAGCGTTCTAAAACTTGATCTATGAAAGGAAGCGGAAAATGATCTTTTCTAGTAGCGCTATTGAGCTTCCTATAATCAATGCACATCCTCCAACTAGTGGTGGTTCTAGTTGGAATAAGCTCTCCCTTTTCATTTTCTATCACAGTCATCCCCCCTTTCTTAGGGACTACATGGACCGGACTCACCCATTGGCTGTCCGAAATAGGAAATATGATCCCTGCATCAAGTAATTTAATAATTTCCTTTTTAACTACATCTTTCATGTTAGGATTTAATCTACGTTGATGCTCTATGGTGGGTTTATGATTGTCTTCCATGTAAATCCTATGCATGCAAAGAGAAGGGGATATGCCAGTTATATCATCTAGGGAGTAGCCTATGGCTTTTCTATGCATCTTAATCACACTTAGGAGTTTTTCTACTTCTTCATCTTTTAATCCAGAATTAATGATGATAGGAAGAGTAGAATTTGGTCCGAGGAATTCATACCTGAGGGAATCTGGCAAAGGTTTAAGTGTTGGGGACGGTTCGGCAGGAATTAGAATGGGCTCTTCTGGTTCCGTCTTCAATACTTCATGAAAGCATTCGAAAGCTGAGATCTCACCATCTTTGGCAAGGGTCTTTAACGAATCTGAGTGGGTCGTTAACGAGCCTGCTTCTTCTGCCAGGAGAATCGATAACGATGCTGGAGGACTCGTTACTGAGACTGCAGTGGAGATTTCTACCCATCTTTGCCCTGAAATTTCATCATTGCATGCTGATCTTCCTATGGGGTCTCCACATTCAATGATCTCCTCGTGGGCGTAGAACATCTTGACTTCAGCTTTGTCGGACTCCCTGGATTGTTTGAATCGGAATTCTGTCACCTCATCCCCAATTTTGAAAGTTAGGAGTCCTCTCCTAACATCGATTATAGCTCCTGTTGTGGCGAGGAATGGTCTTCCCAAAATAATAGGCACAACTGGATCTTCGGGCATTGCCATCACGATGAAGTCATTCGGAACAAAGAAATTACCCACTTGAACTGGGAAATCTTCTAGCAGCCCTGTTGGTTTGATGCAAGATCCATCTGCCATATAAAGCCGCATGTTGACAGGCTCTAATGGTCCCATATTTGGTCTAGACCAGATTGATAGTGGAACAAGACTAGCACTGGCACCAAGATCGCATAAAGCTTTGAACTTGTGGTTGCCTATGCCGATTGTGATTGCAAACCTCCCAGGATCTCCAAGCTTTTCTGGAAGAGCTATGGATCTGACCTCGTCCTGCAGCTCTGTAATATATCTTTTCCTCCTAAGAATATCTTTCAAAAATTTTGTGTAAGCCGGCATTTCGCTTAGGGCCTCAGCGAATGGGATGGAAATACTAATGCCCTGAAGAATCTTAACGAAACGCTTGAACTTACTCTCAGTAGATTCCATAGATTTCTTAACTGGAAATGGAAGAGTTTTCACCATTCTCGGAACCAAGTTAGGCTCGAGAGGTGAGAGTACCATGTCGACACTGGGGTCGTTTGATGTCCTCGGCGGGTCGTTACCGACCCTGGTGGGGTCGTTAACGAGCCTGGGATTGAGAGGAGGGCTCGGTTTAGAAAACTTACCTGGGTTGGGCTCGTCAGGAATCCTCGGAGCCTCGTCATCCTGGCTTGTAGGCTCGGTACTAGCTCTCGCTGGCTCGTTAACGAGCTGGCTGGCGAGATCTTGTTCCTCCTTCTCTTCAGCTTGAATTCTCTCCGGTAGTGTCTTCCCGCTTCTAAGGTGTACTGCTGCTATTTGGCCTCTAGGGTTCTCTTCGGTACGACCCGGGAGTTGCCCTTGTGGTCTTGGAATCCGTGCAGCAAGGTCTCCTAGTTGGGAATCAACACTCTTCTTCCAAATATCGAACTCTCCCCATCTTTTATCCAATCCATTGATGCCCTCTTTAATCTCTTGAGCCCATGATGGTGTCTTCTGATGGCCTGGAGGTCGATATGGTGCAGGTCGTCTATCTTGCGGGGGCCCTGTGTAATTATGATTTGCATTCTGATTGCCCCATGATTGATAGTTGTTCGACCTGTCATTGTAATTAGGCTGGTTCCTGTAGGGTCCTCTCATGTAATTCATCTCAGCTGTCGTCTCAGCGGTTCTAACCTGCTCAATGTTAGTGCAAGCATAAGTACTATGCGCAGAAGAACCACATTCTTGACATGATTGAGAGGATTTAAAAAAACTTACCTGTTTTCTCAAACGGTTGACCTCATCTTGTAAGAATTGATTTTTAACATCGGGGTCAACTTCATCTCGATTGGGCACATAGAGAAGTTTTTGAGTTTGTGGAGCCTGTTGGGTTCCGTACATAGCATCGTAATTTGCCAGCTTGTCCAACAGTTCCCACGCATCTGTCGGGTTCATCTCTATAAAACCGCACGAAGTATGCGTGTTGATGCGGTTCTTGGTCTCTGCGTTGATACCCTGGAAAAAGATTTCTTGCAATACATATAATGGTTGCCCATGAGTAGGGCATTGTCTAAGCATCTCTTTAAATCTTTCCCATGTTTCAACAAATGTCTCATTAGGCAACTGGTGATAAGAGGTGATACGTTTCCTTAACTCTGTTGTCTTAGCAGGAGGGAAAAACTTTGTAAGAAATTGATCATACAAAGCTTTCCAAGTCCTGATAGACTTAGAAGGTAAGCTCTCTAACCAGTTCAGGGCCTTTCCAGTAAGTGACCATCTAAAAGCTTTCAACAGAACATATTCTAGTGAGACACCTTCAGCAGCTATGGTGTCACATAAATCAAGAAAATTTTTAATATGTTCCATAGGGCACTCAGCAGGTTTCCCTTCAAACTGAGCCCGTTTAATCAAGGATATAAATTGAGACTTGATCTCAAAAGGTTTCTCTATCGCAGGAAGCACAATAGGAGATTCTGGCACCCTCAGTTCCGGATGCATGTATTGCTTGGCATTCCTTGGATAGGCGTTTAGCTCTTCTTGCACTCGAGCCTTGTCTGCATTAGCGCCGTCCTTCTCGGCTTTTAATGCCTCCATCTGGGTCCGGAGGATCTCTAGCTCTCGAGCCATCTCTTCAGCTGTGGCCATGGCTCGGTTTTCTCGGAGTCGTCGGTGCAGGGAACGTTCGGGTTCTGAGTAATAACTGGAGGTATCAAACTGAAGCCTTCTTCGTCCTACCGACATACACTAAGAAAACAAACAAAGAAAACAAAAATTAAAAACAAAAACGGGGTCGGGCTAGTCTCGATCACAAAGATAAACTAACAACTCGTTGCTTCCCCGGGAACGGCGCCAATTTGTTGAAAGGGTTTCTCGGCCAACAAATAAATTTGTAAGTCAAGACCCCGCTGAGTACAGTGGAGTCAGGATCGTTCCACAGGAAGCAAGGTTATTTGTCTATCAATCTAATAAAAATCAAACAAAATCAAACACAATCACTCACGAGATGCCTCGTTAACGACCTTGTCAGGATCGTTACCGAACCACCGAATATAAAAACATCAATTAACGAACTAATAAAATTCTAATTAATACTCGGTACCGAAGCAAGCTTTCAGCAACGAAGATTTATCAAAAATAATTCAATAAAAACAAATATCTAGGATAAGGGACACCACAGCATAGCCAAGCATAAGAATTCGTAAGTAGATAAGATCATGCCCTTAAATAGATTGAGTCATCAACTTTCATTGACTTGACAGGTAAATTAATCTATTTTCATAAACCAACTCACTCAATTGCTTGTTTTGGATCTAAAGCTTGAAACTTCCGTTTTCAAACAATATCAACCTTCAAGTTACTAACTTTCTCTTTCAATCAAGTTAAAACTCAGATTACCTCAACTCCCGTTTCGGTATTAAGCACAACAAACAATCTCAATAAAAATAAAAGGCATTCAAAACACTACCTTACTTCATCAAACATGCTCAACTATGCCGGGCTTAACCCCGACCCTAGAAAAATATCTACTCACTACTCATGATTAAGAAACCAAAAACTTCAATAAAAACAAACATGAAAACAAAACTCAAACTTAAATTAATAACAAAAAAATATCGTCTTACAGAGAATCAGAAGAAAAACCAAAACAAAACAATCACCGAACCACAAACTCGATCAACGAACCTCGGAAACCGTCGTCACCGACCCCTCGTCACCGACTTCCGATCCGGCAGCCTTTCCTTCAGCCTTCCTTCCTTCTCCAAACCTAACTCTAAAACTTTACTCCAAAATTCAGCCCCCCCCCCCCCTTTCTATGCTAGATAGAAGGGTATTTATACTAGAAAATCCTAAAAAAACAAAAAAGGCTAAAAGATAAAAACTTTCCTAAAAAGATAGAAACAATCTCTAAAAGATAGAAATAAAATCTAAAAAGATATTAAACCCTAAAATACATATTCTATTAACCCATAAAGATTCTAAAAAGATACTCAACCGATACGGAAATAAATTCCCGCTCAGGATCGGTGAATAATAAAATAATACTCCGAAACCTTCTTCGTCGTGGCCTTGTTAACGACCCTTCACAGCCTCGTTAACGAGCCTGGGGTTTTGTTTTCTTCAACACCTCCTCTCGTTTTCTTGAGCTTCGACTTCTTAAATCTTGCACTTTCCCGTCCTTCACTGTGATGCTCCAAATTTATCTCCATTTAGCTCCTTTCCTAGCTAAAACCTGCAAAATACACAAAATAGCGTAGATTCCACTTTTTTCGCAGATTTATACAAAACTAACTAAAAACACTTAATACGAAACCTAAACTAGACAAAATTAATCCTAATAAACAAAGAAAGCCTATCAAAAACTATACCAAAAATGCGAACATCAATAAGTTATAAAGAGATGGTAGGGTAAAAGCCTGCACCCCTAGTTCTATACTTAATCCACAACAAATCTCGAAAATAGATTAAAACCAGCAAGGGTACAAGCAATCAGACCTAAGTTCAGTATTAGCATAGTACGAGTAATATTAATATTAATAATAATAAGTCCAGTGGCACTATTGTTGGAGACACCCTTATGGTGGCCAAAGCACTTGACATTATTAGGTCTGATGGACCCGCACGAGGTTTGTTCCTGAATGTTGATAAAACTGAGCTTTTTTGGCCTGTGGAGGAACCTAGAAGTTTGGTGGAGGGTGTTTTTCCATCGAATATTTCCCGCCCACGTAGTGGTGTCAAACTTCTTGGTGGGTCGGTCAGCTTGGATGTGGGCTTCAGTAGAGACTTGGCCTCGAAGAGGGTCTCTAAAACTATTGCGCTAATGGAGGCGGTTAACCGGCTAAATGACCCCCAATGTGAGCTCCTTCTTCTTCGTAACTGTGCTGGGGTGGCGAAGCTCTCATATGCCTTGAGAACTTGCTCCCCTGTGTCTTTCAAGGATGCTCAAGTTCAGTTTGACCATGCTTTGCGTCTCTCCTTGGAGAAGGTTGTCACAGCGTCTGGGCCGGGTTTTGGTGATTGGCAATGGCGGTTGGCCACTCTTCCCATCAAAATGGGTGGTCTTGGCATCTTTGCTACTGGGGATGTTATCCGTTATGCTTTTCTTGCTTCTCGGCTTCAAACTAGCACATTGCAAACCAAGATACTGTTGAATACGGGTATAGTTTCTCCTGGATCTTCCTTTCAACATGCTTTGGATGATTTCAATGCCTTTTGCAATGTCGATGCTATCTCTCTCACCACTGTTTCTCCTGCCCCCCAAATGATGAAAACCTTGGCAAGGTGTTACTTTGGTGTTGTTGAGAAAAGTATCGTCGATAGGTACATGCTTAGCCCAAGGGAGGTTGTTGTTCTTAACTGTATCCGTGCTCCTCATGCACAAGACTTTTTGTTCACTATCCCTGTTGATGGCTTGGGACAGAGGATGAACCATCGTGAGTTTCTAATTGTGTTGTGCTACAGACTTATGATACCTCTGTTTTCCGATGGTAGTATTTGCCCAAGTTGCAACGCTCCTAGGATGGACAAATGGGGGGGATCATGCTGTCCATTGTTCTAGTGAGGTGGGCGTGAAGTTCAGGCATAATTTGGTACGTGATATTCTTGTGGATATTTGCTTCAAAGTTGGGATCACGGTGCGAAAAGAGGCTCCCATGGGTTTTCTCTCAGACAATGGGCAGGATCTTCGTCCTGTAGACCTTTTACTCTTTAATTGGCATCAGGGTAAGGATGCTTGTGTGGATGTGATTGGGGTCTCACCCTTTGCTGATATGGGTGCGAGTTCTTGGGTGCCGGGGTTAGCCTTGCTCAATGTTGTGGAGAGGAAAAAGAAGAAGTATATGTCCAAATGTGAGGAGAACGGATACAAATTTATCCCTTTCGCTTTCTCTACGTTTGAGGAATTCGATAAGGAGGCTTTGGACACGCTCTCCCACATTAAGTCTCTCTCTATTAGCCACTCTAACAATGCTAAGAGTGGTGCGTTTGTTTTTCATAGGTTGAGTTTTTGCATTCAGAAGGGTGTGGAGGCCCAGCTTGTTTCTAGGCTCCCATCCAACTTTATGTAATTGGTTTTATAACGAATAATAATAATAACCATAATAATAATAATTTTCATAATAATAATAATAATAATAATATATCATCATGAGTCCGGTTCAGGTGCGAATGGGCGCCTAGGTGCGAAATAAGAAAGAACAAGAGTCGTTGGATGAAGAAAAAGCAAAGCCGCTGATCATTTCACTTAAAAAGGGGAAAAACGACACGGGCGAATTATTCGTGTATTTTTGAAAAAAAACGGAAATATGACGCGCGGCCAGATTGTTCATCAATATTGTGGATTTGTTCATCAATAATATGGATTTTTTCATCAATACTATGATTTTGTTCATCAAAACTCTGATTTTGTACATAAATAAACTATTGCTTGTGCATCAAAAATCTATTGTTTGTACATAAAAAATGAACAAATGTGTATCAAAATTGCATCCAATATGTTCATCAACATTGTGATTTTGTTCATAAAAAACGAAAATATTTGTTCATTGATTTTGGCATAGTTGTTCATCGGTTTGTGCGTATTTGTTCATTAGTAACATCAATTTGTTCACTGGTTTATGCATATTTGTTCATTGCCTTTTTCATATAAATGTTCATTGCTAGATGCATATTTGTTCACTAGTAACCTCAATTTGTTCATTGCTATATGCATATTTTTTCATTAATAACATTAATTTGTTCATAGCTAAATAAGGCACAATCACTCCTCTTCGATTTGTTGCTATCTTGTTCTCTTAGCATACACCATATTATTACAAAGGCCGATTCTTTATCTATTATCGTTTACATTCAAGTTTATACATCAAACTTATCTTATTTTGGTACTATATTGAGCACTTCATTCGTATTGACAAGTTAGCCTTAAAGCACTTCAATGGATAAACAAAGGTTAGATCAATGAACAAAAAAGGTTATATCAATGAACAAATAGGGTATATTAATGAACAAACAATGGTATACCAATGAACAAAAAAGAGTATATCAAAGAACAAATAATGGTATATCAATGAACAAACAAGGTTATATCAATGAACAAATATTTGTATATCGAAACTAATTATATGTGCATAAAAACTAGATAATATTGTATTCATACACATAAATAAGGTTAAAAAATAAAACTAAAAATTAAAAAAGTTCGGAATCGATGAACAATGTTATCAAAAACTCGATGCATAATGACATAGTATTGATGAACAAATGGTAAAAATTGATGAACAAATCGCTATTTCTAATAAACAAACTGGGCGCGTCTCATAAAACGTATTTTTCGAAAAATATGTTAATAATACGGGAAAAATTTGTCTGTGTCGTATTTTATTGAAAAATACGCGAATAATAATGGAAAAATTCGTTTGTGCCGTATTTATCCTTTTTAATGAATGTGTAATCAGGGGTGTTGATTTTTTGGAATGGACGAGCGAGATTTATTCTTAATTCTCACCTGGGCGCTATCATCATATCTAACAATAAATAAACCCTAAGTTCATCCAATTAACAATTAAATAGTTCCCAACATAGAGAAGGATATCTTTAACGGAATCAATAAATTAAAATAGGGTACAAGGGAGAAATACCCCCTTGCCTTAAGCTTTCGGTTCGAGATACGACAAAGACGCGAGGTCGTGAAGGGACGGCTTCTCTAGAATTTGACCTAATCCAAGGTCGGATATTAAATGCTCACTAATAATATTTTCATGGATATCATTCTTTAAGGAGGTCATTTATAATTTATAAAAAATATAAACTTTAAAGGTGAGCATGCTTGGGGTTTATTTGATAAATTCTTTATATAATCCCACTTATAATATTTACTCAAAATTCCTTAAATAATTATACTTTATATAGAAAATTGATTTAAAATTATGTTTAATTAAGTCCGGAAATATATACCACACGAGAAAGAAGCGAAATTGGGCATGAAAAACGAGGTCGGAATAAGGTTAGGCTCGGATCACTCCTAATTTCCCAAAAGAGAGGATTGATGGGCTGTTTTTTTTCTTTTTAAAGGAAATTGGACATATATTTACTTCTTCTCACTACCAGAGAAAGGCCCAATCCACACCCTTCATTTTAACTTCATCTTCCTCCCAATTACTTGGCCTAGTGGCAGCAACAATTCGTAGAAGAGCACGAGCAACGACGACAGCTCTGGCGGCAACCAACCTCTCTGGCGATGGCTTGGTGGTCCAGTGGTTCAGGAGTGGTTTTCGGCAAATTTATTGGTCCGAATACCTCTTTACTGAAACCAAGGGAGGAAAAATAAATAAAATTTTGCTTTGGGAAAATTTTTGTGAAAACTCTTGAACTGAAGTATGAGGAAAGAGCTTCTTGTTCTTGGGAGAATACTGACTGATCAAGGTTAGATAGTGACGAAGAGCTTGTGTTTCTCTCTTCCATGGCAAGCTACCCCTTTTATGGGAAAATTGTGAAATTAAAAAAATGAAGAAGTCAAAACCTAAGTTCTTAGTTCATGATGCTTGATGGAGATTGAAGAGTGATGTGTGACTAAGGCATGGCGCTAGTCAGGCGGGTGTTAGCCAACACCTACAACGTCACTCGCCGAGCTACAAGCTAGTCCCCATTAATGAGGTTTATGGGAAAGCTTAGACTTAAGAGAGGTTAAAAGAAAAAAAAATCACGTATAGAATTGAAACACAACTTGGCATGGTGGTAGAAGGTGCGGGATTCCTCTTGGGGGCGTGAGGTCCGGGGTTCGAGTCTCGCACTTGTCCCTTTTTTTTCCTTTGCAATTTCTCTTAGGGGAAACTAGGGCAAACTTAGGACAATGCCAAGAATGTACGACAGTGCCAAGATAGTTTCATCCCCGAAATTAGGGCAAACATAGGACAGTGCCAAGAATGTACGAGTACAAACAGAACGATTATCTTATAATTCGAAGGTGACAACAAAAAGTTCTAATACCCCCTTAAAGAATATGTGTTTCTTTAACTAAGATGATAACAATTTGGGAAAAAGTCTGTGAACCTCTTGCTCTGTCTCCCAAGTTTCCCAAGTCATGCCTTCATCACCATCTCTTGACCAAAGTACCCTAACCAAGGGCATTTCCTTGTTACGAAGCTTCTTCGTTCCATGATGTTCTTTAGTCTTTCCTAATATGTATCATTTGAATGAATCTCCACATCATCGTAATTGAGCATGTGGGATTCATTAAGTACATACTGTCTCAGGAGCAACACATAGTGTTACACCCTTATACCCTATGACGTATGCTTAGTAATAGCTTATTTCTTATATCAACAGATAATCCACATATAGCAACTATCCACATAAGCACAAAGCAGAAAGTAACAACCATAAAAGGTTGCACGCACACACACACACACACACAGGTAGTTACTTCTTATGCTAAAACATCTATTACTCTAACTTCTATTACAACCCATATGTCTAAGATGAAAAATGAGGAGGAGAAGGTTGCATTGAGCTTCAGCCGGCCGACCTGTATGAATGTGACCTCTAATAGAGACACACGCCAGTAAGTTCTAGCTGAGCCTGAATAATTGTTTTGCGATTTACGTGAGTCGCATACTCAGTTAATATAAATCATCATCAATTATTTCACACAATGCCAAGCAATTGGTCAATATATAGATATGCATACATATTATATATGTCATATATGAATTTACTATGCAAATGCAAGTGCTAATGTATCCGCTTTATTATTCTGTGAACTGTACAAGCCTTTACTGTATATGGACTCTTATGGTCCCTTTAAGAAAGAAATCCGAAGATCTCCTCATTGACCCGTAGGTCCTGTATGATCCGAAGATCCTGTATGATCCGAAGATCCTGTATGATCCGTAGATCCTGTATGACCCATAGGTCCTGTATACAAATTCAGGGCAAGACAGTCACGGGTCCTTTTAATCTCATTCTAATATGCTATGCAATCAAATGCATCCTGTGCTCATATATCATATGTCATCAGCAAACATACTTTTTGTGCAAACAACTTTGGAAATTTCAGATCTATCATATAAAACACATATATCCATGTAATCCATATCACACATATAGCACATATATCCATATAGCTCATATAGTTCATATATCCATATAGCACATAGGGTTGAATCTCTAGTCTATACTCACATGTTTATGATAGATACTATATCTCTCCCCCTTGTTCTTGACCACGATCTATGATTGGTTTTCCAAACCACGCTTATACTTCGAGATTAAAACTCGATAGATATGATCTTGTACCAGATCCAGCCAAAAACAACCGAAATCAAAACAATCAAAATTCTTTCTCTTTCTCTTCGTTTTCTCCCTCTCTTTTTTTTTTGTACGAAGCTTCATAGTGAAAGTGAAAGAAATTGCACATGTATATCAACTGAGGTTGAAGTCGGCAATTTTTTTTTGTAAAACTACAATTTTCACCCTCAAATCTCTTTTACTATAAACTTTACCCTAAAATAATTATTAATTAATTTTTAATTAAAAACTTTTTAAAATATAATAAACTTATTTACAAAATAAAATTACTTTTAAAAATTCACTATATGTCATGCCAATATGCTATGCATATGCTATTAATATTATACGAATGCACAATGATGTATGCACTTTGGTCGGGGATGTTACACATAGAAGACGTTGTGAATTGGGTGTGATGACGGGGGTAGCACAAGGCGCTAAGTGATGTGAACCCCGTTGGAAGATTCACGAAAGGATCAATCTTTGGACTCGTAAATGGTCTCCTCTTGCGTGTTGGATAGGTTTTGAGTTGAAATCGACTAGATTTGGATGAGAAGAGAATTGAAAGGATGAGAAGGTGCTCTCTTTTGAGGGAGAACTGATGAATATGGGATGAGAAGAGAAATTGGTTGACGCCTTAACAAACAATCTGGAGTAAACTCGACAGCATAACGGTAGTTTAATTCAAGCGTGAGAAATACATAGAGGGGCGTGCAACTTATATAGGAGAAGGAGGTGCGCCCTAGCTAGCAAACCCTAGGCGGCGGCATGGGGAAATGAAGGGGGAGGCAAGCATGCGGCCCAACCATTTAGCCTAAGCCCAAAATGCATAAAAATAGTAAGAACATAAGTAGCAATGTTTCGGAATGGAAATAGTTCTAAAAATAGTAAGAAATAAAAGAGGTCACAGTGGCCTAGTCGCGAGTGTCGCGACAAGGCCGTGACAAGGCTGTGGCGCGCCAAGGGCGTGTCGCGACGCTGGCAAGCGCGCGGCACGGCATCGGCGTGCCGAGGCTGGCGCGCGCTCGGACCTCGAGTGTCGAGGCCGAGGCGCGCTGGAACCTCAAGTTCCCACGCCGGGGTGGCCCGGCGTGGCATGTGGCTCGACGCTCGCGACTGGGACGGTGCCGAGAAGGAGGTTCTCGGCGCTGCGGTGCGAGGCGTCAGGCTGGAGACTCGGCGCGCCTATGGTGACGAGGCATGTGGAGAGGGGCGCGCCGGTGGTTGCGCCGTGGCTTGTGATGGCGCGCGCGATGATGGACGAAGTGGCTCGGGTTATGGCCCGAGTCCTAGCTCGTGTGATCGGTCCATCGGAGCACACGGACAAGTCCTCCTCGTCTTGGCTAGCCGTCCTGGTGGGGCTCACATCACCCTCCCCCCCCTGGGTGGGAAACGTCCCCGTTTCCTCGTCATGATACTCGGAATCTACATATGGAGATAGATCCGAGACATTGAAGGAGGCGGAAACGTTGTATTTACCAGGGAGGTCGAGGACGTAAGCGTTGTTGTTGATGCGCCGGAGAACCTTGAATGGACCGTCCCCTCGTGGGTGGAGCTTCGTCTTCCTAGCAGCGGGAAAACGATCCTTCTTCAGATGGAGCCAGACCAAATCTCCGGGCTCAAAGATCAACGCGCGGCGCCCCTTGTTGCGCTGGGCAGCGTACTGATCGGCGCGTCGCAGCAGCTGTGCCTTGGTGCGCTCATGTAAACGTCGGATGTGGTCGGCGCGGTTGGCCGCGTCGACATGCTCCTCTGGCTTGAAGGGAAAAGGCACCAAATCCATAGGCGTGTGAGGATTACGCCCGTAGACCACCTCGAAAGGGGTCATCTTCGTCGCAGAGTGAAAGGACCTGTTATATGCAAACTCAACATGGCAAAGTAAGTCCTCCCACCGACGTGGGTTTGCCTTGAGCATCGTCCGAAGAAGAGTGCCCAAGGTCCGATTGGTCACCTCAGTCTGACCATCGGTCTGGGGGTGATAAGCAGTTGAAAACAGGAGTCGTGTCCCTAACTTCCCCCAAAGTGTTCTCCAAAAATGGCTGCAGAACTTGGTATCCCTATCACTAACAATAGTTCTAGGAATACCATGGAGCTTCACCACATGTTCAAAGAACAAATTAGCGATTTCCACCGCGTTGTTTGTCCCTTTACATGCAATAAAGTGGGCCATTTTGGAAAACCAGTCCACGACTACGAAAATAGAGTCCTTTCCACGCCTCGACGTCGGAAGGCCCGTAATAAAATCCATGGAAAGATCTTCCCACGGGGCGTCCGGAATTGGAAGTGGCGTGTAAAGTCCATGCGGTTGTGACCGAGACTTGGCAGTATGACACCGCACACAACTTTGACAATACTTGTTAACATCCCGAGCCATATGAGGCCAAAAGAAATGATCACGAAGTGCTGCCAACGTTTTGGCTATGCCAAAGTGGCCTCGGCCATCATGAGCCTCTTGGAGCAATAGATGTCTCACCGAAGATGCCGGAATGCAAAGCTTCCCAGCTCGGTAAAGATAACCGTTGTCCAAGAAGAAGGACTCATGGATCCGCGAATGCTCAACTTCCTTTATGATTGAGGAGAAGTACGGATCTGAGGCGTACAACTCCTTGATCATAGCAAAACCAAGCATTTTTGTATGTAATTGGGTGAGTAAAATGTACCTTCGAGAGAGAGCGTCGACGACGACGTTCTCTTTTCCTTTTTTGTGAGCAATGACGTAAGGGAACGTCTCCATAAACTCAACCCAACGTGCGTGGTGCCTATTTAGAGTCGTTTGACTCTTAAGATAAGCCAAGGCCGCGTGATCCGTATGAATTACGAACTCGCTTGGCCAGAGATAATGTTGCCACGTCTTGAGGACCCGAATAAGAGCGTAGAGCTCTTTATCATAGGTCGGATAATTCAGTGTAGCCCCTGCTAGCTTTTCGCTAAAGTAAGCGATAGGCCGTTGTTCTTGAAGGAGTACGCCGCCAATACCATAGTCGGAAGCGTCGCACTCGATCTCGAAGCGCTTTGTAAAGTCCGGCAATTGCAGGACCGGGGCTCGGCATAAAGCATCTTTCAAGGCCTCGAAGGCGGCCTCGTGATGCGGCATCCACTTTATTGTGGCTGCCTTCTTGGTCAAAGAATGGAGTGGCCCGGTGATAGAACTAAAGTCCTTGATGAATCGCCTATAGAATCCAGTTAGCCACAAAAAAGAACGAACCATAGTCGGGGTCGTTGGGGTTGGCCACTCACGGATGGCCCGGATTTTGTCAGAATCCACTCTTAGGCCATCCTTGGATACGACGAAGCCAAGAAAATTCATCGTATCCGAGCAAAACACACATTTGTCCAGATTTACATATAAAGAGTGTTCGCGGAGGCAATCTAACACCTGCCTAAGGTGCCCCGCGTGATCGTCTAAAGTTCTACTATAAACTAAAATGTCGTCAAAATACACGACGACGAAAAGTCCCAAAAATTTACGCAACACAAAGTTCATAAGACGCATAAAAGTAGAAGGAGCGTTAGTGAGGCCGAAGGGCATCACCAACCACTCGTAGAGACCATGTTTGGTCTTGAAAGCCGTCTTCCACTCGTCCCCTTCTTGCATCCGAATTTGATGGTAGCCGCTCCTCAAATCAATCTTCGAAAACAACACGACTCCATGCAACTCGTCTAACATGTCGTCCAAGCGGGGAATCGGGTGACGGTACTTGATGGTAATCTGGTTGATGGCTCGGCAATCCACGCACATCCTCCAAGAACCATCCTTCTTCGGCACCAAGATAACCGGAACCGCACACGGGCTAAGGGACTCTCGAACATAGCCTTTGTCCAAAAGAGATTGGACTTGGCGTTGAAGCTCTTGAGTCTCCTTAGGTGACGCCCTATACGCAGCCCGGTTTGGCAATGAAGCGTCGTGAATGAGATCGATGCGATGCTCGATCCCTCGAATAGGTGGCAACCCGTCGGGGAGCTCGGCAGGCATAATATCAAAATACTCCTGTAGCAAGTCAGAAATAGGAGGGGGTAATACATGTGTCGAATCAATGGAAACATTAAGCAATGGACACAAAAGAAAGCAAGTAGTACTCCCCTCGCTGTGTTTGACCACATCGCGCCGACGGCATAGGAAAAGTGATAGCTTGCATTTAGGTAGTGTTTAGGATGCATATTTATGTTTATTTTGCATAAGTTTTAGTTAGTTTTAGTTGGTTTTAGCTTAGTTTCTAGGATCTTGTGTTTTCGGGTAGTTGCGCTTGTTTTGTTCGGTTTTGCAGATCTTTAGGTAAACAAGCATGGACGGGATGGATCTTAGATGATTGTGGTGGAGTTTGATTAAGCTTAGAGTGATACAAGTGAAGATTAGAAGAGTTAACGCCCAAGAGCTTGTGTGAAAAGAACGCTTAAACCCGGGCTATGCATTGGAGTTCTTGTTTCGACACCTCTATCTTGCAATGCTTGGTTTGGGAGTTATAGTTCTCGGATGAGGCTCAATTTGGTATCAATGGAAAGATAATTCAAAGATCTACAATTTATATTTTTATTCCGAGTCCAAATTCCAACTCTAAGTGGGTCAAAACAGCCTCTGAAGTGACACCTGAATGCTGAACCGAGGCAATTGCGCGGGATGACAATTGCTCGGTCGTGCAATTCAGAGGCTAAGCCGCGCAATTCCAACTGAGGGATAATTGAGCGGGATGACAATTGCTCGGCCGCACAATCCTCATGCAAACCGAGCAATCGGTGTTTTCTACGCGGGGAAGTTTTGGGCTTGATTTTTGGGCTTGGGTTATATCTTCCGAGTAGTAGCTTAATAATAGACTTTTTGAGGGTTATTTTAGAAGACATATATAAACCTTATGTTAGTTTATTTTCTGAGAACTTTTGTTCATACTTTTGGAGGCTAGGGTTTTCTCTCAAGGAAGAACCTTTGAACCTTTGTAAGTTTGATTTCAATTTAATTATGCATTGCTAATTTTCCTTTGTGTTTGACTGATTAGTGAAGTCATGATTTGTGTATGATTGTGAGATTTAATTGATTCTCAACGAACTTGAATAGAAATTATTCCCTGTGCTTAATTGAATCAGAATTATTCTAGGGTTTTATTAGATTAGCTACCTAATAGAATTTCTAGGTTAATTTGCAACTGAATCTGATTAATTACCGGTCGGAGTTAATCTGATCAAGAGTAGACTTTAATTAATTTAGTACCGGTTGGACAAGTTGATTAAAGTAGGGAATAAATTCACAAGTCACTTAGATGTCTGGTTGCTCTAAGTGTTTGTTTCTATTGATAACTTGAATCTTCATGTTGTTATTTAAATGAATCTAGAAGGTCTTCTAGGTTATTAGATAATTAGGGTTGTTAGAACTGGTTGGTCTATCAACTAAATCTGAAGTTTGGGTCTTAGTCCTAAGTAGGATCATTATCCACAATAGATTATTCAAGTGAGGAGAGAATCAAGAGAATCGATGATCAATAAAGCAATATCATGATGGATCTAATTAGTTGAACACGCTTTTCTCATATTTGTTAAACTCAATCATATTTGCATTCATAGTTAGTTTCAATTTGCATAGTAGTGTAGATTTTCAATCAATAAACCCCCCTTATTAGTTACTTGGCACATAAGTAATAACATTCATAGACGAGTCTCTGTGGGATCGACCCTTGCTTACCATTCTACTCAGATTGGTTAAGTTAGGATTCTTTGATAGGTAAACGACTGAAAAATACCTCATCAAATTTGGCGTTGTTGCCGGGGACTCGTCGCTATTTGTGTTTTTAGTTGTGTGCTATTCTTGGTGTTGTGAACCTATCTTACGGTTCATAACACTCGTGCTACTGATCCATGGCTTTTTTCGATTGTAGACAGCTGCAGGATGAACACTTCCATGACTATTTTTCAAGATTTCAAGACCATGTGTTTGAACTATGTGCTTGGGGATTACGATACAGCGATAGAGAGGTGAACATGGGAGTTATCCATGGTATGAATCTTGAGACAAGAGGATTGGCAGACTACATGAGCAATGAGGGGCTTTTGTTTATGGGACCTGGGGAATGTTGGGATTTCTTATGTTTCATGAGCCATCAAAGCTTTCTGGTTGAGTCATCTTCCCAACCACCCCAACCGGTTGATACGTCTCTTGAGGATATAATCAAGCATCTCTCCATACGGGCGGATACTAGAATCAAGGATCACTATGAGTCTTGTTCTTCATATTTTCATTCCGCAATCTCATGCCCTTTTGAGTTGTGTGGAAATGGTGGTGGAATCACATTGGAGTTAAACGATCATGATTCAAACACCCAAATTCAAGTTGAGGAGCAATCTAAGACACTTGATGTGGGTTATGAGAATGAATTTGATGCCCAATATGAAGTCACACCTATAAGGCAAGTTGAGCAGATCATCATAGAGCCAAAGGAAGTTTGTGCTGGCATAGAGATTCTTACAGAGCCTAGGGAGCCTGAGTCATCTTCACTCACGTGGAGTAAATTTCTTGAGGGTTTTACGGTTTTGGAAGAAGACTCGTTTTTTGATCATGATGACTTCTTTGCTGATGAAGTAGACAACCATGAGGGAGAAAATCAACATGATACATCTGTTAAGGCTCCCGTTGTCATGGTGCGCCCTATGTTAGGCCTTGACATCCCATGCTTCAGTTTCCCCACCTTCTCACATCAAGAGCTTATGGATTTCCAAGATGAGAAGCCAAGTCTACAACACAAGGTGGAAGATGGAGAATATATGGAGTTCATGCTGGATAAAAGTGGTATTGCTGAGAAGTGCTTTGATTCATACTGTAAGTATTTTAGAAAAGCCACCACTTGTGCTGAATTTATTTGAACAAATGCCATATCATGCCAACTGGGCACACGTGTTTGATAAGTTAAAACGATCTTTGAAAGTTATATTATGCATCTTTAATTTATCATGGTGTTACTTATGTTTTTCTGAGATGTGTGCACAGGGATTTGACAGGTTGCTAAGGGCATTGACAATGTCTAATGTTGTCAATTTATGCTAAGGGTCAAGCTAATGACATTAAACAAGCGCTTCTTGGGAGGCAACCCAAGGTTTAGAGTAGTTTTGTTTTTCATTTATAATCTTTTGCTTTTTAGGTAGTTTTTGGTGTGTGTTAGATATCCTAGGTCGGAAGATTGATAACCCGAAGAAGCCACCACCACCACCGTCGGATTTCCCGCCATCTTACCCGGATCACTAGAGTTTTTGTGAGTATTTCTCTTCTCTTTACTTCTTACTATACTTTGGGGACAAAGTATGTTTTAAGCATGGGGGAAGGGACTTACTTGTTTGCATTGCATATAGTTGCATTAGTTTAGGTCATATTTAAAATTTGTGCATGCATTGATTAAAATTTTGAATAATGAAAAAAAAATCAGAAAATTGAAGAAAAATACAAAAAATATTGCATTTAGGTTCTTATTTCCCCATTGTTTGATTGCACTTGTGTTTCTAAGTTGAGTATAAATTCTAACTCATGATTTGCATGATTTGCTTAAGTTGATATGATATGAGCATGATCATTGATTAAATGACTTGATTATAGGATGGAGCATGTATTTAGCTTGAGTTTTAGATTCATTCTGAAGTTCTAGACAAAACAATTAGCCTTGTGAGATTTGATTTTTGGCCTTTCATGATATATTTGTTCTCTACATGCTTGAGTGTATCACCATGATTATCTAGCTCTAGAACTTGCGTTAATACTCTATTTTGAGGCTGCTTTATATGATTGAATGCATGACATGAAAGTGATTGAGACAATGTTTCTTTATAGCCTATTATTTCCCTTCCTACCCTACAAGATCCATGTTTTTGACACCCCGTTCTTTTGAGCTTGAAACCTATTTTTATTAGCTCCACAAAATGATCCATAGCCGAATAAGCTTGACCCATAATCCGGGATTTAGGACTTTAGGTTTTGGTTGTATTGTGTGAGTTATGTATAAGTATGGGGGAGTTGGATGAAAAGTAGGAGAAAAAGAGGAAATAAACTCTTGTGTTCAAATTTGAAAAAAAATGAAGATGAAGTTTGTTGCAAAATAAGCAAAAGCAAAAGTGCTTAAATGTTATTAGTCTTCATTAGCAAAGCAAGAAAGAGTTGAAAAGAGGCAAAAGTAAAGAAAAAAAAGAAGAAAAGTGTTTGAATGTAAATGTAATGAAGTTGGTAGAAAGAAGTTGGAGGAAGTTGAGAAGAAAGTGTTGAATTTGGTTTAGGATTAGTTCTTTATCTCGGATTTAGCACCACATGCCAAATATTATCCCTTCCAAATTTCTCTTTACCTTGGCCCCATTACAAGCCGGAAAAAGACCTCATGATTTTTGTTATGTATTTGATCCCCAACGGTGGAGATTTGGAACTCTGATGCAAGCATATGGTAGTCTAGTTTTCATGGGTGATTTTTGAGTGAAACACGTCCTTTATACACTTGAGAGTTTGAGTGCAAACACATTTACCTTGGTGAGGTCTAGAATGGATGAATGGTCTTTACTTTTTGCTTGTTATAATCCATGTTGCGAAGTCTTGGTTGAGTTTTTAATTATATGTGAAATGCTTGTTTGACTTGAGATGGATGTAAGATTGCATTTCTATGGTGTGATTTGGATTTATGTCTTGCTTGAGGACAAGCAAGGGTTAAGCATGGGGGAATTTGATAGCTTGCATTTAGGTAGTGTTTAGGATGCATATTTATGTTTATTTTGCATAAGTTTTAGTTAGTTTTAGTTGGATTTAGCTTAGTTTCTAGGATCTTGTGTTTTCGGGTAGTTGCGCTTGTTTTGTGTGGTTTTGCAGATCTTTAGGTAAACAAGCATGGACGGGATGGATCTTAGATGATTGTGGTGGAGTTTGATTAAGCTTAGAGTGATACAAGTGAAGATTAGAAGAGTTAACGCCCAAGAGCTTGTGTGAAAAGAACGCTTAAACCCGGGCTATGCATTGGAGTTCTTGTTTCGACACCTCTATCTTGCAATGCTTGGTTTGGGAGCTATAGTGCTAGGATGAGGCTCAATTTGGTATCAATGGAAAGATAATTCAAAGATCTACAATTTATATATTTACTCCGAGTCCAAATTCCAACTTTAAGTGGGTCAAAACAGCCTCTGAAGTGACGCCTGAATGCTGAACCGAGGCAATTGCGCGGGATGACAATTGCTCGGCCGCACAATTCAGAGGCTAAGCCGCGCAATTCCAACTGAGGGATAATTGCGCGGGATGACAATTGCTCGGCCGCGCAATCCTCATGCAAACCGAGCAATCGGTGTTTTCTACGCGGGGAAGTTTTGGGCTTGATTTTTGGGCTTGGGTTATATCTTCCGAGTAGTAGCTTAATAATAGACTTTTTGAGGGTTATTTTAGAAGACATATATAAACCTTATGTTAGTTTATTTTCTGAGAACTTTTGTTCATACTGTTGGAGGCTAGGGTTTTCTCTCAAGGAAGAACCTTTGAACCTTTGTAAGTTTGATTTCAATTTAATTATGCATTGCTAATTTTCCTTTGTGTTTGACTGATTAGTGAAGTCATGATTTGTGTATGATTGTGAGATTTAATTGATTCTCAACGAACTTGAATAGAAATTATTCCATGTGCTTAATTGAATCAGAATTATTCTAGGGTTTTATTACATTAGCTACCTAATAGAATTTCTAGGTTAATTTGCAACTGAATCTGATTAATTACCGGTCGGAGTTAATCTAATCAAGAGTAGACTTTAATTAATTTAGTACCGGTTGGATAAGTTGATTAAAGTAGGGAATAAATTCACAAGTCACTTAGATGTCTGGTTGCTCTAAGTGTTTGTTTCTATTGATAACTTGAATCTTCATGCTGTTATTTAAATGAATCTAGAAAGTCTTCTAGGTTATTAGATAATTAGGGTTGTTAGAACTGGTTGGTCTATCAACTAAATCTGAAGTTTGGGTCTTAGTCCTAAGTAGGATCATTATCCATAATAGATTATTCAAGTGAGGAGAGAATCAAGAGAATCGATGATCAATAAAGCAATATCATGATGGATCTAATTAGTTGAACACGCTTTTCTCATATTTGTTAAACTCAATCATATTTGCATTCATAGTTAGTTTCAATTTGCATAGTAGTGTAGATTTTCAATCAATAAACCCCCCATATTAGTTACTTGGCACATAAGTAATAACATTCATACACGAGTCTCTGTGGGATCGACCCTTGCTTACCATTCTACTCAGATTGGTTAAGTTAGGATTCTTTGATAGGTAAACGACTGAAAAATACCTCATCAAAAAGCCGGTCTTGCACCGAACCGAGAAGAGGTGGCTCGGCGTCCTCGCGCACCCGAGGTGCAACCTGGGCACCATTCTGCTGGCCACCAGTGCCTGGCCAGGGATGAGTTTCGGCACCGGGCGCGCCGCTGGATCGAGCCAGCGTCGCTGGACATGTGCGCTGGCGCGGTGCGCTGCGCAGCCGAGGACGAGCTCGGCGTCCGTGGGTCTTTTTTCAACTTTTGTCGGCGTTTCTGGTCTGGATCATCATCAACACCAGAATGGTGTGTTTTGACACCAGGAGCGCCGACGAAATTCGTCTCATGGCCAGAAGCGCCGTTGGAGCTTGAATTCGGCGTAGGCGCGGCCGTGGACTTGTCCCGAGCGTTTGCTTGTTGCCTTTCGGCCTCATCATGCAATGCTTCACTCGGAGACATAGGTAAGATGGTCACGCGTTTACCATGGTAATTGAACATGTAAGTGTTCAACCGGCCATCATAAATCACGTGACGGTCAAATTGCCATGGACGGCCAAGAAGAATATGGGTGGCGTCCATGTCTGTGACATCAAAGAGTATAGAATCGGAATATAAACCAATAGCAAAAGAAAGATTAACCTGTTTACGGATCCAATGGTCGCCATCGTTGGAGATCCATGCAAGCTTGTACGGCCTTGGATGATCCGTTTGTGGCAATTTGAAATGATCGACCACTTTTCTTGATAAGAAATTTCCGCACAATCCCGAATCTATGATCACACTAAGGGACTTGTTTTGTACCAAGCACCGAGTATGGAAAATGTTTTCCCGTTGATCGGTTGGCACGGATTCCCTCATTCTAAGCGCTCGGCGCGTCACTAGCAACAATTTGTCGACGCCGGCGTCGATGTCCGATGGCGCACAATATGCACCGTCTTCGATTGGCGCGGCGTCCTCCTCTTCGGACTCAAGTTCATCCACACTCTCATACGCTGTGGATTGAGCCGAAAAAAGCACTCGCTTCGAGTTAGGGCAATCGCGTTTCAAGTGCCCTCGGCCACCACATAAATAGCACTCGATGTCTCGAGTCCTTTGTGGGGGAGGGGCTGCCTTGTCACGGTTTTGGCCAACCGAAGCGCCCTTGGAGTCCGTCATTGGGGTACCTACCTTGGATTTAGACATGGAAGGAGGAACAAACCGGTTAGTACCTAAAGCGGATGGACTAGGGGAAGAATTATACCGTGTAAAAGTGGACGTCTTCGGCCTCTTGAATTGCGTGTGAAGCTCCATGGCCGTGTGTATCAAACGTCCCAAATCTTTGATTGGCAAGACAACCAACCGATCTCGGATCCATTGGTGAAGCCCCGCCACAAAACGAGACCTCAATGCTCCCGGGGAAGCGCTAATGCCGGCCTTGAAGAACAAGTCTTCGAGGTAAGCAAAAAACTCCTCGGGAGTCCGAGAACCTTGTCGAGCGTCTTGGATCAAGATCCTCACTTTTTCCTTGTAGTCGGGCGGGATGAACTTCCTCTTCATAATAAACACGAGTTGATGTCATTCGGTTATGGGGGCTTTACCCTTTCGGGCCCGATCCGATTCGATTCGGTTCCACCACATCCGAGCGGCACCCCTAAAATGAAGGGTCACCACCTCGACCTTCTCGTGCTCCTCATAATGGCAATGTTTGATAACGTGCTCGGTACCCTGTAACCAAGAAATAAATTCATCAGGGTTGTAATTACCAAAAAATTCTTCAAATTTTACCTTGACGTCGCGGCGTGATACATGCGACGGACGTTCGTTTGCGGCGCGCCGGTTGGCACGCGGAGGGGGTGTGCGTCGGCGTCGTGGACCTCGGCTGGAGCCTTCGCTGCCGTCGCTGGGGTCCTCGTCCTCGTCGCGCCGAGGGCGCCGCTGGTGCTCTCGATGTCGGTCTTGGCGACGCCGATCCCCGTTGCTCCGAGGCAGTTGGCGGTTGTCACGGCCCTCGATCCGATCATACTCCGCGCGGTTCACGGGCAACTTGGGTCTCGGAATCCAATCCCGATCCCGATCTATCCACTCCTCCGAATCATGGACCGGATGGTGGTCAAAATCCTCCTCGGAAGCTTCCTCGTACTCCGTCATAGAGTCCTCGGTTTCCGAATATGGAGTTGTGGGGCTTTGATGGCCTCAATAGTCATCGACATCGAAGTCATCTCGGCCCTTGGATTTCTTTTTCTTAGGCGTCGTATGGACCGCCTTGTTCTTCTTTTTCGATTGTTGACGCCGCCATTCCTCGGAGTCATACTCCTCATTGGAGTGAACCTCAACAACGTCGTCCACCTGTTGAGCCTGGTTAGTGGGTCGGCTTTCCTTCATGGATTCCAATCGTTGGATCCCATTCGGGTTAGTCGAGTCCACCAAAGGCCCTTTGCCTTTTTCTTGCGCCGAAGCCCGCGGAACCGAGACACCGTGTGGCGTTACGCTCGGATGCGCGTGCTGTGTGTGAATGGTTATAGCTAGTGGCGCCGATTGCTGGTTGAGGAACCTCGTCATCAATCCTTCGAGGTTGGCAAAGCGCGCCTCAAGCGCCGCGAGACCCGCTGCGGGGGTGAGCCCTTGCGCCGATGCGTTCGGCGCGCCGAGAAGGCTACTTGGCTCCGGCGGTGGGCTCGGTGGTTGAATTCCTTGTTGGTTTGAAAGTTCATCCCCTTCCATAATTCCGTCTCCAATCTCGACCATAGACATGAAAGAAAAGGGGTTAAAAAAATTCACAAACAACAAGCAATAAGAAGCGCCGAGATATTGTAAAACGCACCACGCAAGTACTCTTAGTTTGCACGAAAAGTACTCGAAGGGGAGGGGAGGCTTGGATCTCGACGTGCACAAGCAAGGAACAACACAAAAGCACAAACAAGCAAGACAATCAAGCATGCAAGTAAGAAGAGAGAGAGAGAAGGCGTCGGCTTAGGGTAAGCCTTGGCAAGAAAGGAAAGAAGGAGAGAGAGAGATCTCGGCCTTAAAGGAAAGGGGCGAGATTCTTGCAATCAAATATTATCAATCAAGCAAGATTTCCTAACAAGAAAGATATGGAATATATGATAAGATAATGGAGAAGATATGGAAAGATATGCAATCAAGGGGGCCAAAACAAATAATTGCAAATATGGAAACACTTGCCTTATTTTGGCTTGTGTGTCCCCACAAAATCTTTTTTTTTTATTTAATAGGATAAGGTTGCCTTATTTTGGCTTTACTTATCCAATTGATTTGTTTTGTTTTTAATTTTTTTTTTCGGCAACTAACAAGATCTTGCAAGATTCTTGCCTTTTCTAACAAACACAAGATCGGACAAGATCGGACCGAATCTTCACACAAACAGAAAGTATTTTCGACGTGCACCAATCAATCAATTCAAACAAACATGAAGAATGCAAGCAAGCTCGAAATCTTAATATGATGAACCGAAACAAGTGCAAGTCGGCGGGGTTTTGGCGAGTTTTTTGTTGATTTTTTTTGATTTTTTTTTGAAGCAAATAACGATGGATCTAAGTGAATGATGGTAGATATGCCGGAAGCTAATGGAAATGGTGGAGAAGAAAAAAAATCATGCAAAAAACGAGTAAAAGCGAGAGAAAAACTTACGCAATCCGAGGCTCTGATGCCAGTTGATGTGAACCCCGTTGGAAGATTCACGAAAGGATCGATCTTTGGACTCGTAAATGGTCTCCTCTTGCGTGTTGGATAGGTTTTGAGTCGAAATCGACTAGATTTGGATGAGAAGAGAATTGAAAGGATGAGAAGGTGCTCTCTTTTGAGGGAGAACTGATGAATATGGGATGAGAAGAGAAATTGGTTGACGCCTTAACAAACAATCTGGAGTAAACTCAACAGCATAACGGTAGTTTAATTCAAGCGTGAGAAATACATAGAGGGGTGTGCTCCTTATATAGGAGAAGGAGGCACGCCCTAGCTAGCAAACCCTAGGCGGCGGCATGGGGAAATGAAGGGGGAGGCAAGCATGCGGCCCAACCATTTAGCCCAAGACCAAAATGCATAAAAATAGTAAGAACATAAGTAGAAATGTTTCGGAATGGAAATAGTTCTAAAAATAGTAAGAAATAAAAGAGGTCACGGTGGCCTAGTCGCGAGTGTCGCGACAAGGCCGTGACAAGGCTGTGGCGCGCCAAGGGCGTGTCGCGACGCTGGCAAGCGCGCGGCACGGCATCGGCGTGCCGAGGCTGGCGCGCGCTCGGACCTCGAGTGTCGAGGCCGAGGCGCGCTGGAACCTCAAGTTCCCACGCCAGGGTGGCCCGGTGTGGCATGTGGCTCGACGCTCGCGACTGGGAAGGTGCCGAGAAGGAGGTTCTCGGCGCTGCGGTGCGAGGCGTCGGGCTGGAGACTCGGCGCGCCTATGGTGACGAGGCATGTGGAGAGGGGCGCGCCGGTGGTTGCGCCGTCGCTTGCGATGGCGCGCGCGATGATGGACGAAGTGGCTCGGGTTATGGACCGAGTCCTAGCTCGTGTGATCGGTCCATCGGAGCGCACGGACAAGCCCTCCTCGTCTTGGCTAGCCGTCCTGGTGGGGCTCACATCACTAAGCTAGCTTGACAACTCTTTCTAGTATTTCCAAAGGTCCCACATATCGAGGATTAAGCTTTCCTCGTCAAAAGTGAAACACGTCTTATGGTCGCCACTTGGTTAACGTCTGGCCTTTTAACAACCAGTTTTAGCGACCACAACTTTTTTGTAGTGTATGTAAAACTCGATGAAAATAGAGTCATTTGTAAATAATTCAAATATGCATGACCATCTATTAATTTTTTGTATACCTTTAATATATATATGCATTATTTTTCCGATCATATTCGAGTCAAATAAGAGTTTAAAAATTAAATATTTTAATTAGTGAATTAATATGTTGAATAAAATAAAAGATTATAAACTATATCAATTACGAACAACTTGTCTTAGAGAAGAAATTTAAAAAATATTTGATTGCATTTATATAAGACTTTTACGAAGTTAATTGTTTTAATTTCATAATTAAAGTAATGGTTATTGAAGAATAACAAATATGGAAGGTTAGGTGTATAGTACAAGGAGGTAGGTAGCTATTTAGAACTATCATTTGATATAAAGATTTTAAACTATAATAAATAAATAAATTTTAGATGATGATATGTTCAATACATAATTTATAACAATTTTTTTAAAAAGTGTGATTAGCAAATATTAAAGCGCTAATTACTTTACATGTTCCCTATATAACATTACTTATTTTATGGAGGTTTTGTGAATTTTATACAAATTATGGAGTGTTAATAACATCGTATTAGGTTAATATAATCCACCTTTGAATGAAATGTAAAGTTTATTTGATTTATATTTGTTTATATGTTTGATTTGGAATAAATTTTTTAATCAATTGCACAACTATACATTTCCAAAAAAACTTCTCTTTTTTTGGTTGAAAGCCAAAAGGATTATCTTATATATAGACAAAAGATGTTGAGGATTAAATTATAAGTTGTTTTGTTTTCATCAATTAAAGATATAACTATAAAGTTCTTACGAGTGTTAATATTAAACTCAAATTAAGATGCAAACTCTCTCAAGTCTTGCTCGTAATTTATAGGTGTTGTAAATTGCCACTTTTATAAATTGGCTAACCAAAATGTTACTATTAACCATGACTTTATAACAGAAAAATGTGTGTCTGAAGGTGAATATACGTGAGAGACAAGGAGGTTTTTTCTATCCACCTCTTCCTTAAAATGAAGATGACCATTATTTGAACGGAAAAATGTTTGTGGATTATCAAACCCACCAAAACATCACACAAAGTCATTATATAAATGTTCATACCCACTTAAGTTTTCAATAAGAAGAAAAACTCAAAAGATATTTATAAAAAAACATGTCGTCGGAAATGGGATTTGGACGACGGTGTCCTTTAGTCAGTGTCCTAGCGGCGACATTTGCGGTCTTGGTGGTGCTCCCTAGTGGAGTTATCGGAGGAAGAGAACCTTTTGATAAGTACTTCAATATATTGTATGGTCCTCAACAAGTAAAAACGACTGATGGAGGACAAACCATGGAGTTTGCCATGGACAAATCAACAGGGTTTTTTTTCTCAATTTTATGAGAGAAAAGTGTGATAATTACAACAAGTAATAAAAAAATGACGAGCCTAAGCTTGTACAATTCCACACCAGTTCATATGTAATATCTATAACATTAATACTAACATGAGTTGTTTAATTTCCTGGATAATCCAGGATCTGGGTTCAGATCTAAAGTTGATTATACTTCTGGATCATTTGAGATGAGGATTAAACTACCAAACATAAATGATTCAAAGGGTGTCATTACAACTTATTATGTAAGTTCAGAAATACCACCCATCACTTCATTCTTATCATGTTCTAAATCGGGCTTATAAACTAACACATTTTCCCTTGATGGTTTTCAGCTGACTTCCCTTGGAAAGAATCATACCGAAATTGATCTAGAGTTCATCAGTGGAAAGCTCTTGCAAACAAACTTCTACATAGATGATGTCGGCGGTAGAGAACAAAGACTTGACTTGTGGTTTGACCCCTCTGCAGATTTCCATTCCTATAAAATCATTTGGAATCCAACCTTTGTAGGGTAAGTAGATAGACTAAACATCTACATCTTCAAGAGTTTGGGCAAATATTAATGGGTCGAGATATTCAAGTTAAGGGTCATACTTAAGGAAAATTTACAAAATATATATCCACCTTTCGATGGGGTATGGAACATAACACGTTCTTATATAGTTGAGGCAAAAAGCCCCAACTATAGGGTAGGTTGTGATCACTAGCATGAGCATCAATATTGAATTTCACATTTGTTGATCCTTACCGACATGAGATATCATCTTCGATGGTACTTAAGCTACATATTGCAATCCACTCCTCCATAGTTAGAGTTATTTAGGGCGAGTATGAAAGTTCGGGTTATTTTTCCCAACCATGCCTAAACTTGGGATTATTTTTTATGATTTTGATTAAACTTGAATCATTTGATTAAAATGTAGAATATACGTGGACAAGATCCCCATAAGGGTATTCAAGAAAAATCCAGGGGAAACTTTCTTGGAAAAACCGCAATTCCTAATGGGCACCATGTGGAGTGCACCAGATTGGGCTGGAAACGTGGACTGGACCAAGGAGCCCTTCAAGGCCTACTACGCTGGCCCATTTTTGATTGACGGGTGCCCTAGGGATTCTAACCCAGATTGTGTCAAGAAAAGTCAATTTGGAAAGATCCAAGGCTTAAACCGCGAGGAACAAGCAGCTTATGCCAATTACAAGAAGTATGTCAACTATGATTATTGCACGGACAAAAACAGGAAGCCACCAATTCCTAATGATTGTGTAGCTCTAGAGGTTAGAAATAAAAGTAAAGCAAAATCAAACTAGTTTTAGTCAAATAAAATTGTGATTCTTGAATAGTTAGTTATGCATTTTCCAAGATTGTATTGGTTTTAATACTTGTATCTATACAAGTAATAGCTCTAGAGGTGACAATAACACCAAAGTAAGATCAAGCTAGCCTTAGTAAATCCCCATTGTAGTTTTTATATAGGTAATTATGCATTGTCCAAGATTATATTAGTTCTAATAGTTGTATCAATTCAAACTATGATTCTTTAATATGTAGTTATGCATTCTCCATAATTGTATTAGATTTAATTTTTGTGTCTTATATTTTTTCATACGATTACTTAATCTTATATAAGTTGTTCAAAAGTTAGATTTAAATAATGTAATCCCACTCAATCATGATCTAGGAGTGCCTTGGATGCATCCCGACTCCAAATAAGTTGAGATATGATGTTATCGATATACCGGGAAAATAAAAACTAGAGTATCCAGATTAAAAGTAGGATTAGCAATTAAACACCCAAACAACATAGAAAATTCATTTAAAGTAGCACTAGCAAACAAACACCCAAGCATAGCGTAAAAGGTTGGATAAAAGAGCGGATTAGCAAAAGGTAAGAGGCATTAGAAAGCTATTTATGTAACATCCCTATTTTGCAACAATGGACATTACCACTAGTGACTTTTTCTTGTTCAAAGTCACCCAAGGTCGGATAATAAAAAATATTATTCGTAATAAAGTGGAAAACAATATATTTTAAATTAAATAAAAGCGGTCAATGTTTGATACGCGGCTCGTTGTTTTAAAGGAAAATGCAGTAAGTTAAAAAGCATTGGAAAAAAATATGACAATGCATATGATTCTTCGAATAATAGTAGTTGGGTTCAAAATTCTAAAAACCTTCGGAATTGGCATGGAACTCCCCTTCCTTAGTATCTTCGAGGTTTTGCCTTCAAATTGTGGATACTCCTCCCCTAGGGTTTGATATTTTTGCGAAAGACAAGAAATACCACGCAAATGTAGAAAGCAAAAGAGTTAGTCTAAGGAGACTAAGAAAGTGGGAATATATAGTTCTCATGTGTGAGGATGTATAGAAGATTATCAACATCTTAATAGATGAGGAAAAATGAGAGCGATAATATTTATGTTAAGTCTTATGAAAACGGAAAAGTTAATCATCTTGAAGAGAGAGATGTGACATTTTAGAGCGGAAAGGATACTACGAGAATTGTAGTTCCTTTTGAAATATGAGTATTGTTGGGTACTTTCATTTATTTCACATCATGTTTTGAAAAGCATTCGTCAACTTATCGAATCTCAACAAACTTCATCAGTTTCGGAGCTCCAGATGGGGAGGTGGTTGCGAAGGCATTGGAAACAAGCAAGGCCACAAGCAATCAGACCTAAGTTCAGTACAAGCATAGTACGAGTAATATTATTATTATTATTATTATTAATAATAATAATAATAATAATAATAATAATAATTTTTTATTATTATTTTTTGATAATGAAAGGGATTAGGGGGGGCGCTAACAAGCTAGCGATCTCCCTAGAGCATCCTGAAGGATGAGGTTTTGAAGAACCGGATCAACTGTAAGTGGGACAGAAGAGACACGGCGAAACGATACAGCAATGTAGTCCGCCACTGTGTTGCACTCCCGAGTGACATGGGCGATGCTCCAAGACCGGAAGCTGGCAAGCAGACAGTGGATATCAGCACGTAACATCTCGATCTCCCAAAGACAGCGTCAGTCACCAAGTACGGCCTTGACTAGCTGAAGATTGTCGCCTTCTATTTGGATGTGGGAAATTCCACGTCTGGTGGCATCAAGTAGTCCCTCACGCAAGGAGATGGTCTCGGACATAAGAACGGACTGCCGACCAATCAGTCCTTTGTCATAATGGATGAGGTCTCCGCTGCAATCCCTGAGGACAAACCCGAACGATGCTATCCCATCCGCATTAACTACACCATCAAAATTAAGTTTAGTAAAATTAGTTGTGGGCTTACTTTTGTTTATACTTTGTGACATTGTCTCCAACAGGTGGGGCGTGCTCAACATTCTTTTTGATGTTGTGCCATTCCTTTATTTGATTACGAACAAATCGCAAATTGTATCTTGTTGGACTTCATGGTTGGAGACGGAAGGTTCAAAAACAGCTTTGTTTTTGAAGAACCAGATACTCCACCACGAACAAATAAGGTGTTCCAATTCAGAGTTGGATGAAAGTGACCTAATCTCATCCAGAATCTAGGCTGGTTTTTTCTCCTCTTGTTTAATTTGGTTTATGATCCGAGCAATTTTAGGGTTGATGTTGTTAATGGTAGTTTTAGTACGGTTGCATTCAAGCAATATATGGTTGATGTCCTCGTTTAGTTTATCGCACGTGACACATCCTGCACGACACTGATATGATTTTCAACTAGCCGACATTTTGTGGGTAGCCCGTTACGTGCAACCTTCCAAACGAAAATTTTCATTTTTGGTGGAATATTTAGCTTACTTATCCAAATTAACTTAATTTGGGGTTCACCCTTGTTCTTATGGATCCACTGCATAGTCGAGTGGGTGGAATACCACCCGTTCTTACTTGGTTGCCAATACAGCCTGTCAGGAATTTTGTTTCTCGGTGTAATAATTTGGGTTACTCGTTGAACATCATCCGGCGAGAGGACTTGTTCGATCTTTTCTAGGTCCCATGAGTTGTCTTCAAGGAGAAATTTCTCCACGGGGGTCTCACTATTGTGTTCTACATTTTCTTTCGGGACTAGATGACCAGAGCCAGTCTAGTTGTCTTGCCAGAATCTGATGGTTTTACCATCACCAATTTGCCATATAATACCTTTAATGAAGAGGTTTTTCAAGCTCATAAGCCTGGCCCACTGCCATAATGTGTTTTGTTTTTTCTGGTAGTTAAGCAATCCATCGGATTTCAGGTATTTTTCCAAGACTATGCATACCCAAATGTTGTTTGGTTCAGCTAAAATTTTCCAAAGGAGCTTCATTTGAAGCGCTTGGTTCATCTCTTCCGCCTTAGCTATCCCAAGACCACCACGATATGGTTTCTTTCCTTGTTCCAGAAGAAGTTTTTATTTATTTGGTCGAGTTCTTTTATGGTGGCTTTGGGAAGGAGGAAGGATTGCATGAGGAAATTTGGTTATGCCGAAAGGTTTGCCTTAATTAAGGTTTTTCGGCCCTCTTGAGAAAGTGAGTTAGCTTTCCATTTCGATAGTTGTGATCTAGTTCTGAGGGTTAACGGTTTGAACGTACTTTTCGTAACTCTACCATTAATAATGAGGCATCCGAGGTACTTGTCCAAGGCTACTGTGTTGGTAATCTGAAGAATTTGTTTGATCAGATTACATCTATTGTGGTTTGTGTTTTTAGTCACTTGGAACGCAGACTTATGAAAATTAACTTTTTGGCCAGAGATTTGGCAATAATCATCAATTATGTTTTTAATGTTGTTACAGGCCTGGCTTTTTGCCTTTGCAAAGATGATTATGTCATCAGCAAACGCCAAGAACGGGATTTTTGTGCCACTTCGGGAAATTTGTATTCCAATACCACTGTTAAGGTTGGTGTTGTCCTTGTGAAGTTGTCTTGCGAGCACCTCAGCTGCTATAATGAATAGATAAGGGGACAAAGGGTCTCCCTGTCTTAGTCCCCTTTGGGGGAAAAATTGGTCTATTGGTCCATTGTTGACTAAGACAGAGAACGAAACTGTTTCAACACATTCTCTAATCCAGCCTAAGAATTTGGCATTAAACCCGAACTTGTTAAGGACGATCGCCAGGAATTCCCAGCTTACACGATCGTAAGATTTTTCCATATCAAGTTTGATTGCAATCCAACCCTCCCTTCCTTTTTTATTTCGGAAAGAGTGAAAAATCTCGTGGGCAATAAGAGTATTATCATGGATACTTCGGTTTTGGACGAATGCCCCTTGCATATGGTGGATCAATTTTTCCAAAACCGCTTTTAGGCGGTTTGTTAGAATTTTTGAAATGACTTTATAGATAGTGTTACACAAGCTTATAGGCCTATACTGATTTGTAGAGTTAGGGTTGTCCCATTTAGGGAGAAGTGTAATAAAGGTGTGGTTGATTTGCTTAAGCAGTTTCCTAGAGTGAAAAAAGCTTTTTACCGCTTTTATGACATCGAGTCCAACGATGTGCTAATACTTTTTGTAGAAACACGCCGGCATACCATCAGGGCCCGGAGATTTATCCTCCTTAATATCAAACATGGCCCTCTTGATTTCCGCGTTCGTCACTGGTTTAGTAAGATCGGTGTTGTCGTTTTCCGTTATTTCTTGTTGGATTGTTTGAGTCATTTCCGGAGTTTTTCATGGTTAATATCTGTTGCCCGAAAACAGTTTTTGAAGTCTCTTTTGATTTCAGTTTTGATATTTTCTAACCTGTGATGTGGGTACCCTCATTTGTCCTTATTTCTTTTATGTTCGTTCTGTTTCTCCTTCCATTAGCAATACAATGAAAGTATTTGGTGTTCTTATCATTTAGTTTAATGTGGGTGTTTTTGGCCCTCTGTTTTCAGTACGAATGGTGGAATTGTAGCAGGCATGTCCGTTTATTGGACAGTCAGTTTTGTTTTTGGATTAGTTGGAGGTTTTTTTCTCTATTATATCTTTTTGAATGGTGAGAATCTCTTCATCAATTCTTTTTATTTCTTCAAAAATGTCACCGAATGTGTGTTTGTTCCACTCTTTCGCTTTTGCTTTGAGCAGTTGAGTTTTCTTTATGAGATTAAACATGTAAGATCCTCTCGCATTGTATCGCCAAGCTTGTTTTATGACATTTTGAAAGTCTTTCCTTTCGGTCCACATCATTTCAAATTTGAAGGGCTGCGTTTTGAACGCATTGCCCGTTGGGAGATCGCATGAAATTGGGCAATGGTCTGACGAAGAGAAGACGCGATTTTTGGTAGCAATGGCAGGATACCATTGAACAATTTGATCACTTACATGTAACACCCCCTTTTTATATAGGGATATTACCGCCAGTGACCCCGAGATTAAACTCTCGAAGTCACCCAAGGCTTATAGTAATTACAGAACTTAACCAAAAACTTTAAAATGTGGAAGATGTATTATAACAAATGCGAAAGTCGAATACAAAAGTTGAATCAACTTGAACAGATACAAAATTGAAATGGAAGGGTCCCACAAGTCGGAACCTCAACCCTTAAAATTATTCTAACTTTTTCCAAGCTAACCATCTTTACTCTAGTTGCTCCTCAAGCTTGCTCTTCGTGGTCCTCGACGTAGAACTTCACTCCTGATGTGTCGCGACGAGAAATGTGATGGACACCAGCCGACCATGCAAGGAAAATAAACGGTCGGTTAGTCTTATGACAGACTAAGCAAATTGGGTTTTGGAAGGTGGTTCGGATTTTAGGAAGGGGCGAGTTGGGATGTCAGGTACCGAATGAAAGTCGGTCCCATCCTCGGACCTCCTATGAAAACTATGATATGAAGAAAACAGAATGAGAACGTCACCCAAGGGTGAGTCTCGGTTTATAAAGAAATATTTACTTATGTTGGGAACTTGGGTTTCATACATTTAGTGAGGTGGGTGATTAAACCCCTCGTTGATCACGTTTCCCTCTACCAACCTCACCGCATACATGTTGTGCGAATTCAGATTGGAGCCAGAGAATTACGGAATCCGAGAGTAAGGATGGCATTCCATTTTGTACTAGCCTTCCTATCATTTTAATTGTCGTCAAGGAGCGCCTATTTCATCTCTACGGATTTTAAGATCACAGTATCGTTCCACTTGGAATTAAGCATACTTTTTAAATAAGATAGAATGTGGGTTACGGCCCCACGAAAATACTCAAAGGTTGGGTGCGCAAACCCAGACTAACACGAGCTACGTGCCATCACCCCTCATCGAGCGAGCGGGTATTGACCATGGTCTTACAGGTAGAGCATCAACTCAAGATGAAAGTCGAATGAATCAACGCGTATAACATAAAGTATGCAAACACAAACCTATTCATCTAGGCACACATATCACACGGCAACGGCCCTACGGTCCATCTAGCGTAACCTAAGTACGACTAGGAATAAAGTCATTAAATCTAGAACAATATAAATCCTAGATTCATTTTATTGCATACAAAAGTTCCCAACAAAGTCATAAAACAATTTAAATCACATGAAACATATAACAAAATATGTAACATGATCGATAAAACGAGTGATGCATAAATAACTTTATATGAAAATCGAACCCAAACCACTTGCCTCGAAACAGACGTAGACGGGTTACGAAAGGATTACTCGCGACTACCGACCTAGACTTGTTCTTGTTTCAATCAACCACAAAATAAATTCTAGTCAATTTATTTTGTTCATTCGATAACGTTGATTTTCAAGGAATCACAACGGACTTAAGTTTATAAAAATATAAACTTTACACATTATATTGATAATTTCCTTTTTATTAATATAATGAAACTTAGTTATGAATTTTATAAAATCTTCATATTATTTACTTATAATTATTTTAAATATTATTAATAATTTATTTATCAATAAGAAATTCCTCTTCTCAATATTTTCAATTATATCTTTCTTAAAATACTCATTCAACTTCATAATTTTTTTAAAAACCTAAGCCTCTTAATTTTATGAAACCCTATAAAATATAATTTTAATAAAAATACTTATCACTAATTTAATCTAATAAAAGGAACACAAAATTTCTTTTAAAAAAAAAAGTTGAACGCTTATATATAATATTTACATTACCAAAATCCTTCTTAATCTAGTGGCTGGTTTCAAATTACACCTTTCAATTACATATATATTTTTTTAACGAGATCAAAATGATCTTCAAATATATACCTTCTAACGAGATCGAAATGATCCGAATTTTTCTCTTAAAAAAACAGTATATATATTTAATAAAATTAATGATATCTACTAGAACACTAGAACACCAGAACCTTGGTTATTTTGTTTTTAAGTAGTAGCAACAACACCTCACTCGACCAGCCTAGAATAACGATGGCACAACGACAGTAAAGGATGGAACCAGGAGGAAGAGCGGAACCAGCAGTCGGCGGCGAGACCACTCCAGCGCCGCCACCAGTCCCTTGACTTACCCGAAATGACGAAGTACGAACAGAACCCCCCGGCGTCCTCTGGTGCAAGGTCGAACCAATCCTGACCCGAAACTCTTAATCTCCCTTTTTTTAGTCTGGATTGAGGATTGGAACATGAAATTGATGTGGATTGTACAAAAGCACAACCCTTTATATAGGGAGATTTAACCCTTCAACTCTCCGACCCTTGAATCAATTCCAGCTTAAATCCATCCTTATCCATCCAATTGATTGCTCTCTAATCCGATAAGACCAAAAATTTCCAACGCAAGTCCATTCAATTGAGCATTGAATTCGAATTGATGAGGGATAATCAATCGACAATGGCCAATTTGGGTCTTTGGAGAAGAAGGCTGACAAAAATGTGTTATATACATTTTATTTCCTTCAAATGGGGAGGTTACAACTTGAGCGTATACTGGTCGATGGTTCGAGCTTCCTACGGGCATTTGCCCATTTTCATTTTATTTTTATTCCTACTTGTTCTAAAACTTATTTATACTCATAGAAAATAATACCCATTTATAAAATAATTTATAAAAGAATAAATAATATTTTTTTTCAACAATTATAATCCTCAAAAACACTTTGTTTATTTAAACTTTAGCTCATTGTATTTATTAATGATTTTAGAAATATACTATGATATTTTTTTTCAACAATTATAATCCTCAAAAAATACTTTTTTTATTTAAACTTTAGCTCATTGTATTTATTAATGATTTTAGAAATATACTATGATATTTCTACATAAGCTATGTTTTTTTAACTATTATTTTGTAATTTTAACTAATAAATAAGACACAAATTATTAATGATTACATTTTATCATATTATAATAATCATAAAACCATAATTCATGTGGTTCATAATTAATATTTATAATATGAGAAATATTTTTTTGTAACCTTTAAATATGGTTTTAAATTTATAACATTTATAATGTTATAATATTATAACTATAAGAAATAAAATATGCAATATTTTATTATATCAAAGAGAAATGTAAAATTACATTTCTACCCTTTATAAAAATGAGGGATATTACATTACAAGAGTTCGGTCCAGTTTCTCGAAAGTTGTGTTTTTCAAGTTCTTCGATTTTCTCCACGTGAATTTATTCCCCATGGTGGGGATATCACAAACGTCGCACTCGTTCTTAATGTTCAGTAGTTGGTCAAATCGAGATGGGTTCGGAGTGGCGCCTCCGAGTTTCTCGTCAGGGTGTTGGATTTCATTGAGGTCACCCATGATGATACACGGAAGGTTTTGGTTTTTAGTAAATTCACTAAAATTCCTCCAAAATAGCTCTTTATCTTACCCCCGAGAAGGGGCATAGGCAAAAATGATAATCATCTCATGAGATGTGTCAAGGTTCGTATAATGGAAGCCAATAAACCGATCATCCTTGTGTATTGTTTTAATGGTTTCATTTGACAGTTGGTGTCCCTTCCAAAGGATACACAAACCGCCCGAGAGTCCGGTGGCAGGTATAAATTCCATGGAATCAAAACCAGCGTTTTGCCACACTTTGCAGTCTGGCGGGTCTTTCTCTTTTGTTTAAACTAGAGCGATAAGATTAATATTATCCAGGCGGCATAACGAGTTAATTTCGGTCCAAAAGTACCTTCGTTTTATGCCCCTACAACTCCATAGGCAAACTTTCGTAATAAAACCGTTTTGGGGTGGCTTTTGGCCAAGCTGAGCTCGTGAGGTGCCCACGGAAGTTGTATTATTAGTGGTATTATTAGTGTTAGGCTTCTGGTTTTGAGACATAACTTCCAGATGTGGTGTATTTTGATTCGACCAATTTAGATACACATTCGATCCAACTAGCATGAATGAGAAGCCAAGTTTTAGTTGGGGTCATTTTGGTTGACCAATTTACCAATTCCTGAGGCTTTTTGTTCATAATTTTTTATGGTTTGATTTATGGGAGATTACCCCAATTACGCCCAGAGAGGCGCACTTAATCGGGGGCCTCCTACACGCATTAACTGCGCAAAGGGCGGGTTTTTCGCAAGTTCTTTCGGGTTTAAGTTGTAAGGGGGTTCGGTACACCGTACGGTGCCGAGCCTGAGCAGAGAAGGTAATATGATGAGCATAAACCCTCTGCAACAATAGGTGCAACAAGAAACCACAATGCGTGTTGCAAATGAGAATGTTGTTGTTTGACATTTTGATTGAGTTTACTTTATAGGCATAAATCCCTTTGTATGTTTGAAACAATTGGTAAGGAGTTTTTTGTCTCCTAGAGTTTGTTTGTTCCACTCTACACATAACAGTGAAAACAACGTACTTTGAGGGTATACCTCTACAGAGATTGCACAACAAGGTGTAATACAACATGAACAAGCATTTAGGCCAAAAACTAAGATTTACAATAATTTGAGAGGGTGGACCTCTAGAACACATGCCATAAGCAACCATGTTATTTGGAAAAAAAAAATAAGGCTAAGATGGGATTGAACAAACGATATAGAATCCAAATTACGACAAAACTTAATAGTGAAGGGTAAATCAGAGGGACAGAACATGAAGCAGAGGGACCATTGCCAAACGAGCAATCCCAAAGTAAAGATAGAAGGGAAAGGGATAGGTGATACCAAAATATAGGGAACAGAGGGGCTAGATGAGGAATACCAAACGGCAGCAAGGAAATGGCAAGCGTTGGTCGGGACCGCCCCGAACCCTTAGTACCACCACCACCACTGCAGCAAGCAAACCCCCAACCCCACACGCCAATGAACACGTCCCCGACATAACACGATAACAAGGATGCACCGTTGTCTCCGATGAGAATCAAACCCGCCATAACAACGCTTAGTAAAGGTCGGGTTGACCAGACAGGATTCCGACAAAGAGGATCTAGAGATCCAAGGCGATAGCCCTGGAAACGCTCGTGCAAACTGACATCGGACTCCAATGATGGCGAGAGTATACCCGGCCAAGCATTGCCCGCAACGATTCCGCTTTCAGACCACATCGTTGAGCCCCGGCGAATCAGGAAGCTGATGTGGTTTCGAGATACACGTCCACCACATGGCGTAATTCGGGTTGCAAGAGTTGTTGATTGAGCGAGGATTGAACGAATTGCGGACTTGCTTTCTTGCCCACACCATTAAATGCACACACATAGCAGGTTTAACATATTTCATGTCTCTGCTGACCATCCATGGAAGAAGGAACCAGATTAGGCTCCGTAAGATAGACGGGGCGACGAGCTTGAGCGGCTTCTTCAGCCGGGTTGTTGTCGGAGGCGAAGAGATCTCGGGCGGTTTCTTCAATTGGGTGTTGTTATTGACCGGATCTGAAGTCGGGGACGTATCGGAGGCGGTGGAATCCGGGGGCGGCGGCCATGGTGAACTAGGGTTAGTGACGGGCTAGGGGAACGAGGTTTAGGCACGTGAAGCGCGTTCTCTGGCTTTTGGGGGTCTTCAGTTGGGTGTTATTATTATTATTATTATTATTATTATTATTATTATTATTATTATTATTATTATTATTATTATTATTATTATAATAAGGTCGTGAAGGGAGACGTGAGGTCGTGAAGGGAGGGCTTCAATTGGCTTTTGGGGGTCTTCAATTGGGTCTTCAATTGGCTTTTGGAGACATGAGGTCGTGAAGGGAGGGATTCTCGAGTGTTCGCCCTAATCCAAGGTCAGATATGACATGATAAAAATAAAAATAGATTATAACCTATTATTTCATTTCTTTTCCATTATTCAAATAATTATTTTCATAATAAAACGAATCAGCCTAAATTATTATCCTGAATTAATTTAGTTTAAATATGCTCATTGATAATATTTTCATGGATATCATTCTTTAAGGAGGTCATTTATAATATTATAAAAATTATAAATTTTCTAGGTAAGCATCGGTTTATTTGATAAATTCTTTATATAATCCCACTTACAATATTTATTTAAAATTTCCTAAATAATTATTCTTTATATAGAAAACGAATTTAAAACAAGTGATAATTAAATATAAGTCGGGAAAAATATACCACATAAAACGGAAGAGAAATTGGGAAAAAAAAGTGTCGGAATAAGGTTAGGCTCAGATCTCTCCTAATTCCCCAAAAGAATTGAATGATGGAGTTCTTCTTTCTTTTTAAAGGAAATTGGGCCTATATTTACTTCATCTCACTACTAAAGAAAGACCCAGTCCACTCCCTTCCTTTTAACTTCTTCTTCCTCCTGATTACTTGTACTAGGGAAAACAACAACAGTTTGTTTAGGAGCACGAGCATCGACGATAGCTCCGACAATTAGCGGCCTCTCCGACGACGGCCTGGAGGTTCAATAGCGGTTTTTGGTAAAGGTGGTTGTCCGACTTCCTCTGAACCGAAACTAAGGGAGAGAAAAAAAAAAAAATTTTGTTTTGTGGAAAATTTGTAAAAACCCTTGAACTAAAGTGTGGGGGAAAGAGCTTCTTGTTCTTGGGAAAATTAGGACTAAATCAAGGTTAGATAAGGAGAAAGAGCTTGTGTGTCTCTCTTCCATGGCAAAATTATAGGGAAATTTCTAAATTAAATAATAAAGAAGTCAAAACCTAAATTCATAGGGCATGGTGGTTGATAGAGATTGAAGAGTGAGATGTCACTTAGGTGCAACGCCGGTCAGGCGGGTGTCAAGCGTCACCGACAACGTCACTCGCTGAGTTACAAGCTAGTCCCCATTGGTGGGGTTTTTGGGAAAGCTTCAACTTAGGAGAGGTTTAAATAAAAAAAATCTCATATAGAATTGAAAGACAGCTTGGCATGTTGGCAAAAGGCGCGCAAGTCCTCTTAGAGGCATGATTATGTGAGGTTGGGGGTTCAAGTCTCGACTCTCGCACTTGTCCCATTTATTTTGTCATTTGCCCATTTCTCTTAGTTTTTTTATAAGGAAAGAAATTAGGGTGCCCACTAACAAGCTAGTGGTCGTCCTAGGGCATCCTGACAGATGAGGGTGAGAAAACTCGGGTCAACTGCAAGCGAGATAGAGGAGACACGTCTGAAGGATCCAACGATGAAGTCCGCTACAGAATTGCACTCCCAAACGATATGAGAGATACTCCAATCCTGGAACCGGGCAAGCAAGCAGTGGATGTTCGAACGCAACAGCAGGCAGCGCTAGTCGCCGAGCATGACCTTGACCAGCTGCAAGTTATCGCTTTCAGTCTGGATCCGGAGAATGCCACGTCTGGTGGCCTCGAGAAGTCTCTGGCGCAAGGTGATGGTCTCAGAGATCAGAACAGATTGTCGACCAATCAGTCCTCTATCAAAATGGATGGTGGAGCCGCCAGAATCCCTAAGGATGAACCCGAACGAAGCCACGCCGTCTGCACTCACTGCACCATCAACATTTAATTTAATATAATACCTCTTGGGTTTTTCCCACTTCACACGTTTCCTATTTTCTCCACCCCCCACCTTGTGAGTACGGGGTCCGGAGGGGTCAGAGACTCCAACAATTCTCCAATCTTTAATCTGATTTTGGATAAATTCGGTGATGTGCGGGGTCCGGGGGCCCACTTCTCTTCGTTAAGTTAGACTTAAAAATACTTAGAAATTGATAATTAAAAAAAATCTTGTTTGAATATTCCTTTTTTTAATCCAAATTTTATAGGTATGAGTATAGGGAAAAAACTTATTATTTTAACGGAAAAATGAAATTAATATTCTATTTTATAGAAATAGTGGGTATTACAATTTGTGGAAGTAGATTCCATGTTTGTGAGCAATTTCTAATCCATCCAACCAACAAATCTCTCTACTTGGTGCAGAAGCTGACAATAATGGCCAATGCAAGGATCTATCTAGTAACATAAATGGAAATGGCCAATGTGAAATGGATTCAATAATCTTTTATGTGCTTTTATATGAACTTTCAAACAGACATCGGTGTAAAATTTGATCCATTTGGGGACCTTAGCACAGAAATAGAGCGAAAACTTGGCCATGTAGGGTGCGTTCGGATAAACTTTGTTGATAAGTCTATTGTGCTGATAAGCTACTGATAAGTCGATTGTGTTGATAAGTTGCGCTGCTGATAAGTCGATGCTTGTTTCTGAGATAAGCAAGTGGTATTCAGCTTGAGGGTTTGCTGATTTTTAAAAGGTAATTAAGGAAATGACCAAAATACCCTTAAAAATTATTTTTTAATAAAATATTTTAACCCCTTTTTTTTAATTCAATTTGTGGACTTGAACGAGACAATGAAGTTATATGCCAGCAATGAAGAGTTTTTCTCACGAGTCCGTCGTCCTTCATGGTTCTCTCTCTGGTTCTACTTAGGGTTGTTTATCAATTGAATGAATTTTGGCGCCGACGGTGAAGAATTGCTCTCCCGAGTCCGTCGTCCTTCCTGGTTCTCTCTCGGGTTCTTCTTAGGGTTGTTTATCAATTGAATGAATTTTGGCGCCGGCGGTGTAGAATTGCTCTGTCTAGTTCGTCATCCTTCCTGGTTCTCTCTCTGGTTCTTCTTAGGGTTGTTTATCAATTGAATGAATTTTGGCTCCGACGGTGAAGAATTTCTCTCCCGAGTCTATCGTCCTTCCTGGTTCTCTCTTCGGTTCTCCTTCGTAGGGTTGTTTATCAGTTGAATGAACTTGGGCCTGTCGAGGGCTCGAGGCAGAGAAGATCGACGTGGGCGGTGAAGAATTCTTTCTCCCGAATCCGTCGTTCCGTCCAGATTACTCTCTGGTTCTCCTTCCTAGGTCCTGTTTATCAGATGAAATTGACGAGGCAAAGAAGAAGTCGGCACCGACCGTTAAGAACCACGGTAGACATTAATGGCGGGCAAGCTTGGAAGAGGGCATCAATGGCGGGCGGGCGTCTTCCCGAACCAGAGAGAGACAGAAGGGAGGAAGGAGAGAGAAGAATCAAAAGGGGATTTGGGGGTAATAAAAAATTTAGGTGTGGGGCCCATGTGCTTATACTTTTGGGAGATAAATTTGCTTATTTCCGATGAGTATGGTGGTGTTGATTATTTTCTCTGCTTATAAGCAACCGAGATAAGTTTGCTTATGTCCAATAAACAAATTTGCCAAACACCCACTTTTGTTGTTTATTTCTGCAAATAAACACATCCCCAACGCACTCGTAGTTTTCGACAATAATGTTTTCTCTTTGTACTTATTTTATCCATGTGTTTACCTTTTATGCTTCTTCTTAATCGTTTAGCTCAGTTAATCTTGGTATTGCACTATTAATATCCACTGGCTGTTAGGCCATTCTACACGATGCCTTCTTATGATAACGATCTCTACAGTAACTCATTTGATGTTTTAATCCGAGGTAAGCAGTAGTTCCTTGTCTTCACCAATCTAGCATGTTCATTACATGATTTTAGAAAATGCCGTTGATATTTTACTCAGCTCGCAATGATCAATTACATCTTGTATTAATGATTTTGTAATATCTTGCTTGTTGTTCTGGTGAGGAAATTATATCAAGGGCCACACAATGTGTCCATGATCCATACTTCTTATGTCAACATGCAGAGGCATGTGGAATTGACCCGAAGACAATCTCAACTTACATTGACTTCTTTAGGTGAATGAATCATACCTTCTCATCTTTGATATATTTACTTTTAAAAGGTTACATAGATTTCGATACAGATAAATGCACCTCTGGAATCCAGTTTAATCGAGTACCAATCTTTGTCGTGTTTTCATGTTACAGGTACAGTGCACCACCTCATGATGGCTTTGGAGTTGAAATAGAGGGGATGTAATGCTCTTCTGCAGACTTGACAATATCAGGAAGACATCTCTTTTCCCACTCGATCCTACTAAGGATCACACTCGATGCTTCTTTTAGTTGTTCAGTTTTTGCAACTTGAATTTTAGTTATAAACTCATTTTACAAAATACCAAGGGCACGCTATAAGAATTCAATTTTAGAAAGATTTTATAAATTTTTTATTTAGGATATTTTTATCAATTTTCTGTATGATTTATTTATTATATATATTTTAGAGTTTTATTTTCCAAATTAGGCTTCTTATAATGTGTACTTAGAGCACGCTATAGAAAGACCGTTTATAAATATGTATCCTTTTATTTATATGTAACTACATCGTCATACTTTGCTCAAAAAAAAAAATTACGTCGTCATACTTAAACAAATACTTTGAACAACCAAGGTTTGTTGAGCTAATCAATCACACTAAACTTGTCAACGGGCTGGAAAGTGGCTAGAGCATAGGAAACAAGAAGAAAAAGGGTCGGAATGTGCAAAGAGGTCGGCAACCAGAACAGAAGAAACAAGATTACCAGAGTCGGCAATCAAATCACAAGAAACATTAAAGGTCGATTGAGTTGGGTAGTAGTCAATGAGTTGGAACGTGCGAAGAGGTCAATGGAATAGGGTTGGATAGAAGCGACTAGCGAGGTGAAGAAAATAAATCTAGTTTATATATTATTAGATTAAATTATGAATGGTAAATGAGCAAAATGGGTCATGGAAGGTGGATTGGGTGAATTATAATATATAGAGTAGCAACCCTAAGAGTTTTTTCAAATATTTCTCCAAATTGGAGTAGCAAAAGCCATTTTCTCTAAAAAGTATTTGCTCTAACTCCAATAGTTTCACTATTTTATATAATGCAACATTTATTATTGTATAATAATTTATTTCTTTATTAATCAAGCCATTTATAAATCATCTTTACATTCTCTAATCTCTCTCCATCAGGGGCGGAGCTATGTTGGGGCGGGTGGGGGCCATGGCCCCCCCCAATCCAAATTTTTTCCATATATATGTTTCTCTTGTCAATAGCTTCGATTTGATATATTATAAGCTCAATTCTGACATTTGAGCAAAAAGTTATGAATATTTGAAGATTGGACGTATACAAATCATTTTTAACAAGTTATTTAATTAGTTAGAATGCTTTTATATTTTGTTAAACATCCTACTTTCATAATGTGATTGAACCCGAAAACTTTGAAATAAGGGTTTTAGTTGAGCTTTTAATATTTATAGATTCAATTAATTTGTATTTTGAAACATTTTTGTTTTCTTAATCCAATTGTAGTAGGAAACATAATTCGTAATTATATAAGTTGTCATTATAAACTCTTATTTTCTTAATGTAATTATATTTTGAAATATTTTAGTCCCTCCTCTATAAAATATGTTCTTTTTTTGTCTAAATTTGTATTTTTTATTTGTACATCTTTCTCGAAACTTACATTAGCTATGTTGGAAAATTTTGTCGGCCCCTACAATGATAAATTTCTGATTACGCCCCTGCTCTCCATTATGGAGAATTGTCAGGCTAAAAACATAAATTTTCAAGAATTTGGAAAAGTTGTTGGGGTTGATCTAAGAACTTACCCATATCCTACCATCATCACCCATCTCACATGTCACCCAACCCACCATCACCTATTTTTTATGGGTTTTTCCCGTATTTTATGGGTCAGTTGATGTGGGTACATCGGTCACCCGCAGATAATGTCCAACCCTACTTGTTAATATGCACGTACTTTTGAACAAAAACTGCTATTTCAATGACTCAAAACGGTTCCATTGATTCATGTCTAGTCGGAAAAAATGCAAGGCTCCCAATACGGTTCCATTGATTCATGAGACCACAAACAAAACAGAAAATCCATGCTTCACAAAGAAAACTTTGATGCCTACAGAAAGAAGGGTTATTAAAACAGATCTCTACTGCCTGGAACTCAAACCTTTGCCTCCCCTTGTGCCTTAGTTGTTACTTCAGCTTTCTTGGCCTTCTTCTCATCCTTGGTCTTTATTTGATTTTCCTTCAAATCTGCTTCTAGCTTCTCTTTTGAGTAGATCACCTCCTATAAAGATGTCCAATGTGAAAAATCAGCATTCAAATATTTATAAGAACTATGAATTCCCACTCCAGAGATGTTAGATGAATACTCACAACAAATAATCAACTAAGCAGCTTGCCAAGTTCCTAATCTCAGTGTCCTATTTAGAGGGCTACAATGCAGCCGAAATGTGCAAAATTAACCGGTATCAATTCTCAAGGATCACACCCTCTAAAGCATACAAAGTTCTTACTATTGCTATGGCTTTTAACAGGTTTGGTTTCCCTCAAGTCTGCTTCTCACTTCTCGTTTAAATCACCTCCTATAAAAATGTGTACAAAAAAATCAGGATTCAAACATACAGAGTAGATGTTAGATGACAAGTGACCAACTAATAAACAGCCTGCCAATTTATTACTCTGCAAAATTAGCCGCTTTCTCACTTCTCAAAGATCACACCCTCTTAGGTACAGAAAGTTCTTACCAATGCTCTATGTTTTTTACCAGCTTTGCTAAACAATCAGAGTCACAGAAAGAACATCATCCCTTGTTCAACTAAAACATAACTCCATTAAACTCTGCAAAACAAGATCCAGCAGAACAATCCGTGTTGATGAACTATTGTATAAACAAGAAAATAGAAGTTATAATCAGAGCATTCTATGAATCAAGATTAAAAAATACTTCAAATGTATTAAAGAAATTAATAGGGCCAATTGCGTGCTAGAAACAGAAAATGCTAATCAACAGGGGCCATACGGCTCCCATTGAGAAGGTAGCAAAACAATATCTAAGAAACCAAAAGCAAAAAATTCATGCTTCACACGGAAGATTTAGGATGAAAACCTAACTTCGATGCCTACAAAAAAGAGAGTTGGTGAATCAAAGCTCGCCTGCCTATGCAACTCAACACTTCCCGCCACAGCCGTCTGCCAGCATCCTTAGGAACACCTTAGCATCCCAATTATATGTGCTATAAATTAACAATCCTCGCTCTAGAGATGGTAGATACTCACTCTTGACAAATACTCAAGAGCTAAGTAGCCTACAAACTTGTACACATTTTTAGAGGGTTACAATCCTGCTGAAATGTGCAAAAAACTAGCCATTTCTCAAATTCTCAAGAATCACACCCTCTATGTTAAGATGGTTATTCCTAAAGCTACTGTTTTACCAGGTTTGCTAAACAATCACAATCACAGACATAAGATCATCCCTTGTACAGCCAAAACAACTTACCATTAAAATATGCAAAAGATCCAATAGAAAAATCTATGTCGAAGAACAACTATTATATAAAACAGAGCAAGAAGTAAAAACTTAGCATTTTATGATTCTAAGTGTCATAAAAGATAACAGCAGGGTCATTTTGAAAAAATGGAATGGTCCTAGCCTGACCTGGTGATGATTATTGCCTCTCAGATGCATTGTCTTCCTTGCCAAGAGCAACCACAACCTTCTTCAAAATAGCTTCAACAGGCTGGTGTGCATTCTCAACTGCCTTGGAAATTGCTTGCCACTTCTCACCATGCTTGGGTTCAGCAGCCACACATCTCTTCAGCACTTCCTTCTGGATCTCCTCAGTCCCATGCTGCATCTCAAACTTATAGTACAGAGCCCAGAAATCCCCAACATCAGGGGACAGCGTCACAGCCCTATTGAACCAATTCCTTGCCTTATCCACCTTCCTGTCTTGCCAAAACAGCTTGGCCACAGCAGTAATAACATAGGGGTCATTTGGACATTTCTTGCACGCGTCCATGCTCTTTGTTTTTCTTTGAGGGCGGGGAACCATCTCAATTGAAGCTGCCCACAAGATACCGCTATCTGGACACTCTTGAAAAGCCTTTGCCATAAAGTTATCAGCTTCCTTCTTATTCCCATGCCTCAGCTCAGCTCTTATAGCAGCTAGCCACAGCTCGGGGTTCTGAGGATTCTTCTTCCTTGACATGACAAGAACTGCTCGAGCTTTGCTCAGACCGTTCATCTTCTCTTCAAGATTAGCAAGAGAAAGCCAGAGAGGAATGCACTTAGGGCAGTGCTTGAGTGCAGACTCATATACTTCCCTTGCTTGATTCATCCGACCAAGCCTCTCCTCAAGCTGTCCAAGCATTAACCACAGCTTGAAGAATGAAGGGAAGCGTCTGAGTCCCTCATCAAGTAATTTCCTTTCCTCATCACAGTTACCCATTTCTCTCTCTACAATAGCTGATTTCATCCAAACCCTTTCTGTGCTACCTCTTTCTCTTTCTCTGGCCTTGGCAAGGAGGATTTTTGCTCTCTCCAATTCATGGTTTTCAAACTCAAGCTTTGTTGCAGCAAGCCAAATTTCTACATTGTCTGGTATAGCCGCATTGGCTTCTTGAAGAATTTCTCGAGCAGCTTGGACTTCACCAGCAAGCCATTTTTCCTTTGCACCCATAAGCCATAAAGTTTCTGCCTGTGGCACATAAGTAACTGCCCTCCTCAGCAAGATGTCAAGAGATTCTCTAGTTCCATGACTCTTCTCAAACTGTGCTGCTTTTAACCATATGCTTTTCTTAGTCAAAAAGACGGTGTGTGCATGAGAATAAATAGCCCTAGCTGTTTCAATTGATCCTCTTTTCGTGCACTCCTCTGCATCAGCCACCCATGTCCTTTTCCTATCCTCCTCCTCCACTCCAATGCCAATTGTATAACGAATTATAGCTTTGCAAGTTTCTATGGAGTTAGCCCGTTCTGCAGCTTCTGCCTCCTTCATCCAAGCTTCCCTATCTATCTCCACACCTTCTCCTTGCAGGGATCTAATACCCCTTTCTATAAGCTTCTCTACCATAGCAGTATTACCATTAGCCTCCTCCAACTTTGCAGCAGTAATCCAAATAGCTGGCTCCTTGGGAAGCTTTAATCGGGCTTTGTTGAGCACTTTCTTTGCATTATCATATGTTTCAAGCCTTGCAAGGGCCAGCCACAGTTCAACATGCAAAGGACAGCATTCCACTGCTTTCTGAAGCAAAATTCTTGCATCATCCTCATTAGAAATCTCCACAACTGCCTTCCACAGCCTAACAGAATCGGATATATGCTCAAGCCCCTTCCTCAAAACCCTGCTCTTATTATACTCATCCTGTTCCATCTTTGCAGCTTGTAACCATAGCTTCACAGACTTCGGGTTCGCCTTTACACCCTTAGCCATCACAGCTTTCGCCTCAGCAGGATTGGCCAACCGACATGCTTCCAGCCACACATCCTCATTAGTTGGACACTCTTCACAACCTTTCTGTATTAACTGCCTTGCCACCTGAATCTTACCAGCAACTTCTTCCAGCCTTGCAGCTGCAATCCAACCTGGAGGGTGCTTTGGATTCGTTTGAGTAACAGACTTTAGCAGCAACCTAGCTTTCTTTATATCAGAAATCTCCGCATCACTAGTAATCTTCATACTCTTGAGATCAGTCAAATACCCCTTTGGATCAACCACTGTTAACCCCGACACAGAATCTGACAATCTGTCAAGCTTCAATGACAAAACAGTACCTCTTCCTTCTCCCACAGCAGTCAGATCAGTAACTGGTGTCTGTGCCCACGGAGTCTCAGTCCCTCCAGCAGCCCGACTTCTAGGGTCGAGCGCAGTGACATGCTCTTGCTCCTGCCTAGCCTTCTCCAGCAAGGTATCAGGCACTGGAACAAAGCTTTCAAACCTCTTTTTCTTATTCCTCAAAGAATAGTCTCCAGTCTCAGGAATATTATCCCATTCATCAGCAGACATTGTATATAGGTTCCGCTTCAAATCAGCAAACTGCTCTGTGATCTTAGGGTTAGAAGCCCGATACTTCTCAATCTCCTCCTTCAACCTAGCCTCTCTCCTATCCTTCCTTCTCGAATCCATCCTCTCATCAATGGCAGCCCAAACAGCATCCGCTTCTTTATCATCCTCATCATACTCAGCAGAAGCAAACAAGCCAACATCATTACCTTCGAACTCATCAAATTTCTGGTTCTCATCATAACCCTTCTCCTCCCCATCATCCTCCTCTTCCTCCTCCCCCGGCCCCTTCCCACGCCCCCGTCCGGCACCAGGGGCGGCAGCAGCACCAATTGCGGTGGCTGATCGGTCGGGCAGGTCCGGTGCAGCACGGGCAGGCCCAATATCTGACCGGGTGGTAAAGCCAGTAGCACCACGTCCGAGCCCAGCGACATAGTTCGAAGGTGGCTTCGAATTCAAGAAATCCAGCCTGTTCTTGGTTTGCACAGGGGCTTGCATGCCTCCTAATAAGGGAACGTGCAGAACCAGGGTAGAATCAGAACCGATCCCCAAATCGCGTAATTTGGAAGAGCAATCTCCGATTACACGCTTGGAAGCCAAGAACAAGCGCTGGCGAGCAACTGGCAGCCCCAACCTCTGGGTGATTTCGAGACCTAGGGTTTCTATGGTTGTGTGACTAGGGTTTAGATGTAGGAACAGAGTCTCGTTTTGAGGAGTCCTTAGAAACACCATTGTAATCTGAAGGAACGACTCAGAAATTAGGGTTAGGAATAGAAATTACCTGAAGAAGATTACGACGAGAAGAAAAATCCACGGAGCGAGAATGATAGGACACAGATGCGAGTATGCGAGGGCAGGCTTGTAGGCTTGTTTGCGGGGATTTTATTCGAGTCATTGGCGGTTTGCACTAAGGCGGTCTAGGAAAAAGTCGGTTAATATATCCAATTATCCACACGGATTTTCCCCATATCATATCATCGGGCTTCTAACCCTAAGATCACAGAGCAGTAGGTTAAAAACCTAAGCGTAGGTTAAAAAATTTATTAAATGACACATATCATATCTAAATTGGATCATCTTATTCCTTTTCTTTAAATTAATATTTTATAAAATATTTATTTTATTTAAGTTATTAAAAATAAAAAATCTCATTATTAAATTATCTTTTATTTTTTTACATATATCTATAATATAATTATTAATTTAAGATATGACTTCATCTGTCTTCATATATCTATAAATATATTTATTTCTGTTTGTAATTGTGAAGTCATTGACTTAACCACCGTCCATCTATATATATATACCATCTTGCATGTTTTAATGTTTTTTCTGTACATCAATAGTTTTATTTCCAAGGTTAAAAAAATTAGATCTAATTATATGTGACTTTCCAAAACCAAATTTTCCTTGAAAAGTTATAAACTTTTTCAATTAAACCATAAACCTTAATGAATATTAATTTTGACTCCATATTTTTCTAAGAAAAAAATCCGTAATACAAAAATTTCTACTACATAACTATTTATTTATAATAAAACTTGTACAGGGTACGGGCCCTTACACTAGTACTATTCTAATTTTTTGGTTTAAACCCATATATCCAATTATCTATTATTATTTTATTTTTGGATATGATAAATAAGAAGATTATTAAGATTTTTTTATACTATATATTATACAATATTAGGATAATTATTTTGTTTTTAGATAAATTGTATATGCTAGGTTTAGATAATTAAGTTTAATATAAAGATAATGTAATGTACATATAATTTTATATCACTATAATCAATGGATAGAAAATCTCATTCTTAATTTTTAAAAATAATTTTTTTATTGTTGATATGAAAAATAGGAAGATTATTAAGATATTTTTTTTGCTACATATTATACAAATATTAGGATATTTATTTTATTTTTAGATAGAATGCATATGTTAGGTTTAGATAATCTATCTATAACTATATATTAAAGTTGTACCTTCTCGAGCCACTAGAATGATTCTGGCCCAACCTCATATTTACAAATTTAATTTTTATTCATAATATTTTAACTTTTTTCTTATTAAATTCTTTTTGAACTATTTAAATCTATCTTTAACATCAAACAAATATCTATTTAGTATAACAATATCTTTTGAAAACTTCCATATACAAAAATTAAAAATTAAAGATAACAAATTTAAAATATTTTAAAATAAGTATAAATATCTTTTATCTTTTCACATGATATCTTTTCACGAATTTATATATATATATATTCTTTTATAATAAAAATAGTTAATAAAATAGTTAATAGATATATTAAAATATTTGATAATCTCTAAATTTACGTACATGAAAGTAATAAAATATGAATAATAGAATATGTAATCTTATATAATCTTTACTTTATTGAACCACAAAATGAGTTTGGTCCCATCTTAAATTAAATTAATTAAATTTTAAATAATTTATATAAAAAAATATATTTATCTTTCATATTTTATTATATCTTACTTATTCGGTTAACTATTATTTTTTAATTCTCACTCTTCCATATTAGAATATATAATTTTTTACTCATATTTTATTTTTTTAATTAAATATCTATGAAATATCATCAAGTAAAAAGAGAAATGTAATTATTTTATCTTAATGATATATCTTCATTCTCAACATTAAATTTAATCATTTAAAATGACTAAAACAATTATACATTCCATGAGCAATAAATTAATTATATTATATTTTTATTTATTAATATTCTATTTATAATGCCTATAAAATACTAAATCTTAGTCATACATGATACGACAGGTACAACTAGTTAAGTTTAATATAAAGATAGTGTAATGTACATACAATCTTATATCACTAGAATCAATGGATAGAAGATCTCATTCTTAAAATTTTAGTATATAAATATAAATTCTTATCCATGTTTTTAGAACATAGGATAGAAAATTCATCATTAAACAATCTTTTATTTTTGTCCATATATCTCTATATCTCTATCTATCTATTCTATCTATCTATTACTAATAACTAAAGCCAAAGCAATTGCTGCCACCACGTTGCGCCACATCACACCTTTATTAAAATAATAATTTTAAATAGTTAATTATGCAAAAAAAGTTATATCCAACGAAACATAACGATAAAATAATATTTGTAAAAAATATCCCCAAATAAACATAAAGATAAAATAATATTAGTAGGTTTGACCAATATAGATAAAAAAGGACATTATATTTATAAAAGATAAATTAAAAAAAGATAAGAAAAAATATGTACATGTGATCACATATATATCTTTGAAATAAAAATAGCTATCATAACTATAACCGAAAGCGGAGGTTAAAAAAATTATAAAATGACACATATCACTTTTAGATTGGTCTACACCACTTTTTTTTTTAAATAATCTTTTACTTTTGGATATGATATTATCTTATCCATGTTTTTAGAATATAGGATAGAAAATCGCATTATTAAATAATCCTTTATTTTTGGATATGATAGGTAGGAAGATCATTAGGATATTTTTTTATGTTATCATACAAATTCTAGAATATTTATTATTAATATTTTACTTAAGAAAAACTCGTACAAGGTACGGGAATACATACTAGTATCTATCTATAACTATATTTTTTAAAAAGTTGTAACTTTTCTAACCACCATATTAATTATGGCCCCAATTTATATTTTAAAAAATTATTTTTATTATTTTTTTCCATTTTTTTTTTAAAATTTTAATCATGTATTCAAAAATTACATAAAACTAGATAGAAGCCTAGAAACAAGTTGGGCTCCCACACCCTTCTGAATGAAAAAACTCAATTTTTGAAAAACAAATGCAATACTCTTAGCATTGTTAGAGAGACTTAATACGCGCCAACGTGTCCAAAGCCTCCTTATCAAATTTCTCAAACGTGGAGAAAGCGAAAGGGATAAATTTGTATCCATTCTCCTCACATTTGGACGTATACTTCTTCTTTTTCCTCTCCACATCATTATGCAAGGCCAATCTAAACGCCCAAGAACTCGCACCCATACCAGCAAAGGGAGAGACTCCGATCACATTTACACAAACATCCTTACCCTGATGCCAGTTAAAGTGTAAAAGGTCAGCGGGCCTAAGATCCTGCCCATTCTCTGAGAGGAAACCCATGGGAGCCTCCTTCCGCACCGCAATCCCAACTTTGCAGAAATATCAACAAGAATATCACGCACCAAATTGTGCCTAAACTTCACACCCACCTCACTAGAACAGTGGACAACATGATCCCCCTCCCCCATTTTTCCATCCTGGGAGCGTTGCAACTCGGACAAATACTACCATTAGAAAACAAAGGTACCATAAGTCTGTAGCACAACACATAACGAAACTGACAATGGTTCATCCTCTGTCCCAAGCCATCAATCGGGATAGTGAATAAAAAAATCTTGTGCATGTGGGGCAAGATACAACTAAGTAGGGCTGGGTCGACTTTGGACCCGAATAACCGAAAAACCAAACCGAACCGCGGTTCGGTTCGGTTTGTAAAAATAAACAGGCTAAAAAAATCGGTTCGGTTCTTTCACAAATTTCGGGTTCGGTTTTCGGTTTTAAAAAATAAAAAAATAAAAACCGAAAATTTGAGAATACTCGTATTTTTTAATTTTTAGAATACCCCCCATACTCGCAGGCCCTAGCAGTTCGCACTAGAAGTTCGCACCTCCCCGTCGTTTCCCGAGCCCTAGCAGAGCCCTCGTCGGCCACCTGCCTTCGGTCGCTGGTCTCCCCTCTTCGGCTCTTCCCGTCCTCACGCCTCAGAGCCCTCGTCGGCCGCCAACTCCTTGTGAGTCCTCACGCCGCCATCCTTCGTCCAACTCCTCACGCCGCCAGCCCGTCGGAAGTCCTCATGCCTCCGCTGCCTCCTCCAAGTACACACCTCTCTTACGATTTACAGTTTGAATTTCTCGGATCAAAGCACCACTAGATAGAATACTTTCTCGGATCTCAAATTGATTTTTTTTTAAAATCAATCTGAGATCCGAATCACCACTGCTAGTACACACCTCTCGGATCTCAGGTACACACCTCCACACCACCACTGCTAGTAGGCGACTACGCCGAATCACCCAGTTGTTGTCAACTCGGCATTGACTGGTAAGTACATGTTTCTCCCCCTCTGTTCGGCCGAATTATATATATGATATAACCCGGATTTTTTACATTGATTCTCATGTCTTGAGCTTAATTTGTGGTGATTCGATCAATTAATATAAGTTTTTATTTACCCTGAGGTGAAGCTTAATTTGGGTTGAGAAGTTGGTAATTTGCTGAATTCGTTTTGATTGTATTTGCGCTAGCTTTGACTGATATTGTATATTGCTGAATATGCTCCATTATAGTTGGTCATTATTGTAATAACTGCGCTTTTTGAGGATATTTTTTGAGTTTTTCTCGGATATCCTTTTAACCTTTTTGTTCGTTTTAACGCTTAATTCGATATTTTGTTGGAGATTAAATCCTAGAAAATTGTTGGTGATATCCTAAAATCACAAAGAAATGATTTTATGGATCGGTGTGAATTCTAGGATTTTTCAGTGGAAAAAGAATATTTATTGGATAAGCCGTCTTTTTAATTATGTACCGGAAAGGATTTAAAATGCGAAACGGAAGCCTTAAAAATTGAAGGTAGCGTGATAAAATCATGGAAAATTGATTTTATTGGTCTACATACGGGATGTTTTGTATTTAGTAAGTTTTTCCATCCGAGGTACATAATTTTACCCCTTTAACGCGAGTCCCGTTCCGAGACGGGTTTTGTTTTAACACTTATCTATTTCTTTGCTTAGTACGGAAGGAATGAAAGAATTCTATCTTCTGCCTTGTCAAAGTCTACGTTCATTTCCAAAGCAAGTGAGGCCGAGGAAGGAAGGACGAGAACGACGAACTTGGAACCCTCTTCTTCCTTTTCTTCCTCACCTCCTTCATCCTCTCTCTGGCCTTGTTGGGTGCAGATGCTGCACAAAGAAGATAGCACCATGAGAGAGTTAAGAGGAACGAGGACTCGTGAAGCTCATCATCGCCGGTCACTTCCTCGCCTCGCCGTACGTCGCCGCCAGCGATCGTCAGCTCCTCCGACCACCACCCACCGCAAGGACTGTCGTCGGGCAACGCCCATCCACCCTCGGGCTCGGGAATCGAGCCACTATCGAGCCAAATGAGCCATGGGCTCGAGTGAAGGTATATACGATCGAAATTAATTAGCGGGTTGATTGCGAAGCCACCGTAAGAGCCTTTCGGTTCCGCTTTGCTAATTAAATTTATGGTTTTTATAATCTTGACGTTGATATGGTCCCACAGGTTCAAACCGCTTGAGAAACGGACGCCCAGATCTTCCGTTATAGCGAAGACAAGTTTTGGTTACTGATTGGCAAGTAAAGGAATTCGGATAATTACTCAGGATTCGTTGTTAATCCGTTTGATCCGAGATTTGGTAATCTTTAAGAACTGTTGCTAATGAATAATTTTTATTCAAAAAATTGTTTCAAAAGTGAAGCGGATAATTAGTTATAATTCCGCCAAGATGGCTCCTTGAAGCATGATAACTAAGGATTTATTATATATCGATATTCGGAAATTAAATCGTTTATCAATTAGGAAGTTGTAGAAGCTGAGTATACAACTAAGAAGTATTTTCTGTGAGCTCATTGCTGAGAAATTCTTTTGTTATATTTGTCAGAAGGATGATAAAGATTATTGTTGGAATTGCTAAGGACGTTGAGCACGCCTTCTAAGGCAAGTGGACGATTCTCTCTTGTGTTATTGTTATTAAATGAGGAATTGGATCCCATTTAATATTTGCGTTGGGAACAACTTGTATGATTAATAAAATATGATAGGTTGTTATATTTGTTAGAAATAATGACCATGTTGTTTATTCAGTTTTGCGGTAGAACTGGATTTAGGTCCGTTATGGGTGACCTTGGATGATGTCTCACGCTGAGACATTATTATTGAATTAAGGTAGTTTCAGGGAGGGGAACGTGGTTCCATATCCTCTCTTTAAAACAGTATTGCATTAGGAGGGGCCTAATTCTAATGGTGGGTCATGACTCTTCCCCTGCTCTTCGTGTGAGAGGGATGATGCGCACTCTAGCTAAGTGCAAGTTTGGCACGGTGTAGTGTAGATGACAGGGTAATAGGCCTCTCTATCTCTACCTCACCATATGCAAATGAAAGATCAAGGATAGCTTAAGTCCTGTGATCTTGGTACAGGGTAGATGACCATAGATGAAATACTCCGATGATCTCTACAATACCAAAATATTTCGGCAGTAGTTCGAGCCGATTAAAAGCCACCAACTTGGTTGTGAAAAGTTTTGAAAGTAATATAATATAAGTGCGTTAGGCACATTAATATACATGAATGGTTCGTCCAGTCGGAAGGCCATTCTTGCTTCCGGTTATGAACGATTCTTAATCAAACTTTGATTAAGTTAATCTGAATAGTCGATGGAGGCTTTTCAAAATGTTATGTGATTAATATGAGTTTCCAACAATTGTTTATGCTTCTTAAAAGAAACCACAAGCGGTGGTGTTCTCTCTCTTGATTATGCGAGTCTCCTTCTTATTCTCTATAAGACTGCTAACTGTTGGATCATAATCCGAGTCTAATCGGATTTCGATGCCAATATGTTTAGTTACAACCATAAGAATCAAGTTAGATTCTCCGCTTGCTAGTCTATCATTAGACTAACACGTCCATCTTCTTTTCTTTTATATGGTCGGCTAGTGTCCACCATTGGTTTATGACACATCAGGTTCTTCTTGGAAGTTGATTCAAGAGGCGGATTCAGATGTTTGAAGCTCCAGAAGTTGAAGAAAGGTTTCCAATGGCTATATGATGTGTACCTGCCCTAGCCCTAGAGTCCCGAGACCGTGGAGACCCCCTTGGGCTAATCCGCAGCTCCATAGGACTCGTGCCAAGACCCGTGGTCCGCCTCACCATCGGCACCACGACCCCGACCGCTCGAGTCATGCCAGCGTCGGGCCAACCCGGCGTCGGCACATGAGGTTCTTGCGTCGCGCCTCTCGGACCGACGCACCAGCCCTCGGAACTGCCGAGTCCCACGTCCTCGGTACCGAGTCCCAAGTCTCGGTACCGCCCGCCATGCCAACGCCTTGGCCTTGTCGTGCCACGCCTAGCGTGTCGCGACAGCCCTTGCGCATGCGCTGGCACGCCGACGCCCTTGTCGCGCCGCGCCAGCCTTGTCACGGCCTTGTCGCGACACTCGCGACATGGCCACCGTGACCACTATCCGTTTTTACTACTTTTAGTATTATTTCCTTTCCGAACCTTTCTATTTATGTCATTTCTATTATTGTTTTGATTTATGGGCTTGGGCCTAACGTTGGGCCACTTGCATGTGTAACCCTAGTTAGCCCCCACGCCTCCTTAGGGTTTTCTAGGAGCTCCTCTATAAATAGGAGCCTCATCTCATTGTTTTAATTACGCTTTGTTTTGATTAATGTTATGCTGTCGAGATTTCTCCAGAACACTTCATAAAGGCGTCAACCCAATATTCTCTTCTCATCCCATATTCTTCCGATCTCCCTCAAAAGAGATCACCTTCTCATCCTTTCAATTCTCTTCTCACCAAAGTCTAGTCGATTCGACTCTAAAATCTATCCAACCATACGAGAGACGACCATTTACGAGTCCATCTTCGATCCTCTCGTGAATCTCCCAACGGGGTTCACATCAACTGGCATCAGAGCCTCGGATTGCGTAAGTCTTTCTCACCCATTTATCTCGTTTTTGCACGAAATTTTTTCTTTTTACCACAAATTTTCATTAGCTTCCGCCATCTCTACCATCACTCATTAGATCCATTGTTTTTGCTTCAAAAAAAATCCGAAAATCAAAAAAAAATTAGCCATTTCCCACGACTTGCACTTGTTTGGTCATTTTGCTTCAAGTCATTAGTATTTGCATGCTTAATTTCTTGCTTGTTTGATCGAAATTGTGTGTGTCGTGCATATCTTCTTGTTATTCTCGAGATTTGGTTGACAATTCACCATATCTTTGTGTTGCTATTGTGGGGCAAGATCTTGGAGGATAAAATCCACGAGAATCTTGTTAGTTGCCGATTTTTATTAAGAAAAAAACAATCTTTTGGAGGATAATAGCCAAAATAAGGTAATATCCTTCCAAATTAAAAAAAAATATCTTTGGAAGATAATAGCCAAAATAAGGTAATATCTTTCCATTTTATATAAAAAAAAACAAAAAAAAAGAAGAAAAGATCTCAAAGATCTTGTGGGGCACACAAGCCAAAATAAGGCAAGTGTTCCATATTTGTTAAGATTCCATTCGCCCCCCCCTCTCTCATACTATCTTATCATATCTTGCTAATTGATTTGCATATCTTTTAATTGCTTGATTTGCTAGACACAATCTCGCCTTCCCCTTTAGGCCGAGATCTCTTCTAATCTCTTCTTTCCTTTTTTTTTTCTCACGTGGTCTAGGCCTAACCCTAGTTGGCCGTCACTCCCCTTCTCTCCTTCTTCTTTGTGTGCTTACTTTTACTTGTTGCTTGTGACTTGCTTGTGTAAAGTCGAGACCTATAGCCTCCCAAACCCTTTCAAGCCTCTTGTTCTTGCAATTAAGAGTACTTGGGTGGTGAGTCTTACAAAGTCTCGACGTTTCTGTTTGCTTTGTTGCTTGTTGGACTTGTTACTCTTCTCTTTCCTCTCTTATGACAGGCATTCACCGACGACGCTTTGTCGGGTCTGACGATCCCGGAGCGTTTTTGGCATGGGCCAAGCACATGGCCACGTACTTCGGGCAACGAAACTACAACCACTACGAGCAATTTGACAGTGCGATTGGATGCTTCACCGGATATGCTCGAAGATGGTTTGCATGAGTACAAGAGGATAGATATTATCAACAACGGCGTCCTATAAAGACGTGGACCCACCTTTTACTCAAGATGGTTCCACATTTTCTCCCACATGTGAACGCCCTCTCCTTTAAAGACTCCATCCTTTGGCGCATGACCCAAGCGCAAGAGCTTTCTACAAGCCATTCGGCGGTCGCCCCCACGAGAGCGCCGATGGCCACGGGCCACATGACATCGTTACCCGTGGTCGAGGCCATTTGCGCGCCCGCTGAGCATGTTACAATGGCTTCCGAGCCAGCGGTCCCTCTTGCTCCTCCCATGGCCGAGGCACAGGTGCTCCTTCTCGAGGTTAGCAAAGAGAACGCGCCCTCCCTTCCTCCTACCGAGGCCGTCTTGGCACACACCGACTCCGTGGTTGACAGGTTAGTACCTCCACCTTTGTCCATTGATTTTCATACTAACTTGTTTCCCCTTGTGTGTTCTAGTGGATGTGTGCAGGATGACGCCGAAAGGCAACATGCCAATTCTACGGACACCGGCGCGATGCCGCCGACACCGACACATGACATGATGGGCGTTTCTGGGTCTTCCACAACTTCAACAGGCGTTTTTGATTCTTTTGGATCAGAAATTGTCATCAACACCGAATTCCCAGCAGAACGCTCCGCAAAATCGGACACCATGGGTCCAACGACGTTAGCTAATAAAACCGCGCAAAGTGCCGACGCAGATTTGGGAACATTGAGCCCTGTCTCGATCCAGCCACCTTTTCTCGGCGCTTATGGGGCGCATGGGTTCCAAAAGCAGGGATCTACAGGTCTACAAAGTTGGGACCCCGGTTCGTATCAGTTTTCGGACGATGACGAGCAACCCCACCTTGATTTGTTCCCGACACTACCACTTATAGGGAGTTTTCCTTGTCTTCCTTTTTGTACATTCTTGACAATTCCTTTTTGTAAAGGACCCTCTCTTTTCGATTGCATTTCTTTGTTTTTGCAGGTTTCTACGGATGTCAAGTGCCTTCCACTCCGACGCTCGACGCGAGGACGCGTCGAATCTAAGTGGGGGAGGATGATGTGTACCTACCCTAGCCCTAGAGTCCCGAGACCGTGGAGACCCCCTTGGGCTAATCCGCAGCTCCGTAGGACTCGTGCCAAGACCCGTGGTCCGCCTCACCATCGGCACCACGACCCCGACCGCTCGAGTCGTGCCAGCGCCGGGCCAACCCGGCGTCGGCACATGAGGTTCTTGCGTCGCGCCTCTCGGACCGACGCACCAGCCCTCGGAACTGCCGAGTCCCACGTCCTTAGTACCGAGTCCCAAGTCTTGGTACCGCCCGCCATGCCAACGCCTTGGCCTTGTCGTGCCACGCCTAGCGTGTCGCGACAGCCCTTGCGCATGCGCTGGCGCGCCGACGCCCTTGTCGCGCCGCGCCAGCCTTGTCTGTCGCGACACTCGCGACATGGCCACCGTGACCACTATCCGTTTTTACTACTTTTAGTATTATTTCCTTTCCGAACCTTTCTATTTATGTCATTTCTATTATTGTTTTGATTTATGGGCTTGGGCCTAACGTTGGGCCACTTGCATGTGTAACCCTAGTTAGCCCCCACGCCTCCTTAGGGTTTTCTAGGAGCTCCTCTATAAATAGGAGCCTTCTCTCATTGTTTTAATTACGCTTTGTTTTGATTAATGTTATGTTGTCGAGATTTCTCCAGAACACTTCATAAAGGCGTCAACCCAATATTCTCTTCTCATCCCATATTCTTTCGATCTCCCTCAAAAGAGATCACCTTCTCATCCTTTCAATTCTCTTCTCACCAAAGTCTAGTCGATTCGACTCTAAAATCTATCCAACCATACGAGAGACGACCATTTATGAGTCCATCTTCGATCCTCTCGTGAATCTCCCAACGGGGTTCACATCACTATACTTGAGTGAAGATCATGATTGAACTACTTCAAAGCGAAGCTGAGTTTCAGAAATAAGAACTCAAGGAAGACTTGATGAAGATTTTGTTTAAATAGAAGGTTGTTCTATTTATTTATTCTTTTAAGTTAAGGTTTGTATAAGACCTTTTACGTGTTTTTCCGCTGTAATATTCAACTTAAGTTTGTTAGGTTTTCAATTGGTTTCATTTACCTTGTTTGTAGTTTGTTCAGTCAGTTTAAAGCCTTGGGTAGTTTCGGTTTAGTCTTAATAGGGGTTACTGGCGGTAATATCTCCAGGGTAGGAAGGGGGTGTTACAATTATAGTTGGTCTTTCTAGGCTTTTGCTAACTAACACTAATTGAGTATATGTCCATTAGGTGGACTGCATCATGTACTACCAGTTTGTGTCTTTGTGACATGCATCATCTAATGATTCTAATTTCAAACATGAATTATCCACTAGATTCAGATTAAAAAGTGCTTCCGAAAAATGACAGTTATTTAGTTTACAATGAAGGGAAGTAAGTATGGCCTGCAATTTATTGCCAAAAGTTACTTATTTCTTCTTCCTGCAACTCTTTGTAGGGGGGCACACCATGATGAAGTTAAAGCTGCAACTCTTTCTGAAGTTCTAGGACAAATTTCTCCTTGCCCTCCTATATTAAGAGTGGATGTTGCCTCTTAACCCCCCTATGTGCTTTAATCTGAATGGTTTTTTGTAAAACATCTTTTTTGTAACATTGGAACTTGCTGACGTCTCTAGATATAGATATCAATTTGGTTTACTCACTTTATTGATTGTATTCTACAATCTTATATGTGTTTGTGCATTTTGTGTGCAGTTTTCATCTGTCCAAGTTAGGTGCCTGCAGAATTGTTGGTTAGAGAGGCTTAAAGAAAGTTTCATTTTCTTTTGTTTTGATGGATGTTTTAGTTTTTTTTTGACTTTGAATGCTACTGAGATCTTGATGCTTTTTCATTAGATGTTAAGATTATGACTTGAATTTTTGTTCTGCTCAGTTTTTAGCTTCTAAATTTTTTACTTGTAGCTCTTGATTGTAATAGGAACCGAACCAAATTTAGGAACAGAATCAACCAAAAAAAGGACTGTGACTAAGTTCGGTTAACCGAATTAACCGAAGTTAGGAACCGACTAAAGTTCGGGTACGGTTATTACGGTTCCTCACTAAAATTCGTAGGAACCGAACCAAACTAAAAAAAATATTTACCCTGCGGGTAGGCTAAGAAAACCCAAGAACCGAAGTATCCCAGCTCTACAACTAAGAATAGCAACATCTCTTGGACTAAGCATATACCTATCGATGAGGCTTTTGACAACAACAACACCAAAATAACACCTTGACAGGGTTTTCATCATTTTGGGGCAGGAGAATCAGTGGTGAGAGAGATAACCAATTAAATTGCAGGCTCTTGATATCGACGAGGAATTTAATGTTTTCAATTAAATTCATTTCTATTTATTTATGTGGAAAAAATTAATTCAAATTTTAATTAAAAATAACAAAAAGTATTTTATCTTTATCTTTTTTATCTATTTATAAAAAAATTAAATTAAATCAAATTAAATATCTATATAATTACTTGCCTAAATTAAATTTTTATAAAAAATTGTATTATCTTTTCCTTAGTTTCCTTTTTGGATTGTTTATGTAAGTATAGAAGATTTTTATCTTAAAAAAATTATATATATTTTTTATCTTTTCTTATTAATTTTTTTAACTTTTTATTGAAAAGATTTTTAAAGAATTGAATTTGATTAATTTTTTCTAAGAATTTACATTATTTTTGACTTTTTATTTATTTTTGTATATTTACTTGATAAATATCATAATTATAATATATCTAAAAATTGCTGAGTCGTATTCTTGCATGGCACGATGGGTACAACTAGTAAATATACTAAAGCGGTGGTTAAAATAATATATAAAATGGTCCCACATTGATACACATCATCTATCTTTTTAATATTAATTTAGTTGATTGAAATTTAATTAAAATATTTTTAGTTAATTATATTTTTGGATAGGAATTTTTTAGATAAGATATGTATAATTTTTTTAAATGTCTTTACCTATATTAACTTTTAATAATTATTTTTAAAAGTGATTTTTTTTCGTAGATAAGATACGTATAATTTTCTTGAAATATTTCTCATATATCAATTTACTTTAAATTTAAAAAATATAAATAAATAATATAATAATTTATAAAGCCCCATACAAGGTACGGGAACTAAGACTAGTTAATTAATTTACTATATACTAAATCAAAGATTAAAATAATATATAAAAAATGGTCTCACATTGAATCACATCATCTACCTTTTTTAAATCAATTTAATTAATTAATTACTATAGACTAGAGTGGAGGTTAAAATAATATATAAAGCAGTCCTATATTGAACCACATCATCTACTTAGGGATGACAATGGGGCGGGTTCGGGACAGGGAATATCCTCCCCTTATCCATCCCCATTTAGATACATGCTCCCCATACCTTTCCCATTACCCATCGGGGAATAAAATTTGTCCCCGTCCCCGTCGGGTCCCCATTCCCGTTGGGAATTCCTCATCCCCGCTTGATTTCCCCATTTATAATCCCTGTCGGGGATTCTCCATCCATGTTTGGTTTTCTCCATTTATAATCTCTATCGGGAACTCCTCATCCCCGTTTGATTTTCACCTTGTATAATCCCCACGAGTTACTCATTTTATTTTCCATTTACTTTCATGTACACTTTCCTCAAAAATTCTATTGATACATCATTTACAAAATTTACCAATTCAACTTATATAATTAACAAGCCTTTAACAAGAACTTCAAAAACAAATAAGACAATAATTTTGTAAATCCAATGATTTACATCTGAAAGTTGGGAGTAAATTGGACAAAGACAACGGGGCGGGCCCAGGATCGAGAGATGCCTATGGCTCTGATACCATATTAGCCCAGCGGGGTTCCATCCTAAAACCAATTGGCGATAGGAGGAGTAATCCGCTGAATTATATATTAGTCCAATTTACTCCCAACTTTCCGATGTGGGAAGGACATATTTTAACACATTCATACGTATCAAGTACATAATATAAGGATATACCCTCGGTGGGATTCCCCAATGGGTCCCCCAGCGGGGATTCCCCAATGGGGTCGGGGTCGGGTCGGGTGGTGGGGCGGAAACACCTATCCCTGTCCCCGTGCACATACCTTAGCGAGTAATTACTAATGCCCACATACTTGCCCCCATCCACACTTAAAATCCTCATCCCCATACCCGTAACAGTGAATCCCTACGAGTAATGAGGAATCCCGCCTCATTGCCATCCTTGATCTACCTTTTTTAAATTAGTTTGATTGGATTATTTTAATTAGTTGTATTTGTATATTAAAAAAATAATTAATATATTAGTTTTATTTTTGGATAGGATAGTTTTTTTAGATAAGATATGTAGAGTTTTTTAAGATATTCTTGTTAATATTAATTTTAAATTTATTTTTGGGAATGATAGTTTTTTGTAGATAAGATAAGATAGATTATTAAAAATATTCTTGCCTATATTAAATTTTAACAAATACAATAATGTAACATTAATGTAAAATGATTAGTGCTTTATCTACATTTTACTATAATTTTATAAAAATTCGTGCAGGCCGGGCACGGAAACTAATACTAGTTGGAAAATCTTTAATCTAGATTTAAGATCTAATGAGAATAACACCAATGTAAAATGAGAATAAATATGGACCCTTGAATTAAAGAAATCAAGGGTATAGATAAAGCACACTCCCTTAAAAATAAATTTGTCATTTGTCTATAAAAATAGAATTTCTCTTTCTTTTTTCCTCCTTCCTCCTCCCTCCTCCCTCCTTCCCTCCTTCCAACGCCCCACCACCATTTTTTTTGATTTTCTTCTTTTTCTCTCTCCATTTGAATGTAGTGATAATTTCCGACCACATTTGAGTTATTTTCTTCACGAATCTAAATAGTTTTTGTATTTCATAGAGTTTGAATGTCCAATTTGAATTTTTTTTGAATTGGTGGTTTTCAATTTATGTTTTTTTTTTATTTGGAGTTGTTTTAGCATGAATTGTATAGATTAAACAAAAAAATTTTGATTTGGAGGTTGATTCCCAGGTTGTTATCCAGCTTATTAATAAGCCACTCGACAGAGCTCATCCACTTTTTAGCCTGGTTGCTCAATGTCATGGCTTCATTTGTAGAGCTAGACTCGATTGTACGCCCAGTTTCGTCATATTTATCGCGAGGCTAATCGGGTTGTTGATGGTCTTGCTTCTTTAGCTTATTCCTTTCCTGTTGGATGCCATTTTTTGGACGATTCACCTATGTCTATTTCTTCTTTACTAGCTGATGATGTGAGGGGTTTAGCTACTCCCCGGATGATTCCTAATTAGCCTCGTTTTTTTATTTTAATCTAGCGCATAGTCGCCTCTTTCTGATCAAAATAAATAAACAAATAAATATATATTTTTTGGAATGCTTATGATTGGACAATTATTTAATTGTTAACGTACTAGATCATCAATTATTAGTCTATAAGTGAATAATTAACAAGACCTGCAGATCGAATGATAATAAAATTTTGATGGTGCAGAATGAAATCATATATATCATGTGACAAATGACAACAGTGCACAAATATATCCCACGCAAACAAGGTCGAACGATTGAACCCAAAGAATTGAAATGTCAAAATATATATGAAAGTGGAATTGTGGATCATGTTCATACGTACGTACATCGATCACATGATAAGCAGGCGACGACGTATGAACGAACGTGTTGGCTACAATTATACAAACCAAAACAAAATTATCCTGAAAAAAGGCAGAATATATGCATAATGCATTGTATCGATCATGCATGAATATTCATATATATGTGAATGTGGTACGTAATAAGTCTCCACGTCTCTTCTCTTCATTCTCTGACTTGCCACTTCTTATTGTAACATGGCCGCCGAGTTTTCAGGGAGGGATAGTATATATATATATATTTCAAACCCTCCAATTAATCTCACGCTATTACGCAACATTAATGCCCTTTGCAATTAATTAGTTAAGACGTTAACATGCATGCCGGCCGTATAGTACGTCTAATTAATTTAATTTCCCTAATATCTTGCGTATTTTAATATTGCATGTTTATATAATCACGGCCACGACTGTAGTTACATTTTTCCAACCCTATAGTTTGATTCCCCATTATAAGCTGCATATTGCTTGTTTAATTTTCACTTAATTTAAATTAGAAATATATATATATATATATATACATTTGGGAGGGAATTATATATATTCTTCCTGTGGGTAGTGTCGAAATTCTATGCATCTCCACATGGCACTAAATATAATATTATTTCAATTCGTTTCTCCAATAAACGATGCACATAGTATACCTATATTTTAATATTTAATCATTTATTTATTATTAAAGAGAATTATCCCTTACATAATTAGTTACTACTATTATATAGAAATTTCAGTTAATCGATCAACGGATTAGCAAAACTCACATGGTCCATGTTGCTTCCTTTTAGCCGCCTCCCGGGCTTTCCGTGTTTCATACTATTATATGTAAGAAGATGATTAGGGGACGTTGTGGAACATACATGAATAAAGGATTCATACATGTATTTGGAGAATTAATGATACTTTCAAAGAAAGATGTATTAAGAAACTGGTACACTTTTTGAATATTAATTAGTGAAATTGAATACAGAAAACACTACCAGATCGAACGTAAAAATAAATGTATGGATCGGACTTGAATGAAGTATACAATGCTCTAGCCTTGTATATACCTCTCCGATCCTTTTGGCTATTAACACGACTCTTTGCATGCTACATTTTAATTATAGGAGCGCTGAAGCCAGTTAGCTTAGCGCCCATACTTCGATCATATTGAAATTTTACAATGTTCATATTTGAAGCATTGCTAAATGTACATTTGTACGTAGTCTACATTAATTCATTGGCGCTGTACTTAAATGCTTATAAGAATGTAGGAGTATGATTAACTACCGATAAGTGAATATTCAAGTATTAAGATTTTGAGGTAGTTTGAAAAAGGCAGATTAGTTGTGTAATTAATAACTCATGATCTTCTTTCGGCTCACACCCGCATCACATGGACCGATAGATATAAGATATTGGTGATCAAACTCTTAATCCACAAGTAAAGCATAACCATTACTGCTATTCAATCATAATTTTTTACGATTTGGAAACCATTTGTGTTCAGACTTTGAAATTCGATTTTATGATTCAAGTACTCATAGAATGTGAAAGATAAAAACAGAGGAGACGAAACTCATCATTCTTTCATTGATTACAGAATGAGATACAAGAAGGCTTTTATACAAGTACTTGATGTCGGTTGTTTACTATATATATCACTAGTCTTACCCCTCGAGTTGGAGATTGATTCATTATAATGAATTAAATCCAATTTACGTTTTTGTTGGAGTTAGCGATCACGTAAAATATAATCGTTAAATCTGCAGAATGGTGCAATGCTACCTCAGTCAACTCCTTCCCATTATCATTAATTGATCAACTCAATGGTAAGGTTCTTGATTATTCTCACTTTGATGGAATGATGGAAGTACTTAATACACCAGTCTTGGAACTTTAACTAGTGTAACTTAGCATTCTACTCAAGCATTGTGTTTCTCGCAACAATAGCTTGCTTAAGACTTCTCAGAACTGACTCTTCTATTTAGATCGGTGGTGTCACACGTTTAATTATTTTAAATCTCATTATGAACTACATCAAGATCAGCATACAAGTTTTTCACAACTTCGACATCCTTCTGATCAAGAGTGCCTTGTTGGAGTGTTTTAAATGGGATTTTGAGTTGCTTCAAATTTGAGATGATGACGTATAGTTTAACTCCTCTAACTTGCCCTCCTCAGATTCTACCAATCGTATTAAGGAAGTTAGGGTGAGTCGCCCAAACGATATTGAAGTGAAAGGGGAGCTTCTTACTAGCTTGTCTGTTTTTGATGAATAAAGACAAAATGGTCGGGGAATGATCTAAGCATTGAGCATTCCCAAAGTGTACAGTGTTGGATCGACGTTGTAAAACCAGATCTAGTCTCTAATCGCACACACACAAGCAAGATCGAACCGAGAAAGCATAAAGACAAGGGACACAGAGAATGGTTACGTGGTTCGGTGTTAAAACCTACGTCCGCGGAGTCTCAGTGGGGAGACCCTTCCCAATCCACTATCAAAGCTTTCAAGAATGGTTACACAACTACAACAATTCGGCAAACCAAAAGATCAAGCTAGAACCCTAAGACAAACACACAGAAAGAACCAAACAAGGCAATAAGAAGCAAAGGAAGAAGATCTAGGGTTTCGGCCCCCCAGAGGTTGACGAAGCTTTGAGCTAAAGCTTCGACGAAAGCTTCCGACGTCTTCTCCGGCAAGAGGATCGTCCCTTCACTCTCTCTCTTCAACACCAGCGTCGCACTTTCTCTTTTTCCTCTCTCTCTCTCTCTTTCTCAGATCTGGATCTAGGGTTTGGAATGCGGCGAATGAGCTCTCGCGAGCTCAAGAGGAGCTTTTATAGTGAGCTCTAGAAGCTTCTCAGGATCGAGCTCAAAAACGCGTCGTTCAACTAAAGACGAGCTTCAGCATTTGAGATGGCTGGCTCTCTGGTTTTGGGCCAAGCGAAGATTGGGCCGAGCTCCAAGAATTCAACATAAGCTCGTTTCAGCTTTGACCCGGTTAATGCCTCCAAACCGATAAACCGGGGTGGCATTTGTTTAATCCGGTTCATAGCTTAATCAAGATCAATTATTATTCTTGAACCCGGTTCTCGATTCTTAAGGTCTACCATGAATTTATTATAGTGTGCCATACCAGATTCTATGTCACCTAAATACTTAAACTTGGATTTATCAAGCTTAACAAATGCTCTCCTAAACCAAGTTTTGAGTTTTTAGGAAGAAAGTTATTTAATAGTGGATCAGTTAGGATTTCCCTCCATCATTGACTCATCCCCACATCTCAAGTTACATCATCGATGTGGAGAGCTGCCCTGCAAAACAGAAACTTGTTAGAAGGAACAATTTTTGTTCCAAAATCAGCAGGGTTCACATCTCCGAGGATTTTCTTCACAGAAATTTCTTGTTCCTCTACTTGTTGTCGAATATAATGGAATCGGACATCAATATGCTTTGTTCTCTCATGCAGGACTGGGTCCTTGCATAAGTACAATGCACTTTGATTGTCCATGTTCAGTATAGGCAAGTATTTCTTGCCTTCAATCTCAAACAATATTCCCTTCATCCATGTAGCTTCTTTTGAAGCCTCAGTTGCAGCAATGTACTCTGCTTCAGTTGAAGACAGAGCAACAATGGGCTGCTGTTGTGACTTCCAGGAAATACAATTCCCTGCCCAAGTATAAAAGTAGGCAGTAGTTGATTTCCTGTTGTCCTTATTGCTAGCATAGTCCGAGTCAACATAACCTTGTAGGTCAGTCCTCGGCTTATGCTTAGCATATACAAGTCCAATATTTACAGTCCCTGTTACATACTTCAAAAGGTATTTCATGGTTGCCCAGTGTTTTTCTCCTGGGTTAGACATGTATCTACTTAATACAGAAATAGCAAAAGCTAGATCAGGCCTAGTACATAACATGGAGTACATAATGGAACCAACTGCTACATCATAGGGAACATTCTCCATCTTCTTCTTGTCAGCTTCAGAAACAGGACAATCCTTCTTGGAGAGCTTTAAGTGCCCTCCTAATGGTATTGGAGATGGCTTGGATCCTTTCATAGCAAACTTGTCTAATACCTTATACAAATAGTCAGTTTGAGACAAGTATATGGTTTTCTTAGGTCTGTTCCTAATGATTTTTACTCCTAAAATCTTTTGTGCAGGACCCAAGTCTTTCATATCAAAGTTATTTTTAAGATCATGCTTATCCCCAGTAATAGCAGCCTTAGAGCTACTAATTAGTAGTATATCATCTACATACAATAATACATACAAGGGTGTCTTAGTCTTCACATTTTTAAAGTACAGACAAGAGTCATATTTACTCCTAGTGAAGTTCATTTTAAGCATGCAGGAGTCAAATTTCTTGTTCCATTGTCTGGGAGATTGTTTCAACCCATATATGGACTTCTTAAGTAAACAAGCATGCTCAGGTTTGTTTTTATCAACAAAGCCCTTAGGCTGGCGCATGTAAATAGTTTCAATCAAGTCACCATGTAAAAATGCAGTCTTAACATCCATTTGTTCAAGTTCCCAATCATAAACTGCAGTCATAGCCAGAAGAAGTCTCATAGTCTTGTATTTAACTACAGGTGAGAATATGCCATTGTAATCTATTCCTTCTTTCTGTGTAAAGCCCTTGGCTACTAGCCTAGCCTTATACCTAGGAGGGTCAGTGACACTAGCTCCTTCTTTCAACTTATAAATCCATTTACAGTCTATTAATTTTATCTTATCAGGTTTGGGAACTAGAATCCAGGTTTTATTTACATATATTGATTGAATTTCTTCATGCATTGCCTTAAGCCAATCATTAGCATGAGCACATTTAATTGCTTGTTCATAAGAGTCTGGAACAGTATTTCTAACAACCTCAGCAACTAAGAAGGCAAACTCAACAATTTTAGAGTAATTCTGATATAGTTGAGTATATTCATGCAAGTTCACAAATTCAGCAAATCTGGTATTAGGGATCCTAACTCTAGGTTCCCTATCTCTAGCAAGTTGATAATCAGCCAAGTCATTTAGAGGGGGAGGTTCATGCAAGATATGTTCAGGTATAGCAACATTATTATCATGCATATCCACTTCATCATCATGCAACTCAGGCAAATCATTACTAGAACTTGAGCTAGAGGGATCAGAATTACTTACTGCCCCACCTAATTGGTGAGGTTGCAGAACTGCATCATCTGAATGCTCTTCAGTTTGGTTGTTATTGCTTTCACTTTCTTCTTGGAAAGCTCTGGAGGAGTGGCCAATGTCAAAGTCTTCATCATCCTCCAGATCATCTTGTTCTTCAAAGAATGTGCCATTATTTACTTTAGGGTCTGATGGGGTACCTGTTTTCTCAATCACTGGTGTTAGAATTGACTTGAAATGAAAATCTTTTTCATTAAAAGTGATAGACCTGGAAGTTATTACCTTATAACCTCTTGGTTGAATAAGTAACAACTTATAACTTTTAGTTCCCTCAGGATATCCCAGCATTGCACACTTTAGGGCCCTGGGCTGCAATTTACCCTGTGATATTTGGGCATATGCAGTGCATCCAAAAGGCCTTAAGTGTGAGATGTCTGGTATTTTACCAGTCCACATTTCCTGGGGTGTTTTAAACCCTATTGCAGAGCATGGTGATCTATTTATAAGGTAAGAGGCTGTCATCACAGCCTCTCCCCATAGGGAACTTTTCATCCCTGCACTGAAGAGCATACACCTAGCTTTTTCAAGTAGGGTTCTGTTCATTCTCTCAGCAGTACCATTCTGTTGAGGTGTGCCTGGGACAGTCAGGTGTCTTTTAACACCATGTAATTTACAGAAATCATTAAAGGCATGGTTACAAAACTCTAATCCATTATTAGTCTTAAGGCATTTCAATTTAAAATCTGATTGACTTTCTACCATTATCTTCCAGTTTTTGAAATTCTCAAAAGCTTCATCTTTGGTTTTTAGAAGGTAAACCCACACTTTCCTTGAGTAGTGATCAATCAGAGATAGAAAATATTTTCTACCTCCAATTGTCTCTACTTGTGCAGGCCCCCAGAGATCTGAATGAACATACTCCAGGGGCTTGCTTGCAATGTAGGTTGACCTGCTAAAACTGTGAGCAACCTTTTTTCCTAAGATACAATCCTCACAGAAATCAATCAAGTCAGGTTTATTAGATATCATGCCAAGTTTGAATAGGTGATGTAACCCTTTATTTCCTATATGCCCCATCCTATCATGCCAAATTTTAGAAGTATTTTGATTTTCAGATTGTATTTTACCCTTAGAGACATTCAGTTCAGGAGTAGCTATAACATAGTACAACCCTTCTTTCTTGATGCTCCTAATAAGGACATTTTTATTTCTAATAACATCTCTTATTCCTCCTGAGGTAACAATCTGACAACCTAAATCATCTAAGACAGACTCAGATAGCAAATTTCTCCTAAGATCAGGAACCCACCTGACCTTCTGGAGGACCCTTACCTTACCATCAAACATCCTCAATGGAACTGTACCTGTGCCTTTGATCTTAAGAGATGTATGATCTCCTAGCATGACTACACCACCATCAGATTCAGTTAATTCACTAAAATAATGTCTATGAGGTGTGGCATGCAAAGTGCATCCTGAGTCTAAAATCCAGTCATCACTAACAATAGAATCATGCATATTAATCAGGTTATCAGCATGATGGGTGCACATTAACAGTTCAAAGAAATATTGAGGACAGTATTCAAACACATTAGAAGAACCATTATTGTCTTTTTCTTTATTCTTGTCATCCTTTTTCTTCTTGGTACAGTCTGTTGAGTAATGCCCTATAACACCACAGTAATAACATTTTACTGTAGACATACCCTTTTTAGAAGAATTGCTATCATTAGACTTATTTTTCTTCTTTTTCTGCCTATTGTTCTTGCCTTTTCCTTTAGTAAACATAACCTCATTCTTAGACTCAGTTTTCTGCTCATTTTTAGAACCATTTTTATTCTTGAAAACTTTCAAGGAGTCATTTTTCTGGGTTAGGTACTCTACTATTCTCTCAACTGTAAGGTCATCCCTAGCAAACTGTACAACATCTTTAAGGACATCAAATTGGCTAGGGATTGCATTTAACAGGATTCCTACTTTGTAACTTTCTTTTACTTTTTCATCACACCTTTCCAGATCATGAGTCATCTTAAGAAATTTATCAAGATTTTCATGCAAGGTGAGATTAGTATCCATCCTGAAATTAAACAACTTACAGATCGTAGAGATGAGGCTAGGCAAGGATTTTGTCTGATAAATGGTGTCAAGAGCTTCCCACAGAGGTTTAGGTTCAGTGTGATTCACCACCTGTCTTGCTACTTCATCAGTTAAGCGTAGCATGATCTCAGCATGAGCCTGGTCTTTCAACTCTTGCCTCCTTGCAACAGAGAGCTCAGCTGGCCAGGTGTCTGTTATGGCCCCATAACATTTCTCTTTAGTTAATATGGCCTTCATTTTCACCTTCCACATGGCATAATCCATGTGTCCATCATAGGGTCTTATCCTGTACTGTTCTGACATCTTTGGTACCTGATAATCACAAGCAAGCCTTAGTCAACAGTAATGGAACGAAGGTGAAAGAAAAACAGATTTAAACCAAGACACAACCTAAGAACACAAGAAGAACTCTAAACTTGACTCAAGAGGTATCAAAAAACAAAGGAAAAACTCAGAAAAGACGGTGTAGGAACCGACAGTGGGATTGAACCAACATAAGTTGTTACCCTTCTATCAAGATTCCCCTGCCTCGACCCAAAGGCCTACTACAGTGACTAAGAGACTCAGAAATAGCGGAAGCAAACACACAGGAACTCTCTGGTACCACTTTGTAAAACCAGATCTAGTCTCTAATCGCACACACACAAGCAAGATCGAACCGAGAAAGCATAAAGACAAGGGACACAGAGAATGGTTACGCGGTTCGGTGTTAAAACCTACGTCCGCGGAGTCTCAGTGGGGAGACCCTTCCCAATCCACTATCAAAGCTTTCAAGAATGGTTACACAACTACAACAATTCGGCAAACCAAAAGATCAAGCTAGAACCCTAAGACAAACACATAGAAAGAACCAAACAAGGCAATAAGAAGCAAAGGAAGAAGATCTAGGGTTTCGGCCCCCCAGAGGCTGACGAAGCTTTGAGCTAAAGCTTCGACGAAAGCTTCCGACGTCTTCTCCGGCAAGAGGATCGTCCCTTCACTCTCTCTCTTCAACACCGGCGTCGCACTTTCTCTTTTTCCTCTCGCTCACTCTCTTTCTCAGATCTGGATCTAGGGTTTGGAATGCGGCGAATGAGCTCTCGCGAGCTCAAGAGGAGCTTTTATAGTGAGCTCCAGAAGCTTCTCAGGATCGAGCTCAAAAACGCGTCGTTCAACTAAAGACGAGCTTCAGCATTTGAGATGGGCTGGCTCTCTGGTTTTGGGCCAAGCGAAGATTGGGCCGAGCTCCAAGAATTCAACATAAGCTCGTTTCAGCTTTGACCCGGTTAATGCCTCCAAACCGGTAAACCGGGGTGGCATTTGTTTAATCCGGTTCATAGCTTAATCAAGCTCAATTATTATTCTTGAACCCGGTTCTCGATTCTTAAGGTCTACCATGAATTTATTATAGTGTGCCATACCAGATTCTATGTCACCTAAATACTTAAACTTGGATTTATCAAGCTTAACAGACGTGCTTTAGCAGGAGCTTGGGAACTAGCGGTTAGGCTGTTCCCAAGGTAGCGGAAGTAAAATAATCGTAAGTAAAACGGAATGTAAAAGACACAGTTCCTTTATAAAGGAACCTCACGACAACCAACTAGTTGTGTGGGTAAACCTCTACCTCCGCTTGGAGGATTTTGAACGATCTACTTGTTTTATTGATTGTTCCCTAGTTACAACAGACAAGACTTACACGTCTCTGTTCCTAACAATTCTTCCTAACTCGATCTAGCAACACTATCAAGTCTTCTCAACCTAGTTCCTAAGCGAACAACTCAACTAAACACAAGATAAATCAAACATTACACCTTTGAGCTCACTGTCACAGTTCTCTAACTCCTGGGAACTCGGATTCGCCGTCGCGAAGATCGAACACTCGTCGTCGGAGACTTCTCTTCACTTGTACGTCTCTCTTTCTTGTTTGTATGAGGATGTGAATTCTAGGAGAAGTACTTATTCCAAGCACTATTCATTTCGCTTTATACTCTTTTGAACTTGGGCTGCAATCTTCATTTTTATGTTGTCCAAAATGCCATTTGTCTTGCATGCCAAGTTTGCAATCTTCACATGTGATTTGATTTGAATTTAGGCAGAATACATATACGCCCCCCTGACCTTTGACCAATTGGTCACATTGACACCCCATCTTTGAAAATGTTCGATTGAATACCTAAACTTGCATATTGTGACCAATCGAACACCTGTTTGTTGATAAATATTTGCGTGTAATGCACGCGTGATGACATGTAAAAAATTAATGCCACATCAACTACTTAAATGCAAAACTTGTACAGTTGTACACCACATGTCCAAAGACGTGGAATTTTTTGCCAAGTAATAAAAAAAGAAAAAAAGAAAAAAAAGGCCTTAATCTTTAGATCTGGATATGACCCACTCATCAACTTTCTCTTTTTCCTTCGTACACAGCAAGAGAAGGGGTATCTCCGGCGGTGACTACTGTACCATACCCTCCTTTGTCCTCCTCCTTCCTAACTAATTCTTAACTAGATACAAGACCACCGAAAACAGGGCGATGAACACGGCGGTGGTGCGTGCTATTGCACCAAATTTTGCCAAATTTTTAGATCTGGAACTTTTTTTGCTAGATCTGAAATTTTTTTGCCAAATCTTTTTTCTCCTTAAGTTCTATATCAGATCCGAAATTTTCTTTAACAAATTCTATAATAGATCTAAAATTTTGTTCTTAAGGAGACGAGGCAGTTGTCGATTTGGCGGTGGTTGGTTGTCGGTGGTTGTCGGGGTTACAGCCATGGAAGCTTGGAAACTTATGATAGTAAAGATGGAGATAATAAATTAAAATAAAATTTTTGAAATTTAAAAAAATTTGGGGATTCTTTGTAAATTGGTTTTGAATCTTTTGATCGAGTGTGTGCTGTAAATTGTAAATTGGGTGTCTTAACAAAGGAGGAAGAAGAAAGAAAGAAGAAAAAGAAAAGAAGAAAAGGAAAAAGAAAAAAGAAAAAAAAGGAAAAAAAAGGAAAAAAAAGAAAGAATTAGTGCTAAGTATAATTGACACATCATGTTATTTTTGACACTTACTCCTCTTAAGAGAGTGTGTTACACGTAAATAGCCACATCAGCAAACAGGTAACTAATAGGTCTCAATTTACAAGTTTATGTATTCAATCGAACATTTTCAAAGGTGGCGTGTTAAAGTGACTAATTGGTTAAAGGTCAGGGGGTCGTATATGTATTCTGCCTTTGAATTTAGTCAACTTCAAATGTCAATCGGGTTGTTGGATTACTCGTCCCAGCCTGAGGAACAGACTGTGCCTTCGTTCTGTCCAAGATAGGACCTCGCGATTCGTGTTGCACTGTCTGTTGCCACATGTGAGTTCCCATATGTGGGGAACGACTCTCTTTTGAGTTCCCTTGATGGGATCGAACTTGCTATCGTGTATTTCTGTGTTCCTTTTGCATCCCCTTCTTGGAGAATCTTTGTCAAATCTGGTGTTCCCTTGAAATACTTGAATGTAAAGCGTTAGTTCTCATATGACGTTGTCATTATCAAAACTGGAGACAAGCATCATTGTTCGGATGTTTGAAACCAGAGTTCGCAATACCGTCCCAACATACAGTATAATGGATGTAGGGGAGCAATCGAGTCATTCACTGTTCAGAATGATTCTATCAAAGTTGCACATAATCTTGGTCCATGCCATCTTTGTGCGTGTTGGACCAAGTGAAGAAGGCCCTAGTAGCGGGAAGATCAATCAAGCTAGCTTTTATAAGACAATTATTTAGATCTTATGGAACATGAGGATAGCTTCTCGACTTAAAAAAAGTTTCACAAAAATCTGTAATGGCATGGAAGTCACCCAAGGCGATCCATAGTAGTTGAGCATTGCTGAGTTGGCTTCTCTTGAATTGAGAGGATGGTTTGAAGCATAGACAAAACAGGCCATGAACTTGTTTGGAATCAAGGGGAGGAGATCGATCAAAACTTGTAATACCTAGGGTGTGCATGCCATGGACCAAGCGGTGGGTTGGGTAGGCCCAATCCACCCTAAAAAATAAAAAAAAAATAAAAAAATAGGGTAAATTAAATAATAAAAAATAAGGTTAATTTAGTAGTAAATTATTTAAATTAAGTTAATTTAGTCTACCCAAAATTTTTTAATGATAATTAACCCACCCTAATAATTTAAAATCCTGGATCCATCTCTGAAGGTGTGTACGTCAAACATAATGCTTTCGACTATTATATAGTATGCTTCCAAAAAAACCCAAATTCTACCACTTGTACTGGTGCAATTTGTAATTCCCTACCATCCTTTTTTAGTATTTTGAAACTTTTTCTACTTTATCTCTTCTTACTCTTATTTTCAAAAGTGTCAGCATATCAACTCTATTCCTTCGAGCAATTATTTACAAAAGTATTTTTGAAGTTAATTGATAGGAATTTTTGAAAATTGTTAATATTTTAAAAACAGCTATTTTCAAATTAATTACGCGTTAACGGGTCGAACTGTGGCCCGACCCGTAAAATGAGTAACCCGGCCGTAAATCGGATTACGAGTTAAGTTTATTTTTTCACGGGTCAAGTTGACCCATTGGACAACCCTAACAATCAATCGACAATATTTAATGTTGTGAGAAACTTTTGGACCATCCAAATCATGGACTTTTTTTGGTCAAAATTATATTATGGATCTTATTGAATCATTAAAAATGGAAAAGAAAAACAAGAGTCGTATACTTGAGGACCAAGATGGAAGGGTAATGTTACTTTTGCTGAAAATTTTTGGCCAATCACCAATCTCTCCTCCTTCCAACAAATTAAATCAAAACCCTATAAATACCTCTCAACTCAACTCCCAAGGCTTCATCATTTCCCACACACCACCACTTCAACTCCCCCCCACCTCACCACGTTCTTCCCAAAATGAAAACCACCCTCCACATCCCCCTCCTCACTCTCCTCCTCCTCCTCCCTTCGCCCGCCACCGCCGGCGTCGCCACATTCAACGTGGCCAACCTGGGCGCCAAGCCCGACGGCCGGACCGACGCCACCAAGGCCTTCACTACCGCCTGGGCCAAGGCCTGCGCCTCCACGGGCTCCTCGGTCGTCTACGTCCCCCTCGGCCGCTACCTCATCCGAAACGCCGTCGTTTTCAACGGCGACTATTGCAAGAGCCGCTCCATCAACTTCAAAATCCTCGGCACTCTTGTGGCCCCCGCCGACTACCGTGTCCTTAGTAAAGCCAACACCTGGCTGTCGTTTGTCAATGTCGCCGGCGTTTCCATCTCCGGCGGTACCATTGACGGTCAGGGCTCCGGCCTCTGGGCTTGTAAGGCCGCCGGTCACGGTGGTTGCCCCGAGGGCCTCACGGTGAGTACTAATATTATAACTAAATTATATAGTAATAAAATTTGCAACGGATCCATATATGAATATAAAAAACGACTACCAATGTAACATGATCGATCTCGATGACTCGATCTATTCTTTTTCCGGCTAATAAACAAATTCACATTGACTTTTATCAACGAGTCAAATTTAATACTCCATATAACAAATCGATCAGTTATGAGCCTATCCGGCGTTCGGAAGCTAAAACGTTACAAATTGCAGAATCTGGCATTCACGAATTCCAAGAACATTGCGATTAAAGGGCTGAGATCGATCAACAGCCAGTTGTACCATATAGTGCTTAACGGCTGCAATAACGTGAAGATCCAAGGAGTAACGGTAACGGCACCAGGCAACAGCCCCAACACCGACGGAATTCACGTACAATACTCCACCAGCGTTACAATCCTCAACACCAAGATCGGCACCGGTGACGACTGTGTCTCCATCGGCGCTGCCACCACCAATCTCTGGATCCAGGGCGTCACTTGTGGGCCCGGCCACGGCGTCAGGTACCAATTTTCTCAATCGGTCACATGACTCACATTTAAATCATAAAATTGATTTGAGAATTTATGTTATACTGTACTATAGTATTGGGAGCCTGGGAAAAGAGACAAAGGAACCTGGCGTGCAGAACGTGACGGTCACAACCTCCACATTCACTGGAACTGAGAACGGCGTGAGGATCAAGACTTGGGGACGACCCAGCAACGGCTTCGTTAATAAAGTTGTGTTCCAGCATTTAACCATGGTCAACGTTCAGAACCCCATTATCATTGACCAGAATTACTGTCCAGACAACAAAGGTTGCCCCGGGAAGGTAAGATACACATTTCAAATCAAAGAATTTTGAATTATAATGCTGTGTGTTTTGACTAGTGAATAATTCGGGAATTATACGGGACAGGTATCCGGGGTAAAAATACGGGACGTGACGTACCAAGACATACACGGATCGTCGGCGACTCCGGTGGCGGTGAATTTCGGTTGTAGCTCAAAGAATCCGTGTCAGGGAATAAGGTTGGAGAACGTCAGGCTGACGTATAACGTCAAGGAGCAGGCATCGGCGTCGTGCGCGTATGCGGCCGGGACCACCTCCGGGTTTGTTGTGCCCAGGAGCTGCTTGTAGCGGCGTTACTTAGTTTGCTACGCTGTATGTATCCTACGGTATTTTTTTAATTGGAGGCCCATTTGTTATGGGCCGATAAAAGTGTGGTATATATAGGGGTGAAGGGTTGTTGGGTCTATGATTTGGAATTGAGCTTAATTTTGGGCCCTGTTTGAAATCAGCGTGGTGCGGTGCCAGACCCTTTCTGTATTGGTGTTTGGATGCATGCGTTTGTCTGGTCATATGTAACGGATTGTTTATCATTTATCAAGTTAATATAGAGTATGAATTTATGATATCCATATATGCTTTTCTTGTTCCTTGTCACTCCTTGGATTTGGAAATCTGGGTACAACTTCATACCAAAGCCCAATTTCATCCGGTAGCAAAACTGTTGGACCTTTATATTTGTGCCCTCCTATAGTTCCATGTAAATAGAAAGTTAAAGTTGGTAGCAAAGATGGAGATCGAAAACATTGACCAAAATGGAAAGAGGTTAAGCTAACATCGGTTGAAAAGTGAGAGGTCTTTGGTCCGGTAGTTTGTACACCAAATAGTGTGAAATCAGTCAGCTATAACTATAAATGGGCCTTCGTATGCAAACGAAACGATAAAAATGAAATTGTTAGATAAAGCAAGACTTGAAGCACGATGATTTTTTCAAATCCCTGAAATTGATTATGAAGAAACATATTCTCTAGTAGTCGATACAACTACATTGAGATCCCTAATTGGCCTGAATGTCTTTGGAATTTTGCAAATGTGCCTTATGGATGTATTTATATGGATCACTTGATACATGAGAGACCCTGAAGGACTCGGGTTGCTTGAAGTTAGGCTTTAATCGAACTGAGACGAGCTGAACTTTGAATTGCTCAAGCTCGCCCTAGTTAAAAATAAACGAGCTCGAACGCTAGCATGGTTCGAGCTCAAAATCTTGTTTGTGTTTGATTTATTTAAATGCTCACTGAGCTCAAGCTTAGCTTGTGAGGCTCACATTTAGCTACTTTCTTCGTGAGACAATTTTGCGAATAAATCGTTTAATTGATCATCTATACAAGCAAATTAAATTAAAAATTAAACTATATAGTTTGAGAGAAACCGCTAGAACTATGTACTTGTACTTAAACTATATATTATATATAAATAACATATATTGGAGCTTATTTATGAATATATAATCTAATTTGTTATGAACGTAATAGTGAGTTTACTAATGAGTATATAACCGAGTTTCCTCATGAACAAACGTGTTGAGTTTTTTGTGCACACGCTTAGTTCTTTTATCTTTCGAGCCTTAAAATTATGTTCAAGCGATCCAAACACAAACAAGACTTATCCGAGCCGAACACCGAATAGCTCATGAACGACTCTATTCATTACAATCCTACTCGAGGTCAATAGTTGTGGACCTCGAGAAATGTTTTCCATAGATCGAGAAGGTTGTTGTATGGATTAAAACAACCTAGGCGAATGTGGTACAATTGCCTCAGTGAGTACCTTATGAAAGAGGGATACAAGACCAACACCATTTGTCCATGTGTTTTCATCAAACGATTCGAAAAGAGATCTGCTATTATCGTAGTTTATGTTGACAATTTAAACATTGTCATAACATCAAATGAACTTCAAGATGGTATTTAATGAAAGAATTCGAAATGAAAGATCCCAGACAAACAAAGCTCTATCTTGGCTTACAAATTGAGCAACTAAAAGATGAGATTTTTATCCATCAGTCTACAAATTCTTAAAAGATTTTACATGGACAAAACATACCCTTTGAGCTCTCCTTTGGAAGTTTGATCCCTCAATGTAGAAAATGATCAATTTGAGCTATAACATACTTAAATAACAATACAAGACCAAATATTGCTTTTTGCAGTAAATTTATTGTACAAGTATAGCAATACACCCACATGGAGGCACTAGAACGGGATCAAACATATATTTCGCTATCTCCGAGGAACACATGATCTTGGGTTGTATTATTGTAGCAAAAGAGATGCGACTTTAATTAGATATGCAGATGCGGTGTACTTGTCTGACCCACACAAAGCCAAATCACAAAATGGTTATGTGTTCACATATGGAGGTATTGTCATCTATCAAAGATCAACAAAGCAAACAGTGACTGTCACATCATCAATTCAAGAAGAACTAAGTGCTTTGTATGAGGCAGGAAGAGAGTGTGTGTCCCGACAGGAAATGATTCATTTCATCTAGAAAAACTCAGCATGCGTTACTCAGATGAAAAAAGGGCTACATCAAAGGAGATCGCACAAAGCGTATATCTCCAAAATTCTTATCTACTCGTGAATTGAAAGAAGTTGGTGAAGTGGACATCCAAAAAATTCGGTCGAATTATAATTTGGTTGACTTGCTTACAAAGTCTTTACTTCCCAAGAAGGTTGGAGAAATGCTATCTAAAATTAGAAAGTGCAAACTTCGAAACATACATTGAACTCAGGGGGAATCATATGCACTACACTTTTTTTTTCTCTTCCATCAAGTTTTTATCCCATTGGGTTTTACTTGACAAGGTTTTTAATAATGCAACATCAAAGCATATAATGGGTTCAAAAGTTGCATTTTTTTCCATTGAATTTTTTTCACAAGGTTTTTTAATGAGGCAAGTACAATCATTATCCTAAAATATCTAAGCAGGTGAATATTTAAGGAGGAATGTTGTGAATATATAGTACATGGATTTCTACAAGTTACCCTTATAATTTCACCTCTTGCTTGTATCACATATATTATTAAAAATAAGCAATTTTAGATGCATGATTGGAGGGATTTGGAGGTAATTGCACAATGTGAATCATTCATCTTCTTCACTTTCCTATTTCATGCATAAATTGTGAAGATTTATCTGAGTTTTTTCACCCCACCCTTGACCTATAAATAGTGACGAACCTAAGTGGCGGTCTGTGCCCCCACTTTCGTCCGGATTACTATTGAGTTGTCAATGTTATTCCACTTCTGTCCGGACTATAATTGAGTTACTCGTGCCCCTAATTTCCATATGGGATTGCAATTAAGTTATAACTATTTAAGAACTAATATTCCGTTACATATTATTTACTATGTACACGGTAAGCTAAAATCTTATTAGAGAAAAGTTTATTGAGAGATTCATTATACTTGGTCGGGTTTGAATTTTACGTTTGTCCAACTCATCATTTTAGATGGCTTTATATATTTATTTTTTTTCAAATTTTAAATTAGTTAATTTTGTTTCTTCTTCTTCTTCTTCTAAGAATCATAACTCCTTTACGGTTCCACTAGCTTCTTTATAAGGATTTTAATATTCTTTTTTTTTATAAGGTTATGTGACATATCAACGTTCGTTGAGTTAGAGCGAGTACATCGATCAATTTTCGAAACAGGGGTTCAATGTCGTTGTTGAATTCCAAAATAGCGTCGATTTGATAAAAATGTTAACTTCGAGTGCGCTGAATATCAAAAACCGTAGAATCTAAAATGAGTTTATGATCGAAGGGGCTAAGTATGCTACTACGATGAATTTCACGCTTGATACCTTTACGCCTATGACCTTATTTACTTGTGCCCCCACTCTAATTAATTTTTGCGTTCGTCATTGCCTATAAACATAATCCTCTTTCATTACAAAATTTGCATTCTCTCTTCCTCTCTATTCTAATAAGCTAAAATCATTCTAAAATCGTTTTAAATATTCTTATTATAAAGCTCAAATGGTCTTATTTCCATAATCTTTTCATATCACAAATAATAATTTTTAAACTAAATTTTATAATACTTATATCTATTTTTTTCTTCCTTTTCTTTTTTATGACACATATGTTTTGCTAACATAGTCCACAATATTAAAATAAACTAGTGCATTGCCCCGTACCATGTACGGGATGATTAAAAAAATAAAATAATTTTAAATATTGAAAAAATTAATTTTTAATATGTAAATATGAGAGAAAAATCCAAAACATATATAAAAAATTGTCTTAATTATTTTGATATATATTTTTAAATAAGTGCGTTATGGAAGTGACAAATATTTTAGGAAAGACGCTTAGGGTAGAAAAACTCAAAACCCTTAGATATTAAAAGTGTGTTTCTATTTTGTAAATTGAACTTAATAGCTGTGTTTTTATTTTGCTCTATCAATTATTTCCTCATGTTTTGGTCACGTTGTTCATTAGTTGATTGACCATTTGACCTAATAAAATTCTCAAAAACATACAAACGAAAAAAGAAAGAAAATAGTAGAGTTGAATCAATTAATGACAGTAGATGAAATAAATAACAAAAGATAATATCGTCAAAGCAAATTAACTTTGATCAAATTTATAAATGAAACAAACATCAATTCATGCAATTGGCGTTTGTAGAAGCTAACTTCTTCCAATTAGAGCTAATAATGAATTAATCAAACATCATGGCTGCCTAACTTTATTTTGGTTTAATTAGATTAAAATGATGAGAGAGATTGGTACTCCAGTTTTTAACGTATTTATTAAGGGGTGAGGGTGGTTTATTTATATGTTTAAGTGGGGGAAAGAGTGGTTTATTGTTAACGTATTTATTAAGGGGTGAGGGTGGTTTATTTATATGTTTAAGTGGGGGAAAGAGTGGTTTATTGTTAAGGAATTAGTGGGAAGGGGTAGTTTCTAATTGGATAAAATTAATTTTTAGAGTTTTATATATTTTTAAAAATTATGTTAATGATCCATATTTATTGCATCCCCTTTACAATTTTTAGTAGGAAGATAATTTTCTCTTTTTATTTTAAACCAATTTAAAAATAATTATAATATTTTAAATTTTTTTTGTCAACGATCCATATTTCTTGCATCCATTTTATAGTTTTTTGGCAACGTGGAAGTTAGTTTATTTTCGTTATTGAGCAGGGAAGTTTTAGTGTGATAATGGATTGTGATCATGGCCTAATTTATTTTTTCAAGAAAAATGAAATAGTTGTATATTTTAAATTAAGCGACGTGGTTAATTTTTTTCTAAAGACTTGATTTTTACTTTAAGTATTGTACTAAGGTAGATATATTTGTTTTTTCAGGAAATATATAATCTGTTTTTAATTAAAGAAACTAATAAATAATAAAGTATGATTAATATGTGAGCACTGAGCAATAATTAACCGCCTACGAGTCCACGACGACCTCAACGCCGATGGCGATGGTGTGCGAGGGGCCGAGATGTTCGATCGACGCCCTCCAAGCCGCCGTGATACTGGTGGTGCTTTGCTTGTCTTTTTTCGTCCTCCATTTCCAATTTCTCCACCACCTAACAATCAACTACGACCGTGTCACCCACCAGAAACACCCCGATTTGCCCCTTCGTTTCAGATCCGACGGTACCTTCAAGATCCTCCAGGTCTTACTCTTCAACTTCTTCTATTTGTATGCCTTTAGTAATTTCTTTTTAGTTTCTTTGTATTTGGCTCTACACTAGAATGCTTCTTCTCAGGTGGCTGATATGCATTTTGGCAACGGAATCACGACAAGCTGTAGAGATGTATCGAGGTCTCAATTCAAGCATTGCTCTGATCTAAACACCACGCGTTTTGTTCGGAGACTGGTTGAAGCCGAGAAGCCCGATTTTCTGGCTTTTACCGGTCGGTGAAGGATTCAATAACCGAGTTCTTGTTGCTCTTTACTGATACTAAGATTTTTATTGATATTTTCTTTCTATATTGGCTGCGGAAGCCATGTGACCATGTATATTCCATTATCTATTTTGACGCTCAAATAGACGAATTAAATTTGATACTTCAATGATGAACAGTATATAAATAGAATATGAGAAGTTTGTGAACTCTTGCTATTCTTGGAAAGTTCAGATAAAACCATTAAAATCAGTTGCTCAATTGATGTTGAATTAATGTATAGGCTGCTTTCATTTCTTGCATGTCATAGACTGGGTAGCTAAATGACCTAGCCATTGCTAGTTTCTCTTATTCCCTTTCATGTGATTGATTATTGGAAATGACTGTCTTAAGCTAAAATATCCTTGCTTTGCTTTAACTTTCGGATTGAATTATCATTTTCTAGTGGAGTCCTCTTTCAGTTTTTTATGTACATATTTTTGGCTCTGCATTTTCATCATCTCTTTCTCATATTTGCAAAATTGTCAGACAGTCATAGGCAGATGAGTATAAATATACCTTGTTTCCTCTTTCTTTCCAATTCCTGAATGAATAAGTCATGTCCAAAGTCACCAAGGAAATTCTATAAAAATGGTTTGTAATAGCGGGGCAATGCTCTACCTACAAACATGAGTACTTCTATGTGCAAAACCAGGAAAAAAATGTTCTTACAATACATTGCCAATGAAGTAGTATTCTCTCTAATCTACCTATTTTAAATATGGTTTTTTGAATTGGTGACATTTGATGTTGGATCGTGCAGCATTTGATTCGTTTTTGTTAATCATTTGATATTTGAGAAGCTTATCTTCTGCTGTGAACTGCTTATCAGGAGATAATATATTTGGTCCGAGTGCTTCAGATGCTGCTGAATCATTGTTTAGAGCCTTTCGTCCAGCCACAGAATCTGGGATTCCATGGGCTGCTATTTTGGGGAATCATGACCAAGAATCAACTATGACACGTCATGAATTGATGTCTCTTCTTTCACTCATGGATTATTCAATTTCACAGACTTACCCATCAGTTCAAGACCCTTCCTTTCCTGGAAATGAACTGCTTTTGACTAATATTGATGGATTTGGAAATTACGATCTCACAGTGCAAGGTGCCTTTGGCTCTCCATTGGCCAATAGTAGTGTCCTTCATCTCTTTTTTCTTGATAGCGGAGACAGAGCTACTGTGGAAGGTAGGCGCACGTATGGATGGATTAAGGAATCTCAACTTCGCTGGCTGCATACTGTTTCCCAAGAACTCCAGGTACCTATAAGCTGATATACATTTACACCTCTATTTTCTTGTTTTTTCCCCCTAGTACTTCATGGTATTATGTCTGTACTTTAGTTTTTAGAAGAAAGATGACAATGTACCTCAATAGGATGGCTGCAACTGCCAGGGAATTGCTATTAGGATTTCAAGAACCAGAATTTGGAATTTAAGATCCTTTTGGACTTTCTATAAGCTAAGAGAAAGGGAAAAATGATTTTCAAGGGGATTTTAGTGAATGAGGGGCCATCCAACATCCTAGTCTCATCTTTTTACAGAAAAATCCACATAAATGCTGATAGAATTTTTTTTTCTCTACTTTGCACGCAGACAAATTTCTCAGCTAAAAAATCCTATTAGATATGTTCTCCATGAAAATGTGAAACTCCATGCTGATAGAATCATGTGAAGAGGGAAGACTATTACATATACTTTTGGGTTTCAAGTTTTTGTGAATTATATCCAGCCAGAAATCAATCTTTAACAAGAATGTTAATAGGTTCATAGCCATTTCTTTACTGCCATATTTACAAAACTAGCCTGATTGAATTTTCTTCAAAAATTGATTCAAGTGCGTTTCATCATAAATCATAACTTCATAACAATAATAAATCTATAATGCATTTTCTGTATGCATGCACACCCTGCAATTCTGACAACGTTCTTTTCCAACTTCTGCAACATACTAACAGGTAACATACTGAACAGGATAAAAATCTAGTCAGCAAAGATCCTTCTGAAAACGCTCCTCCCCATAACGTTCCTCCTGCTTTGGTGTTCTTCCACATTCCAATCCCAGAAGTGAGGCAACTTTACTACCAGAATATAGTCGGGCAGTTCCAAGAGGTGGACAGACATTGTAAAAGCTGTCTTCATGGGTCATGACCATAACAACGACTTCTGTGGTAACCTGAGAGGGATAAAATTCTGCTATGGAGGTGGAGTGGGGTACCATGGTTATGGAAAACAAGGCTGGCCAAGGAGAGCTAGGGTTATACTTGCTGAACTCTCTAAAGGGGAGAAATCTTGGATGGGCGTTGAGAGGATTAGGACGTGGAAAAGATTGGATGATGAAATGCTAAGCAAGATCGATGAGCAAGTTCTATGGGAACAACAAAGCTCTTTGTAGTGACTGTTGTTAAATAGCTTGAGCACCTTTTTTTCTGTTCATATTGTTGTGGTGATGTCTCTACATGTGTTGTATAATTGTATCCACTGTAGAGTTTGCTCAAATGGCTGGCTGTTATATGATTTGAATAGATCTTTCAGGGACGTTTTTCTTTGTTCATGCCATGATCCGTCTTGGCAGATTAATTCCTATATCTTCTCACAAACTAGTGCTGTGAGTTAATTGAAGTGTATTTCTCTTGTAAGCTTTTCATCTATGGATCAAAATATCAAATGTTGATCCTTTTGCTTTTCCAAGAGCTTGTTCTCCTTGCTTGTGAGATTGAACCTTTCCCTACTGGTCTTTGGTTAACCCAAAAATCTAAGTACAACTATGAGTTTGGTTTCAAAATCTTAACTAACCAGACCAACAAAAGTGAACTACGTGTTGGGGGTCTGTCTATGTTTAAGTTGCCTTGAAATCTTGTTAAGTGTTTCACAAATCGCCTGCAAAACAGTGTTAAAGATGGACTTAGTTATTACCAAAAAAGAAAAGATGGACCTGGTTATATCAGGATATAGATGGGTAGAATTGTAACTATTATTCTAGTTAATGAATATAATATATTTATATTTAGGTTTGGTTTTATAAAATCCCAGAAGAAATGACAATTTACCAATTCATATCCATATTTTTTTTTTACAGAAAATGCATAATATAAACTTACAGTAACTAATAGTATAGTGTTAAAAGATGGACTTGGTTATATAAGGATAGATGGGTAGAATTGTAGGTTATCACAAATCATTCGTTAAGATGAAAAATACATAAAAATACCATTAATTGGTGAGTCTTCATAAAATTACATGTAAAATAATAGAGTTTTAAGCAATGATATACAAAAATATAAATATAAATATTATAAAATAGAGATGTGGTCTAGACGATTTTTTTTGTTATTAGTAATTTAGTTTAAACTTCTCTATTTCACTATTTTTGACTTGTGAGTGGTTTCTTGTAGGTTACATTGTTTTGATGGTTAGTAAAATTTTTGTTGTTTTGCACTTTGCAGGTAGGTTTGCATTATATTTTGTAATCGTGGTTCGAGTTTTGTTATGTTACACATCCCGCTGTAAAATGCCCACTCGCGCCAAAAATCAGCCCCATTCCCGCGACAGCGAGAATTTGCCGCCAACCTCGCTACCCTCTAATAAACCCCCAAATCTGCACAGTTCCTGTCAGCCTCTCGCCCTCTTTTTTTCCGGCAATGACGCCCTCAATAACGAGTCGGAGGAGAACGCAAGCTCCGAAGCCGCCGAAGCGTCAGTTGATAGAGGAGGATTCGTACGATGACGTTTGCTGCGAAGAGTGTGGTTCCGGCGACGGAGCCGATGAGATACTTTTGTGCGACAAATGTGACCAAGGCTACCATTTGTACTGTCTCCGCCCTATTCTCGTCGCAGTCCCCAAGGGCTCTTGGTTTTGCCCTAATTGCTCTCAATCTGATCACACCAAGTTCAAAGGTACGAAATCTGTTAAATTAATAGAAGATAGATAATGCTCACTTGTGTCGGCCGTCGACCTGAATTCGATTCCTTTTTTATCTGCAAATTTTAGGATTCCCTTTGAAGCAGACTAAAATCGAGGATTTCTTTCGGATTCAGAAGTTTGGAGAAGCAACTCCGGATCCGAGTGCAGGCAAGCTTAAGCTAATACAGTGTATCAATTTGTTTTATAAATTAGGGATTTGATCTAATTTAGTTTTTTTTTTTTGGCTCAGAAAACCGGAAAAAGAGGAGGCGATCGAGCGCTTTTGCAGTGTCGAAGAAGAGGAGGAGATTGTTGCCCTTCATTCCAACTGACGATGCTGCAAGAAGGCTAGAGCAGATGAGGTCATTAGCCACGGCATTGACAGCTACTGGCGCCGAGTTCAGAAACGAGCTCACTTACATGCCAGGGATGGCTCCAAGGTCAGCTAATAGCCCTGATCTTGAGAAGGATGGAATGCAGGTATATACTATCAATTGTCATTCTGATTTTTAGTTTTTGTGCTTATTTATTGCTAATTTGTTCAACATCAATCTATTGATGATACTGAGTGCAATTGCATGCACGGTTTAGGATTTGTGCACTTTGGCTAATTATGCTTCGGCTATTTGTATCTGAGTTCCTGGATTCTCAAAATCTAATCACTGTTGTGTTATTTAAAGTTCTTTAAAGCATAGATATCCAAAATTGTATAACTTGGAGATTCTAATTGATATGATTAATTTAGGCTAGATGGCCATTATTTGATCAAATTTTTGCTTGGAAAAGTATTTTTAGCTTAGTAAATAATGGCCTTGAAAGGCACAATTTTGTATACTGATATTGCACCAGTCTCTTGAGTGACTCAAGCTATGTTGATCTTATCCAGGTCTTATCAAAGGAGGATACAGAGACATTGAATTTGTGCAAGAGGATGCTAGAACGAGGGGAATGGCCTCCTTTGCTAGTTGTCTATGATCCAACAGAAGGGTAAGTTGAAATATCTACGGCACTGAAACTCGCCAAATAGAATACTCGTTTTAGTTGCTTATTTGAAATGGGATTTGAGTGTAATGTGATTTCTTCTGTAATTAGGTTTACAGTACAGGCAGATAGACCCATCAAGGACTGGACAATAATCACAGAATATGTTGGAGATGTTGATTACCTGAAGAACCGAGAGGATGATGATGGAGATAGTATGATGACATTGCTTTGTGCCAGTAATCCTTCTAAGAGTCTTGTTATTTGCCCTGATAAGCGAAGCAATATAGCTCGTTTCATCAATGGAATCAACAATCATACACCGTAAGTTCTCTTGCTGAACTGTTTCTGCCTTCTAAGAAGCTCTTGAAGTGCTCAATTTTAACTTTTGGTAAATGTGTTAACAATAGAACAGGGAAATTGATACTGATCTCAATATAAGCTCATTTTGTTGTTATTTTTGGGTGCAGTGATGGAAGGAAAAAGCAGAACTTGAAGTGTGTAAGATTCAATGTCAATGGTGAATGTCGAGTCTTGTTAGTTGCCAACAGAGACATAAGACGAGGAGAAAGGCTGTACTACAACTACAATGGATACGAGAATGAGTATCCAACTGAGCATTTTGTATAACTTACTGATCCCAAATTCAGGTTACAAAAAAATTCCAATCAGTAAGAGCTATTCTTTTTTTCCCTATTGCCCCTTTCGGTTTATCCCTCAAGCTCCACATATATCATGTAAAAGAAATGTAGCACCACCATGAGGCCGACGGTCCAGTGAAAATGTGCAATCTGATTTTGTTGTCATCATCAGATTTGGAATCTAACAACATTTGAAATGTCTTATAGATAGATAATTTTTTTCCACCAACTAGAGCTTTTTCAGTAGACTTCAATCTGATGCACACTGCCTAGTAATTTAGTATCCCAAATCCATTTCGTATTACAAAACGGGTTTATATAAGATGAAAAAAATCCCAACTAGAGCTTCTGTTATTTTTCATGGCCCTTCACTTGGAAAATGATTGCTAACTTAAAAGCTAAACTCAACAAGCCTTTTCATATCAGTATGAGCATCTGTATGACTTCGGATTTCCATCAAACGCTATGAATGCTGTTAGTTCTTCGACACTGATGCTTTAATTTTTTTTAGTGGTGGTATATTTGGAGCCACACAAATGCTTTATTTCGCAATTTTGTCCAGAAATAGTAATAATAAGCAATTACAATCTGATCTATCTTTCACCTAACAACTTCAATGATCAACTAAGCAAAAACAAAATATGGCTTGGATGAACAATGGAGGATATTAAACTATAATGGATGGAAACGTAGTAACAATTATACATTTCTACTCGTATTGACTATTGAGTTTACACTAGGAGACATTGGAGTTTACAATTTGTTTACCTCATCTCACTCATATTTTTATCAACTTGCTGGAGTATGATTTGGTTCCTTGATGAGATTGTTGTTTGAATTGGTTCGTTTTCCTTTGTTGGGTTTAGTCTTTGTTAAAAGCAGGATTACAATCGACTCCCAACAATATTGGAACACCAGAAATCAATCCACGGATACACTCCTTGTGTTATTTCAAACAAAAAACCAACCGGACTTGTATTTATAAAGATCTTTATTTTATATGACATATTGAGAGACATGAAATTGAATCAGTCAACATGTCATCGTCATGGTATATTGTGATATTGAAAGACTTTTATATGACATATTGAGTGACATGAAGATACATCAGCCAACCTATCATCGTCATGGCTTAGTCAAAGTTTTCTCTAATATAAATTGCATCAACGAACATTTCAATATGTCTTCACTCAAAGTTTGCTGGCTTCCATTTCAAATAACTACTAAACATTTTATCCATGCCACGTGTGAACACTTTCACACACCAAATAGGTGTGGTATAGAAAATTGTTTTCGACTCTCATGAACAATGTCCTTATTAAAAAAAATTGTTTAATGATCTAAAAAAGTAAAGACGTTTCTTTTGTCCTAATACATTTTAAAATCATAACTATATACTAAAGTGGAGGTTAAAGAAATTATTAAACGACACATGTCACTTCTAGATTGGACCACACCACCTTTTTTAAAAAAAATAATCTTTTATTTTTGGATATGATGAATTCTTATGCATGTTTTTAGAATATATGATAGAAAATCTCATTATTAAACAATCTTTTATTTTTGGATATGATAACTAGAAAGATTTTATTCCATCATACAAATTATAGAATATTTTATTTTATTTTTAGATTGATATCAATTAATCAAAACTTAACAAATACAAATAAATATTAAAATAATTTTATAAAAATCCGTGCAAGGCACGGGAACTAAGACTAGTTTTATTTCTATAAAAAAGTTGAGTTGTAAAATATAAGCAATTAATCTGATTCAATAAAAGTAATTTTAGGAATATTTTTATATTATTTTGACCAAAATACTTTTGCCAATTTATTTAATATTTTTTAAAAGTTGAGATATAAACTCAATATCAATATATTCATTCAAAGTTTAATTTCAAATAAGGGAATAAAATAAACGGAACAATGATAAATAATACTGGTAAAAGTTGCTGAAAATAGAAAAATAACACTCCGTATCCGAATCATTCAAATCCCTTTTAAAAAAACTCTGTATGATTTTCTTACTTTACAAACTCTGTATTAAATGGAATATTAGCGATCATTTATACATATAAGTTGTGTGCAGCCAATCTCTAGCTATGGGGTGGCCAGAGTTGTGGAATCTGGACGCCCAGACTTGAAGAAAGACGACCTTCTTTGGGGAATCACCGGATGGGAAGAATACAGCTTGATTACATCATCCAGGCCTTTGTTCAAAATTACACATACTGATGTTCCTCTTTCCTACTACACAGGGATCCTCGGTAATTAGATTAACTATGCTTCTAAATTAACATGTGCTAATTAATGTTTGTGTAATGAATTTCCTGACTGGCCGGTATGCTAATTTTAACATTTGCGTGTTGTAGGCATGCCTGGAGTGACGGCCTATTTCGGGTTCTATGAAGTTTGTGCGCCTAAGAAAGACGAACGTGTCTTTGTTTCTGCGGCGTCTGGAGCTGTAGGCCAGCTTGTAGGACAGTTTGCTAAGTTAATGGGTTGCTATGTCGTCGGAAGTGCAGGAAGCGACGAGAAGGTAACTAATATGTGTTGGAACTTATTTTATGTAATAAAATAAAGTTCATACAATGTGAATGAGAAATGTCTGGTCTGTTAGGGTTGTAGGACATTGAGTTGGGCTTGGTCCATTTAAATGGCTGAATAGAATAGGTCAACGATTTTCCTTGATTTTCTAATCAGTTGGAGAAAATAAACCACGTTCTTTGAGAAGTGGTTGGTGGATCAGCAGATAAAAAGATAACTGCTTTGTATCCTGGGATTCGGAACGCTAGAGAACCGTCATACTACGGGGCGTTTTCAGAATTAAGAAAAGAGATCAATCATCTCGCCTCTATAAATCATTGGTATTTGGTATTATATTTTACGTAATTTGCTGATCTGTATGATCTTAATTTCCTTAATTCATGTGTATTTAGGATTTGGAATTTCGGTTCCTACCGTCTTAATTCTGAAAAAAAAATCAGTATTCTAATACACTGATTTCTCGTATGTTGCTTGGTTAATATGATGTTCGTTCGTATTGCAATTTCATAATCGATCGGAATTGTCCGTGTGTGAAATTCAATTTGTTTTGGCAATTCAGTGTTCGATCGGTACGCTTTGTCTTCATGAGAGTTTGTTTTTAGTCCCGCATGCTATCTCGTTCTTAGCTTTAGTTGCTTTTGGTTAATTGGCTTTGGGTTTAATTTGGTCAATCCATGCTTTATTCCTGATCTCAGTGGTGTTCGAATTGACTTTCATCCTTAGTGTGTTTTAAAATCAATTCAGCACTTTGGCTCAGTTTGATGCTAATATTTTTCTAAGCATATGAATTCGTTAATTAGCATTTAATGTTTGATCTTGCTGATTTGTTTAAACGCATGTGGCTTTAGTCTCTGCATGTTAGCTTTATTCTTGTTCGAATTCTTGATCTAAAATTCGGCTTTCAGTTCCGTGCTTAATTTGTGCAGTTAATTATTGCTAGTGCATGTGATCCAATTTAAGTGCAAGCAAATCTATTTCTGCATGCTGTTTTGTTTAATTTTTTCAATGCGTTTGGCTATGTTTTTCGGATTGGTTTTGTGTGGTAGTGCTATGCTGTTGTAGTTCAGACGTTTAATTCCAGCAATTCATTACGATTATTTGCACTAACCTGTTTTTCAAGTGGTTTGCTGTTAGATCAGAAATTCGGTTGTACTGTGTGTGTTCGTGTATTCGAACAGTGGGAAAAAAATATTATATTCAGCAATTAAATTGTGAAATTATTTTCATTGAACTTTGCTTCTCACTATCATACTAATTTTGGTTTACTTGTGTGTAAACAGTATTGAAGTATGACTAACTCAACTGAGAAAGCTGATTCGGGTGCTCATACTGGAGCTATGGAGGGTAATGTTGAGTCGACGACCCAAATTCAATTTGGGAGTGGTCTACCAGCAGTTACCTTGCCACCTACTAATGTAGGAACTGATGTTTATCATACTAGTGCCATCGTTCAGATGCCCACTATCCCTGGCGTTGTAAACGCAAGGTTGATGCCAGAAAAGTTTGATGGAACTGGTTTCAAGACGTGGCAGCAGAAGATGTTCTTCTTTCTGACTACTTTGAAGCTGGAAAAGTATCTATCTGAGGATAAGCCTGTGCTTTCGTCTCAGAATACCGATGCTAGGACTCTAGCCAGTGTTGATGCCTGGACTCAGGGTGACTTTCTGTGCAAAGGTTGGGTTCAAAGCCGCCTGATTGATCCGTTGTACAATGTGTACAGCAAGATCAAGACTTCCAAGGAACTCAGGTTGGCCTTGGAAAAGAAATACAAGTCTGAGGATGCAGGCTCTAAGAAATTCGTTGTGGCGAAGTTTTTGGACTTTAAAATGGTGGATTCTAAGCCCATCATGGAACAAGTTGAAGAGCTGCAATTGCTTACGCATGAAATCATTGCGGAAGGGATGTCTATTTGTGAGACGTTCCAGGTAGCTGCTTTTATTGAGAAACTCCCACCAGGTTGGAGGGATTTCAAGAACTACCTTAAGCACAAGCGAAAACTATGACCCTTGAAGACTTGATTGTTAGGCTACGGATTGAGTCTACCAACCGTAAGGCTGATAGTGGTACATCAATTGAACATAAGGCCAATTTGGCCGAGCACAAAGACAAGGGGAAGCGAAAGGCTCCACCCCAAAGCTCCAACAGCTTTAAGAAGCAACCCGCTAAGAAGTTCAGTGGGAAATGCCACAAATGTGGAAAAATTGGTCACAAGGCAGATGAATGTCGAAGCAAGGTTGACCAACGCAAAGAAAAAGGGAAGGCTCAAGCCAATTTGACTGAAGACCTCTCGGAGGCGGATCTATGTGTTGTAGTTTCTGAGGTCAACATGGTTGGGAGCAACCCGAGGGAATGGTGGTATGATACAGGTGCTACCAGACATATATGCTCTGACAGGGGACTGTTTTCTACCTATCAGAAGAGCAACAACGACGAGCATCTATTTATGGGGAACTCGTCTACTTCCAAGGTTGAAGGTCACGGAAAAGTGGTGTTGAAGATGACTTCAGAGAAGGAGTTAACTCTCAACAATGTCATGCATGTACCAGAAATAAGGAAGAATCTGATCTCTGGCACTTTGCTAAGCAAGAACGGGTTTGCTGTGAAGCTCGTTTCTGATAGACTGGTTCTCTCTAAGAATGGGATTTATTTGGGCAAGGGATATGTAAAGGATGGACTGGTCAAAATGAATGTAATGACAGTCCTTCCAAAAACTGTTGTTTCTGATGTTTTAATGAATGAAAAGAATCCTATTGCTTATGTTGTTGAGTCTTTTATTATTTGGCATGAACGTTTGGGGCATGTGAATTACAAATCTATACGTAGAATGATGAACATGAACCTAATTCCGAAATGCAAATTGAGTAAAGACAAATGTGAAGTATGCGTACAGGCCAAACTCACAAAAACGCCATCCCCATGTGTAGAGAGAACAACCGAACCTCTAGGCTTAATACACACGGATTTGTGTGATTTAAAATTTGTGCAAACTAGAGGCGGTAGAAAATATTTTGTGACCTTTATCGATGATTGCACAAGATATTGTTATGTATACTTGCTAAGAAGCAAGGACGAAGCCTTGGAAAAATTCAAAGAATATAAGTTGGAAGTTGAAAACCAACTTGGCAAAACCATAAAAACGGTCCGAAGTGATAGAGGAGGCGAGTATGATGAACCATTCAATGCGTTTTGTAGAGAACATGACATTATTCATCAAACAACTGCTCCCTACTCACCGGAATCTTATGGAGTTGCGGAACGAAAGAACCGAACTCTAAAAGAAATGTTGCAAGAATCTGGGCTACCCCAGAACATGTGGGGGGAAGCGCTGCTAACCACCAATTATATTCTGAATAAAATACCACATAAAGTCACTGGCAAGACGCCATATGAACTTTGGAAAGGTAAAGTACCATCGTACAAATACCTTAAAGTGTGGGGGTGCCTAGCAAAAGTGGCAGTGCCACCTCCTAAAAAGGTCACAATTGGACCTAAGACCGTTGATTGTATTTTCATCGGATATGCACACAACAGTAGTGCTTATCAGTTTTTGGTATATAAATCAGATATACCTGACATACATGCTAATACAATAATGGAATCAAGGAATGCGTCTTTCTTTGAACATGTGTTTCCCTGCAAGGATAAAGAATATTCTAAACGAACACGTGAACAAAGAGAAGCATGCACTTCTGTAAATGAAGCAGAAGAAGAAGAGGATCAACCTCGACGGAGCAAGAGAGCTCGTAAGGAAAAATCCTTTGGATCTGATTTTGTTACGGCCTTTCTCTTAGAGAATGAGCCAAGAACATACAAAGAAGCCATGTCTACACCAGACGCGCCTTCATGGAAGGAAGCGGTCAATAGTGAGATCGACTCCATTATGCAAAATCATACATGGGAGTTAGTCGACTTGCCACAAGGGTGTAAAGCACTTGGGTGCAAATGGATTTTCAAAAGAAAATTGAAAACAGATGGCTCAATTGAGAAGTACAAGGCGAGGCTTGTGGTGCAAGGATTCCGACAAAAAGAAGGTGTGGATTTCTTTGACACCTATTCTCCAGTCACGAGAATAACTTCAATCAGAATGCTAATAGCAATAGCAGCATTAAGAAACCTCGAAATCCATCAAATGGATGTGAAAACCGCTTTCGTAAATGGGGAATTGGAAGAGGAGATATATATGAAATAACCTGAGGGATATGTTGTCTCTGGACAAGAGCAAAAAGTGTGCAAACTCGTAAAGTCATTATATGGGCTTAAACAAGCTCCAAAACAATGGCATGAAAAATTTGACTACGTAATGATGTCAAATGGGTTCGGCATAAATGAAAGCGACAAATGCATCTACGTCAAGAATACTCCAAATGGATATATTTTGTTGTGTTTGTATGTAGATGACATGCTCATCATTGGGAGCAATAAAGACATGATCAAACAAACTAAGAACATGCTTAGTGGGAAGTTTGACATGAAAGACTTGGGAATAGCAGATGTCATACTAGGGATAAAAATCACTAGACACTCTGAAGGGATCATCCTATCTCAAGCTCATTATGCTGAAAAAGTACTTGAGAGATTCAAGAAATACTCAAGTGGAGCGGCAAAGACTCCCGTAGATCCTCATCTTCACCTGACCAAGAACTCGGGTGAGGGAGTGGCACAAGTGGAGTATGCACGAGTTATTGGAAGTCTGATGTACTTGACCAATTGCACAAGACCTGACTTGGCACATTCGGTAAATGTACTAAGTCGTTACACAAGCAATCCAGGGCATAAACATTGGAAAGGGATAACTAGAGTATTGAACTATTTGCGATATACTCAAAGTTATGGGCTGCACTATGGAAGAGATCCAGCTGTTCTGGAAGGCTATAGTGATGCCAATTGGATATCAGATTCAAGAAATTCAAAATCCACTAGTGGATATGTATTCACACTAGGTGGTGCAGCAGTATCATGGAAATCTTCAAAACAAACCTTATTGGCCAGATCCACAATGGAATCTGAGTTCATTGCTTTAGACAAAGCAGCAGAGGAAGCTGAATGGCTTCGAGGGTTTTTGGAAGATATTCCAATGTGGGATAAACCAGTGCCAGCAATAAGTGTATACTGTGATAGCCTATCGGCCATAGCACGGGCACTGAACCGTGTGTATAATGGTAAATCACGTCATATAAGAAGACGACATAAAACCATTAGACAACTACTCTCAATTGGCGTAATCTCAATAGATTATGTCAAATCGATTGACAACCTAGCGGATCCATTTACTAAAGGTTTGTCAAGAGAGAAAGTTGTAAAATCATCAAGAGGAATGGGTTTAAAGCCTATGAAAAAGGAGGATGCTTGACGGAAACCCTACCTATATGACTGGAGATCCCAAGATGTAGGTTCAAAGGGAAAACTAAATCAAGTTGAATCCAAAAATGAGCACTGAGAGACAAATGTCTCTTCCCAATTCCTAGGATGATGAGCAGTGCTACCTGTATGAGTTGAGGTTAAGCTTGGCTTTTAATGATTCCATAGCTTTGAAATAAAAGTGGGGTATGACAGGATACTCTTTATGGTCAATCACCTAGTGAGTGTGAAATGGGGCCGTTTCTAGGAGAATGAAAAACGAGGCGACATTCTCCAAGTTCACTCATGAATAACCAGGGATGTTCAAGGCCAAAATGAACACAACAAGATAACCTAGTTCTGTGAGAAAATGAAACTGTGTGATAGTTGTTGTCTCGGTTTACATCAAAGCCTGGGTGGTTCAAGACATCATGTTCACCTCCTGGACGAGTATATCCGACAACTACTCACTATGAGCGGTTCAAGGCTGAAAAAGCTACCATCTCAAATGCAGTGATTTTTCGATTGTACTCTCAAAAGTCCGTTTTATCGAGTCTTTTTGTGTTTAGAGTCATTTCTATTCATGTGGGGGATTGTTGGAACTTATTTTATGTAATAAAATAAAGTTCATACAATGTGAATGAGAAATGTCTGGCCCGTTAGGGTTGCAGGACATTGAGTTGGGCTTGGCCCATTTAAATGGCTGAATAGAATAGGTCAAGGATTTTCCTTGATTTTCTAATCAGTTGGAGAAAATAAACCACGTTCTTTGAGAAGTGGTTGGTGGATCAACAGATAAAAAGATAACTGCTGACTCTCATTCACACGTCAATTGGAAAAACATCCTCTTCTGTTCTCTTCTTAAAAAAATTATAGAGTCTGAGAGTATACACCGATCGTTGGTTCGATAGGCTCCTGTTCTTGAGTTGTGCAAAGCAGGAGATCGTAGTAGTTGTATCCTGGGATTCGGAACGCTAGAGAACCGTCACACTACGGGGCGTTTTCAGAATTAAGGAAAGAGATCAATCATCTCGCCTCTACAAATCATTGGTATTTGGTATTATATTTTATGTAATTTGCTGATCTGTATGATCTTAATTTCCTTAATTCATGTGTATTTAGGATTTGGAATTTCGGTTCCTACAATATGTATATTGTACTCTTAACTCAAGAGATGCAAGAATTTGGAATATTGAATTTAAGTCTAGGTTCAACACAATGACATATGTATTGTTATTAAGGTTGATCTGCTGAAGAACAACTTTGGGTTTGATGAGGCTTTCAATTACAAGGAAGAGCAAGATCTTGATGCAACATTGAAGAGGTTTATATAAATTATACTATTTCATACTTTGATCCATTATAATTCCAAAAAAAAGTGACAATTAACTTGATCAATTTCATAAATTGCAGGTATTTCCCAGAGGGAATTGACATATAATTCGAGAACGTGGGAGGGAAAATGCTCGACGCAGTGTTGCTTAACATGAGATGCGAGGGTCGGATTGCAGTGTGTGGTTTCGTCTCACAGTACAACCTGGAGGAGCTTGAAGGCGTTCGCAATTTGCACACTATCATCCCAATGCGTATTCGAATGCAGGGCTTTGTCGTCACGGATTACTTCGACAAGTATAAGGATTACTTGGAGGTGATCATTCCACTAATCAAACAAGGTAAGATAAGATATGTTGAAGATGTTGCTCAAGGTTTGGAGAGTGCCCCTTCTGCACTTGTTGGCATCTTCAAGGGCCAAAATGTTGGGAAACAGGTTGTTCTGGTCGCCCATGAGTAACTTGTCAACCAACGTTCTGTGTCTGTGTGAGGTCTGTGTTGTGTTTCTAGTCATTTAAACTAGTTTATATAAGCTAGTTGAAGTTAAAAAAAAAACTGTGTATTTGTATCAAACCAGTTCTTAATGAAAATTTAAAAGATACCTTTTCTTAGTCATTATGTGTTAATTCAATGAGCTTATTTGGTTAGAAAGGTCCAGAGTGTCGATCAATATTAATTGTAAAAAAAAATAAACTACTATTTTTACATGTAAACAAACTGTTATATAACAAGAATAATAAAAGCACAAAGAAAAATAAAGGGATTTATGTTGTGCATTAACGATGTGTTGGATACGTTCACGGGCGTAGAAATTGATTTCTTTATCATGGAGGCGGAACAAAACAGATTACAATAATAAGACATTTCATAAATATATATAGTGACTCATGAAACCTTAATCAGATTATGGATCGTAAGCCCGAAATAGATCACGATGTTATAACATACGATAAGCCCCCTCGCAAGGAGTGCTTCACTCCTTGGACCCTCGACTTGCTGCCCTCGAACCCCTTGACCCCTGGTGTTTTCGAGAGCGAAGCCCTCGAATCTTTGACGAATACCGATCATTAATAAATTTAAGGCATATTAACATAAACAGTTTATGTACGAGCAAACACCACCTATTTTATTTCTTAAACTTAAACTCAATTTTTAATTTCAATTACAACTAGCTTCAAATACAACTTCAACTAGTACAAGCAAACATACCATATGTCGTGTGATATATCCTTTTAATTTTCTACCTAGCTATAGCAGCTTTAAATACAACTTCAATTATTGTTCTCTACGAATGTTTTAACACGTCGAATTCTGTTAACACGATGTCTTAAGCTAGAGGTGTTGTTCGACCCTTGAAACTTTCACCATCTTTCCTTATTTTTAGATGTTTGAGGAGAGTGATTTCTATGTGATTCCGATGTGGGATGAGTGATTTGTCCCTATTTGATTGTTGAAAAGGGGTAGATTTTGATTGGTCAAGAAAATCTTCCGATGTGGGACGCATTGACGCACTGATCATCTTTCTTTCCCATTTAGCTCCTTGTTCACCATAACGAGCACACTTCTTACTTTTCGACCCTTCTTTGATGTGAACGCGGTGTTTGGTTTTATTAATCATGCTAATTCTGATGTTTGGATTTTGGATTCTGGTTGTACCATGCATGCAACTCCACATAAAACACTTCTTTGATTCTCTATCATTATGTGATACGGGTGATGTTATGCTTGAGGATCATACTACTCTTGCTATAAAAGGGATAAGAAGTGTTCTTTTGAAGATGTGTGATGGAAAGATTAGGAATTTTCAGAATGTTAGATGGGTTCTTAAGTTAAGGAGAAATCTTTTATTTGAATCCATGTCTGATGACTTGAAATGTTAGATTATTACACATTAGGGAGTTAGTGAAGTTAGTAGAGATAACACTGTTCTTATTAAGAGAATTAAGAAGGGTGGCCTTTATCATGTTGTTGCTAGTTCCCCTGAAATTAATGTCTCTGCTAGGGGTGTTAAATTTGATAAGTCTAAGCTTTGACATGATAGAATATGACACATAAGCAATTCTAGTTTGATGCATTTGCATAAAAATGGCATGATTCACGAGAAACTTTCTGATATTGCATTTTGTGAAACACTCTTTTGCAAAGTCTTCTTATGTAGCTAAGAAGCCCCTTGAATATGTCCGTTGTGATCTATGAGGGCTTTGCTTAGGTATAACAATTGGAGGTATGAATTATTTTCTATCTCTAGTTGACAAATATTCCAAAAAGGTATGAGTTTACTTACTTAAGCATAAAGATGAGGCATTTGAAGCTCTTAAGAATTAGCTTATCTTTAATGTAAAGCATCTAGTCTGAAGCTTAAGTGTTTAAAAAATGACAACGGGCTTGAGTTTTGTAACCGCACCTTTAATGACTTTTGCATGAAAATGGTATAAAAAGACATCTAACTGTGCCAGCCCAAAACAAAATGACACAATTGAAAGAATGAATAGAACTCTTCTAAAAAAAGCTAGATGTATACTAATGAGTGTTGACATGAAACCTTCCCTATGGGGTGAGGTAGTAATTATTGCAGCTTACCTCATAAATAAATCTCCATATTTTGTGGTACCTCATAGGAGATGTGGATTGGGAAGAAGCCTAACATTTTATACCTTAAACCCTTTAGTTACACAACATATACACACATAACACAAGATAAGTTGCAAACTAGGGCACAAAAGGCTTTATTAACATACTAAGATCATGTTTACTTGTAATACATATTGAGATCATGTTTAAGAAAATTACATATCTTATATTACTTTTTTTAAATAAAGGTTTTTTTAACATATATAACATGTGTGTTTATGGATAGATAAAAATTAATCTAGAATATTGAAAATATTTCTTTCAATCAATTCATTAACTTTTTTGGGCGGGAAAATGGCTTAAAATACTTAAAAATATATTCACCCAATGAGTTATGTACACCATTAATCTTCGTCTAGATCCAAAGTTGCAACGTGCGATCTCAATGCATAACGCTATACTTATCTTAAGAGGTCATTTGGAGCTTTTTTCGTCTTGCCTTTGACTTGTCCGGTTTGATTGGTCAATTCTACTCTACGTCCGGACCGAGTACTTTGTGGTCTCATTTTGGAGAGACTCTCCGAATATCAGTCTCTCCATATATGCTACTAAGAGGATTCGAATTCGAATATTTTGAACAACAACAATTAAGGAGTCTAATATCTTATTCACTAGACCAACTAAGTGGCTATTTGATTTGTGCAACACGTATTGGCTCTTTACCTCCTAAGCCTTGCTACACTTTGGGCTTAGAAGTATTTTTGGTTAAAAAAATATTTTATTATCTTAACATACGTAAAAATTACTTAAATTTTAACGTATTTAAAGGTAAAAATTAATATTTTTTAATAAAGAATGCTTTTAAGTTTAACCTTTATGTAATAAGAGTGTAAGACCAAGTTTTTTTTATGTGTTTTTAACGGGAAAAATGACGGATAATTGTGACCTTATTTTGAATGTTGTTTTATGGGTAAGACCAACAAGAAGTTGTGTATTTAACAATTCATCACTACTACCAACAAGCATGGAGCGTAGTGGGAGGGACTACGCTTCCCTTCGTTGAGGTCGAGTGTTCGATTCTCAGTGGAGGAGAAATGAACTTGTTGGGAGAGCAGATCCTACCCAAAATAAAGGGGCCCTCGCGAGACTCGAACTCCAGACGTAGGCGTTTGATGGAGCAAAACTCTCCGCTGAACTGGGATGGCAATGACAAAAAACAATTCATCACTATTCACTAAGGCTGAAAAATTGAATAAAACTTTGCCCCTAAACTCAGCTTATACTTTTTAAAAAAATTTGATAAAGCAATGTAATTTGTTGGTTTTTATAGAAAACTTTTTTCTATAAAAATCCCATCAGCGGCAGCATAGACGCGCGACTCACAGGAACAGAACCCTTGCCGGCCCCATCTACGCTTCAACTAAAACCCCAGAGCTCTCCCCCAAAACCTCCCATTCCCATTTGTATGTCTTCTTGCCCAAGAAGCCCAGAATTCTCTATTCCGCTAGCTCTGCGTACACGGGATTTACTTCGGGAGAGGTAAAGCCGATAATCTCGTATTTTCGTATGAATTTTTGTTCGATTCTTCTCAATTTCTGATGCTCATTTCTCGCATGTCTTCTAATGTCGCCCGTGTTCGTTTCTCGCATGTTTGTACTTTTCATTTTGTTGCGTGTTTGATAACTGGACTTGGATTGCTTACGATTTAGCTGCTAGTAAGATCTATTCATCTTCTCTTGTGATTTGGTATGGTGTATTTATAGCTCTACTACCTGAAGCAGGTTTGAGGTTTTTGATCTTTAGTCTCTGTTGACAAGGTTGAACTTTGGTGACATTTTCTATGTGGAGTACATTTGGATTCATTCTATTGTTGTTAATTTCTGCAGGGACCAGTTTCATTGAGTTAGAATTGGGGAATACAAAAGTAATTTTCTATTTTGAGTTTAGGGAAGTGTCAACTGAAGATGGCATCTAGGTTTTTAGTCAGAAGAAGGAATTTTCTTCTTGATTATTCTCATATGCATGCTCGGTCAGTCCAGAGCCTGCAAAATTTATGCCATGGGCAGTCCACTCAACATTCAGATTCACCGACCGTGGGCTTAGGTTCTCCTGTTAATCATAGTTCTCCATATACCAAATTCACAAACAATGTGAACAGAATTGCTAGAGATGACCTAACCAGCTTTTCTACTCTGGGACTCTATCGATCTTATCACTCTGGGGTTTTTTCTCCCTTCAATCCTGATTCGGGAAAAAGATATGCTAGTTCGATGAATGTCTTGAGGAATTTGCAATCCTTGCGCCACTCTTCAACTGCAACAGCAGGTCAACCAGAGTACGACGATGAGGAAAATGAAGCTGTTGCTAAAAAGAAAAAGAAGGCGTCTCCAGAGGAATGTGATCAAGCTGTTGTAGGATTAAGTGCTGCAAAAGCAAAAGTCAAATCCAAACTACAAGATTCCAAAATTACTGCTAAAACACTTCTTCAACGAGTGTGGGCAACCTTTTTGAGGATTGGTCCCGCATTAAGAAGTGTAGCATCTATGAGCAGGTTTCATACAGTCAATCAATATAGACTGTATAATACTTGGAAGTTTATTATGAATGCCGCTATATGTTCTTTCCTTTGATTCACTTGTTGATCTTTAATGCAGAGAAGATTGGGCCAAAAAATGGGTTCATTTGAAGAAGGAAGTCGTATCAACCTTAAAACACTACTGGTTGGGTTTTAAGCTACTGTGGGCTGATGTGAGGATCAGCTCAAGATTGCTTCTGAAACTTGCAGGGGGAAAGAGCCTTTCTAGAAGGGAAAGACAGCAGCTGACCCGGACTACTGCAGATATATTCAGGCTTGTTCCCTTTGCGGTTTTTATTATAGTTCCATTTATGGAATTCCTGCTGCCAGTTTTTCTGAAGCTGTTCCCCAACATGTTACCATCCACATTTCAAGACAAAATGAAGGAGCAGGTTTGGTGTTGATATAATATTTTGGAGATCATGTTATTGTCTTCTTGAACCCAAAGTTGCAATGTTTTAGCTGAAATCTATCTCTGCTGGAAAACCAAATGAAACTGTGGAGATTTCTATGTTCAAATATTTATTTTTTCTCCTATTAGCTAAAACTGCAATTTAGTAAATCAGAGGTACCTTGTGGTTCAACATTAATGTGACAACTGACAACTGGTTTATACTTGGCTTTACGGTTTCATAAAAGGGTTTGTATTATATAGGGAACATGCTTCTGTCAGCGTTGAATTTTGTGATATCAGAGGCTTCTTGTTTGCACAGTTTGCATTTTTAAAAGTGATTCTGTTATACGATGCCATTGAGGGTCGAACTGTTTCACTAAGGTGGCTAGTAATTTTTTGAAATGCACAAAGCTATATCCGTTTTGAACATTATACCTAGATCCACCCTTTCTTTATATATTGATTGATTTTACTCCAAAATGGTTATGATTATAGTCAAAGATAGCTTTCTTGAGCTGAGTCATGCTTGCCAGAATGTTTTTTCACTGCATAATGCATCTTCTTTTTTATTTTATTTGGAGTGATATTGTTTAGAGGTATTGTGATACATAATTTCCCAAAAAACAATATTATCAACTGTTATAGGCCTGATTATTTTGATTATAGTTAATGCCGATGTAAATTCTCCTGACAACCTTGGTAGCTTATTACAATACTATCCTTAACAAAATATTGTAACATCTTGTGGTACTTTGTGCATTTGTATGACTATGAATGCTTTTAATATGTTGTAATTGGCTGTGCTATATGGCTTAACTATACTATTTATCAGGAAAAATTGAAGCGGAGATTAAATGCAAGAATAGAATATGCAAAATTTCTTCAGGATACAGCCAAGCAAATGGCAAAGGAAGTGCAAAATTCACGTAGTGGAGAGATGAAGAAAACAGCTGAAGACCTTGATGATGTCTTGAACAAGGTTTGATACATTTATGGGTTTAACTTCCCTGTATCTTATTTCCTATTTTTCCTGCTTTATACAGCAATATGTTGATGCAGGTCAGAAAAGGTGCCCGTGTTTCTAATGATGAGATTTTGGCCTTCGCTAAGCTGTTCAACGATGAACTTACTCTTGATAATATCAGCAGGTTCCTTCTCTAGCTAGTATTCTATTGCATCTGTTTCAGAGTGTTCTCATCTTTTAGTTTTCAAAGTCATTGCAATCTAACTTTGAATTTTGACTAAGATTATCTGCTATATAATATTACAGAAATACTAATATGAGACCTAAAGTTCACATAAACAGAATCTTCTGAGTTTGTATTCTGAAAATTTAACTGTGGTTGATGGCTTCATTTGAAATTTCAAGTCAAAGCAATCCAAATGATCATATGTATTTTTGCAATATACTTCAAGAGTTCAAGTAAAGTTACAAAGTCATAATACCAGAAGTAGGTCTTTGAATGATACAAACAATGTCTTTCAATTTGTATTAATCCAAGAAATTTTCATATCTATGTACAAAGAATATTTCAGTTGATTTTACTTGGAGGAATTTTTTTTTCAAAATGTTTGTAATGCAGGTATCAATATATTTTATGCTAATCTGTTGTTCCCAGATATAATTATGCATTCTGAAATGAGTTTTTGCTCTTGCCAGGCCTAGGCTGGTGAATATGTGCAAGTACATGGGTATAAGCCCATATGGTACGGATGCATATTTGCGGTTTTTGCTCCGCAAGAGGCTTCGACAGTAAGTCTGTTACTTTATCTCATTATCCTTTGTCGTTGCATGTTGTTGTGTGTTCTCATTGAGTCGACTCCTATATGCTTCTCTGAATGAAAAACTTCTGTACTCTTATCATGGAGATCTTGTATTGAATTTAAAATTGTCATCTGCCTTTTTGTTAAGAGGAAGATATTGTTTGTCTGTTCTTTTTTACGATCATATTATTTTGGCACATTTTGCTTGGTGCCTTTGTAAGGTATATCTATTTTTCTTCCCCTGCCCTGCCCAACCTTGTTTCGACAGTTATGTTAGGCATTTATACTGTAACACAATGGAGTTTGTTAAGAGAGTTGACTTAAATCATTTAATTTGCCTTGTTAAGAGACACAATGGAGTTTCTTCTCTATTTTGAAGGTATCTGTTAGTCACAAGAGTAAAACTTCTGTTTCCACTGCATTTGATAATGCATTTTCTTAATGTCTTACAAAATTGATGTGGGCATTTATTCTATGTGCATCACTTATCCTTTATTTGTACTTCTTTGACATCCTTCTGTTTCCAGTGCATGTCCCTTTTGTTTTCCTTTATTATGCTTATTATTTGTCTTTGAGCTTTTGGCTAGTCACTCAATTGCCTAGCTGATGATAAGATAATAAAAATTACTTTTGAAAAACTTGATTTCTAATTGCTATTATAGGATCAAGGAGGATGATAAAATGATTCAAGCTGAGGGTGTTGAGTCCCTGTCAGAAGCTGAACTGCGTGAAGATTGTAGAGAAAGAGGCATGCTGGGATTAACTACAGTAGAAGAAATGCGACAACAGGTAAAATTGTGCATTTTCTTGTTTAATTGGGGAAAAAACTATTTCGTAGTTGTAGCTTCTTGCTTATCCTAGAACTTGAATATGCATTTTAATGAGTTGCTAGGAAAAAGTTGTCCTCATTTTAAATTATATATATATGCACTGATGACTGCATGACTACAATTTAATTTGCATAGGAATTCAAAATTGGCTTGTGGTTGCATTCCCATGTTTTTGCCATATTCTTTATTTCCAAATTTATTATTTCGTTATCTCCATCTGTTGCTTTAGAATGTGGCGACATTTATAGAGGAAAATTGTGAGTAGAGTTATCCGCTGTGTGTGGTGTTTGTCTTTATTGGCACTTAAATAACTGTTCTCTATAATTTGCAGCTTCGCGATTGGCTTGATTTATCTCTTAACCATTCTGTACCTTCCTCTCTACTAATACTTTCCAGGTACTGTTAATCTCATTGTTCTGTTTATGGGCCTAGAAATTTGTTTGTTTGTCCCCCATACATATTGCATATGCTCAACCTGTTTCTTGAATTGTCTGAATCCTCGATTTTAGAGCATTTATGGTTTCTGGAAAGGTGAAGCCAGAAGAAGCAGTTCAAGCGACATTGTCCTCTCTTCCAGATGAGGTGGTAGAAACTGTTGGTGTCACATCTTTGCCTTCGGAAGATTCTGTTTCAGAGAGAAGAAGGAAGTTAGAATTCCTTGAGAAGGAAGAGGAACTCATTAAGGTTAGTAATTTATATCTACTCCATTTGTATATTGATTGCTAGATCTTACTTTTCACATTTGAATTCATGGCCATTCTTGTGTAGAGAGGAAAAAAAGTTCATGCCGTTATTTATCATGTGCTTTTCTTCTAGCTGTCTGCAATAAAGTGTTATATAATTGCTTGCGCTTGGTTGTCAGTAATATATATAGGGGGAATTATTAAAAAAATGTAGCGAAGGGAACTTCGATGGTAATACGTCACTTATATAAAGTTAGCCTGCATCTGGTGTGGATAACAATGATTGGGTTTCAATTTGACTTCTTATAATTATATAATTCTGAAAATGACTCCAAAAGAATACAAATAATTCTGAAAATGACTCCAAAAGAATACAAATAATTCCGAAGCTCATAATACCAGTCTGCAGTGCATCAGGTGGAAGAGTTGAAGAAGACTGAGACATAATTAACATGACCAAACACAAACTTACTAGGACAGGGAAATGCAAAACTTGTTCTACTCATGAGTCAGTAATTGACATTTGTTACATTATTTATCCAAGTTCCTTTTTTTATTATATGTATGATTCGAGTTAAGTATATTCTTTAAATGCAACTTGGGACACATTTATTTGCTTATGTTGTCTCCTTTGAAAAATTACCAAATACTGTATATTGAACTTTTCTTGCTTGCTTATAGCCTTTAATTAGATACTATATAAACTATTGATAGGAGGAAGAAGAAGACATGGAAGAAGAGCAAGCTAGATTGAAGGAATCTACAGTCAGTGAGGAGGATGTGGCTTTGAAGGAAATGAACATTGCAACTGCGAAAGAAGCACATGAGCGGGCAATAGCCAAGACAATTGAAAAACAAGAACAACTTTGTGAACTAAGTCGTGCATTGGCAGTATTGGCATCAGCATCTGTATGACTGCTATCTTAAGAGTTTGTTTGGCGCAACATTCACTGTGCCAAACGAAACCTAAATCTTTTGCTTTCTTAATTCCTGTTGAGTACATTTTGGTGGCTAAACATATTAGTGATTTAACCCCCTTAATTTGTTTTCTTGTTATGTATTTGCAGTCGGTAAGCAGAGAACGTGAAGAATTCCTGAGACTAGTAACAGAGGAGGTATTTACCCTAAAAACAACTCTATAACTATGTTTGTTTATTTTCATTTGGCCAAGTGTTTTGTGACCTAGAAAGAGGAACTTTTTAATCCTCGCCCCCTAGATTGAAGGAATCAGTACATGGTGTGTAGAAGACTAGCAAATAATTTTTTTTCCTGAAAAGAGAAAACTAGCCAGTCACAGACACTATCATAGGAACTTATTGAGATGACGATGAAAATCACTCTCTTAAGTTTGTTATTCATAAACCTTCAGTAATTATTATGTTGATAGAGCAGTGGAAAAAGGTTTTACTATGTGTGACGTGCACACATGGACTGCATGAGTATATTAGGCACACGAAATAAAAAGTCTCCTAATTTTCTGTAAAGGAAGAAGTGTTTAGACGTTCAGAGGATATCTAACAAAGGTGGTAATGCTTATAATATCCCAACCAATCAAGTTCAGAAGCATGTTGCTTTTCCTATTTTCCGCCCCAATCGTAATTCATAAGAATGCTTATTTTCTTGTTTTTTAATGTTAGAATTTGAATATAGGCCCTTAAACTTTCACACTTTATATAGTTCAAGGTTTTTTTTTCGAACCCCCAAAGTACGGGGAGGTGGTTGACAAAAGTGCGAAAGTTCAAGGGCCTGTTGATGTATTCTGTCTTTGAATATATGGTTTATGTACGTTGAACTTTATAAATTTATTTTCTTTTGTAGTTTCTTTTTTGTAAAGCTTATTTTAAATTTTGTGCTGTTATATTACTTATGCCATGCCCTGTATTACTTAAATTTTGTGTTATACTTGTGATTTTGTTCTTGTTTGTATGCAATCTAGCCACTGCATTTGTTCTGTGAAACTTATCACATATGCTTATTTCCATTTACTATTTATCATGTGCAGATAGAACTTTATAACAGCATGGTAGAGAAAAAGGGTACAGAAGGAGAAGCAGATGCCATTAAAGCATACAAAGCTGCTCGCGAGGAAAGTGAAGATGCTGCTGAGCCAGCTCCTGGCGACAAGGTCACTGATGCACTCAAAGACCGAGTAAGCAAAATAACCTTTTTCTTGTATGGTGCAGATAGGTTCTGGTAACAATTATCTGAATTGAATTTTTTAACATTATTGTTTTTCAGATTGATGCTATGCTTCATACCCTTGAGAAAGAAATCGACGATGTGGATGCTAAAATTGGTGATGGCTGGCAGCTACTGGACAGGTCAGCTACTAGCTAAATGTGGTTTTTACTTTTATCATATATAGTCATATACAAGCTGATATGAGAGCTTTAGTGTTCTTAGGCATCGTTTGGAAAATGTTCATTTTTTTTGGTAGGAAGACAATATAAGCAAGCTCCTTGAAGATCTTAATAGGAATTGAATGTGAAAACATAGCCTTTTGTGCTAGAGGAATAAATAGCGTTATGCTTAATGAATTAATTTTGCAGAGATTATGATGGAAAGGTAACTCCTGAAGAGGTGGCAGCTGCTACAATGTACTTGAAGCGTACATTTGGCAAGGACGGCGTGCAAGAGCTCATCAGTAACCTTTCTAAAGACAAAGGTATCATGTCATATCGCTCCTCTCTGTGCTCTGAATATGAAATCTGGGTTTCATAGGCATGTATTTTGATAACATTCTGTTGATTTCTTTTTGGATTTGATTTATCAGATGGAAAGATCCTTGTGGAAGATATTGTCAAGTTGGCCAGCAGAGCAGAAGATGACGACTCCCCTGACGACCGAGTAAATCAGTGAAGATATATGGTTTTCCTGCAGTTCCAGAGTCCTGCATCCTATTTTCTCAAGTGGTGTTGTTGATGGGCAACTGCTTAATTAGCACTTTTGGAGTCTAGATCCTGACCAATACAAGGATACTAGTATATTCAATATATGGAGAAATTAAAAAATCAAACCTTCCAAGATGAAAATCCGCTGGATATGTACATGTTTATTCCAATCTGATAGTGTTTAGTTCGTACCCAACTAAAATTTAGGGTATGACTGTATGAGTGATTTTTATTTCTAACATGATTCTTATTCCAATCTGATAGTGTTATAGAATAAACTAGTCTTAGTTTCCGTGCCTTGTACGGGATTTTATAAAATTATTGTATTATGTTTTTGTACTTGTTAAATTTTGATAAAACTGATGATATAAGTAAAGATATTTTAGAAAAACTATACATAACTTATCTAAAAAATCATCATTTCTAAAAATAATCATTAAAATTTGATATAGGAAAGGATATTTTTTAAGAATTATATATATCTTATCTTAAAAAATAATCCTAATAAAAAAAACTACATATATTAATTTGTTAATATACAAATATAAATATTTTTTCTCTTATAGTTATACTTTTGAACAATGACATATATGGATGGCTGTTAAGTTTAAATATTATGAAATATTTCATAAATTTTCTATAATCTTGTAGAAAATTACTTGTAGAATTGTATATTTTTTATTTAAAGGTTATTTTGCCAAAAATTGCCAAATCCAAATCTTAATATTTTATATGGATATAAAGAGTTTGGTTCAAATGAAACAAACTCTTATCCTAAAACGAACTCTTATCTTAAAATGAATGCACTTTTCATAGTTAGTAATGCACTTTTCATATAAAAGTGCATTGAAAAATACAAAAAGTGCATTACGAAAAAGTGCACTAAAAAAATTTGAAAAGTGAACTAAAAAGTACGAAAAGTACAAATGCGAAAAAGTGCACTCCGAAGTATGAAAAGTGCACTACTAACTACAAAAAGTGCATTCGTTTTAGGATAAGAGTTTGTTTCATTTGAACCAAACTCTGGATATAAATTATAATTTTATTATTTGTGGGATCTACAATTATTTTTTAACCAATAGAAAAATATCCAATTAAATTTTAACCAATGAGATTAATTTTAAAAAAAGAGATGGTGTGGTCCAATCTAAAAACGACATGTGTCGTTTAATAATTTTCTTAACCTCCGTTTTAGTATATAGCTATGATGAGTCCATTCTCTATAAAAACTTTACAAAATTAAATTATTAATTTGTGCTCATGAACCATGGATGGATTTACCAAACTTTAATTGTTGCATAGGCTGAGTTGTCAAAACTCGACCCGAACTATCGATATTTTGGGTTGAAACCCGCCTTAAAAATAAATATGAATAATAGAAAGATTCGAACCCACCTAACCCGAACTCGATTGGGTTGAATTTGCAACCTGGTGAGTTCACCAGAATCATTGTGTTTGAAAAATACATACTATATTTTATTATAAATAATTATTTAATTATTATTATAATAATAATACAAAGTTGATACCTTGATACGATAGATTGATCCAAATACGAAAATACCGCTATGACCCAACTCGATTTGATCCGCTCAATTTAACATGTATTTCTATTGACTCGAACCATTAACCTGAATACGAAATGATCGAACCAGACCCGACTGAACGTCCGAACCAACTCGTTTAACAGGTTTAATAAACACACACTACAAACAAAATATCACCTTCTTCCCAATAAAGGCTGAGTGTTGATCCTATGTTCAGAACTTCACATAATCTCATTATATTAATGGATTGCTGCCATTCGTAGAAAGAAATAATAGCAACTCTATTAAATTTCCTTAAATCAACTAAGTAGAATGCAAAAAACAACTAAATTAGTAAAATAGTCCTCGTTATAAAGGTCTCTACAATATATCCAATCTAAATCAAAGAAGAAAGTATTAAAAATCGAGATTGAGAGGGGAAAAAAGAAAAGAAAACAACACCTAATGTAGCAAAAAAGTGCATATATGAAATTATAGTCGAATAAATTTTAATGTTTTTTTAAAAAAATCAAAAATAGCGTGGAACTGGTGTAATCCGCCGTATAGGAAGGGACTCGGCGTCAGTGTCGCCCCATTGGAAGCCGAAATACAAGATTTGACCGACCCTGAACGAAGCAAACGCGTCACAGCACGCGTATTCCACCTGCTCCTCCGTCAGCGCTCCCCTCCCCCAATCGCTCATCGTCACGTGGCGCGGCTTCTCAAGCACGATCCCCGCCACCTCCCTCGCCACCTCCTTCAGCCCCGGCCACGTCGAAAGCCTCTCGGGCGATACCTCAAGCGCCGCCTCACGCACGTCGTACACGTTCCCACGACCAGGCCGTGGTCCGCCAGGAGGTTGGCGGCGTCGCTGGCCACCTCCAGGCCGGCGAACACGTGCCTCGGGTTGTTCAAGAACTCCCGCAGGGAGTCCGGGATGTGGCGGAGGTGGCGGAGTAGGATGATCAGGCAGCGGCTTCCGGCGCAGAGTTGGAGGGTGGCGACTAAGTCGGCGGAGCGGCGGCGGCAGTTGCCCTTGCCCTCCGCGTCGAGGCCGATGACGACCGTCGGATTAAATCGGTAGGAGTAGCTGACGTCAAAGAGCCAATTGGTGACGTCAGTGGGATCGGCCGTGACGGTTGTGCGGATGGTTCGCGCGCCGACTTGGACGTCGTAAATCGATGAATTCATTGTCACCGGGAGATTATGGGCCATCATGGGACGCTATTGCACTAAAGGCACAGCAAAAACCTAGACTTTTTTTTGATCTCACATTAAACTTTCCTCCTTTTGTATTGGTTGGAGATCTCTCTCTCTTTTTTAATTGGAATGATGTGATATCTTCAAACTATGGAATATTGAATATGTATACAAAACATTAATATTTATTATTCGATCAAATAAAAATTAAACACATATATTTATTGCATATATAGAGGTCTATTTTTAAAAACTAAGATTTAAAAAAAGATATCCATAAATTCTAAACAAAGAAATTATCTTTTTTAAGAAATAAAACTAATAAAATTAAAAAAAATCTATCCATTGCTGTCTTGCTAACGTTAAAGATGACAATCTATCTACGGCAACTAATTATTAAATTTTTTTGGTTGTTAATTTATAACTATATATTAAAGCTATACATTTTCTAAGTCTTCAGAACAATTGTAACACCCCTATTTTACAACATTGGGTATTACCGCCAGTGACCTCGGACTTTACCGTCCGAAGTCACCCAAGGCTTTTAGAATGATATAGAACGATTAAATGCGGAATAAAACATATTACATAAATAGGAAAACAGGCTCCAGAGGGAGATTTAGTTCATTACAAAATACCCTACATTGTCTTTAACTTAAATACTACTTGAAAACACATACCAAATCCGTCATGTCTCGGAGATAAAGTAATATTAAAATCAAAACGAAAATAAAAGTACATCTTGAGCAATCTTGACTTCCTTCACTTCCCTTCACTTCACCTTGCTATGGATTCCTGAATCTGACATAATTCGCGAGGGGCGATAGAATGTCAGGCAAACATGCGGAAAGAAGAATTAGTCTAGGAGACTAAGCAAGCGGGAATAGAACTTCCCGAGGGTAATTTGGTAATTTCACTTAACGGTATAATGAGAGAAAAGAGGGTTGTGTTTACGATGGGCTTTATCATGTGGAGCTAAGATACGAATGATAGCGATAGCATATCCAAAAGGGATAGCTTGATGAGCAAGAGAAGTACTACTAGATTGTAGTCTTCCTTAAGATTTCGATAGGATGTTGGGAACATTATTTAATTCATACAAGTGAAAACCTCTCGCGCTTTTGGGCGGACCGAGAGCCGAAACGATCATTTGAGACCGGTCCGGTTTTGATATCTTAAATGTGCATACGCACTTATCTTAATTAGTGATGAAAATATTCAATCTTGTTAATGACTTTTACAAGAGAGAGTGGTGGGACACGGATAAACCGAGCCACCCGATGGAGAACATCAATTCTCCTGCACTTAGCTAGAGTGCGCTCAATCCCTCCTTGCAATCGGAGCGGATGGAGATCATGATCCCGAAAGTCGTATGGATGTACGACTTAGTAAGATTATATAGAGGTGTCGACTAACTCACACCCCTTTCTAGCTTATTCAAAACAAATCTCTGAACGAGACTTGCAATCAATCAAGAGTACACACACTAGCAAATATAATCCTAACAAGGAATATAATATTTACTATGCTAACAAGGGTCGTTATTTCTAGCAATCGATATTTCCTAGGTTCATTTTTATTAAGCATACAAGAAGTTCCCAACATCGAAAGGTATCATAAAGACGGATATAAAAAGGGTACAAGGGGAAATTCCACTTGCCTTAGTGTTACTAGTTTAGTAACGAGCTTTGACGAAACTTAGGCGATTTCCTACTACGAGCGAGGATTCCGACCTAATGATAGAGAATTTACGAAAAGTTCAAAACGCGATTCTTCTACTAAAGTTCGGATCATCTCTTATAATATTTTTATAAGAGGTTTGAGTTTCTAAATTATTATAATAATAATTTAGAAAATTATTTTCCTTAAAATAATAATATTCCTTTATTATTATTTTGGTTTTTGTAATATCCTTAATTCCGAAAATATTCTATTAACATAATTATTTTAATTAATCCTTTTTATTGGAAAGTTTTTCTTAAATAGAAATCTCTACTCTTCTTTATAAGGTAACTTGCCTAAAATAGCTTTTTCCCTTATTTGTTCTATTTTCAAAATTTTTTTATACTTTAAGATTCATAACACCTCTTTGATCATAATTATATAATATGATATATTATAGTTCTTAACATAGAATCCTTTCTATTTTGATTTCTTTTCCAAGCAAGACTCTAATAATATTTCATATTTAATATTCATATGCTAGTAAGATATTTTATCCTATTTTTCAACATGACTAGCATCTTTTGAATATTCTCTTCATAACTAATATATGTTAAGTTGATATTTGAAGACAACTTTGTACTAAAATCCTTATTTTTATTCTACTTTATAATTTCTATATTTTATATATTATAGGCCATGCAAGACTTTTCTCTACTTGAACTTTTATTATAAATCTTTAAAAATATGGTATTATTTTTATTGTACAAGCTTTTGATTTCTAAGGTCATAAAATCATATCCTCTTTTGTATAAAATACATGCATGATGTTTCTCAACTTTTTATTTTGATCTAAGGTAAGATAATGCTAAATATGGACTTTTCATACTATACTAATTTTATTTCATCTATTTATATCTTGTAATAGCATGCATGTAATAATTTCATGAATATAATTACTTATTTTTATCTAGCTTAAGTTACTATAGTAAAAACATATAGTTTCTAGTTTTTCTCCAACTAACAAGATTCCCTCACATATTTTTATTCCATAAAATCTTAAATATACTTTTAACAATTATAAAAGGCTTTTAATAAAAGAATTACATATGGATAATATAATTTTTAAGGATAGAATGTTATACTTTTGGTATTATGTAATTACAGAACACTTGGAACAAGGCAGAGGAGGAGGGAGCGGCGGCCAAGCTTCCGGCGAGGGCAGGCGGCGCGCGAGGTGGCTCCGGCGGTCCGACGTGGCTGGGGCGGTCCGGCTGGGCTCCGATGGTGGTCCGGCGGCTCCAAGGAGAAGAGAAGGAGGAGTTTTTGTGGTGTTTTGAATGGATAAAACTTTTGAATGGTGGCTGATTTTTGGAGACTAGAAAGGCAATTGATAGAAGAGATGGGTGTTCTTGCTAGAGGAGAGAGCAAAAGCTTCAAGTGAGGCTTGAGAGAGGCTTTATATAGGCAAAGTGATGAAGTCCTCAATCCATGGCTAAGGGAAGAGGCCAATGGATGAAGGAGAGGAGTCTCACCATTGGTCCATGGTGTGTTTCTTCCATGGTGAGGAGAGGTGAGGTCACTAGGGGTGGTCTACAAGCAAGAGGGTGGTGGGAATGGCATGCAATGGCCAAATTCAATTCAACGTACAATCAATCAGACTATTGTCTGATGTTGTCTTTGGGAGAAAGAGTTTATTTGATATAAGAGGAAAAGGCTAGGTAGAATGAACAAGAAATTGTAAATGGTCTAGCGGGATTTGGTGAGGGGGGTGTGAGGTTGGAGTGCAAGAGATCTCGGGTTCAAATCCCGGCTCTTGCATTCTTTTTGCAAGACTTGTAATTAATTTTCTAGGCTCTTATGTAATTTATTTTCTAGAATGAATTAAATTGCCAAAGGATATTATTTTTATTAATTTTCTTTTTATTGATTTACCTCACTTTATTAAACTATACCCCTCAAGTTATTTTATTACATTTTCATCTATTTCGACTTTTGCTAATAGCCTTTTTCGAAGAAAATACGATGAATTAATTCGATATCCAAATCCTTCTTTTTAACTTAGATAAAATAATTGAAAATATTATATTATAAATGTTTGAAATATTGCGGATATTACAACAATTTTGACCCCACGAACCTCATATTTGAAAAAATAATATCAATTTCTATTATTATAACTTTTTTCTATTAAATTCTTTTTTAACTATTTAAAATTATCTCTAACATCAAAAAAAATCTATTTAGTATAACTATATCTTTTCAAAGCTTCCTTATACAAGTGTTTAAAATTAAAATTAAAATATTTAAAGTACTTTAACATAAATTTAAACATTATATCATATATCTTTTGATGAATTTATATATATATATATATATTGATTTTCTTTTATAACTAAAAAATAATGATAAATTTATAGATAATAAAATATTTGATAATCTCTAAATTTACGTATATGAAAAGTAATAGAATATGAATACTATAATATTTAATCTTATCTAATCTCTACTTTATCCAACTACAAAATGAGTTTGGTCCCATCTTAAATTAAATTAGTCAAATTTGAGTATTTTATATAATTAAATTATCTTTATTTTTCATACTTTATTATATCTTATTTATTAAGTTAACTATTATTTTTTAAATTCTTATCTCTTCCATATATTGAATTTATAAATTTTTTATTCATATTTTATCTTCTTTTTTTAATTAAATATCTATGAAATATAATCAAAGAAAAAGAAAAATGTAACTGTTTTATCTTAATAGTATATCTTCATTCTCAACATTAAACTTAATTATTTATATTAATTAAAAAATATATATTCTACAAGTAATAAATTACTTATATTAAATTTTAAAAAAAAATTTATTTATTAATATTCTATTTATTAATGTCTATAAAATATTGAATCATATTCATACAACAATATCCGGTTAACATTGGAATGGATGCTCAATAAAAAAAAAAATCTGGTTAACATTGACAAAATAAAAACTAAAAGAATGGATACTCTTTCGGTTATCCACCATTTCCATGCCCAGCCTGCCCAGGTGGTTGAATCTGATATCTGAAAAGTGAAGCGTGCATGATATATTAAATACGCCCTGGCCACTAAGCAGTTTTTTCATAAATTTGACATGATTAATAGCTCAACTCCTCACGGAGGTGCCGGATAATCTGTATATGCCGCTAATGTTTTCTCAACAATCCGTAACAGTTTACAAGAGCACAACCTATAATAAAAACGAATTACTTGATGTAAAAAGAATACAATTGCTATAATCAAAAAAAGAAAAAAACTACATAACTCAATTTAACAAGCAGGCCCATCCTCTTGATTAGAAGTCAAGCAACTGCTTCTATAGCGAAGAACCATGTAACAAATTCAACATATATCACTCACTGTACAGGATCCGAATCCACTTAATCATCTTGAAACAAGGCCTTGTAAACAGAGCTCGATGGAGTTCCTCTACTAGTATTCAGGGTTTTTTCCACAGACTCCGGGGTTTCACATACCTTGTCATAGCTTTCCTTCTGATCACGCCTCCTCCTAGAAGACGGCTTTGGAAGAGAACCCGATTTCGACTTAGAAAGCTTTGACTGCTTAGGCGGGGCCCAAACTCTCTGCAAGTCTAGAACTCCTCTTGTGAAAGACGAGAATCTCCTCGCCCTCTCTCTTCTCTCACGAGCTTCATCTGCCATTTGTGCGTGGTTCTCTTCTGCTGGCTCTTCTTTGTTACCAAATCCTGGAGTTCTTCCCCAGGGGAATGTCGAGTCTTCTGAGGAAGGTGGCCCGCTTGTTCTGTCGTTGTGATCACTTGCTGAGTTTTCTCTTGACGGTTTCTCCTTCCATGATTGGTTGCTATCCTCACTGATGAGCAACAAATTTGGAGACTCATCTTCTTCGTCGTGGAAGAGTAGCAAATCCATCCTTTCGTAGATTTGGTGGATCACGTCTCCAAGGGTTTCTTCGTACCTATACGTTTCCAAATGTGAAATTACTTTGTTGGTTTAAGAAGCATCATTTACAGGCAAGATACAAAGAAAAGAGATGGATAAACTATTTCAATATGTGTGAGGTTTATGACTCCAACTCTTACAAGATTGATCAGTAAGGAAAAGTAAATAAGTTTCAATAACTACACGATATGCATAGACCATGACAGTTGCAACAGATCATAATCAAGCATCTACAGGCAATATTGTTGCTTTCCTGCCATTTTTGCAGTAACTGAAAAAAGGAACGCCAACTGAAGAAAAGAGAGAAGCAACTCATCTGAAATACATTGCAAACATTAGAAATTTATAGAAACCAAAAACAGGAATATGATATATTTGTTGATATGATTCCAGCAGAAAAGTTAATGTAGAAAGAGCAGTCACATATCCTACCACAGCAATACTGAACATTGGCGCTAGAGTCACCAAAAATACAAGATGAAAATATCAGGTTAGAAAGCCACAGACCAACGAATTGAGGAGCTGTGGAAACTAAAAAGCATCATTTAAATTCATGTAATCAACTACACAATCACATGCAGTACTATCTCAATTATTAAGCCTCAAACAATTAGTGTTAGCTTAACTTGAGCAGAAATGCCAATTAAATAAAGAAATTCTCTAACTTTACAGCTAACAGTACGAGGAAAATAACATAAGCAACATGTATTCATGCATACTCTCAACTTCATGACTAAGAGGAAAATGGCAGCATCAAGTTCCAAATAAAAATGTTTGGACTAGTGATTACGAGGAAAATTATCCAAAATATTGTTATTATATCAGGAGCTAAGGATTTCCCTTTTTAGGTCATGTGCAAACCACAAAATGTGCTGAACTTTGATGCAACAATTATCCCACATACCTGGTTTTGATGAGTGTCTCCACATAATCATTCAGGTTGAAGTCACCAAAGAATCCTCCTTCCATGTTACACTGAATAAACTCCAGGAAGGAGCAAGTTTGCTTTACGAATTTCTGCTTAGTGGACTTTTTAATACGAGCTACATTCTCTGATTGAAGAATCTCCATTCTAAATAAAATTTGCAATTCATATCTGTTGATCCATTAAGGAAATATTGGGTCACAGAGAGCAAAACAGTTCATTTAGAACAATAGCATAATTATATCAGTAGAAGAAAAAGGGGCAAGAAATCTACACATTCTAAAAAAAGGAAAAAGTAAAAAAGCAGATAAAAAGGGTGAAAGGATACACTCTAATCTTGTATACAGAAGACAAGTTTGCTGTCATTGAGTCATTCCCCCGAGATGATAGTTCATTATGTTTGTGCTTCTCTGACAAATCCTTTGGAGCTTGCAGCAGGATTTTAATGAGCTCACTAGCAACTATTCCACCAGAAGTGTTTCCATCAGACACTTCAGCCAAACCAAGAGCCTCTCTGTTAATAGGCAGTTCTAGCTTCTTTTGTAATAAATAAATGGATGATTTCACAATTCTCTGCGCAAAAGCTACTAGATCAACTCCAGATTCTAGACCTTGTTCAATTCTCTCAGGGAGACTGCTAAAAAATGATTCTGAAGATTCAGAGAATAAAGAATCGGTATCCTGTTGAGTGTGGGAATTATTAGGTACTTGATCTTCTGCTTGTGGAGAAGATGAAGAAAGTGGCTGCTCACTTTCTCCATGCACCACTCTCACTCTCTCTCCAAGTTCTTTCTTGTCTACATGTTGCTTTGGTTGATGAGTTCTACAATGGCGAGGATGATTACTTTGGTTCACCTGTTTCATCCAGCATTTTAGAAACTTTAACTTCTTTGAGGTATCACCACTCATGGAAAAGTAAGCTTCCTCAAGTTGCATATGAGAGCAGCTTAATGCTTCTTTGATGAAGAAGCTCCAGGAGAGATCATTAGATTTCTGAGAATGCTTTCTGATTTTTCGTTTTCTCTCATCTCTTGGTGTTACTAGTGATGTATTTTCATCCACTTCAGGCCTGTCAAGTTCGTCCTTGGGCTTCCTACCATTTGGTCTATCAGAGTTATGTGCCAAGATCTGATTTGAATCCTCCTCCTTTAGGAGATAGAGCAAGGAAGAATTTGTACTGAAAGGTTTAAGCAAACCCATGCAGAAGCTGCCATCAGATTTTGATATGTTTACAAGAGCCCAATAACCTCCTCTATACAAAAAGCTTAGGAGAATTTGCCAGATGGGTGCAGATTTTCTCTCGACACAACTACTTGTGTCTTTCATTAATATCTGGAGAATCTTATCTGCAAAGAATTCAGAGGTAGAAGCCTCTAGCTTTCTGTTAGATTCTGCTGACAGTTCACAGACCATAACTACATCGGAGAAGCAATGTTCAGGTTTTGTTACATTGTCATATCTATGAATTGATCTAATATCAATCTGCACCCCACCATCACCAGCAAATTCCCATAGCGTTTTTGATTGGCCACAATTTCCAGTTCCCAATTTCAACGATTTCCAATTCATCATCAAGCCAACGTGCTCCATCTTCTGCAATGCTTTCAAACCAAGCAACTGAAGATCACAGCACTTGCATTGCAAAGGCCTTCCTTTGACATCCAATATTTCAAGGTTTAATTGACCAGAAACTCTTCGATTATCACTTGGATCACTATAGTTCAATGGAACCCCAATATTTGGATAGATTAATCCAAATGGAATAAGAGCAGATCCCAAGATAATTGAGCCAGTCGAGCAGAAACCCCAGCCTAAAGTCTTAATTCCATGCTGAAACAACTCCAGTGACCTCATCGATTCATCAGACTGAACCTTTTTGGGGTCACAGTCTACTTCAAAGCTCATATCCACCCAGCAAAGATGAATATCCCTCATAGAAAATGCGCTGGCTACGTGTCCAAATGTCTTTATAAACCTATCTCTAAACAAATCAAAATCATTCAAATCCCCATCCCCGTCAAAATCTACTCCCGTATAATGACGCAACGCCACAATAGATTTACAAATGGGAGAAAATAAAACAACCAAATTGGACCGAACGAGGCCCGAAGAAAGCTCCAAATCACCAGAGTCAAATGACGTACCTAGCAGATCCTGGACTTCCCAAGCGTAATCGTGAATCAGCTGGAGCATCGAAGTGGCAACGAAATCCGCCTTGGCAGACACATAATCAAACTCCCGTGATTCCTGTAGGTCGGAGATTGAACTTAGAATTTCTGAGAGGGAAGCTAGGGTTTCACCTGGACGGTCAAACGAAAGTGAATTGGGGTTGCAGGACGACCGCAGGGCGGTTTTTGAGTGGAGTTTGAGGACGGCGGAGGAGGAGAGAAGAGGAGATAGAGAAGAGAAGAAGAACTTATAGGAGAAAAGAGATTCAGACAATGGCGGGAAGGAGAGAAGCAATCTAATTGAGGAGAGAAGGGACTGGAGGTAGGTGGAGTGGCCATGGAGATGTAGAAGCGGATCGAGGTCGATCATAAAAACAATTCGCTGAGTTCGGGAGTAGTTCAGAAGATTTTGCCCTGCCATTGGAGAAGACAGTGGGGCTGTAGAAGGTGGACTGATGGTTATGCTATGGCGGATATCCAGATCTGATTGCAAGGAGGGAGAAAGTTGAAATGTAAAAATTGAGCGGGAATGTACGATACAGATGCCGCCTAAATGAATTTAGTGGACTCAGCCCAACTACTTGATATGGGCCAGACCGACCCAGAAGCCCACTTAATACAAAAATCAAATTGATAAAAGGGTTAAAGGGTATCCGACCCGAATGCCCTAACCATGTCATTGTAAACCGTAAATCCCGGACCCGGGTAATTTCTTTGTTCGAACTGAGAATAAAAAGAAGAAAAGGAAAAAAGGCAAAATAATCAGAATCCGAACGAAAAAAAATGTCATCCATCCTCCTTTGCAATTCCTTGAACAGAAACTCCATCACCCTCTCGCGCTTTCGTTCTCCACTCGCTCCATGCTCCTCCTCAATTCCATCCCAGCTTTCTCTCCGTTCATTTCCATGGGGACCGGAGTCTCGTTTCCCCTTCACGGTGGTCTCCAGGTGCTCGGAGTCGGAGCCTTCTTCAGCGGCACCGGCGCCGGTTCCGGAGGAAGACGAATGGCTGAGTCGGCTCCCTGACAAGAAGAAGCCTTTGTACTCCCACAGCTTGCCGTGCATTGAAGCTTGGCTTAGAAGCCTAGGGTTTTCCCAGAGTAGAGAGGATAGGGCGGTTTGGTTCATCGAGAAGCCCGATTGGCACGCTCAGCTGTCGCTCGACATCACCGATTTGCTTATAAGGTTTTTTCTGTCGTCAGATTTCTTCCAAATTTAATGCTTTGCATTTTCTATTGCTAGTATTTTGTTGGTTTGCTCTAAGGTGTTTATTATGGCAGTGTTTTTGTGTCGAATTCAATCAAATTGATTTGGTTGCTGAGTGCTGATGTTATAATAATAAACGAGATTTAAGCTGGACAGGTGTTATGTTACACTTGAATTATCATCCTGTTCTTATTTACAAATGGAGATAGACAATATAGTTGAACATAGAATGACATGGGTTTTAGCTTTGCAGATGTTAGGCAATATGTTGGGTTTTATTTTCCTATGAATTTTAAGACTTTCCATGTTATTTAATCAATTTCAATGCCTGGCACTGAAGGCTCAGTCCAAAAGGTATGGCTGTATTTCATGGCATACAATTGAGGGGAAGAAAGACCAATTGGCTAACGAATGGCCCTTTCATTAGTAATATTGGAATGAGTCTTTCCTAACCGTGATCTGTTGGCTGACATACTGGAAAAGTTCATTTAGGGAGGAAATGGATCCATCTGAGCAACAGCTGAATTTTTAATCAGTACGTGGTTGTAACTTATTTTAATTACATGTGTCAAATCTCCTTGTGGAGTAGTCTATGGATTGAAATGAGGTTGATGCTCAAGTCAATCTGCCACTCCCGTGGCTCACGATGAACTTCTCTTGATGTTATTCTTGTTTGATTGTTAGATCTTTGTGGTTGAATTTGGTTGCAACACCAAGGTTATATATGAAAATGTTTAATAGCTTCCTTGTATGCAACTCTCTATCTCATGCTCGGTTTGCTGTTGTAAATGCTTGAATACTCTGCAAGATTGAATCCATACAAACTTGGAAGATAATCTTATTTACTCCAGAAGTGATAATGAGCATGAACCTCCCGTCTGTTTGGTAAAAGGATCCTCCATTTATCTACATCATGTTTTCATGCAGGTACCTGAAGAGTGGGCCTAAAAACCTTGACAAGGATGTTGAGAGAAGATTCAGCTATGCATTGAGTAGAGAAGATATTGAGAATGCTGTGCTTGGAGGACCATAGCCATGTGCATATTATGGTATTATCCACATTTCACAGTCATTATAAATCACATCTTATTTCACTTTAGTCATTATTGCTAGAGATTGTTCATAAGGATGACTCATTGAGAATTTTGTTTTTCCAAGGAGAGATTCTCATTTTCACTATGAAATACCTGTTCTATCAACAGCTTTCTCTTGATTAATCCTTTATATAGCTCAAAGAAATTTAGCACTATTTCAGTTTGATTAATCTTCTCTCAAGGACATATTTGTTTGGTTGCTGACTTGCTGTGAATAACTGAATATGGTGCCTGGTCTTATCCTTTGAGAGATCCCTATGATCACCTTCCTTGTATGTCCATTTTCATGCTAGTTGCTGGATTGCTGATTTTCTTACTTAGAATTATAATGAGAGCTGTTTTCTTTTTCCTAAGCCAACTTCATGCAATGAAAGAAGAATACAGAGAATTTTTAATCAATATTATTCTCTAGGCAGAAATACTACAATGCTGTATAAAATTCAAGATTAATTCCATCGCAGCAATTGCATTCAGTTTACTATAATAGTGCTGGAATATCATAAGTTGATCAAATTATACAAAAATGGTTTTCTTGACTATTGAGATCATTTCAACACTCAACACCTCACTTGAAATCCTGGTGACTATATGACAATTGACGACAAAAAAAGACTTCAGCATTATTAAAGCACTGAGATCTGAGGAAACTCTGCTCTGCATAGATCGCTAGGTGAAGCTCTCTGCTGAGTTGATGTGGGACCAATATTCTTTCACAAGTTGCCCAAAAAGAGATCCTTCTCTTGCCATCAGATTTGTTGGTTCATCGTACTCAACAAGCTTTCCTGTAAAACATGGTCACAAAAAGATTAAAAAACAATGTTCAATCTGATACTCCTATTGGTAACGAATGCACTTCCGTCTTAGCATTATCTGTGTGATATGATAAAACTTACCATCAGCCATGGCAAGGACCATAGTGCAATCCATTACAGTGGGTATCCTATGAGCCACAGTGATCACAGTACAATCAGCAAATTCTGTTCGTATCGTCTTCTGAAGAATCATATCTGTTGCATTGTCTATTGATGCTGTGGCTTCGTCAAGGACCAAGATTCTGCTTCTTCTTAACAAAGCACCCCCCATGCAAAACAGTTGTCTCTGCCCCATACTCCAATTTGATCCATCTTCCCCAACTGATTAGTGAGATGTCAATAAGGAATAGCATACCTCAGATAACGATGTACGGAACTTTGCTCAAGAAGAATGGGATCTTTACCTAAAGAGTCAAGGCCTTGTCCTTTCGTTTGTACTGACTCCCGAAGTTGACACTTTCCAAGTACCTAGTATAGTGGTATGCATCAGTTAATAATATTTTGTTCTAGATGACTTAAAATCACAAGGTACTGCAATTGCAAGGGGCCCGAGATCAAGCGAGAGGGAGTTATACAATACAATATTCATCACGCTTTGGGCATCTCCTATATTTCTTGTCGAAAAAATAAATGATAATATAGAAAAAAGGAGGGAGCAGGATTATTGTACCTCCCAGATTTGTTCATCAGTATGTTGAGATAATGGGTCCAAGTTGAGCCTAACTGTGCCAGTGAAGAGAGTTGGATCTTGAGGGATGATCCCGAGACGTGACCTCAAATCATGAAGTCCTATTGAACAAATGTCAATCCCATCTACAATGATCTTCCCTCCCACAGGCTCTACTAAACGAAACAGCGCCCCAATGAGTGTCGTCTTCCCGCTGCCTGTCCTACCAACAATACCAATCTTGTTTCCTCCTTGGAAGGTACACGTTATCCCTCTTAACACCATAGGTGAATCTGGCCTGTACTTTACCTGTTAATTCAACAACAAGATTCACTAGATTTGCTCGTACAAATACAATCATCAGATCAAAGTGTATTTAATTGTTTCACCTGCAAGTCTTGGATCTCTACTTTGCCAAAAGTAGGCCAGTTTCTTGGTGGGCGGTTCTCATTTAGGATTTCGGGTGCTTCACTTGATATGTTCATGTACTGGTTAAGCCTTTCCACTGATATGATGTTGTTGCTTACTGTGCATTGGTTTTGAATGCACATGACGAGTGAGATGTTTAGTGAGAGACCGAATGATAATGACATTCCAATAAACCCTGCATTACAGTTTTGCGTTCAGATCATTTCAATGATGTAAACATGAGTCCAGCTGATTTAAACCAATTTTATGTTAATTTTTAATTCTGGGTCAACTTAGTTTAGATCTTTTGGGTTTTGCATACTTTAGGGTCTTTCATATGTATATTCAAGCGCATATGAATTGATCAGATTCAAGTCAATTAGTTTTACGTTCACTAGGTTTCATCTGCAGTAAATTTTGGGTTTGTGTCAGTTTGGTTATAGAGTTAATTGGATAACGTCTTCTACACATAAGCGAGTGAAAGTGGAGCTTACCTGCACTAAAGGTTCCAGGAGGAAGCAAAACAATGAACAGAGCTGCAGAAGCTAGAACAAAGGAACCAAGCGTCTCAAGACGTAAGATCAGCCACTCATTAGCTGCGAAGTTGTGGAAAAATGGAGTAGCATTCGTATCAATTAGACCGAGAATCTTTGTGAAGAAACGGTCTTCCTCTTTGAAGGCTCTTATTGTCATGGCTCCAGCTAATGATTCAGCTAGATGGTTCGCTACCAAGGACTTGGTTGTGCCGTTAATCCTCATCAACTCTTTTGCAGTTGCAAAATAGTATCTCTGTAATGAACCATAGTTAGAAAGGATCAAGAAGTTGGATTTGTAGTAATTATTTATCATGATTGACTTACTTGCAGGCGAAATGCCAAGTATATCATTGGTACTGAGAAGAGTGAAACTTGCCAAGTGACAAAGATCAGCATAGCAAGGTTGACGGTAACACTAGAAGTAGATCCGATGGCCATCATTATATTGTTGGGAACATCAAGATCAAATATGTTGAGATCGGAAGAGACCTGCATCAACATGAAAACAAAACTCCATTTTACTCGGGTGCTTGTTTGGATGTATAATGCATGCATTATAAAACTTGTTTACACATTATAAAGCCAAAAAATGTAATTGTTGTTGGATAAGCACAAACCCTGACATCTTCTTTCTATAGTAAAATGAAATCAAAATTCATAAGTGATCTCATAATCTTACCCTGCTTAGTATCCTTCCAAGAGGAGTGGAATCATAGAAAGCCATCGGGGCACGAAAGAGCGAGCTCAAGAGTTGTGAAAAGAAAGACTTGGATGATTGCAATCCTGTTATAACCATAAAAAGAGATCTGAAGAGTAAAAAAACTGCAGGGGCTAATCCAACAATGAGGTAAACCACAATCAGTTTCGCCACAGTAACATGGGGATTATCAATGTTTTCTGCCATCCAGGAGCTTTGTGCTATTTGCCCAGCGATGAAGATGAAATGAGAAAAGAGGGCGATGGAGAAGTACAAGTAGCCTTTGTTCCAGTTTAAGTATTGTATGTATGGCTTAAATCCAATGTTGCCTACTTCTCTTTCCTCTTGCTTGATTAAGTGATCCCCTGTTGATGAGCTGTTTTGACTTCTGATGTTGGTGCTCCTGATCTCTTTTGGAGTAGATTTAGTTGTGGTATTATCAGGCTTAGAAATATTTGCAAGCTTTTTGGAACCTCCCGCGGTTTCTTTGTGGGCATTTACTAGACCTATGAATTCAGGGCTTGAAGACAATAGCTCATTGTAAGAACCTGCCTTGAGAATTTCTCCATTTGACATAAGCTACAGTAGGGAAAAAAAATCATGGGTTGATCATGAATTTTTTTGTAAGAAAAGGGAATATCAAATAATGTGAGATTAGAAACTTACCATGACATAATCAAATGCTGGTAGGAAATCAACTTGGTGAGTTACAAGTAAGACCGTCTTGCTAGAAAGAGCTCCCATGACATATTCCTGTAGGGTTAGTTGCAAAATAAATGAAGGATCAATTAATACAACTAAGTACAAGTATAAGATAGTACTTACATTGAAGAGATTTGTAGCAGTTTGTGCATCAACAGCGCTGAATGGATCATCCAAGAGATAGATGTCAGCATTGTGGTAGAGTGCGCGAGCAAGCTGAATTCTTTGCTTCTGCCCACCACTCAAATTGATTCCTCTTTCACCTATTTCGGTCAGATCACCATAAGGAAGGAGCTCAAGATCCTTCAACAATGAACAGCTCTCAAGTGTTTCTTGGTATCTGAACTCATCCAGAGAAGACCCAAAGATAACGTTTTCACGAATCGTTCCTGATTGGATCCATGCTGTCTGTGAAACGTAAGCTATCTTTCCAAACACTTGTACCTTCAAAATGAACACAAGTTCAACACTTTTTGAAATTAGCTAGCCTTTTCAATATTGATATCTTAGTTGGTAAGGCTTGTTTGGTTCAGCTGAGTATCCATTTTTTTTTTTTCAAAACAAACTAATTTTTTGAAGGAACTTTTACTAGTTTCAAATTTTAGTTTGCACTTTTGAGAATTATGGTGACTACTAAGTAATAGAATATTTTGAAACAATTATTTTAATACATATACAAAGATGTTTCAAAAGTTAAAAAATGGAGACTTAAAGTTTAAGCCTTGAGAGAGCTTACACTTCCTTGGATATTCTGCATTTCTCCAAGAATCGCAGCTAGAAGGGTTGATTTACCAGAGCCAACTTCTCCACATATAGCCACCTTTTCACCAGGTCTAATAGCCAAATTTATGTCTCTTAATTCTGCTTTTGATGGACTATCTTCCCAAGAAAGATTAGCCAATTCCATTAAGATTACATGGCTTGTATTACCAGTGGCATTGCTCTTCTTTCTCACATTTTCACTCTGAATCTCAGGTGCTTCAAGAAACTTCACAATCCTAGAAAATGCAACATTAGCCTGGATCATCACACCAATGACATCAGGGATACCCCTTATCGGATCTTGCAGCAAGCGAATAGTCGCAATGAAGGTAAATACATTGTTCGCATTCAAAGGTATCTTGAGAAAGTAACAAGCTCCAAAGGTAGCAGCCGAGACAAACACAGGCGACGCCCAAAAAAGGACCATGTTATAGCCTTTTATAAGTTGAACGCTATAGAGCCATTTATATTCCAACTTTCTCAAGCTTTCTATAGCATTCTTGAAATGACTCTCCCAAGCATACAACTTTAGTACCTTTATATTCACAAGAGCCTCCGTGCATGCCTTGAGTCTTGTATCTTGTGCAATCATAAGCTTTGTTTGAGACAAGTGCTGCCATTTTGCAAGAGGGCTATTGCAAAGAACAAATATGATTATTGAAAGCAATGCAGCTATGGTTGCTAGTCCCACCGTGTTGAAGAGGATGAAGATTGCAATGCAAATTTGGAGAATTTTTGTCCATGTTAGATGGAGCCAAAGTGGGAACTCTCCAATCCTATAAGCATCCACATTCACATAGTTCATGATTTGAGCACTTGAATGCGTCGCCTTAGCAGCATTTGACAGCTTTTGTTGCTTCTTGTAGATGGCTGATGTGAGCAAGGATCTTAGTTTAAGACCTATCACTTTACTCCTAAAGTACCATTGTCTTTCTGATAGGGATTCTAGGATCTTGGAAAAGAAGAGCACAAGAGCCAAGAGAACACCCTCATTTTTGAAGCTTTGTTCACCTTCCGCAATGCTAATGAAGGCATTAAGGAGAAGAGGACCGGCTGAGAGTGCAAGTATTTTCAACATGGCGAAAAAACCAGAAATTAGAAACTCCTTCCAATGACACCATATGACGGCTTTCAAGATTGAAGGTTGTGAAGATGGATGGATTTGCTTTTGTTTGTTGTATTGCTCCATGAATTGCAAGAAACATGCCTCTGCCTTGTCTATGTCGCGCAATTTGGGTATGTCGGTTTGCTCAAGAGGCTTCTTATTGCCCCTTTTCATTAGAGGGTTCAACCACCAAAATGCCATTTGACTAAAGAAGCCCGCTTTGGAAAACAAACAAGTGTCTTGATCACTAGAATCTCCAATTAAAGGAGTATGAAGACCTATAGCTTCAATGTCAATGGCCTCAATGATTCCCTCACTCTTGTAAGTACACAACAACATAAAGCTAGCTCCAAAGAAAGTAAGGATGTTATATCTAACCAATGGCGATATGTCTTTGTAAATGATGAGCGCATAAAGAGACAGGAGAAAGACTATGCCGGATGATAGGAAGGCAAAAATGGACAATACACGCAAGGGAAGTTGTGAAAATTGTTGCCCTTTAAGACTCACTGTAACTCCTACGAACAACCAAATGAAACCTCCGAAGAAATCTAAGACCAACCAATTTAAAGCTGGCAAAAGAGGTTGAGAGTTTTCCCACTTATACTCCAAAACCCAAATGCCCAAGATCAAGTGTCCTAGGCCAATGCAACCATTCAAGGCGGCTGAAGATAGTTGCAAGAACGAGAAGCGGTTGTATGAAGCTCGTAGGAGCTGCGGTTTTGAGGGTGTTTTTTGGACCATGGTGAACAAAAGCATGCCTAGAAGGATCAGATTGCACAAGATGATGAAGACATGGTTGGCACAAGATTGAGAATGCGTGAGTGAGATGAGGCTAATGTTGCAAGCTTCACTAGTATCTGAGCAGTTGCAGAATGTAGCCCAAAGTCCTTCCATGTTTTAGCCTTCTTATTGATGTGCAAAATAGCTACGAAATAGAGTTGCAAAGTGTTAGAGCACTTAAACACCTAATACTAACTTTCTTAAGGATATTTAATCGACAAAAAAGAGACCAGAAGTATAGGTGCTTGAAAATATAGAGGAAATGTTTAGATACCACACTTCAAGCTTAGACCAATTTCTTAAGAAAAAAGAGATTGTGGCAATTAAGTCATCTTATATTCTTATGTACATAAGAATACTGTACCTGTACTTTTCACAAAAAACGCTCATTGTTGTGTTACATATTTGGCTAGTACTGTACCTGTATTAATTATGTATTAATTAAGTATACTCTTCAATTCTTTAAAGAGCTTTTACTTAACTACCCCTTATCTTAGGATTTTTACAATTAACCATCCCTTTTTTTACCAATAACAACCCTTATCTTAAAGATTTGCATTTGGCCGCCTACTATCTTCATTTTTAACAAATCACCCTGAATATACTAATCACCCCTCTCACATTTGTTGTGTTATCCTTCTAAATAAAATATATTAAAACATTATTCCCCCCTTTTATTTATATTTTGATAGAAACATAGTGGTAATAAGGGAAATTTCTCTTGGTACCCTGAGATTTTGACTTTTTTCGTTGACGCCCATCTCTAGTTCAAATCCTATTAATTTATGATCCGTACGTAAGACGTTTTAAATGAAAATCCAAATCAATAAGGTAAAATCTCTACTATTAATTAGCTTGTCCCATTGCATGTTAGATTTTTCTATAATGCAACCCAAGTTCATCTCAAAATAGGGCACATTATAGAAAAATCCTATTAATTTATGATCAGTAAACTAGCAAATTATAGCTAGATAGGCTGCGATGTTTTTTGTTGATAAAATTGAAATACAACCCACAAATTTATTAGTTCAAGTGGGTATATACATAAGCTTTATATTTGAAGAATGTGTTAAGAGAAAATATTTTTTGGGTAGAACTGCTCAGAGAAAATATATAATCTTAGCACCAGAGTACACCATAAGGAAAACAAAGTATATTTCTTTAAACAAAAAATTAAAAACTAAGTATATGTATCTATCAAACATAAAATGACATATCACTCGTTAAGATAGCTATATATACTCGAAGAGAGAAAGACGAACCAGATAGCTTGAATCACAAGAATCGAACGGTAACCATTTTGTTTCTCTTGATATATATGAACTTCCCAGCTTGCTTCCTTCTCTTTTAATAAGTTTGTTCATGAATGCAAATCATGAATTTATAGGCAAAAACATTATACATTTAGTATATTTCATGTGGTGAAGCTCTCGATCTTCTCAAGTATATATAGGCAAAAACATAGAGGTAAGTTGTATGTATGCATAGAGAGAGTTGGAGGGAAAGTGGGTAAGTAAAAACATAGAGAGGTAGGTTGTATGGATTCATCTTGTCCAACTCTTTTTATCGCCCCCTCCTATTTCGTTATTTGAATAGGTTGGGCTTATTTATTTTTATTTTATCAAGATATGCACAATAACAGAAACATATATCCTACTAGAATGAGACTTAGAAGTCTTGATGTATAGCATTTTACTTAAAACCGCCTGTTAAATGATCGATTTTACGATATCACTTGTTAAATAATTATTTATTCTGACATTATCATTAAATATAATTTTTTATGGGCTGGGCCTCGCCTGGTTCGGCACTTTGTGCCTATGTCTGGACTGGAGTTGGTTCGGCATTTTAAGTCTCAAAGTCAAAACATCTGGACAAATTCTTAAACAACCTAGTGCCAATTACCACTAGACCAAGCCAATGTAATCTTAATGAAATTGGCTAGTCTTTCTTGGGAAGATGCAATGGTCCATCAAAAGTTGAAACCTAAAGTTGTACTCCCTCCGTTTCCTAAAGCATGTCTTTTTAGTCCATTTTCCATTTTTTATAAAACATGTCTTTTTATATTTTCCCCCCACTTTTTTTCCAAATTTATCCCTACTTTGTAGGAGTAATAACTAATATAAATAATTTTTTAGGAGGGCTTAAGAGTACACATTTTTCCAAATGTAGAGGTAATTTGGGTAAAAAAAACTCATTCCTTAATAATCGTGTAGTGGGCTAAAAAGATAACTTTTGAGAAACGAAGGGAATATTAAATTATATTAAATGGGGTATTTAATAATTTAATTCATTAAATTGGTAATGGGATTATATTCCACTTTCGATAGAAAATAAAAAGGGAAATTTTGTGTGGTGACCTCAAGGTTTTGTAAATTTCGCGCGGTAACCTTGAGGTTTTGCATATTCCGTGTGGTAGCCTCAAAGTATTATAAAATGCTAAAAGTATTTGAAATTTAGCCACATTATTAACTTAATTAAATAAAATCACATTTATTTTATTTTTTTATTTAAAAACTATCTAATCTATTTTTAACATAACCACCTGACCTGTCAATCGGGTCGGGTCAGGTGGGGCGGGTTCGGGTTGGGTTAAATCGGGTTGGGTTTCGTTATGGGTCACGAGTCAACCGGGTCGGGTTGTAGCGGGTTTTCGGTCGGATCGGGTTGATCAGCGGGTCTAAAATATCCTTTTTTTATGATTATTAAAATTAATTTTTAATTAAATAATAATATTTTAATTTTATTTATTTTAATAATAAAATATATAATAATTTTCAAAATTCTATAAATATAATTATCAACGACTTCCTAGAATTTTAGGTGGTTTGGGTTTCAACTCAACGAGTTTCGGGTTCTATTTGGTTCGATTGCTTTCGGGTTTCGGGTTCAAATTTTCGGGTCTTGACCCTAAAATTATCGGGCGGTTCGGGTCGGGTTGGCGGGTTCGGTCAGCTTTTTACAACTCTATAACCACCTAATTATAGATTTTTTTTTGGAAAAATTTAAAAATATTCTCATATTTACTAAATTTTCATGACACTATATATTATTGTTTTAAAAAATCCAATTTTATGTTCTTATAAAAATAACCACCTTTTCAAATTTGTATTATAAAATTATACCCTTTTTGACTTATCAAATCACATGTAATTTTGGAAAAAAATCCACCATGTTTATTACTCTAAAAAAATATAAAATTTTAATTTTTATAAAAGTTTTAACATTTTGAGGAAGTGTTTTTTTTAAATAGTGGGTATATTAATTGAAAAAATTAGTGTTATTAAAAGAATATAACAATGAATTTTTTAAACTTAATATATATTGTCATGAAAAATGTGTAAATAATAGAATTTTGTACAATTTTCTTACAAAAATGTATAAAGTAGGTAGTTGTTTTTTAATTTATAAAAAAATCTAACATTATAAAACCACCTATTAAGAAGTATGGGTAAATTAAGTGATACTTATTAGGTTGTTTTAAAAATAATTAGGTAGTTTTAAAAAAACCTAAAAATATGGTAATTTTACGCAAATAAATAAATAAGGTGGATAAACTTAAAATACTTTTAGCTTTCATAATAGTTTGAGGTCACTACACGAAATTTGCACAACCTCATAGTTACCATGCGGAATTCCGAAAAACCTTGTATACCACGCAGAATTGGCAAAACTTTAAGGTCACCGCACGGAATTTCTCAAACAAAAACGAAAGAAGGATTCATTTTAATTAGGTACAATGGTTAGTTACTTGATCTCTTTCAAGAATTAGGTTTATCTCTTTGGAAATGGACGGTCCATTCTCTATCCCTTCAAACAATCTAACATATGCAACTACACAAATTAATTGTCATAGAAGTAGCACCATCCTATATTCTAATCCCATGGATAAGGACAATATAATTATTTTACATGCGTAGCCATGCATACATGTCACGTGTCAAAAGACCAACTTTCCAATCCTATGTTAGGTTTAGCTCACAAAGATCTTCTAATATCAACAATGAGTTCGTCAACATCGTTTTTCAAGTTCTCATATGAATTACCGAGAATATAGATAATTTAGCATAATATATCTCTTAATCTTCTCAAAAAAGTACAGAAGATGATAGAATGTCAATATTTATGAACAGAGATATTAAGTGACCACTCAATAACTCCTTTCAAGCCATCAACAACAACAAATTACACCCAACCAAATACATTAAGCGTCAGATTACAATGAGAGGATCTCATCAGAACAAATATAGGAAGAATCAATACCATATAATTACATTTTAGTGGAACACATCATCCTTGATCAAGAATCCTTCTATTTCTTGCATTGGCCGCCACTTGGTCTTGACCTTACTTGGCTATTTGCACAATCAAATGCAAATTCCGCCACCATTTTACCGATCAAATGTCACCACATTTCTTGTATTGGCGCTTGCATATAACTCGTCAGATGGGTCGAGTTATCCCCCTTTTAGTGCAACTCTGCTGAGTGAATGTGTGACCAGTATTCCTTAACAAGTTCTCCGAAAAGAGACCCTTCTTTCTGCATCAGCTTCATGGGTTCATCATACTCCACCAGCTTCCCTATACAATATAATCACATACATTTTCAGTAACAAAAAGCTCAATTGTAATCACATTGGTCAAATTCATTTGTTAAGCTCACATACCGTCACTGATGGCAAGAACCATTGTGCAATCCATCACCGTTGGTATCCTGTGAGCCACTGTGATGACCGTGCAATCAGCAAACTCTGACCTTATAGTTTTCTGCAGAATCGTATCCGTTGCATTGTCGATTGATGCTGTCGCCTCATCAAGCACCAACACTTTGCTCCTCCTCAACAAAGCGCGCCCCAAGCAGAAGAGTTGCCGTTGACCCATGCTCCAATTTGATCCATCCTCCACAACTAGAAGAAGGGAAACAAATCAGAATCATAGTGCATATATAATATGAGTTGAGAAGGCTGGAGTTTGTACCTAACGAGCCGAGGCCTTTTTCCTTCTCTTGAACAACCTCTCTGAGTTGGCACTTGCCTAGTACCTCCCAAAGTTGTTCGTCGGTATGTTTTGACAAGGGATCCAAATTGAACCTCACGGTGCCATTAAAGAGAGTTGGGTCTTGAGGGATGATTCCAAAATGTGACCGAAGATCATGAAGTCCTATTGAACCTATGTCAACTCCATCTACTATGATCTTCCCTCCTACAGGCTCCACCAACCGAAACAAAGCTCCAATGAGCGTTGTCTTCCCACTTCCCGTCCTACCAACAATACCAATCTTGTGTCCTCCTTGGAACGTACATGTCATTCCTTTAAGCACCAGAGGAGAATCCGGTCTATATCTTATCTGGTTTTGTTAACAATGTGTGTTAGCAATGATATCACAAATTATACGATGATTAGTGGATTTTACATAACTGTTGTTTGGTAAGCCAAAAATATGATACTTTATAATATATTGATATCATGTATTTTGCATCTTAAAACATAATGTATATTAAATCAGATACTGCATTCTGAATTTCAATGCATGATAATGCACAAGTTCTTTATACTGCATGATATCCAAACAAACCCTTAAGACTCTAAAACTGACCTGCAAGTCTTGGATCTCTACTTTTCCCACTGCAGGCCAATTTTGTGGTGGGCGGTTCTCGTCTATGACTTCAGGGGCTTCACTTGGTACGTCCGTGTATTGATAGAGCCTTTCTACGGATATGATATAGTTTGCTAACATGCATTGATTTTGAATTGAATTCACCAGAGACATGTTCAATGAAAGACCATATGACAATGCCATACCAATAAATCCTGCATGATAAATGATAGATGTTAATTAATAATAAAAAAAAAGTGAATGTATTTGTATGAAAATTTACATTGTTTTGGCTGAGTCCTCACCTGGACTAAAGGTTCCAGGAGGGAGAAGAACCATGCAGAGAGCTGCAGAACATAGAACAGTGGCACTAAGCATCTCAAGCCGTTGGATCAACCATTCACTAGCTGCAAAGCTGTGGAAAAATGGAGTGGCATTTGTATCAATGAAGTCAAGATTCTTGGAGAAGAAACGGTCTTCCTCCTCAAAAGCCCTGATTGTCATGGCTCCAGCTACTGATTCAGCAAGATGATTTGCTACAAAGGATTTGGTGGTGCCGTTTATCCTCATCAAGACTCTGGCGGTTGAAAAGTAGTATCTCTGATGCCAAACAACAACAAAGGATTATGATTAGATCAGATTTGTGACTCTAGATTGTGAGATGCAGATCAAAGCATTGAAATTATTAGTTACCTGGAGACGAATTGCCAAATAAACCACAGGTATTGATACAAACAAGACTTGCCAAGTAACAACAGCCAGCACACAAAGATTGGCATAAGCACTGGTAGTAGCCGCAACAGTAAACATTAGGCTGAATGGAATATCAAGATCAACAATGCTCAAATCCGAAGACACCTGCATAAAGTTGTTCTTTAGCTCATTTTAGTTGTTGAAAAATGAAAACCCAAGAAGATTAAAAAGAAAAAAAATGCTTACCCTGCTTAGTATCCTTCCAAGAGGTGTGGAATCATAGAAAGACATTGGAGCACGGAAGAGCGAGGTCAAAAGCTGTGAAAACAAAGATCTTGATGATTGTAACCCAAGTGTGACGGTAAAAAGAGACCGGACAAGTAAAAATCCTAGTGAGGTAATTCCAAGGATTAAGTAAACTCCAATGAGTTTCAACATGCTGACATTAGGATTATCAACATTAGCAGCCATCCAGGCATTCTGTGCTATTTGCCCTGTAATAAAGGAGAGGTTGGCAAGGACAGCAATGGAGAAGTACAAGTAGCCTTTGTTCTGTTTCATGTATTGAATGTATGGCTTGAATCCTGTGTCTCCAACTTCTCTTTCTTCTTGTTTGATTAGCTGGTCTCCTGAAGATGCCTTGCTTTCTCTCTCAACGCTTGTTCGTTTGATCTCCTTCTCTGCAGGATCATTTCGTCTTTGATCAGGCCTAGAAACCTCAGCTAGGCTTTCAGCGCCACCAGCTGTCTCTTTGTGGGCATTAACTAGATCTACAAATTCGGAACATGAGGATAATAGCTCGTGGTAATTGCCTGATTTGAGGATTTCTCCATCTGACATAAGCTGCAGATCAAGAACAAGCAAAATTGAAAAAACTAATTGAAGGTAGCCAAGTGAATATATTACATTAAATTGCATAATATCTTAATACATAATGCATTGTCCCAGGCGACTCAAATGCACTCTGATTAGACCATTTCTATGAATGCAACTGAAAATTTTCAAAGTAGACTAACCAGAACGTAATCAAATGCTGGGAGGAAATCAACTTGGTGTGTTACAAGCAAGACTGTCTTGCCAGAAAGAGCATCCATAACATAATCCTGCACAATTAGTAATGTTAGTTAAGAATAATTATATATTGAAAGGATGGTAGCCAAAATGAGCTGAAAACAATTACATTGAAAAGACTTGATGCAGTGTGAGCATCAACAGCACTGAATGGATCGTCTAAAAGATAAATGTCAGCATTTTGATAGAGCGCACGAGCAAGTTGGATCCTCTGCTTCTGTCCACCACTCAGATTAACTCCTCTTTCCCCTATTTCAGTCATATCACCATAGGGAAGCAGCTCAAAATCCTTCATCAAGGAACACTTTTCAAGTGTTTCTTGGTACCTATGCTCATCCATAGAAGAACCAAAAAGAATGTTTTCACGTATTGTCCCAGACTGAATCCAAGCTGTTTGAGAAACATAAGCAATTTTTCCAAAAACTTCCACCTGCCGAAGAAATGGGAAAAAATATCTAAATCCCTGATTGGATGCACTATACGTGCATTATATAGCATGTTTTATAAGCCAAAATTTGAGTGTTGTTTGGTAAGCCCAAAATATAATGCATTCTGAATTATAATGCACGAATAATGCATAAGTTCTTTATACGAAGTACCTATTGTAAATGCCAAAATCAAGTTATAAATCTGCTTGGACAAGCATTTAAATCTAAGTTACAAGTATTGAAGAATCAGAATATTTGGAAATTATGAGGGATAGAGCTTACAGATCCTTGAATACATGGCACTTCACCAAGAACAGCTGCCAAAAGGGTGGACTTCCCAGAGCCAACTTCTCCACATATAGCAATTTTTTCACCTGGCCTGACCTCCAAATTGATGTCTCTTAATGTGGGTTTCGAAACTGTCTCATCCCATGAAAGATTTGCTGATTTCATCATAATATCACAATCAGCATTACTAGTAACTCTGCTCCTTTTCCTTTTCCTGACACTTTGATTCTGAATCTCGGGTGCCTCAAGAAACGTCACAATCCTAGTAAACGCAACCTTTGCCTGAATGACAATGCCTATAACATCAGGAATAGACCTAATAGGATCCTGAACTAAACGCAGTGTTGCAACAAATGTAAACACGTTGCTTGCGTTCAGAGGAATGTTGAGATAGTAACAAGCCCCAAAAGTACCAGCTGAAACCAACACAGGAGAGGACCAAAAGAGGATTCCATTATAAGCCCTTCTTAGCTGCACTGCAGATAGCCATTTAGACTCCTCTTTTCTTAACCCTTCAATGGATTCTTTAAAATGATTCTCCCATGCATATAACTTTAACACCTTCATATTCATAAGAGCCTCAGAACTTACCTTAAGCCTTGCATCCTGGCTCACCATAAGCTTTGTTTGGAACTTGTGTTGGAGTTTAGCAAGCGGGGTGTTACAAAGTACGGTTAGGATTATAACTACCAAGGAAGCGATTGTAGCGAGCCCCACAGCATGGAAAAGGATGAAAAGAGCTAAGCAAAGTTGAAGGCTTGTTGTCCATATTGGATGGAACCAAAAAGGGAACTCTCCTATCCTGTAGGCATCAACTGTGACATAGTTCATTATCTCACCACCAGAATGTTTCATTTTAGAAGCATTGGAGAGTCTTAGTTGTTTTTGGTATATGGCAGCTGTAAGTAAGGATCTCACCTTAAGACCAATTAGTCTAGTTCTAAAGTACCATTGCCTTTGAGATAAAGACTCCAATGTCTTTGAAAAAAAGAGGGTAATGGCCAAGACATAGCCTTCATTTTTGAAGCTTCCTTTGCCTTCAGCAACTTTGATGAAGGCATTAAGAAGAAGAGGACCGGCTGAGAGGGTTAGGACCTTAAGAAGTGCAAAGAAGCCAGAAATCAGAATCTCTTTCCAGTGGCAAAGGATGAGGGTTCTTAAGATGGATGGTCTTGATGAAGGATCAGTTTGTTTCTGCTTGTTTAGTTGTTCTGTGAAGTGCAAGAAACAGGCTTCTGCGGTATCTGATTCCCTTAATTTTGGAATGTCATTTTGATCAAGAGGCTTTTGTCTTCCATATTTCATCAAAGAATTCAGCCACCAAAATGACATTATACTAAAAAAGCCAGCTTTAGCAAACTTTGAAGTGGCATGATCAGGAGAATCTGATTTGGCAATTCCATTAGACTCACCATTCAAGGGAGTGTAAAGAGAACTCTCTTCATCAATTTCTTCCTCCTTGTATCCCTTGTAAGTACACAGCAACAAGAGGCTTGCTCCAATGAAGGATACCACATCCAACCCAACTTTTAATGAAGCTTCCTTGTTAATAATGGAAGCCAACAGAGATAAAAGAGCAATTATCCCGGATGTTAAGAAGGCAAAAATAGATAATAACCGAAGGGAGGCTTTCCGAAGACGCCTTCCCTTAAGACTTACAGTAAGTCCTACAAAAAACCAAGTGAATCCCTGAAGGAAAACTAGGATCCACCAATGCAAAGGCAAGAGAGATTCCGAGTTTTTGAGCTTTTTCTCCAAAATCCAAATTCCTAGGAAGAAGTAAACCAGGCTAAGACAGCCATTGAAGGCTGCTGAAGTTATTTGCAAGCGCGAAAAGCGCTTGTAGCGAGATGGAAGAGAGCTTTTTTGGAGGAATGTGGTTTGAAACATGGTGAACAAGAGCATGGCCAGAAGGATCAAATCAAAGCAGATTGTTAAAGCATGGTTGATACATGAAGTTGGGTGAGTTAGGAACACAAGACTAGTATTGCAGGGCTCTTTACTGGTGTCAGAACAATTGGAATCACCACAAAACATAGTCCAGAAATCCTCCATTTTTTTTTTGTTGGTTTGAACTCTAAATTAGCTGCAAAAAAACAAAGAAAGTGAAACAGAGGTTACTGAAATGAAACAGAAGCCATGTTCAAGTGTTCCATGTCAAAGATTCAACTCAAGGGTCAATAGCTGTCAAAGATTTGAACCAAAAAAAAGGAGGAAAAGAAAGAAGGTTCAATTGTAAGTTGGTTAAAAAACAGGAACAGAAATCCAACTTGCATAAGTGTAAAATGAACAAAATCTAAGCAAGTTCCAAGCTTTTATGGTATATTAAATCATTTACCTGCTGGGGGCTAAATCTGAACCCAGTTTAAGCCTTCTTTAGCACCAAGAATCTGCTAAAAGGTGCCTTTTTGAGAAGCTTCAATTAGATGCCCTAGAAGAAGAAAAACACCAACTTTAATCTTTTCCGATCCCATGGGAAAGCTTAAAAGGAATGACTCATACGACAACAAACAGCCGGACACGAAAATCTGGAAATGCTGACGATCAAACCGTGAAGAGCTTGGAAACTCAGACTAAAAAACACCGATCATTGGCATTTTTTTTCCTATATGAATCAATCAATCAATAAATACCTATAAACCAACTTGGGTGGAAGGGATAGAATAAAAAATGGGTACAGAGAAATGATCCACATTGGGATAAAAAAAAATTCAATAAAAAAAGAAGGGAAAAGAAACAAACCTTAATTTTACCAAGAAATCTCAATTTTGTTTATCGCTCATTTCTTCGGAAAGATTGTAGTTTGTTTGACGTATGATGAATCCAAAGCATGATATTGGATGATTGTGTAATTTATAGTAGGAAGCATGGAGCAGAGAAACAGAGAGACAGAGAGACGTTTAAGCCTGTGAATGGGAAGAACTAGGAATGGAGAAATTGGGTTTATGAAAGGAGGAGTGACGTTCAATAATTGGGTAAGATCGAGCAAGATATATATTGGCGGCCTGAGGGATCGAGAGGCACAACAACATATAAGGAGCTCACGAATCACGACATGAAAAATAAACCTTGTAAATTTTTTTGAAGCGTAACCGAGAACACATTATTTGCATTTTGGACCCTTTTTTAAGACTTGGGATTTTGCAAATTAAATAAAACTATAATGAATATCAACAAGATTTTATGAAATCTATAAAAGTAATTAATTCCATGTAAGCAAAATATATTCTTAATGAATCACGAGGACCATATTGTGGGTTTAAAATTGAAGAAAAAGAAGTTGGATCATCATCTCACATGACTCAGTGATATATGAAGCGGAACTTTTGGAAAGTTGAGCAGCAATCCTGCTAGTTTGTTGTTGGGAAGATATGATATGATATGATTGTGGGATCAACTGAATATGGATCATTGATGTAGTACGTGGTAGTGTGGTACCCTAATAATTAATAATTCATGAACCCACATACTTTGCAAATTTTATTCTCAAGTCCTTGATTGAAGAAGATACATTTTGGTTGTGTAAACATCCTGAAGCTAGTGCAGATAAATTAGATGGCGTCACTGCTGACGCCACTTCCAAGCAAAAGAAAACTTTGATTCGGATTTAGGCTTCAGGCTTCAGGGATTGATTAACTAGATATTGGCAAAGCAAAATTGAACCTATACACTCACTGGCATGGATAGTTACAACCGGCCCCTGCACAGGATGGGTAAGGCCGGATTTCCATGGCCATGTACGGCCTACTACAAAAGAGCAGCTCAATTGGCCGGTATTAGAAAATTAAAAAATTGTATAATCAATTGCCTACCAAGTACCAACCCTGTAGCAAATTGTTTAATCATTGATATGCGTGGGTTCTGATAAAAGACACGGATTTATTTTAGGCAAACTACAGTATGCTCTCTCGATCTAATCTAAGATTTTGTTGCTTCCCACATGAATATATAATAATGAAGGGAGTTGTTGATTTTGGCTTTTCATGCCTTGTATCTTCTCCCCGACCACAGCAGATTCAATTGCAAACAATTAAGAAGATGGAGGATGCCATTGGCTAGGCCATCCCAAATGTTTACTATTTTTATTAGTTTATAAATAGGACAAGTATAGAAACAGAAAATTGATTTATACTGTAGGCATGTAGCTAAAATGTGTACCACATAGAGAATCCAGGTGTGTACACGTGGTATAATTATAGTAAACGTCCAATAATTCAAATAAGGATAAAATGCAAACGTCACCCTGAACGTCACATTGAATTGATGAATGGAAAGATGGTGAATCTGGCACTGGCAGCAGTATCACGACAAACAACTACAGTATGTATCAACTTCTCCTTGGGTGGGGGGGTTTGTTTGTACAGCGGCGTGCCAAGCCACTAGATCAATATGTGGTCTTGCCGTATTCCCAATCTATTACAGTATCTCATTGCTGCTCCTCAATACTCCAATTGGCATCTAACTAAAGCGCTAAAATTATGCTTCTTTTTAATAAAAAAAACTTGTCATATTTATAAATTAATACAAAATTTTAACAAATTGTTACTTAATCACAAAAACTAAACTTACGCTAGATTATATATATATATATATATATATATTGTAAGATTTACACAGAATCGTGGATCATCTATATCAGACATTTGATATTTTACCCTATAAATCTTTATAAATAACATGTAGGAGTATTATTGTAGCTTTATCTTTTTTGCAGGTCAGCGTTTTTGGGTGTTGGGTAAAGAATGCATGTGCAACTCTAATTATTTCACACAGCCATGCCCATGCCCATGCCCATGAGCGAGACCACCTTGTGCAGGCCTTTTCTTCTGCCTGCATTCGTGTAATCATACGTACGTGCCATATTCGTAAATTATCACGTGCTACATTGCAACATGGCCAGCTGGCCACCCATTCCATTTAAGGCATGTCGACCCCATCGATTTCATAACAATTCTACTTAATTACGCAATACATATGAATTTTAAATAACACGTTTAATTTTGTGCTTATTTGCCACAACCTCCTTATCTAGTACGGAGTAGAATCGATCTTATACATACACACGTATACATGCATATTATCTATCAATTTTGGAGCATTTTAGATAGTGCATCTGCTTATTTGTCAAGTCCCTTACTCAATCACAACTACATAGTTGTCATTCCATTAAAATAGAAAAAGAAAAGAAAGATACTTGAAATCTGTATGCAAAATAATGTACTAGTGCTGTAATAAAAAAGGCCCTTTTTCATCAAGCTTTTTTTAGGTCTCAAATATTATTTTAAGACTTGTCCGTTTTTGTCTGTACATTCTTAACGACCTCTTAGGTTATCAGATTTAGCTTGTACTCGAATTCTTACCTCTTTTTAAAAAAAATCATTTTTAGATATGTTATTTATCAAAAAACACCTTTTAATAAAAATATTTTTTATTTGTTTTAAAATAAGTAAAAATATTATTTTATGCATTCAAAGACAAAAATTAATACAATCTTTTTTATTAAAAAATACTGTCTTTAGGTAACTCAATAGACCAAGCCCTAATAATTAAGTACCTAAGTTTGCAGGGACAAAATGTAATTTTGGAAAGAAACTAGTTTTAATTGTTTTGAAATATTTAAAAAGTAAAAATGTTGTACATATTTTTAAGGAGTTTAAAAGCATGTTATGAAATAAAGCAATTTGGGCTTACAAGTCAAACAAAGCCTTAGACTTAGGTGATTATTAGGTTGAATAATAATTTTAGCCTCGTTGGATAGTTATCAATTTTATGTTAATGAAACTGACAAGTAAAAATTCAGTGTGTCACTTCTTCAGCTACCTTCTTATAAATGGTATCATAGAATCAGATTGAACTTTATAATTTACTTAATAAATTGGCAAGTCATAATTTTTCACAGGATGTGTTGTTAATTAACCTAGTGAAATCTCAAGGGGTTGGTCTAGTGGAGCAAGATATGAGTTGTATTTGACAGATCACAGGTTCGATTTCTCACTAGTTTCCTTGAGGTGAGACAAATGTAAATTTCTATATAAGAGATCTATGAGACCTTGAATCTTCCATGTCCTTGGACAGGGGTGCCATCCTTCACCCTAAATTTTCTTGACAAAAAAAAAAATTAAACTACTGAAACCAAGAATGGGGATCAAGTGAGAATAAGTCTTAAAGTGTAAAATTAAATGAGAACAAATGTAATAGATTGGATCTGAGAAATCCATGGTCACGATGAAGCGCACTTATTTCTTGATTTTTTAAAACACAAGGGTATATTTGTCTTTAGGCATCTCATATTAGAATTTGTTCTTCCTCCCGATTTCTCTCCTTTGCTGCTTTTTCCAAATTGCCTCTTCACCTTCATCTCGCCGACAAACGTTTCTCGATTTGATCAACACCCTGGTATTCCAATATCATTAGCCACCACTAGGAAATTCGGTTTGGTCGTTGCAAATTTGTTGAAATCACCTTCTTCTTCATTGAATAACCCCCTCCATTCTCTCACTTCTCACTACGATCTCGATTGATTCGGCGACATTTTAGGTCGAGCTCTAGGTAATATGATTGTAGGATCGTTGATGGAACACTCACGAATAAGATGGCTCATGTTTTTAGAAAGTAAGTATCTATGTCTCTCGTTTTCGGTTTTTATGATGTTTAATTAGTTGCGAAAAAACTTCTATTAACGTGGTTAGATCTCTATTGAATTGGTAAATTTCATCATTTAATGGATACAAGAGATGGATAGGATGGGGATCAGTGAGTCACTTTTCTTGTTCAACCTAAATGACATTTAATGGTTTGACAATCTCCTTTCTAGATTTAATTGAAATGTTGTGCATTTTTTGTTTTTCTAATAAGTGTTCTTCTACAACATGATGTTTTTTTATAGCAGATAAGGAATTTAATGGGATTGTGTTTATACTTCGTCAAAAATAGTGAGTTGCAAACTTACTTTAGCTTGATATCTATTTGGCTGAGGCTGATGATACTTGCTTTAGGTGGAGAATATTCAGATATAATTGTGCAATTGACATCTATGGTTTTTAAGTTCTAATTTGTGCATCATAAAAAAAGGAAAATGAGAAACCACAAGATTGTTTGTGTCTAATAGGTCTAAGAGGTAATAGCTGGAATGAAGAAGATGCCTCATTGTAGTTGCAACCTTTGTCTAAGAGGTAATATATGGATTATGTATGATTTTTCATCTTTGTTCACGGATTTTGATGAAAAGAGTCATAGAATTGATAGATATTACAAAATAAAGATTTCTTTAAATTGCAATTTGAAGGATTTGATTAGAAATAGAGGTTGATTTTGTATGCTTGTTTGATTGCCCACCAAGTGTTTGATAAAATGTCTAAACCTTTTTTTTCCCTACAAACCCAAAATCTTGCTTTATTGCTTGAATGTTAGATGAACTTATGGCTATTAGTTATTTGTTGCACATTCATGGGCTGGATTTTGTTGATAAACAATAAACCCTTTAGTAAATTCCCTTTTTTTTATTTTCATGAACTGCATTGTGATTTTCAATAAACCTTATAGTGTAATATTATGAACCGTAATGACAATATTTGTGAACTAAAAGAAAAACATTTTTCACATTTTTATGTCCCATTATGTGTTCCATGTTGCTTATAAATTAGTTTTTTTTTCCTTTTTTTATTTGTAGGTTGTTTATCAAGTTTCGATCATTCTAACTTGTCTCATTCAAATAATGATGCTAGTATTGATGGAGTTTCATTGAAAGGTCTTGACAAAGATGAGAATGTTGATGGAGTTCCAATGGATGATCACGATGAAGCTAGTGACACCTACATTCTTCACTTATCACAAGATTGTTCTCATTTCATTCCCAAGATTACACATTGAAGTTACAACTCTCTATTTATCTTTTTAGTAGTTGTTATATGTTTTGAGGATTAAGTTGTTTGTTTTTTATGTTACTTTGTGTTTGACAAGTCACTTTGTTACATTGTAATTGCTTTTAAGATTGTTTTAGACTTCACGTCGAACCCAATGAGTCGAATGCCTTCTTTACAAATTTTATGCATTTTCTGTTAAATGAACTGATTATTTAAAATCCATGAACCTTCATGTTGAACACTAGGAACCTTCATGTTGAGCACTATGAAACGCTTAATTAATACTTGTAAAACAGATTTCAAATTCTAAAAATGTTTTTACACATCTCTGTAAAATACACATTTTAAGTTAACGTGATATATAATTTTATGCTATTTGTCAGTGAGATTAGATTAGATAATGAAATGCTGGAACATGTAACGTCATTGAAAAAACGTTTAATCCATTGAGCAAAATGAGGTTATGCATTCAACAAAATGCACCATAGGCAACAAACAATCAATGATCAATCTTTTACATTGTTTTTTTCAAAATGGACCCTTTCCATTTGCGTAACACATGTAGTGATTTCCATTGCTTCCAATTAACTATTGCAATAACAATGTAATTTAAAATCATAGTTAGTATTTAATCAACCAACAAGTCTAAATTGAAATAACAAGTAAAATAAAAGCGCATGAACCAAACCTTAATGTACTATGAACCAAAAGAACAAATGTCATGAACCAAAATTACAACTAGTATAACTTAAAAGCTATGAACTGTAAGATGAACTATTATGAACTATAACACCCCGTCTTTCCACAAGGCGCTACTTGATAGTAGACCTTACCAGGTACTACTTAGGTGGATTAACAACACTTTAGGATCTTACAACGCAGACACGACGAGAAAACAAGCAAAACATCCAACCTTCAGATTTATAAAACTGAATATAAAACATGTTTAAAATGCCCGAATGCATAAAAAAATTACCAATTAACCCTTCCTGAATTTTCCTCAAAATATTCCAAACAACACTTAAAAACAAACAATTAAAAATAATTCAACAAAACTAATAATAATAGTAAATCATCCCGTAATACACCCAAAAAAACCCAAACTAATGACACGTGCGTCAACGATCCACTCCACCATCCGGCCAAGGCTCCTGCACGGTTGCCTGTGACAAACCTAAAACTGGAAAAAGAATCCCCGAAGGGTCAGATACTAATCTACCAAGCTAGATAATATGCGGAAATTAAAAGACGTTTAAAAACAGTTTTCTATAGTCAGCAACCAGAATCCACAATCGCAACCATAACTCTAAAGGCCAATACCTAAATTAGACGGTTAGTCACACATAAGCCAAACACACATACACACAATCGCGCAATTAAAGCAACATAACTCATTCTCCATCTCGTCTTCCAATCCACAACACAGAGACATGCCCTCCCACTACTCACATCACGTCTTCCTTTTAACCCCGGCTAAGCCTCCCCTGAAGCACTTGCCAAAACACATAGATAGCATTTTCTTTTGAAGGGGCACGGTTTCTCTGTCACACGGACCATACATAGGCAACCCTTCCTCTCCGCTAACTACGATGGCCGTGCTGGAAACGGTACCAACACAGAGAATATATTCAAAAACATATCTTCGATAAAACCCATTTAAAATCAATTTGCAGACAACAACACAAACAAGTCCAAAACATTTCATGAAGATATTCGGACTAGTTCCCCAAAACCAATCCTACAATAACGACACAAAATCTAACAAGACAGAATAGAACTGAGCTAGTCGAAAACGACTTACCTCGAATGAAGAAGGTTTGTCGGTCACGACCATCTAGGAATCCGAACAAGAGTGATTTCCTAACAATAACAATAAATCGTATTTATAATAACCCCGACACAAAAGTGACACTTAACACTTTTTAAAACCCGATTAGCTAATACTAACCTATATACGTATACTATTTTATTAATTTAACACAATCCCACAATGAACACCAGCCACTACCTTATTAATCTACAAACAACGGACGTGTAACTCCAATAAATTAACCTAACTAATTAGGCCCAAATATGTATACTTGTATATGAATTTACTTAACCTTATTAATTTATCCAATTAACGTATTCTTCCACTACAACTACGAAGGTTCTAATTCAAGTGATCTACTAATTAACCACCACTAATTAACACTAGTGATCTATGAAGGTACTAAATTGTAACACCGACACACCCATGGATATACGCCCATCGGTTGCACAATTGAAGGGAGACAAGGAAAATCAGGACGGCTCACTGATGATTAGCGACAGCAAGGCTTGATCTGAAAAGGACGTCGAAGACTTCTGGTTATGGTTGGAAGAACTACCCCAGGCTTCGATCTGCGAGCAGCTGGACTGATGAGGTGACGTACTGACGTGCATCATGATCACCGAGGCGGCGACCGCAAAGATAAGAGAAAGAACTCATCGGCTGGTCGTTGAAGTTGAACACGATGGAAGGGAGAAGACTAATGATGAACAAGGATGTAGGTGGCGGCAGGAAATTGTCAAGAAGAGATTGAGGATAGATCGCGGATATCACATACATATATTTTAGGTTTAACTTGGATATATAGGCTAAAATATTTATTTATTAGTTTATCCTTATTCATCTTCTAATCTGTTTATAAGAATATTAATAATATTTAAAATTATATAAGATTAACAACCCAAAAGATCGATTAACAACTCAGATATTTCTGATATTGAGTATTAACGAGAACAGGACACGGGTATAAAAGCTTGTCTTGCAAGTAGCGCTTCTAAACCATACAAGAACTTGAGACGAATTATTACATGAACCAACCTTTAATGTACTATGAATCAAAAGAACAAATTTCATAAACCAAAATTACACCTAGTATGACTTAAAAGAAATGAACTGTAAGATGAACTATTATGAACCAAATTTTAATGTACTATGAACCAAAAGAACAAATGTCATGAACCAAAATTACAACTAATATTACTTAAAAGTCATGAACTTTAAGATGAACCATTATGAACCCGAGTTTTCAAAATCATGAACCGAAGGAAGAGTTATAATGAACCAAAATATATAAATCGTATAGAGAATTAGCCTATGTGAGATTTGAGCTCACATCTACGTGCACATGCACATTGCTCTATCATTTGAGCTAATAGACTATCAAATAATTTCCAAACAATGCTTATCATTGCCCCAACCGAACTAGTTCTATCAATAATTGCAACAACAGTGGCCAAGGCACACCATCAAGAGTTGCCTCCAACCGCATTGTTCAATCCAATATCAGATGAAACAATAGTTGTTATAAGTACATAAGGCACGTTCACAAGTGTCCCATATATAAACAATAAGAGAATGTTCATGAGCATTGAAATGATGCCATATGGTGAAAAGAACAAGATGGAAGTTACAACTTTAGCTTCAACCATGTTAGAGATCAATCCAATAAGTATACCTCCAAAAACACATCCAATGTCTAAGATTATTGATAGCATCTCAGTTGTCTTGAGTGAGAAGTGCACACCAACAACAACTTCATTCACGCACAGAAAAAAAAAAAACATTAAGTCAATCAACATCCATAAGATGAAATTGAAGAAAGCTTGGTGGAATTGTGTATACATGTGTGTCTAATGTAGAATGGTAACCAATAGATAATTATGTAGCCAACAATCTTTGAGAAGAGGAGGCATATGGAGTAAGATGCCACTCCTGGTAACACTAAGTAAATAGAACACAATTAATGAATCGTAAGTCCACTTACTTTGAACCTTAATGTACAGAATTATGAACTAACCAATTATTTGGCACTCTCCTAATACTTGGAATCAAATTTCAGCATGCAAATCCGAAAAAACCTCTCTATTGTCTTCGAATCCCACAAAGCAACCCCTCTAATAGCTAGATTACTAATTGGCTATTACAATGGCAAACAAATCTAACAACCAAATAAAGAAAAGCCAAAAGTATTAACTTGGCTGATGATTGTACCAACTTGCTTAGCACAAATCTAACAGACCAAGAGTAATTGGTATACAATTCTAACAGTCCTTCAACACAACGGAAAAAACTTATCTAACTCAATCAATTTGTTCGAATTTTTGAAACGAATTCTCCATTCAAGTGAAATCAAACATAAACATTCAAAATTCAAGTATAGCAAATTAAAATACCTTCGTTCAAAACAATGAAGCTACAATCGAAACCCTAAACCCTAGAAAAGAAAAATTGGTTCATACCTTCATCAATTGCTTTCACTATTGTTGATTTGAAGCATTAATCGATCGAAATCGAGCGAGAGTAGAGAAAGAAGAAGGCGAAATCGATCGAGCGCGCGCTATTCGGTGTTTTTGGTCATCCTTCATTCGTGATAGAGAGAGATAGAGGGAATGGGATTTCATTGAATTTGGGCATATTAATTTTTGTGAGGGCTTTTTTGTCCCTGAATGAAAAAATTAGCAAAATTACAATATGCGCCACCGCATCATATTATCTTTTTTTTTTCTCAAACAAACATAATTTAATCTCCACCATCTATTTTTCTAATCTAATGGTCCATATTTGTTCTCATTATACATTATAAGATTATATAACACCAGAACTCTACTCAACATGAAACCAATCATAACTATAACCTAAAGCAGAGGTTAAAAAATTATTAAATGACACATGTCACTTTTAGATTGGACCACATCACCCTTTTTTTTTAAATAATTTTTTATTTTTGGATATGATAAATTCTTATCCAAGTTTTTAGCATATAAGATAGAAAATCTCATTATTAAACAATCTTTTATTTTTGGATATGAATATATCATAGATAGGAAGAAAATTTATATTCAAGCATTTACATAATTATTTTTCTCGGATAATAAATATATTTGAAAATATTTTATTATTAATATTTTTTAAAAAAAAAACTTATACAAGGTACGGAAATACATAGTAGTAAACCCAAAATCCATATAAAGACTATTGGCATATTTGGGCCTCAGCTGTTATGTAAACCCAAAATCCATATAAAGACTAGTCCAAGCCCAATACCTACAACTGATGGTACTTCAAAGGTCAGCCTGATGGTAGTTCAAAATCCATATAAAGACTAGTCATAAGCCACAACCACATTACTTCAAAGGTCTAAAACTTTAATTTGGAATAGTCACATAACATTTGGAAATAAGGAGCGTACAATTTCAGCCTGATTATGATAATATTTAGAAATTAAAGCCAGCCAAATTCACGCTGTCTGCTGTCTGGTGATTGAATGTTTTCTTGCATTTCTGCTACTTGTGTAAGCCATTCTTGGTGCTGGTGTATGACTGATGTAGCCATGTAGGTCACCGAAATACAAGAACATTAATGCAAGTGATCAAATTTATTTAATTTCTGTAAGGGGATAGGATTCTCTCGAAATTAAATTTTTGCATTTCATTTTGAGATTTGACCAAATTTAAAAAAGACAAACAAGGAACTGAAATATTGTTATGCATTTCAAACATCAACATGGAACACTGTTAAGACGGTCTTGTCTAGTAGAGTTTATTAGAACTTCTATATTAAAGTTCTAAAATCCTATTGTAAATTAGTGAACCTAGAAAAAAAATCATTAGTTAATATAGAGAGAACAAATTAAATTTAACCATTAAAAACTATAAAAACTAAATAAACCCTGACCATTTTACACGAAACCGAAATATTAATTTTTATGCAGAAAGTGTAGAAAAATGGGAACCATCCATGTGCATGTAATTTTAAATCCGCAAAATGACTTGAGAGTCTAAGCAAAATCTTTTTTATTCATAACAAGAGGAACTTTTAAATTCGCAAAATCAGTTAGAAATATTACATATTGACCAAAATTTATTCTGAGCCAAACTTGTAACAATACTTTCATCTTAAGCATAAAGATTTCAAATTTACTTCTACCCAAAAAAAAAAAAAAGATTTCAAATTACTTTCAATAAAAAAAAACCACAATCAAGTTCGAATTCCCATAGTAGCATGTATGGTTAAATAAATATTGGAGGGTATTTGCACTTTCATCTTACATTGTACATTTTTATCTTACTCGATTGTGTACATGATATCGTTGATATTTAATGAGGGAAGTGTTCCACATGGGGTGGCCTAGTGGTAAGAGATATGGGAATGCTGGGAGGCTTTAAGTTCGATCCTTGTCTCTGCCCCTTCACTTGGGTGAAAAACTAAGTCTCACCATTCTCTCAACCATTAGGTCGAGCCGGGGTTTAACACCAAAGGTGGGTTCTTAGTTACTAAAAAACATATTGAGAGAATATTTCTAAATGGGGCCACGAAGTATTCGATAATACTTCAAAAATAAGGCCACGAAATATCCAATCTGGACATAGAGTGATACTGATCGATCAAACCGGCCGACTAGCCAAAGGAAAGACATAAAAAAACACAAATTCACTGTCAATTAATGAAGGTAGTTTTGTTTGGTAACCCAAACCTAATAATCCATAATCACACCAAACACCCTTGTTCCTACACTACTATAGTACTAGCTAATTCTAAAGTCAATCGAAAGAAAAAGAAAAAATCCAAAAAACTTCCACTAACTTGCTCTCAAATGGTAGTTTGCTTGCTATGATAGTAACGACACCAAGATTTGTTTAGGGTTTAGGTGAACTGCTGACAGACAACGACGACTACAAAATAATAACAAGTTCAAGAATCATCCACAATTACGCTGTCATTACTTGCTCAACAGGAAACGACACTTGCAAAATGGGTGGAAAACTGGTACTCCGGATAACAATAATTTCATCCCTTGCAATGTGCTTAAAAGATGGAGAATATACAATACAGGTCCAATCAAACATAAGTGGATGATAATTATTAATATTATAAAGGTGGAGTATTAATTGATTACTGATTCATAAATGCCCTCACATGGCTTCCAATTTATCAAGTTTTAAGATTCCTTTGCCACCCCAACAATGGCGTATATACAGGGAATTTCACCATTTTTGCCCTACAAAGAAGTCACGAATTTGATGATTTTTTTTTTGGAATAAAATTTTTTTAAGTCCTTTTCTTTTTATTTGCTTTCAACTCTTCTCTATCTATCTTTCTGTGCCTCTCATTCGTTCTCTTTGTCTCTACATGCAACTCTACTCTTCCAACAACCTATAAGATTATTATTTTTTTCAATTTTTTTTGTATTTTAATAAAATTATCTCCATAGTTGCTGTTGAGTTTTCTTCAACTCTTTTCTCTCGCTTCCTTTTCATTATTCCCCACTACCGTTCATGAAGTGTAATTGCCCATCTTTCGATCCTTCTCTCCCTTTTAAGTGTCCGTACCCACACCATAATCGAGGTCAACTGGATAAAGGGTGTGACAGGAACAATCAGTGAGTACTTTTCATTTTTTAATTTTTAGCTATCAGCTGCAAAGTTCAGATGCAAAATTCCCACTAACTCATTCTGTAAGTTCTGAGCAGAATCGTTTTTTGTTCTTGTCTTTCCTTTGAACTTTCAATTTTATGCTTCTTTAGGAGTTATAGTCAAATGTTGAAACCTAAAGCTTGAATCTTTGCCTGAGAAATGATTTCTTAATGATTAATTCATATAATTAGACTCATTTACTGGCTTACTGGTGAATATTGAGCTCTGGGTCTATGAAATCTATGGTCTTAAGCAGCATTTTCTGATCCCAGTTTGCTTCTATGGTTATTGCTATGAACAGGGTCACCTGAAACAGCAGAATACGCCTACCAAGTGTTTGTTGAATTGCCCTTTTGATATTCAGCCTCTGCTGGAGTGAGAACAAGCTGAGGAGAAAGATGGGAATTTTGGGTTTCATTTTGCCATTTCTCCTCTTTGAATTGATATTGTTAAAGGGTTTTTGTGCTGAACCCATACAAGACAAGCAAGCCTTGTTGGATTTCATTAACAATTTCCACCATTCCCGGAAGCTTAACTGGGATCAGAACACTACCGTGTGCACTACATGGACTGGTGTGACTTGCAATAGTAATCAAACCAGGGTGATTGCTCTTCGGCTTCCAGGAGTCGGTTTGAATGGCCCGGTCCCTCTCAACACCATCAGCCGCCTCTCTGCACTTCAAATTTTGAGCCTGAGGTCTAACTTAATCTCAGGTCCATTTCCTTCTGATCTGCTCAAACTTGGGAGTTTAAAAGCTCTCTATCTTGAGTCCAACAGGCTTTCAAGTCCCTTGCCATCAAATTTAACTGTTTGGGAGAACATAACAATCCTCAATTTGTCAAACAATCAGTTTAATGGTAGCATTCCTTCTTCCATTTCAAATTTAGCTCACCTAACCACTCTTGACCTCTCCAACAACTTCCTATCTGGCGAAATACCAGATTTTAGACTTCCTAGCCTAATGAATCTAGATTTGTCAAACAATAATCTTACTGGCCCTATACCTAACGCTCTCAGAAGATTTCCAAGCTCGGCATTTTCTGGCAATAATCTTTCTTCTGCTGTGCCTTTAACTCCATCCCTACCGCCTGTGCCTCCCCCAACTCAGCAACCGTTGAGAAAAAAGTCCAAAAGGCTCAGTGAAGCTGCAATATTGGGAATAACACTTGTTGGGTGTTTATCTTTGTTCATGGCGATTGCAGCTATAATTTTGCTTTGTTGCTCAAACAAAGAAAGTGTAAATGCTAGAGCACAGGCAAAAGAGAAACCCCCCAAGAAAAGGGTCCTGAAGAAGCATGAAGAGAACGAGGGGATCACATTCTTTGAAGCCGAGGGTTCTAACTTGTCGTTTGACTTGGAGGACATGTTGGGGGCGTCGGCTGAGTTGCTTGGGAAAGGCATTTTTGGAACAACATACAAGGTAGTTCTAGAGGATTCAGCCATGGTGGTTGTGAAGAGATTGAAGGGAGTTAGTGTTGGGAAGAGGGAATTCGAGCAACAAATGAAGACTATTGGAAGTATTAAGCATGAGAATGTGGCTGCACTGAGGGCATACTATTATTCAAACGACGAGAAGCTTATGGTGCATGACTACTTCCAGTCAGGAAGCATATCCAAATTGTTACACGGTACGTTACAATTTCTTAAAAAGAATTATGCATCAGATAGTGAAGTCATGTCACTCAAGATTTCAATGCTGTTTCTCATGTGCCCAACCCACAAAATCTCTACTTTAATTTGACCTGATTAGTTGAAGTTCTACTACTTGTCTTAGAACGCCTATATCCTCCTTTTCTCAATAGGGAAGATTCTCAATCTTTTTGATAACGAGAAACATGATATTTATTCATCAGTCAAGCAGAATATCCTCACTTAGAAGAAAATCAGCTCAAGCAACAGAAATGAGCCACTACACACACACACTGAGACATGCACATATACACATATTTAAGGGTTCTTCCTCAAATTCTGTTTAAGCAAGTCGATTGTTGATGTGGCTGTGTGGACATTGGCTTTTCATACCCTTTGCTCTTCACTCAGTGAAATTTTTTTGTATTCTAATTTACAATTTAATTTCTCACAGGGAAACAAGGAGAAAGTAAAACCCCTCTGACCTGGGAAACCAGGCTAAAAATTGCAATCGGTGGAGCCAAAGGCATATCTCATATACACACACAAAATGGAGGGAAGCTAGTTCATGGAAACATAAAATCCTCCAACATTTTCTTCAACTCAGACCAATACGGCTGTGTATCTGAGCTTGGTCTAGCAACAATAGTGACTCCATTGGTTCCGGCGGTTACCCGGTCAGCAGGATACCGTGCACCAGAGATCACAGACCGTAGAAAGGCAACACAAGCATCCGATGTCTACAGCTTTGGAGTCTTCTTGCTAGAGCTGCTCACAGGGAAGTCGCCCTTGGAGGAGGGTACGAGTCTAGTGAAGTGGGTCAACTCTGTGGTCAGAGAGGAGTGGACAGCTGAAGTGTTTGATGTGGAGCTTTTAAGGTTTCCTAATTCGGAGCCAGAGATGGTTCAGATGCTACAGCTAGGGATTACTTGTACTTTGAGAGTTCCCGATAAGAGGCCGAGAATGGTGGATGTGGTGAGGATAGTGGAGGAGATTCGAACCGGGAGATCAGGTGGGTCAACTCCGAGCTCGGCTTCTAATGTGTTTGGCATAGGATCAAGTTCTGCTGCTACACTAGAATGAGTGGTCATTCTTTTGCTTTTGATTTGTGTGTGTATTTGATTGATTGTCACCTCGGTCTATAGGAAGAGTCATTATTGGGTTTCTTGTGCATTCGGACTAGTTTGAAGTCTTAGACTTTAGTTTATTTTGCTGATTTTCAAAAGTAAAAAATAAGATAAAGTTCAGCATTGTTGTCTCTCTGATCACGAATTGTTGGTGATTTGCCTATCAAATTGGTTTCTAAGGTGTTTATGCTATAACTTCAGCTTGCTACATACATTTTATGCAATTATAGCCCTTCAAATCTCAAATGACAAATGCTAGTCGTGTACAGTTAAACTCCCTTTAGGATATTACATCATATGATTATATTCAAGTCCAAGTCAAAGTTGATGGAAGTTAGCTGCTTCTACTATATCTATATGATGTGATTTAATGGGTTCAACTCATCTGAACAATAACCCATCAAATGCAAATGGTTAGATTTCTATACCAGTTGCTTAGATTAATATTTGTTTTCCATGCATTAACATGTAAGACAGGTCACTTCCAAAAAGAAAAGACAAGGTTAAGAATCATATTCATATATGCTTCCCAATGAGAGGTCTTCCAAATCCTACGCAAATTCCTGCCTCATTGAGTCACATTTTCCTTTACAAATATTATAAAGATTTTCCACATAGTATACAGAGCAAACAAGACTCGATTCCACTGACATGAAGGTCACTCATAATGATTATTGACAGCTGTCAGGTGCTCGAATCCTAGTCTGAATTGGATGCAAGAACTCATTGTAAGTCTACATTTGACTACGGAGTATTTTATTACAGCAAAATTAACCAAGTCAAAAGGGCATATTTAGCCATTAGAGACTCAAATAAGAAAATGTACACAAATTGAAGAGCTTGAAACCACTAGGTACAGGGATTTGAATGGAATTCAATGTCTTACATAAACAAGAAATGATTTTCTAGAATGAGCATACGTTTCACACACCAAAGATTCACACATCAAACACACATGGCCGTAAGATACATTTTCAGATTGGGGTACATGAATAGAGCACAAATTTGCAAGAAAGTTTACCAACTTTGATTTGATAGTATGCCCCCCAAAGCAAACAATCAAATCTCTGCCTTGCCTTGGAAAGGATATGCTTTAAATTCTACTTACTTGCTCAATATTCTCGTTTTAATGCCACCTGCAACCGAAAAGAACAAGGGCTTGATTGTGTGAATAGAATTAAAGGACACGCCAGACAAAATAGATATAAGTGAACAAATGGACAAACCTTCAGCTTCCTCAAATAGAACCTCCTTCTGCATATCAGCAGTTGCATGATACACAAACCTGCACAGCATATGGAAGAGATGAAGTTATTATGGCATGGAGTGTCTCACAACTTAAAAGAACTCATGAAACGGGAGGGATGATAAAAATATCACCAAAATCTTTTGTATAAAAGGATCCTCACATGCATAACAAATACAACTATGATAAGTTTTTAGAAAACATACTATCAGCAGCAAATTCATGCAAATTTACCTAAGGAACAGAACAAATCAAAATGAAATATTGGTGCAAGCAAATTCAGCAGCAAACTTTCTGTTTATTATGATTTTCAGTACCACTAACAAATAAAACATCAATGTTCAGGGGGATTTTGGTGATTTGAAATATTAATGCAAGCAGATACTTAGATAGCATAATCAGAATTAGATCCATGTGAAACCAAAGAAAGATACCATATTTTAACACATTTTCAGATTCCTAACCTCAATCCAGGGGAATAAATGTGACTTGGAGAGAAAAACACTTTAAAAATTCAGTGAAGACACAGAATAGTCAACTTTTATGTGTGTGCATAGTGCACCAGAACTCTGTACCAGCTGAAGATTTTGGGAAAGGATTCAAATTTAGAACTCAAGATATGCAATGGGATATAACCACTCAACAGAAGACGCTGAGGGCTCACTATTTTTCCTGTAAACTGTCCTTATGTAAATAAATAAATTGCAGGCAGGATCAATCAAGCTGTCTAAGGAACCAGGCAATGAAGATGGAATAGAACAAATTTTATATAAAAAAAGAAGTGAAAATATATGAAGATGTAGGAAAATTTGAAGGCAGCAGCACTTTGGGAGCAATAATCACTAACAATCTGACATACAGATGATCAATTGCAGACAACAACACGCATTTCAATTTTCACATAAAATTCTAAGGACTGGCTGAGAAAATTTCTCAAGACCACATTGGACTGGAATAGGACACAAGAGAAAAAAAATATAATGGAGCAACAGAAGGAATAAGGATCAAATAACCTGTTGGAAATATGCACTTCAAGTTCATAGTTAGATGTGCTCTTTGTTGCATCAACTAATGCGGTCACAATTTCTGTCTTTCTTGTGCTGGCCATAAGTAAATCATATTCCGTAGGAATAATAATAGCAAAGAAATTATCACTCAGTTTACTCAAACAAATCATTTCCACAGCTGCAAGAGTAATCCGCCGTTTGAGTGCATTTGTCTCGGGATCAATGATGTAAACGGCCGAGTCAGTTATTATGAGAATGCGCCTTTGAATCTTTCCTGAATTAGTGAACTTCAAAACTTTATCTGCAAAGTAAACTGCATCACCTGCAAACGAAGAGGAAATCAGACCAACGTACATAATCAACGAGATTCATATCCTAATACACTACCAATTGTACAAACCTTTGCCTCAAAGAAAGAAAAGGAGATAAGGAAAAAAGATCATCACACACCAATTCTATATTTAAAGGATACACAAAAAAAAAATCACTATATCAAAGGATGAACATTCTACCCAATGTTCCGCTTGCTAGTTTACCTACTTCCACTAGAGCCTGATCAACACACACAAGGAATTTTTCTGCAAGAAATCCAGGTTTAATGAATCGGAAAACGCCCCCAATTTGGCATTGAAACACACATTTAAGCTTGGAAGGGTCTCATAATCGAAATTCGCCATACCAATCAGGTGGCAGCAAGCAACTAGCGGAGCAAACAAATGCGGTAAACTATCAAGTAATTGAAGAACTCCTCAGATCAAACGCTAACCCTAGTAGCTACAGCGTCTAAAATGATATTTATTGCTACAACGAAATTGATCTATATTATGCAGCCAAATTCCACAGAAAAACAAATCCAGCAAAATCAACCGAGAATCAGCGACTTCAAATTGCAAATTAGTCATGTGATATTACCTTGCCTTTTAATAAGGTTCATAAGATTGGGTTGTGAAGGCAAGTTGAGATAGTCCCCACGGAACTCCCTGAAAAGCGAAGCCTTTCGCCGGACTTTGACTCCCATGAATGGCTCCTGATCTTCTGATTCAGCGTGGAATGACCTCTGGTGCTTCTCGTCTTGGCTCGCAGAATCGTCCTCGCCGTCGAAACGAGGAGCAAAATCTTCCCCCATCGAGCCTTGTCGGCTGTTTCGGAGACGGTCCATTTCCAAAAGCGAGGAGTCGCAGGGGAGGCGGAAACTGTAGCGGAAGGTGTATTGTAGACCGCGGTTAGAGCCAATTGAAAATGGATAGAAAAAAAGGGGTCAAATATAAAAAAGGAAAATTTCGGATGGTACCCAAGTTTTGCACTTTTTCAGATGGTATCCTATAAAAAAGTTATTTAGCATGGTATCCCGAATTTTTACCCGAGTTCACCCCATATCCTTTCCTCGTTTTTCCATCCACTTTTGTTACATTTTTGTTAAAAAGGAAAGAAAATGCTTTCACAAATAAAATAAAAACAAACTAAACTATAAATGAAATTAAAGGAAAAAAAGTCAGATAAGTCTTCCATTTTTTGGTCGAAACAAATAGAGAATCAGAGGGGTTAAGAACGACAACAATTCCATTTGGAGGAGACAAGTCTTAGCCTGAGCAGGCTCAATTTTGGGTGATCTTTGCTTTTGAGTTCAAATTAGGATTTAAACTTGTAATTACAGATTTAGGGTTTAATTTTACACTAAGAAAATTTCACCAGTCGGTATATTACTTGACTCCTGAGTTTCTTGCACTTGAAACAAGCAGTCTTGTTTACTCTTCTTCAATTCATCTCTCACACATTGAACTTAACATGCAATTTATTAATGTATGTTATCTCAATTTGAGATGCCAACTTTCAAAGTGAATAACTTATTTACTACAAATTGTTGGTTATTACAAGCATCTTCAGCGCTTAATCACTTAAAGAGGTTAGTTGATGATGAGGGGGTGGAATGGAGAAGTAGAAAAAATAATGAGAGTGTAGTTGTGGAATATTTTAGAGGGCTATTTAAATCCAATCATGAAGTACCCGAGGCAACAACTCCTCAAGGAATCTCGCCAATTTTGATAAAAGAGGATAACTATGAGCTCAGACATCCATTTACTGGTGAAGAGGTATTTTCTGCCCTTTCGTCTATGCACCTTACAAAATCACCGGACCCTAATGGTATGTCGGCTTTGTTTTTTCAAAAATACTAGCATATTATTGGACCAGATATTATTAAATTTGTGTCATGAAATTGAGATACTTATTAAATTTGTAATCCAAGAAATTCCAACTTATGCCATGTCTTGATTCCTTCTTCCAAGAGGTTTATGTCATGAAATTGAAAAACTCATGTCTGATTTTTGGTGGGGTGGGAATGGTGAAAAAAAAGAACATGGAGAGTGAGTCATACCATGAGTGGAGACGTTGGAGGGGCGCATATGGGACAAACTTGGTTGCTCCATCGGGATCACAAAGAGTGAGTCATCCGATTGGGACGTTGAAGGCAGACTTTTGCCGGGTTGGGGGCTAGGGAAGACGGATTTGTCATGGTAGACGTTGGAGGGGCGCATATATATAAGTAATTTTATAATTCTGTAAAATCCCGTGCAGGGTACGAGAACTAAGACTAGTTACTAATAACTAAAGCAGTAGCAATTTCTGCCACCACGTTACGCCACATCACACCTTTATTAAAATAATAATTTTTAATATTTAATTGTATTGTTCTAATAATCCCTTCTAGGCCCCGTCCAGGCCCCGCCTAGACGCTGGAAGGTCCTAGCCCGCCTAAGTGTCCAGACCACCTAGGCACCCGTCTAGGACAGCCTAGGCCACCATTCAGGCTAGCTAGGTGCTAGACGGCCCCTCTTCACCTAACGTCCGCCTAACGTTTTTTAGAACATTGTACAAATTGTATTATAAAAATACTAACAGAAATAAGTTATTCCATTAAACATAAAGATAAAAGAATTATTACTTTTTTATGTGATATACGTAAAGACTTATATATCTTTCAAATTAAAAAAATCCATAAAAATGATAATTGCTAGATTACATATATATCTTTGATGTGGTCTACGTAGATATCTTTTACGTTTAATGGGATAATTTATTTTTATAGTATTTTTTATTCTAATTAACTATTTAAAATTATAATTTTTTATCATCTATGTTGATTATATGTATGTAACCTTTTCGAGCCACCAAAACAGTTGTGGCCTCAGCTCATATTTATGAAAATTAATTTTTATTCTTATTATTTCAACTTTTTTTCTCTTAAATTTCTTTTTGTTTATTTAAATATATCCTTAAAACCAAAAAAATTCTTATTTTTTATATTTTAACTTTTTAAAATGTAAATATCTTCGCAACACATTTAAATAAAACAATGATATTTTTTAAGAAATTCCTTATACAAATGTTTAATCAATTGAGGAAGTTGGTCAGTGTGTGGGAACCATTTTGGTTTCATGCCAAGTAGATCATCCATCGAGGCAATCCATTTGATCAGGAGGTTATGAGAGGCTTACAAAGTGAGGAAACAGAATTTGTATATGCTTTTATTAATTTGGAGAAAGCAAATGACAGAGTACTGAGACAGTTGTTGTGGATGTTTGGAGGCCAAAGGAATATCAGGAACATATATCAGGATTCTTAAGGATATGTACGAGGGGTCTTTAACCAGTGTGTGTAGCCCAAGGGGGGATACAGATTACTTTCAGGTTAAAGTGGGGTTGCATCAGGGGTCGGCACTTAGCCCCTTTCTTTTCGCGCTTGTTATGGATGTGTTGACGCGGGAGATCCAATAAGAGGTAATGTGGTGCATGTTACTTGCGGACGACATTGTACTAGTAGATGAGTACATGGCTGGAGTTGCTAGAAAACTCGAGGTTTGGAGGGAGAAGCTCGAAACAGAAGGTTTTAGACTGAGCAAGACAATGACAAAGTATATGGAGTTTAAGTTCGGTCAGGTAGAGGGCCCACCGAGGAAGTACTTTTGGGAGGTGTTCCTGTTATGGAGAAGGAGAGTTTCAGGTACATAGGATCAATTCTACAAAGCAACGGGGACATAGACGAGGACATCAAGCATCAGATTCAGAGGGGTTGGCAAAAAAAAAGATCCCACTTAAGTTGAAAGGCAAATACTACAAGTCTGTAATTAGACCCGCAATGTTGTATGGTTCAGAATGCTGGCCTACAAAGAAGGCACACGAGTAAGAATTGATGGTAGCAGAGATGCGTATGTTGAGATGAATGTGCAGGCATTTGAGAATGTACATGATAAAAAAAACGAGGTGATTAGGAACAAGGTCAGAGTGGCAAGTATAGGAGAGAAGCTGAGGGAATCGAGATTGCGCTGGTTTGGGCACATACAGAGGAGACCACCAGAGGCTCCGCTACGTAGATGTGAGGGGATCGCTTCCAACGATGTTCGTAGGGGAAGAGGTAGACCGAGAAAAGTTAGAAGGAAGTTATAAAACAGGATCTCGCCTTGCTAGATATTTTAGTGGACCTCACAGATTGTAGGGACCTTTGGAGGGAAAAGATAACGGTGGAGGAGCGGTAGCTGGGCGAGCCGAAGAGGAAGGGCACTCTTTGTAACACCCCGATAATTTATAAGGAATTGAGGTGCTCCCCATGTCAACAAGAGCTCTTCCTTTTCTGAGTTCGAGTGAGGACAAAGAACTCAGAAGTTAAGCGTGCAAGGGCGAGAGTAGTACCAGGATGGGTGACCTCTTGAGAAGTTCTCGGGTTGGCATGGGATAGCGCTTCTATGGCCTCGGGACTTACAAATGGTATTAGAGCCGACTCTGGGTTAAAAGTTGGCTTGGCCCAGTGGGCGGTCACTCGACCCGGAGGGCGGTCCATGGGCCTTGACGAGGACGTCAAGTGCTTAAGTGGAGGAGATTGTAACACCCCGATAATTTATAAGGAATTGAGGTGCTCCCCATGTCAACAAGAGCTCTTCCTTTTCTGAGTTCGAGTGAGGACAAAGAACTCAGAAGTTAAGCGTGCAAGGGCGAGAGTAGTACCAGGATGGGTGACCTCCTGGGAAGTTCTCGGGTTGGCATGGGATAACGCTTCTATGGCCTCAGGCCTTACACTCTTCATGCGTTGTTGCATTCACACTCTGTCTCTCTCCCTCTCTCTCTCCCCCCCTCTCTTTATGGTCGCTTTTCCTTGTGTTTGGTTTTCAGGCCTTTTTTTACACACCCTCTCGACCTTCAAGTCGAGAGGGTGGATACATCCTGGCCTCCCAGAGGCAGGTCCACACTAGGTTGTTGTTGTTGTTGTTGTTGTATAAATATCCCCGGTCTTTTAGCATGATATCTTTTGATGAATTTCTTTATAAATATATATTGCTTTTCTTTTATAAATAAAAATTAATGATACATGTTTACAATGTTTAAAAATAATAAAAAAATAGAGACAATATAATATTTAATTTAAACTAACCTTTACTTTACCGAGCTACTAGAATGATTTTAATCCACCATAAATTAAATTAATTATATTTTAACTATTTTTAATAGAGAAATTATTTTTATCTTTCATATTAAATTATATCTTATTTATTAAGTTAATTATATTTTTTTAAATCTTATCTCTTTCATATTTTAAAATTGATGACATATATTTATTCCAAGTAAAAATAAATATGTAAGTTAGTTTGAAAATTGATGACATAATTTCCAAGTGCAAACAAAACGATCTTTAATATATATGGAGACTAGAAAAGATTCAAAAATCACTTGGAGGTAGTATATCAATGGAGGAACAAATGTGAGAAGTTAATCTAAAAAACAGTTCTTAAGAGTAACTAACTTAATATACAAGTGCTTCTTTTTTCCATTAAGAAAGTTTTTACTTTCTGCTTAATTTGAAGGGAGAGATCTCAATAGGAGACAAATGACAGTTGAATTTCGAAGATAAACTAGTGGCAAGAGAATCTACAAAGCAAGTTGGTTATGGATGTATGTTCCCTTACTTTCCCCCTGGGGTTGGGGGAATGCATATTCAGCTGAGAGGATATAATATATTGTATCTCTCTTTCTAAGGAAGGAAAGATCTGCTTTTAATCTTGTGCACACTCTGTTCATTTCTATATTGAACTCATCTCTATTCTAGCATGTAAGGATCTAAGATGTATAACTATACTTATAAAGTCAAATAAAGTGAAGTATATCAAATGACGAAAGAATGTGAAGTATATTAGATGACAAAAGCAGATACTTTAAACTTCAAGGTCTTGACTCTTGAATATCCTTTGCTCTACTTTTATTTAGGAATAAAGAAATATGTGGTTATTATAGGTGTATGTACAATACAAAGTTTTATTATATGCCAATGATATATAAACCAGCTTTATAATGGAAATTGTGACTATTGAAAAAAAATTGTAAAATCTTATTCATTTTTTCTACCATTCCATTCGTGCATTTTTAGTATGAATTTTCATCATCTTAATTTGAAACTTTATTTTTCAAACAAAAATTTATGAATTACTATAGGCTGAAATAGATTTGATGGTAAGTCAATTGCATTTAGAAAGCTATATCTTATATATTCTAGCTTGTTTAACCAACTTATTCCATCCATTATATATAATTTTGAATATAAAGGCTGTAAAAAGATGACACTAGCGTAGTTTCATCAAACTGACATGAAAGACTGGTAAGGTATACATTGTTGGAATGAAATTTAAAATTAATCCAAATCAATAGCACAAAAATGAGAATAGTTTGCAAAAAGTGTTATTGACTTCTAAATCTAAATAAATATAAGCCAAACACAACTTAACATTTGAAACAATATTAACTTCAATTAAGAGTACAAGAGGGTACGCATGTGAGAGAAGGGCATGTCAAGGTAGCCAAGGGATGTATGTTCCCTTACTTTCCCCCTGGGGTTGGGGGAATGCATATTCAGCTGAGAGGATATAATATATTGTATCTCTCTTTCTAAGGAAGGAAAGATCTGCTTTTAATCTTGTGCACACTCTGTTCATTTCTATATTGAACTCATCTCTATTCTAGTATGTAAGAATCTAAGATGTATATCTATAATTATAAAGTCAAATAAAGTGAAGTATATCAAATGACGAAAGAATGTGAAGTATATTAGATGACAAAAGCAGATATTTTAAACTGCAAGGTCTTGACTCTTGAATATCCTTTGCTCTACTTTTTATTTAGGAATAAAGAAATATGTGGTTATTATAGGTGTATGTACAGTACAAAGTTTTATATACGCCAATGATATATAAACCAGCTTTATAATGGAAATTGTGACTATTGAATTTTTTTTGTAAAATCTTATTCATTTTTTCTACCATTCCATTCGTGCATTTTTAGTACGAATTTTCATCATCTTAATTTTAAACTTTATTTTGCAAACAAAAATTTATGAATTACAATAGGCTGAAATAGATTTGATGGTAAGTCAATTGCATTTAGAAAGCTATATCTTATATATTCTAGCTTGTTTAACCAGCTTATTCCATCCATTATATATAATTTTGAATATAAAGGCTGTAAAAAGATGACACTAGCGTAGTTTCATCAAACTGACATGAAAGACTGGTAAGATATACATTGTTGGAATGAAATTTAAAATTAATCTAAATCAATAGCACAAAAATGAGTATAGTTTGCAAAAAGTGTTATTGACTTCTAAATCTAAATAAATATAAGCCAAACATAACTTAACATTTGAAACAATATTAACTTCAATTAAGAGTAAAAGAGGGTACGCATGTGAGAGAAGGGCATGTCAAGGTAGCCAAGGGATTGCTTGTTCTTACTACAAGGAGAGGCTCTATTAAAGATTGTTTTGCATCCTAGTAAAAATCAGGCAAGTTGTCCTTAGCTACTAAGTAGCATAGACCCTTTTATAATGTAAACCCTCTCTATCTCTTTAACTTAATTGTTGCTTTGGATGTGTAATGCAAAACTTCTGGACTTGTCTTATATATACAATACAATGGAGAATAAACATTATGATACATAAGATTCTAAAGTTGGTGCTACAAGAGTGGCTTTAATCTTGTATCATCCGTTGATTTTTGATCTCTCATTTTCTCGTCCCAACTATTATCGAGTATATTAGCATATGGATGGATGTAACTAACCCCACATAATGGAATATCTAAAAGATGTGTTTGACTTACCCCATGTTGTGGGATTATTCATCTATATTTGTCTTGCTTGTACACTCATTTCAATAGATTTTGAGCTTGCAAGAGCATAAGCCTAATCGGCTTGAGAATCAAAATGCTTTTCCCTAAGGTTGTGGCTTGTGGATTTCAAAGCAAAATAAGAATTGAAGTAGATCAACTGATTTAAAGCCTACACCAGGTTAGCAAGTGCACATTATAGTGTCCATCTTCTTTCTATTTTAAGTTTAATGATGGATATCATTGATGTTGGCATGGTACATTTTTTTTTTTTCCTTAAACGTGTATTGTCATATGATGAACTAATGTTGATTAAGAGCATGGAAGTCACTAGTTAGTTTGTACAAGGGTGTTGAATAACTTTCCCTACATTGTTTGTAAGTTTCAAGATGAATGTACAATTTCATATTATATATGCAATCAATTTGCTTCATGACATATACTATAGGCAAACATATATGGGTAATACAATGTATGTAACAAATGTGAGTTACAATCTATTATCTTACTAACAGTGTTTCATTTTTAAGGAAAAAAAAGAGAGAAAACTTAAAAGGAGTTAAAAAACATGTAGGATTTAAGATAATTGCATATATTATAACTATAACTATTTCCTTATCACTCTATCAGTAATTTGAAATCTTCATCTATATCATCCATGAATTTTTAATATAATACATATTATTATCATGCTCTTTTCTCCAAGTTAATTAAAGAAGATTTGAGACTTTCATAATCCTTACATTGTGAATTCTCTAGAAGGTAAAATATCTTCTATTTTATTTGTCCCAACTACAATTGAGTGCGATGCCATATGTGGATGTACAAAACCAAATGATTTAACATATGACGTAGTATTAGATAGACCATCCATATTGAGGATGAACGTTGTGCTAAAATAGAGTGGGGATCTAATCATCTAAATATATTTTGACATCAAATTTGTAATTTATGGGATGTAAATATAATCGATTTTAAAATAGATGAATTATTTCTACTATAGTGGTTCAAACTTATCCCCAACTAGCATAAGGTGATGTCTTCTAGTTTTTTGAGCTTTGTATGTTGAAAAGGTGGTTGATAACTATCATTGAATTAAATTTTACTTGTTAATAATGATAAACGACCATTTTCCACATCTAAGATTTTTTTTGTTTCTAGTCTTAGAGGACTTGATTCCAATATAATGTATGGAAAGCTATGAGTACATTTTTGGTTCCCAAGAAACTACTTAATATAAAATATTTTTTTAATAAAACCAATACAAAATATAGGATTCTGTATTTTTACACCATAGAAGTGCAATGTATTATCAGTTTTAACCCATGGATGCCAATGAATGGTTGATTTTTGAAGATGTATATTGATCTTTCTTTTGATATGCTTTTTTTTTTATTTCTTTGGAATCAATGTACTTTTCTTCTTATATATTGTTGTTGCAGATAATAATAACTTTTCTGCATCAATAAATCTGTCTAAGAAACTCCAAGTTACATCTTATGACATGATATAATGCAATTTGGATACTAATCTAAAGACTTATTTTCAGCATGCCTTTATTTATTGTTGTTAAATTATTAATGTGTCATGCAATAATTCGAATGTGAGTTGAGTTGGATGCTAATAGAAATATATTATATATCTAGTGAATTATTGGAAACGTATAGTATTACTTGCTAGTACCTAATAGCCATCTAGTAGCCTCTCAATACTTTAGTTGCATAGAAAGTTTATGGCACAAAACAATTTGCAAATGTATAAAATTTATTGATTGATCAAATGAACTACTGAGAGAATTAGTTTAACTTCGTTCCATAGAAAAAAGCAGGTAAACAATGATCCTAACCTACCCTCTCGCTGAAAATTTGAATTTTGATTTCTTTTGTTTTATATGCTTGATGTTTTTGGATTTTCATAATTAGATTTCATTGATTCTATAATTTATTACAACATTCTTCATCCTCTTGTGCAATTTCTTCATTTGTATATTGAACTTATCTCCATTGTAGCTTGTAAAGGACCTAAGATCTAAGACTAAAAAGTCAAATGAATCGAATACTTCCTCTAAGCTTAAATATCATGTATTTTGAAGTTCAATGAATAAAAAACGTGAATTAATGCATCTTTTCATGCTTAATGAAAAGAGAGTGAGTTTTACGAAACACGCTAAAAGAGATTTTAAAACTACAAGGTCTTGAATATGCTTTGTACATTTGTTTCGGAAATGAGAAATTATATGGTAAACATGAATGTAAGTACAAAGATTTACCATATTCCATATATCTGCTATCAATTTTGAAACAAAATACTAATGAGTTTTATAATGGTAATTGTGGAAATTGTATAATCTTAAGCAAGCTATAGAGATCTCCATTTTATTTTTTTTCGTCGACTATTCCATTCACGCATAAACTACACATGAATTGACAACATGTTGGTTATGAACATTGGTGTGAAATTAAGAATTTTTAAATTATATTGTATCATAATAGGTCTTATAATAAGACACTTGCGTTATAAAATCAATATCTTCTCCTAGCTTGTTGACTAAGTTATATCATCAATTTTATTAAATTTCAATATACAAAGAACAAAAAACATGACATTAGCACAATCTTAGCAAATTGAATGACATGATAGACTTGTTAGCTAATTCAACTTTAAAGTAAATCCCTAAGTTTATATATCACTACTGTAACCATTAACTGTTATTTATTTATTTAATTCTAGTGAGCTCCTAGGTATTTTTAGAGTTTCTAAGAGAAATTTAAGGATATATCCCTTTTCTTCTTTTGATGTTATTATATATGAATGTTTTTGCCGAGCAAAAGATCATCACTTCAGCAATATTACCTGCTAATTATGTATTAAGCCATGAAGTGTTAGAATGAAATTTGAAATCAGTCTAAATCAATAATAATAAAAAAAAGAATAATTTGCAAAAAATGTTGTTGACTTTAAAATCTAATGAAATATAATCTAAGCACAACTTAACTAATGAAACACTATTGCACTCCTAAATTAATTTTAACTATTAGTAGAGAAGGGTTAGCATGTGAGAGAAGGACATGTCAAGGTAGCCAGAGTACTGCATGTTCTTACCACAAGGAGAGGTTCTACAATGACGGCCTAACATCCTCGTAAAAACCAGGCAAGTTGTCCTCGACTATCAAGTAGTAAGACCCTTTTCTAATGCAAACCCTTTCCTTCTAACTTGATTACTACTTGAATGAGCAATGCAAAACTTGCATTTTGGATCCATTTAATATAGGCATTTGATGGAGAATCAAAATGTGATTGATAAGATTCTAAAATTGTTGCCACAAGACTAGCTTTAATCTTGTATCATCCATTTATTTTTAAGCTTTCATTTTCATGTCCCACCTATTATCGAGTATATTTGCATATGGACGGATATGACTATCCCCACATAACGGTATGTATGTCTAAGATATGTGTATGACTTACCTCATGTTTTAGGATAAAGGGTTTGTTATTGTCATAATTGCATTTGGCTTTGTGTTGGTTGCAAATTCATTTCAGTGGATTTTGAGTTTGCTATAGCATATTGTATTTCACTTAATGTTTTTATTTGTGGAGTTCATAGCAATATAGAAATTAAGTAGATGTTTCTAGCTTGAAATATGGTGGTTTTACACTCCTTTACTATAGAGATAAAACAAATTTAAACTATCGATCAGCTTTAAGATGAATGTTACCACTTCACATGTCTTCTTTAGTCAATAAGCTTCATGTCATATGCCAAGTTATATCGTATTACATTACTACTTTGATACTTGTAGAATCTAACTGTCAACACTTATAGTCTTCTGTCTTTACTACTTAGTTTAGCACTTCTACGAAAGAAGAGGTGCGCATATGATGCTATAGAAGGTTCAGGATTGTTTAGCCTTGCTAAAATTGCCCAACCCCATCTCTTCGTTACAAAAGAGAGAATAAGGCAAGTCACCCTTGTCTAGCTAAAAACTCTATCCTTTTTCTATATCCTACTTTTTCATTGATCATCCATTTCAATATTTGTATCTTCTCAATTGTTGATCTTGAGTTTTAAGATCAGATCCTATAAAATATTCGATAACCTCATTTGTGAGATTTTACTTGTATAGAGCACTCATAAATTTTGGCTTGGAAAAGGGCTAACATTGTGATCATTACAACTTTCCATGCACGAAAAGATTTAAATCTAATTTATTTCCAAATGATAATTTATTACTTACTGTAACACCCCGTCTTCCGACGAGGAGTTACTAGGGAATAGACCTTACAAGGTACTATTATTTGGGTTGACAACTACACTGTAGGACCTTACAACTCGGGCACGACGAGAAAACATAATAAAACATCCAACCTTTATTTAATAAAACTTAGAAAAACGTATCATGCATGAATCCCAGAAAAATTATAAATAATCAAATACGTCATAACGTCTACTGAAACTGAACTATCTGAACCGAAAGATAATAACCGAAACAAAATACCAACTCCGTCTAACAAATATTAAAATCAATATTCTAACTAATATAAATAACTAATATAAACCGATCCCACTATGACACGCGCTCTTTACCGCTCCGGCCCGCCATCTTGCCTCGGTTCCTGCAGGGCTCCCTGATTCATACCTGGAACTGAAAAATGTTCCCCGAAGGGTCAGCGTCTAATCTACCAAGCTAGAAAGAATACGGAACTGTAGAACGTTTTGAAATCATTTATCTATAGTCAGCATACAATTCCACAACCGCAATCATAACTCTAAAGGCCAATACCTAAATTAGTTATTTCAGTCACACAAGTCACATACGCATTCACAATCACAGTCACACAGCAAAACAATTCTTCCTTTGTCCACAATCCGTCTTCCAAGGCGCTCATCACCGCGTCGAGTGCAGAGGCAGGCCCTCCCACTCCACTTCCCAATCTCCCTTCTAACTCCGGGCTAAGCCTCCACTGGAGCGCTTGCCAAAAACACACAGATAATAATTTTCGTTTGAAGGGGTACGATTATCCCAGTCACACGGGTCAAAGTAGCCAACTCTTCCTCAACACCAGCTACAATGGGTCGTGTCGGAAACGGTACCAACAAAGAGCAAACGTTCCAAAATAATTTCCGATAAAACACATTTAAAATCATTAACGCACATAACACACAAGGAGTTCAAAACAATTTAAAAGGTATTCGGGACTAGTTCCCAAAACCCGTCCTACAATATCGATACGCAATCTAACAAGGGAGAAAAGAACCGAGCAAGTCGAAAAACGACTTACCTCGTGACGGAAGATCCTTTGAAGAAGGCGGAATCTAATAGCACGAACGAAAGTAATTCCCTAATAGAAAATTAATGCGTGAGACTAGATTAGATACGATTCGAACCCTATGACCCGACCCTTAAAACAACTAGTTAAGGACAAAAGTAACCAAACTTAACCGCTACATAATCAAACCCCGAAACTCGTACACCACTACTCAAGATATAAAAAGAATATTATACAAGTAAGATTCTAATCTATTAAATAAGTGAGATGCTACCATTCTATACTATTATCCTACGTAATATAATCCTAACCCATATAACCCACCTAACATATTAATTATAAAGCCCACTAAACAAACCAACATCAACTTACATTAAATGAATTCTTAGCCCAACATGCACATTTGAGGCCACGACCGGCCCAACCCAATCAATTCCTTCTACTTCCCAAAAACACGAGACCCATTCTTCCCCAACTTTCAACCTCCGCCTTTGACTTTCCCAAGGCGGGTCCCCCTGCTTCTTCAACCTTGCGAGAATTGAATCTCGTTCACTCCCCTGCCTCGCCTCCGTTCTGTAACACGCACCACCCGGCCTCGCCTCACCTCCACCCTCTTTTCTTTTCCGACCCACCACCTTCTTGCTCGACTAAACAATGTACTAGCCCGACCCAAATCCGCCGCACCTCAACGACACCTAACCCCCGCCGCCAAAGCCTAAACGGAGCGTCGTCCGGCCAAAGACGAGATCGAACGGCTCCGTATTTATCCGGCGATCTCTACGGCGTCGCCAGACGACACAAGTCGGCCTCTTGCCGAGACAAATACATAGCCTGGTGAAATTAGCAAAACAGAGGAACGCAACTCACCCGGGTCGGCACGGTTGATAATGACGGCGACGAGAGTTCCGACGACTTTTGCGGCAACCCAGTGATGTCCTATCCGAAATCAGTCGGCAACGTCCGTCGGTAGCGCTGGTGCCTGACAAGGACGCCGATGAGTCCTCCTTCTACGCAAGCTGCTCAATTGGGGTTACGTGATCTGAGGATTCCGAAGGGTGGCTTGATGCAAATCTAATCCAGTAGGTTTGAAAGGGAAATTTGATCAAATTGTGCTCCTGGATCCCACGAGGCTCCGTTAATATAGGATGGCCGGTCAGAACTTGGAATAGATAGAGATTGAGTTGGGTAGATTTTTTTTGTGTGTGAGGTTACGTGTAACTAATTCTAGTTGAATATATTAGATAGATGTATACCAATTAAGATTTTTTTTTGTTAGTTTGATAAGATAAATACCAATTAAGATTGGATTTGGCTAACAAATTGGATCGTGGTTCAGGAGTAATATATAAATATATAATTGGGTAGATAATCGGTTACGGATTACTAATTAGTTTATTTTACGATTTTACTTACGGATCGAGAACTCAAATGCTTGTAAGCGAAGGAACCCGTTTTCGACTTACGAGACCTAAAACGAATACAGATATTACACTTACCTTGTCTATTCTATCAATATATATACTGTAATTAAGCAATGTGAGCAGTATGCAACTCTGAATTTTTATTGAATAATTATCCTCCATTTCTCCATGAATTCCAACTGTAGTGTTCGTGTATGTTATTATCATGTCGTTTTGTCCAAGTTACCTGGAGAAGATTCGAGACTTTTAATTGTTATAATACAAGTTTTCTAGTTGATAAAATGTCTTACATTTTTTTTTCTCACCCATGATTGATTACAATGTTATACAGATGTAAATAACTGTTTCGGGATAATGAAAAAAGATCACGAGGATGCTTCACATTGAGGATAAACGCATTTTTATTGTTAGTCTTGTGTATTATGTTTTTCATTCTTGTATATTTCTAGATGGATTATGCTATATAGGAATATATATTGAAATAGAGTGGGGAACTAAGTACATTTTGACAATAAATTTGTATGTATATGGGATGTGAATGAAATATAATTCATTTATATTTCTCATCTCTATATATTGAAGAAGTGGGGTATAATTGTTGGTGCATTAAGTTTTAACTAGTTAATGATAAATGACCATCTTTTAGATGTAAGAAAATCTTTGTTTAGTCATAGAGGGTTTGTTTCATACAAAGTATTTTGTGCATATGTTGATTAAGAGTACATTTTTGGCGCCATGAAATTTCTTAGAAGTGTGTTAAAATTTTCTCCGAATGCCATGCGATGAAATCGATACAAAATATGCTTGTACATAATAAAATGAAGTTAGATATATAAATTATGAGAAAGATGTATCTTTCTTTTGACATGTCCTTTACTAATCCATGAAATTAACTACAAAGTCAAGTGATTTGCATGCATATTTATTTCCTCTAAGCTTAGGTATTATGGATTAGAACTTTAAAAGATGAAAATGACGTGGATAGATGCTTGCTTTGCATTCTTCATGAAAAGAGAGTGAATTTTATTAGATCACAAAAATATAATTGTTAAAATATAAGGTCTTGAATATGCTTAGAGTTACAACTATCTTACAAATGAAAAAAATTATATAGTAAGTAAGCATAGATGTATGTACAAAGTTTACCATGTGGAAATGATCTACTAACAAGCTTTCTGATGACACTTATGACTTTATTAAAACTGTACAATCATAAGTGAGATGTGGAGATCTTCATATATCTTCTTAAAAAAATAATAATTTTGATTTAAACCTTAGTTTGAAATTCAAAATTGCATTGGATTGCAATGGATATGATGATAAGATACAAAAATTTAGAGCATTAAGATGACATGAAATAATATTGTTAATCTAAAATCAATGAGAATAAGAAAAATCTTAACCTTTTTTTTAACACGACATGTGGATATTTGCCTACCATAACATGACACCAACACTAAAAACAAGGAGTTCTTGCAAAAAAAGCTTTTGATTTCAGAATCTAATGAAATATATGGAAATGTCAAACTTGAACTAAGAGTAGAAAAGGGTTAGCATGTGAGAGAAGGGCCTATCAAGGTAGCCGGGGGACTGCCTGTTCTTACTACAAAGAGAGGTTCTATAAGGAATGTCTTACATCCTTATAAAAGATCAGGCAAGTCGTCCTTGGCTACCAATTAGCAAAGACCCTTTTCTAATGCAAATCCTCTCTCTCTAACTTGATTGTCGCTTTAGATGAGCAATGGAAAACTTATCTTCTGGACCCGTCATATATAGGCAAAACAATGGAGAATAAACGTTATGATACATAAGATTCTAAAATTGGTGCTACAAGAATGGCTTTAATCTTGTATCATCTATTTATTTTTTATCTCTCATTTTCTCATCCCAACTATTATCGAGTATATTGGCATATGGATGGATGTGGTTGATATCACATAATGACATATGTAAAGATGAATATGACTTCCATTGTGTTGTGGGATGAAGCTTTTATATTTTTTTTGTTTGTAGATTTATTTCGATGGATTTTGAGATTGCCAAAGCATAAGCTAGAATAGGGATAAGGATCCAAATGCCTTTCACATAATGTTATGATTTGTGGAGTTTGAAACAAAATAAGAATTGAAGTAGGTAAAGTAGCTTCAGATATATTGGTATTACACTCTTTTCTAGCCAACACTAGGTCAGTAGTGCTTGTCGTATATCTATCTTCTTTCTTGTTAAAATTAATGATAGATACTGTTTCAACTTATCTAATGTAGCATCCAGAATTTTATTTTCTTGATGTTGGGTAAAATTAGAAACATTGTTCCTAGAGGATGTGAATATTATGCATTGTTTTAAAAGATTAAATTTTAATAAGAGGTATATGTTTACATAGATGACTAATGAGTGCTAGATGAATGGCCTTCAAGCAAAAAGATGAAGGACATTCACAAGTAAATCAAAAGTGAAACACTTACAATATAACTTTAATATGGTACATTTTGGTGTTTTAGAAATTTAATTAACTTCTCGTTTTCATGATATTTTCATTAGTATTTTCAAATTAGTAATGTAAAATTTTTTATATATGCTCTCTGCGTTTTTATATTGAGTAGTGTATGATATTATCATGCCTTTTTCTCTAAGCTATCTGGAATTACATCATGAATTCTCTAGTCGGCAAAATGGTTTTTTATTTTCTTGTTCCACCCATAATGGAGTGTGGTGCTATACATGGATGTGTATAAAAGATTGGGCATATGAAAAAGGATCACATGGACAATCCAAATGTAGGATGAATATTTTTTTAATGTTTGTCTTGAGCATATCTTTGTTTTAGTATTAAACTAGATGAATTATGCCATTTAGGAATGTATACTAAATAGAGTGGTGATTTGAATATATTTTGACATCAAATTTGTATGTTTATGGGATGTGATGATGTGAAAGTTAAAAAATACAAAATTTCCTACTATATTGGTTCACACTTTTCTCTAGCTATATGCATTCTAATTTTCTCAACGTTGTATATTGACAATGTGGTTGATAATTGTTGTTGCATTAATCTTTTGCTTGTTAAATCATGTTATGGATGTTGTTTCATGTATAAGATTGTGTGATGGTTAAGATCACATATTTGGCGCCCAAGAATTTGGTCAATACGAAGTATATATTTCTATGAAACAAGTACAAAAAAAGTTTCTATTTTTCTATACCATATAAGTGCCATACATAATATGATTACAAACATTAATTTCATGGATGGTTGCAGTTTGAATTTGCATATAGATCTTTCTTTTACCATGCCTTTTAATTTATGTGTTTAGTTTTCTTCTTTGTTTTTGTTGTTGCAATGAAAAGTAAATTTACAATGAATACACTTGTTAGTGAATAGTGATTCTACAAACTACATCTTAATATGTACTTGGTACATTTTGGCCATTGAGTTGACAAAACTCGTTTTTTTTTCTTATCATTGAATTGTTAATTTGTCATACATTAACAAAAAGTATATTGGATGCTTAATAATAAAAACTTTAATTTGCACTAAAGATTACCTTATTGCCGCCTTTAAACACTTTGTTTGCATACAAAACGCATGCTAAAAAGTAGCTTGCAAATATTAGGAAAATGTTGATTAATCAAATAAAGCATTGAGAAGATGAGTTTAATTTTCTTCTATTGGATGCACGTAAAACACGATTCTACTCTATCAATGCTTATTTGAATTTTGATTTGCTTTTGTTTATTTGCTAGTTAATTTTGGTCCTTCAAGATTAGATTCATTGGATTCTACTAATTAATTAAGTGCAATATTCTCCAACTTCTTCTTGTCTTTTTGAAGCGTTGAACCCCTTGATTGAATAAGGTCTATTTGTCCTTCTATTATAGTCTCTTTTGTTTTTCAAGGGGTGATATTATACTTTTTGAAAGTCAAAGAGTCACTTCTATTTAACAAAAGACTGTCTATCTAAAACTTGGTTCACAACATAGAAGAATGATTAAGAGATAAGATGAATTGCTTAGATAGGCAAGAGAAATGTTCTTGAATTAATTCTCTCTCTCTCTCTCTCTCTAGAAATTAAGATGATGGAGTGATAGTTTTCTAGGTTTACTAGTCTAGTACAAAGGGTGGGAAAGATTTAGATTTAATTTAGCTGAACCGGTATTGAAAATATAATATTGTACTTGTTTCTTTTTGGAGGGAAGAATTGGATTTCTTATATGGTGAATATAAGCCATTGTTCTATCCATGTGTCTATTTTTGTAAGTGTATATAAGTTTTATTCCGATCATCTACATGTCAACAAAGATGTGTAAAAAAAACATACAATATTGAGTAGACAAATTCTTAAGATTTTATTCCACTAGTGGACAAGAAGTAGGACAAACTAAAAGAATATGGGCAAAGCTACTTGTCCCACCCATATTTCAACTTGTCATGTAACTTAAGGGACCAAGGAGTTGACATTAGATAGTCATTTTCAATCCTTAAAGAATAATATTCATATCATATTCTTAAAGTTAGCTGTTATCTATATCAAATTTTGGTGGTATCTCCATCATAGTAGCTTTTCTTTATAAGAGATCTTTTAAGATGTGTTGTGAATTAATCTAACTTACGACATTATATTCTTAAGCTCTATTGGCAGTTGACTTTATGAATGGATTTTGGTGGATGTAAATTTTGTTCTGATATTTTTGTTGCTTCCTAAGAGTGCTATTAAGTTTAACTGCATAACCAATTGCCATTGAATAGTCAATTTGACACACTATCATTTAATTACTTCTTTTGTGCTAGTAGGTTTAATTGCATAACCAATTGACATTGAATGGTCAATTTAATACACTATATTTAATTGTTTGGTCTTCTATGCATGAAAAAGGAGAAATATTTGTTCTCAATAAATCTATCTGATTCATTTAGTTCCATGTCAAGTATGATGAAATTCAGATTAAGCATGAATTATTATAAATATGAGGAGTGAATGGAACAACATCCAGAAGTCCAGAACTATAGATCTAAAAATAACCCAACACATAAAATTTATAAATACAAATTCAAAGTGGTAAAAAGAAATGATAACATAAAAGGAAATAAGAAAGCGGTGAAAAAAAGTGATAAATTAAACCGAAGATGTAAAGTAAATAAAAATTAAAAGGAGATAGAAAATTATAAGGAAAAAAACAAAAAAAAACCTCCAAGTGGTAAAAAGTTGAAAATAATCTAGGTTCAAATTTTCCATAAAGACCACCAAGTGGTAAAAAGTTCTACTAGTTGTTTCTTTGTTAACTTCATTCGAATATGGTTTAGGATGTTTATGACGTTTCTTTGATTTGTTTCTATGTTGTGTATTTGTTTATTAACCCATTTTAGAGTCTTTTTAAAATATGGGTATTTAAGAAATAGGTGTGGACTGTCTTCTAGATGGTAGTTACACAAAGGGCAGTTGAGGGTCACATCAACATGTTTTTTAACTAATCTCTCTTTTGTGGGTAGTCCATTACTACACAATTTCCATATAAACATATTAGTTTTTTGCGATGCATGTAATGTCCAAATCCAGCTTATTTCACTATTTGTCTGGTTGTGCTGTTTTGATATCAATTCCATAGCAAACCATCCGTTTTTGCTTGGTCGCTAGTGTAGTCAATCTTGAATGTGGTTTTGTGGTATTATAATAGTTTTGATGGCGTTCAATATGTCCATATTTTATTTTACAATTATTATGATTTGTAATGATACTCAAATGCATTTTGTAGCATTTAGTAGAATACTTCTTCCAATTAAGCAACTATCTTTAGGAAACTAACAAATTGTCTTGACTGAGTGGTTTATATAGGTATCTTGAACAACATTTAACAGAATTCCATGTCATCAGAATGTTTTTCTCACAAAACACGTCATAGACTAAGTCTACAAGGTGATTGGATTTATACATTCAAATATGACTTTTACAATTGTTTGTATCATCTTCATAAACATCAAGACTCCACGAAGGGCGGTTTAGGAATTTTTTTAAGGAAAATGTGGTGATATACACAAATAGAAAAGTATAATAAACAAACTCACTTCACCAAACAAAAGTATGTATAATATCTCTTTGCTAAGGATTTTGCTTATGAAAATGGTCCCATTCATTGCTCTCTAAAAAAGTAGATAATTCCATGAAAGGTTGGTAGCCTTTTTTTTGTTTTTAACATTGTAGTTTGCTTCCTTTAAGCATTAGAAAACCAGAGAAGCCATTCTTCAAGATTGTTCATTAAACAAGTTGCTAATATCAAGTATCATCAAATAAATTTGTAAGATTGGAACAATTCATCATGTATCATTTGTTAAACATAAGCTTACCTTCAACAAATATCAACTGAAGTCTTATTAAGAATGATGATACAAAGAAGGAGACAAGGGCTAGCATGAGTAAAAAGGACTTGACAAGGTAGCTAGGAGAGTGACATGGTTCTTGCAATGATTGGATAACTTGTTACCGTTAAAACTAAAAGGCCACTCGTCCATGGAGACCCAACAACTAAAACCCTTTTCTTCATGTAAGACCATTTCTCCATTAAAGACATTTGATGATTATGAACGTCAAAGCAACGACTTATTGCAAAGATATGTAGCTTAATTCTAGTCCCCCTTTTATACCTTATAAGATGGAGCATTGTAAAAGTGATGAGATTGATATATTTGATGTCTCTTTCTTGTTTCTTGTCTTTTCCATAATTATTCAATACACTTGACATATATACTCACCTCATTCGATGAGATTACATCACATTAATAGTAATGTGGTTGAACTCATGTTTTGAACTATTTGTTTTTTTCCATGTATATCTTACACTTATTATTTCCTCAAGTTGAATATAGATAGATGTATTCCGAAATGTAGTTTCAGACAATATGAAGAAAATTGACTTCAATTTACTAGCTCTTTTTGTTTGAGGACATAAATATCTTGATCATAATGGTCACAATTGCCTTTAGACTTTATCCATCCAAAGTCAATTGTCTTTCTTTCTCTTGAACAAACATATCCTTTAAAACTAATATTAATCCAAAGTCAATTGTCTTTCTTTCTCTTTTTGTGTGGTTTTCATTTTCGTGGAAATTAATCATTGAAAACTATTCTAGTGGGTCACTTTTTGTTTTCCCATTGTTAAGCAATTCAAATATACTAAATGAAAACGACTTTCCTTATTAACAAAATTTGCTCACTAAAATCGGTTAACTTTTTCACTGATATGCAAAATGTAAAGCAATAGATTCACTACAATGCAGATTGTGGTAAAGGTGTGAATGTCTTCAAATCCACACCAATTTCCTCCTATGAAACTTACTAGTTGAGTATTTGTAAACTAAATGCTTAAATCCACACCAATTGCCTCCTAAAACTGAAATCTAAGCTAAGCCATTTTTCTTTTCAAATAACATCTGTAATTGTTTATCTATATCACTATTGACGTCTAGCACTTTGGGAAGAGTCGTTCATGCATTTCTAATATTTAAACTATTTTCTTGTTAGTAGATATTTCATTGTATATGTATATGTAAGGACTGATAAGTTCACAACAAGTAGCATAGTTTTGGCAATACTAAGTACTAGTGAAACTGGTATTATATTATGACTTGCCTAGAGTTGTAATTACTACACATTCACAAACCTGATTGAGGTCTCTTATTAATTTTTTTTTGCAATCCTTTGTTTCAATTACCACTTCTAACTAGTTTAAATTTTTTAATTCTTTTTAATGGATTATTTGCAATTTGAGTAGCCTTTTCTTTGTAAAATTATGTCAATGGATTAAGCCAACTTTTGAAAATATCTTAACTTTTGAAACTATGCTAATGAAACGAGAAATCCATCTAAATCAACAAGAACAACAAAGATCTAAACCTTCTTTTGACAAGACATGCTGATTGTTTTCTACCATAACACGACACCAACACTAAATAAACAAAGATTTCTTGAAAAAAGGCTTTAGAATTTAGAATGTAATAAAATGTCTTTCACTTACAAACTTCAATTAAGAGTAGAAAAGGGTTAGCATGTGAGAAAAAGGCATGTCAAGGTAGCCAAGGGACTGCCTGTTCTTACTACAAGGGGAGGCTCTATAAAGAACACCTTGCATCCTTATAAAGATCAGGCAAGTCGTCCTTGGCTACCAAGTAGCAAAGACCCTTTTCTAATGCAAACCCTTTCTCCCTTACTTGATTGCTTAGATGGGCAATGAAAAATTTGTCTTCTTGACCCATCTTTTATAGGCGATATACAATGGAGAATAAAAATGTGTTAGATAAGATTCTAAAATTCTTATACCCGCGTATATTAGTAGTCTTGTATCATCCATTTGTTTTGATCTTTTATTTTCTTGTACCACCTATCGAGCATATTGGCATATGGGCAAATGTGACTGCTTCCACTTAATAGCATATCCCGTATATTGTATCCCATGTTCCAAAATGAAGGTTTTGTTATTTTCAATTTTGAATTTATGAATTTCCAAAATAAATAAATAAAAATAATTATATCAACTGACCCGAATTAATTTCCAACTTGGAACATGTTAAAAAGAGACATCAACTTGATAAAGTTAGAGCTATTGGTTCTATGCTTGTTGTAGTTTGAGTCTCTTTTTTTTTGCTAATAATCGATATATTTTGCAAGTTATCAAATCCAAACTATATTATGCAATCACTCATGCTACCACAGTCAACATTGAAAGAACTAGACCAAATTAATAAGAACTTCTTTTGGAATGAGGAAAACAACTACAAACCGCTCATTAGTTGGAATTCCATTTGCCGCCCTCTCGCGCATGGGGGGCTTGGAATAGCCAAGGCGGCTGAAATGAAACAAGAAATCCAAATGAAACTACTATAGAAAATCCTAGCAGAACCGAACAATCTATGGGTCAAGATAGTGGCTGAAAAATACCTCAAAACGGAAAGTATCTTAAACTATAATAAAAAACAGAACACATCATGGCAATGGTCTAATCTAATTGGTCTAAGAGGCCTGTTCATTAAGGGACTCATCTGGCAAGTGGGGGACGGCAAAACCGTCCGATTCTGGAAAGATAACTGGACCGACAATGGTCCCCTTAACCCGAATCTGAGGTTGGAACCCCCATTGATTGGGAGGAACCTGTTGAGGCGTACGTCCGTGAGGATAATTCTTGGAATATTGAAAAACTGGACGAGGTCGTTACGCGTGACGACCTCGAAAGAATCTCAAACATTATTAATCCCATTAACAAATTACCGGATAGATTGTACTGGCAACCAAGCAAAAATGGATGGTATTCTACCCACTCCGTCATGCAGTGGATCCACCAATCAAAAGGTGAACCTAAAATTAACTTAGAATGGATTAACCGGCTAAATGTCCATCCTAAAATGAAGAACTTCATCTGGAAAGTAGCCCGAAACGGTCTACCAACTAAAACTAGGCTTACGGAAAACCACATCCCGGTAACACAAGGCTGCGTAGCGTGTAACTGCACGGTGGAGGACACATACCATGTATTAATATCATGCCCACTCACCCTTATCTCATTAGACCCGAAATTTCGGAGGATCACCAGCCAGATTTCCCCGAATGGGAAAAAACTGTAACACCCCGACTTCCGTCGAGGCGCTACTGGGGAATAGACCTTACCAGGTACTATTATTTAGGTTGACAACTACACTGTAGGACCTTACAACTCGGGCACGACGAGAAAACATAATAAAACATCCAACCTTTATTTAGTAAAACTTAGAAAAACGTATCATGCATGAATCCCCGAAAATTATAAATAATCAAATACGTCACAACGCATACTGACTGAACTACTCGAACAAAGTTATAATAAACAAAACACAATACCAACTCCGTCTAACAAATATCAAAATCAACATCCTAACTATTATAAATAACTAATAAAAACCGATCCCACTATGACACGCGCTCTTTACCGCTCCGGCCCGCCATCTTGCCTCGGTTCCTGCACGGTTCCCTGATTCATACCTGGAACTGAAAAATGTTCCCCGAAGGGTCAACGTCTAATCTACCAAGCTAGAAAGAATATGGAAACTGTAGAACGTTTTGAAATCAGTTATCTAAAGTCAGCATACAAATCCACAATCGCAATCATAACTCTAGAGGCCAATACCTAAATTAGTTATATCAGTCACACAAGTCACATATGCATTCACAATCACAATCACACAGTAATGCAATTCTTCCTTTGTCCACGATCCGACTTCCAAGGCGCTCATCACCGCGCCGAGTGCAGAGGCAGGCCCTCCCACTCCACTTCCCAATCTCCCTTCTAACTCCGGGCTAAGCCTCCACTGGAGCACTTGCCAAAAACACACAGATAATAATTTTCGTTTTGAAGGGGTACGATTTTCCCAGTCACACGGGTCAAAGTAGCCAACTCTTCCTCAACACCAGCTACAATGGGCCGTGTCGGAAACGGTACCAACACAGAGAAAACGTTCCAAAATATTTTCCGAGAAGTCACATTTAAAATCATTAACGCACACAACACACAAGAAGTTCAAAACAATTTAAAAGGTATTCGGGACTAGTTCCCAAAACCCGTCCTACAATATCGATACGCAGTCTAACAAGGGAGAAAAGAACCGAGCAAGTCGAAAAACGACTTACCTCGAACGAAGGATTCTTGGGAAGACGGAACTACGATCTCAAACGGAACGATTCCCTAAAGAATTATAAAGGGAAAGATTAATTAATTAAAAATACGATCCGAACTAACTAACCCAACCCACTAGAAATTACCCAATACTATTTATACTTCTACTTTATACTTCTACTTTGTAATTTTACAAGGTCCAATTAACTTAGCCTACTAGTTAGACAACTTAGTAAAATAACACCCACTAAACTAATCTAACCCCATTCCAGAACCTTAGCCATAACAAATTCTACACGTACACCTAAAGGCACAAGCCTCCCGAAGATATATAATACAAAGCTAAAGGAAAAAAAAAAAATTAACCCCTAAGTAATTAACTAGCTAGCTTGCTGTACACAAATAAAATACAAGTTCCCAACCTCAGTCAAGTGGATAGGATGACAAAAAAAATAATGTAAATATAATAACCCAAATCACATTCTAGCCTAATATCTACCCCGATTGAACATGATCTGTTCCCCTACTGATCACACACAAGACACCGAGATCTGTTCCCCTACTGATCCCTATTCCCTATTCTAATAGGGCACTGTAAAATCTCCTTATTTCCCCTTATTTTACTGCCGTCAGGCAGCCCCACAACAAAAGATACCCCCTCAGTGCAAGTCAGTCCTAGTCTAGCCACGCAAGCAGAAGACATAAAAGAATGGGTAGCACCCGTATCAAACAGTATGTGAACAGGTCTAGACTGAATCCAAATCGTACCTGTAGCAGTCGGCGCGTGTAGGGCATTGACCCTCCTCATCTCAAACACTCGGGGCTGATTGCCCCCGACGTTGCTAACTCCTGCGCCGCGTCCTCTGCCCTGACTCGGTGTCTGCTGAAACTGCTGAGGCTGGCGACGAGGCATCTGGTTCACCGTTCCCGGTGAAGATCCTTGTGAAGGTGCCCCCACCGTACAATACTGTTGCAAATGGCCAGGCTTCCCACAACTGAAACAACTCCTGACCGGCTTCGGACACTGACTCCTCAAATGAGCAGTACTTCCACAGTTGAAGCACTCTCTCTATCCCCCAATGGGCTGACTCAGACGACGATGGTCCTGACGACCCTGTGGCTGAAACCCTGATCGTTGCGGCTGAGAAGAGCCGGGACGACTATCTCTCCTAGATTCTGCCGGGGCAAACAACTTTTGCCTCTTGCTTCCCGTGGTATGCACCTCCAGCTGACTCTGTCGGGTCGTGGCCATAGCATAAGCCAAAGCAGACTGCTGAACATCTCCCAATGTCGTAAGTCGGAGACCGGACACATAAGCACGTAGATGAGGTTGCAACCTTTTCAGAAAGGTCGCAATCTTCAACTCCTCAGTCGGGGCAGCATTTGGCACCGCTGCCAACTCCTGCTGAAACTTCAGAATAGTCTCAGATACTGTGATATTTTCGGGTCCAGCATCCCGAAAAGCAGCCTCTCGTGCCGCCCTCACCACCGGAGGACAATACCGATCTCGAATTTGCCTCTCAAACTCCTCGAAAGTAACCTCAGTCCGGTGGTTCCTACACAGCTCCCACCAGTCAAAAGCGCTCTCCTGTAGCAGACTCTGTACTAAAGACATCTTCCGCTCCTCCGGTGCCTTAATGGAATCCAATGCAGATTTTACTCTCCTCAGCCACTGCTCTACGTCAGAACCCTGAGCTCCAGCAAAGTTCGGTACTCCAGTCTTCCTAAACTTTGCGAGCCACTTATCAGGCTGAGGCTCACGATACTGTCTCGTCGGTTCGACCACCTGATCAACTATCACTGGTCCTCCAGAAGCTGGCGCTGCTCCCAGCTGGGAAGCCAAAATAGAATCTGGTCCAGGTGCCCTCCTCTCAGCTCCTTGTTGCCCTGCAGCTGCATTCAGATTCGGTGCAGCTCCCGCACCCATCAACGTCTGCAATAACAGCTGAATCGCAGCAGTCACCTCTGGGGCCAATCCTGCTGGTGGTACTCCTCCTCCCACCTGAGCCCCGTTTGCTGGGAGACCTCCTCCAGCGACAGAGGCACTGTCCTCTCGATGAACAACATCAGCCACATCCTGACTCTCAGCAACCTCCTCCTGATGGTTATCCTGTTGTACCTCTGGCTCAGCAGCTACAGGGATCTCTCCTCTACCCCTGCCACGACCTCCTACTCGGCCTCTACCGCGGCCTCTTCCGCGACCTCTTCCGTTAGCTGCAACAACTCTAGCTCTGATTGGTGGGGCCATCTATGATAGAAAGTTCCACGGTCAATACTTAAACACTCTATTTTTCAACCTAATTCTTACTATTCTACGTGAGGTTCTTCGGCTGATGGGGCGGAGTCGCGACGTGTCACCTACCCCCCTATATGCAACATGTCTACCCCAGTAAAAACATTTGAAAACACCGGCCGGTTTTGGTTTTAAGTTGGACCTCGGGTACTCTTTGTTGGTCAGTTCCATGTGCCCTGTTGTCAACCTGGCTGTGATACCAATTTGTAACACCCCGACTTCCGTCGAGGCGCTACTGGGGAATAGACCTTACCAGGTACTATTATTTAGGTTGACAACTACACTGTAGGACCTTACAACTCGGGCACGACGAGAAAACATAATAAAACATCCAACCTTTATTTAGTAAAACTTAGAAAAACGTATCATGCATGAATCCCCGAAAATTATAAATAATCAAATACGTCACAACGCATACTGACTGAACTACTCGAACAAAGTTATAATAAACAAAACACAATACCAACTCCGTCTAACAAATATCAAAATCAACATCCTAACTATTATAAATAACTAATAAAAACCGATCCCACTATGACACGCGCTCTTTACCGCTCCGGCCCGCCATCTTGCCTCGGTTCCTGCACGGTTCCCTGATTCATACCTGGAACTGAAAAATGTTCCCCAAAGGGTCAGCGTCTAATCTACCAAGCTAGAAAGAATATGGAAACTGTAGAACGTTTTGAAATCAGTTATCTAAAGTCAGCATACAAATCCACAATCGCAATCATAACTCTAGAGGCCAATACCTAAATTAGTTATATCAGTCACACAAGTCACATACGCATTCACAATCACAATCGCAATCACACAGTAATGCAATTCTTCCTTTGTCCACGATCCGACTTCCAAGGCGCTCATCACCGCGCCGAGTGCAGAGGCAGGCCCTCCCACTCCACTTCCCAATCTCCCTTCTAACTCCGGGCTAAGCCTCCACTGGAGCGCTTGCCAAAAACACACAGATAATAATTTTCGTTTTGAAGGGGTACGATTTTCCCAGTCACACGGGTCAAAGTAGCCAACTCTTCCTCAACACCAGCTACAATGGGCCGTGTCGGAAACGGTACCAACACAGAGAAAACGTTCCAAAATATTTTCCGAGAAGTCACATTTAAAATCATTAACGCACACAACACACAAGAAGTTCAAAACAATTTAAAAGGTATTCGGGACTAGTTCCCAAAACCCGTCCTACAATATCGATACGCAGTCTAACAAGGGAGAAAAGAACCGAGCAAGTCGAAAAACGACTTACCTCGAACGAAGGATTCTTGGGAAGACGGAACTACGATCTCAAACGGAACGATTCCCTAAAGAATTATAAAGGGAAAGATTAATTAATTAAAAATACGATCCGAACTAACTAACCCAACCCACTAGAAATTACCCAATACTATTTATACTTCTACTTTATACTTCTACTTTGTAATTTTACAAGGTCCAATTAACTTAGCCTACTAGTTAGACAACTTAGTAAAATAACACCCACTAAACTAATCTAACCCCATTCCAGAACCTTAGCCATAACAAATTCTACACGTACACCTAAAGGCACAAGCCTCCCGAAGATATATAATACAAAGCTAAAGGAAAAAAAAAAAATTAACCCCTAAGTAATTAACTAGCTAGCTTGCTGTACACAAATAAAATACAAGTTCCCAACCTCAGTCAAGTGGACAGGATGACAAAAAAAATAATGTAAATATAATAACCCAAATCACATTCTAGCCTAATATCTACCCCGATTGAACATGATCTGTTCCCCTACTGATCACACACAAGACACCGAAATCTTCACAATTCCCCTTTTGAATTTTCAGCCTGGCCCAACCCAAATTATTTAAAGCCCACAATTAATTTGGTCAGATTCAACGTTCCCCTAGAATTCATTCAGCAAAGCAAAAACTCACCCCCTCTTTGACCTTTCAACGTGGGCCCTCCCCCTCTAACCGTCTTCTCCGATGAACCTCGCCCGCCCCGTTTCTAATTCGCCTTCGCTCGACCCCGCTGAAATTTCATAACCCCTCACCGGTGGTAGCTAAGGAGAGCAGGGACAAGCAATCTCCGCCCCCCTCCTTATTGCACTCCCGACTCGCCCCCCTACTAACCACGGAAAGCACCGACGCTCTCGCTCACCCACCGACGTTCAACTACTTCCCGGCCTCAAGATAAATCGGCCCCATCACTTCATGCCCATGACTAGCTCAGGCCCGATACCGACTCCCATAACCCAAGGAAAACAGATACCACAAGAGGCGATCCTTACCTGGAAAGGCCGACGAGAACGGCCGACCCAAGCACAATGGAAACGACGGCGGCGGTACCCGATACAACACGCTACAGTCCGAAAGAAGTCGTCGGCTATGGAGATAAGAGCTTCTGCCGCAAGTAAGGACTCGGATTGAAGGAGCGGTGTGGTTTAGAAGAAGGCCTCGTCTTGTTTTTGGGGAGGAAAGAAGACGGCGTCTCCGAAGGCTCGGTATATAAGGAGATCGAATTTAGGGTAGATCAAATATTGGTGAAGATAATATTTGTTTAGAGATAAAAGTTTTGTTAACCTATTTATGGTATTGCCTACGTCCTAATTAAATGGAGTTAGCTGGAAGGAATTATTTGGATATAATATTAGGCTTTGATAGAAATATCTATGTACATTAGGATTGTCCAAACGAATTAATAAAATCGGGTTGCTTACGGGTCAAGAAAACTAAATTGCTTGACTTACGAAGCCTAAAATGAATACGAATATTACATACTACCCCCCTTAAGAAAGTTTCGTCCCGAAACTTTTATACGAAGGAGAAGATATTCGAGGTTTTCATAAAAACCACATGAGATTCTAGAGGAAATTAAGAATATGATAACAAAAGAGGAATTTGAACTCCTTACCAATATTTGGTGGTGCGTTTGGTTCTCGAGAAACAAGAGAGTCTTTGATTGCAACGACAGAACTAACTTGACCAATGCCAATCAAATCGCTGAGTTCGTCCGAAACCAGATTAAAGATTGGAAACTTGCAGAAGCCGCTGCATCCTCCGGTCCCCGTAACCTTAGTGTAGGGGGTCGGGTTGGAAGAAAGCGAACTAAATGGGAAGAACCCAAAATTGATTTTATTAAACTGAATTTTGATGGTGCAGTTAATGCAGATGGCGTGGCTTCATTCGGGTTCATCCTCAGGGACTCTGGTGGCTCCCCCATCCACTTCGACATAGGACTGATTGGTCGACAATCTGTGCTGATATCCGAGACCATCGCCTTGCGCCAGGGACTTCTCGAGGCCACCAGACATGGCATTCCCTGGATCCAGATAAAAGACGATAGTTTGTAACTGGTCAATGCCGTGCTCGGTGACTGGCGCTTCCCGTGGGAGATTGAGTTGCTGCGTGCGGATATCCATTGCTTGTTGGCTCGTTTTCAGGATTGGAGCATCTCTCACGTTGTTCGGGAGTGCAATTATGTGGCGGACTTCATCGCTGGATCGTTTAGGCGTGTCTCCTCCGTCCCACTTGCAGCTGATTCGGGCTTCCTTACCCTCATCCGCCATGATGTTCTAGGGCGACCACTTGTAAGGCCCGAGGCCAAAGAAGCGCTATCCCATGTCAACCCGAGAACTTCCCAGGAGGTTCACCCATCCTGGTACTACTCTCGCCCTTGCACGCTTAACTTCTGAGTTCTTTGTCCTCACTCGAACTCAGAAAAGGAAGAGCTCTTGTTGACATGGGTAGCACCTCAATCTCTTATAAATCTTCGGGGTGTTACAATCTCCCCCACTTAAGCACTTGACGACCTCGTCAAGGCCCAAGGACCGCCCTCCGGGTCGAGTGACCGCCCACCGAGCCAAGCCAACTCGTCACCCAGAGTCGGCTCTGATACCATTTGTAAGGCCCGAGGCCAAAGAAGCGCTATCCCATGTCAACCCGAGAACTTCCCAGGAGGTCACCCATCCTAGTACTACTCTCGCCCTTGCACGCTTAACTTCTGAGTTCTTAGTCCTCACTCGAACTCAGAAAAGGAAGAGCTCTTGTTGACATGGGTAGCACCTCAATCTCTTATAAATCTTCGGGGTGTTACACCACTAGCCTGTTAGTGGTCATCCTAATTTCTTTCTTTATCTAAAAAAAATCCAATGTTATTAATTTCCTTGATCTTGGATAAAATCAATAATATTACTTGTTTGTAGAGGATGTCATTATGGTACTTTTTTTAGTAGGAAAAAATTAAGCTGAAAATACAGATCAGCCTAGGGCATCCTTATGGATGAGTCCACAAAGTCTAGAGTGGGTCTGAATTTGATTGACACTATAAAAATGGTGTAAAAAGGCAATTAAATAAGTTGTCTTGTTATAGTCACGAGGCACATGTTGGATTCGGACTGCCTCAAAAGAATGAAGAAGTGCCAAAGTTTCAACGATCGTCATCATGATTTCCCAAGGACATGACTTATTTCCTTTTAAAGCATTTATGACAATGAGATTGTCCCCTTATAATTCAATATACTACAAGCTTCTCTTTTTAGCTTCACAAACAACGTCATACATTCCTCTTGCTTCAGCCTATAGTACACTCCAAAATTCATTGGATGAAGCATGCACGCACAGAGTTTGCCCATTGTGATTTTGGATAATATAACCTACTGTCACACTCCTATTTTCCCTCTTTGATCCATTAAAATTTAACGAAATCTCGTTCAGGTTTGGGCCATTTCTTAGATATTTTGTTTGACTCAAAATTGCGAAGTGGCTTTCGATCAAGGCTAAATTCTTCGTCTAGTGCTTTTGATTTATTCCATAGTCTAATGTGAGATTTTATAAATTCTTCTATGTTTAAAGTTGGTCCATCAAGGGTTAATTAAATACCATTCTATTTCGACAATACTAAATACTCCACCAAGCTATTAAGAGGTCATGGAATTTTGATGATTTCATTTGATTTTTAAAGTTTTTTTTTATGATTGCCACAATCCCATTATCATTAACCTGTATTTGTGAAAGCCAATAAACAAATAGAGGGCCAATCTTATACAAGGTCGTTAAAGTAAACGAATAGTGGACTAATAGGTGTTCAGTTGTTTCGTGTTGATGTTGGCACAAAGGATACTCGGAAGTGACTGCTACATGTCTTTGAAGAAGTCTATCCATATTCGAGACTCTGTTTATACAAACTTTTCATAGAAACATTTTTACTTTTGGGCTCGTGTGAAAACCTCGAATATCTTCTCCTTCGTATAAAAGTTTCGGGACGAAACTTTCTTAAGGGGGGTAGTATGTAATATTCGTATTCATTTTAGGCTTCGTAAGTCAAGCAATTTAGTTTTCTTGACCCGTAAGCAACCCGATTTTATTAATTCGTTTGGACAATCCTAATGTACATAGATATTTCTATCAAAGCCTAATATTATATCCAAATAATTCCTTCCAGCTAACTCCATTTAATTAGGACGTAGGCAATACCATAAATAGGTTAACAAAACTTTTATCTCTAAACAAATATTATCTTCACCAATATTTGATCTACCCTAAATTCGATCTCCTTATATACCGAGCCTTCGGAGACGCCGTCTTCTTTCCTCCCCAAAAACAAGACGAGGCCTTCTTCTAAACCACACCGCTCCTTCAATCCGAGTCCTTACTTGCGACAGAAGCTCTTATCTCCATAGCCGACGACTTCTTTCGGACTGTAGCGTGTTGTATCGGGTACCGCCGCCGTCGTTTCCATTGTGCTTGGGTCGGCCGTTCTCGTCGGCCTTTCCAGGTAAGGATCGCCTCTTGTGGTATCTGTTTTCCTTGGGTTATGGGAGTCGGTATCGGGCCTGAGCTAGTCATGGGCATGAAGTGATGGGGCCGATTTATCTTGAGGCCGGGAAGTAGTTGAACGTCGGTGGGTGAGCGAGAGCGTCGGTGCTTTCCGTGGTTAGTAGGGGGGCGAGTCGGGAGTGCAATAAGGAGGGGGGCGGAGATTGCTTGTCCCTGCTCTCCTTAGCTACCACCGGTGAGGGGTTATGAAATTTCAGCGGGGTCGAGCGAAGGCGAATTAGAAACGGGGCGGGCGAGGTTCATCGGAGAAGACGGTTAGAGGGGGAGGGCCCACGTTGAAAGGTCAAAGAGGGGGTGAGTTTTTGCTTTGCTGAATGAATTCTAGGGGAACGTTGAATCTGACCAAATTAATTGTGGGCTTTAAATAATTTGGGTTGGGCCAGGCTGAAAATTCAAAAGGGGAATTGTGAAGATTTCGGTGTCTTGTGTGTGATCAGTAGGGGAACAGATCATGTTCAATCGGGGTAGATATTAGGCTAGAATGTGATTTGGGTTATTATATTTACATTATTTTTTTTGTCATCCTGTCCACTTGACTGAGGTTGGGAACTTGTATTTTATTTGTGTACAGCAAGCTAGCTAGTTAATTACTTAGGGGTTAATTTTTTTTTTCCTTTAGCTTTGTATTATATATCTTCTGGAGGCTTGTGCCTTTAGGTGTACGTGTAGAATTTGTTATGGCTAAGGTTCTGGAATGGGGTTAGATTAGTTTAGTGGGTGTTATTTTACTAAGTTGTCTAACTAGTAGGCTAAGTTAATTGGACCTTGTAAAATTACAAAGTAGAAGTATAAAGTAGAAGTATAAATAGTATTGGGTAATTTCTAGTGGGTTGGGTTAGTTAGTTCGGATCGTATTTTTAATTAATTAATCTTTCCCTTTATAATTCTTTAGGGAATCGTTCCGTTTGAGATCGTAGTTCCGTCTTCCCAACAATCCTTCGTTCGAGGTAAGTCGTTTTTCGACTTGCTCGGTTCTTTTCTCCCTTGTTAGACTGCGTATCGATATTGTAGGACGGGTTTTGGGAACTAGTCCCGAATACCTTTTAAATTGTTTTGAACTTCTTGTGTGTTGTGTGCGTTAATGATTTTAAATGTGACTTCTCGGAAAATATTTTGGAACGTTTTCTCTGTGTTGGTACCGTTTCCGACACGGCCCATTGTAGCTGGTGTTGAGGAAGAGTTGGCTACTTTGACCCGTGTGACTGGGAAAATCGTACCCCTTCAAAACGAAAATTATTATCTGTGTGTTTTTGGCAAGCGCTCCAGTGGAGGCTTAGCCCGGAGTTAGAAGGGAGATTGGGAAGTGGAGTGGGAGGGCCTGCCTCTGCACTCGGCGCGGTGATGAGCGCCTTGGAAGTCGGATCGTGGACAAAGGAAGAATTGCATTACTGTGTGATTGCGATTGTGATTGTGAATGCGTATGTGACTTGTGTGACTGATATAACTAATTTAGGTATTGGCCTCTAGAGTTATGATTGCGATTGTGGATTTGTATGCTGACTTTAGATAACTGATTTCAAAACGTTCTACAGTTCCGTATTCTTTCTAGCTTGGTAGATTAGACGCTGACCCTTCGGGGAACATTTTTCAGTTCCAGGTATGAATCAGGGAACCGTGCAGGAACCGAGGCAAGATGGCGGGCCGGAGCGGTAAAGAGCGCGTGTCATAGTGGGATCGGTTTTTATTAGTTATTTATAATAGTTAGGATGTTGATTTTGATATTTGTTAGACGGAGTTGGTATTGTGTTTTGTTTATTATAACTTTGTTCGAGTAGTTCAGTCAGTATGCGTTGTGACGTATTTGATTATTTATAATTTTCGGGGATTCATGCATGATACGTTTTTCTAAGTTTTACTAAATAAAGGTTGGATGTTTTATTATGTTTTCTCGTCGTGCCCGAGTTGTAAGGTCCTACAGTGTAGTTGTCAACCTAAATAATAGTACCTGGTAAGGTCTATTCCCCAGTAGCGCCTCGACGGAAGTCGGGGTGTTACAGCTCGTATCTAGTTTCCAAATCCATTCGAATCCACAATCATGTGTATTATTGTCTTGGGAAACAAAAGAAGTAGCTGATTGAGTGGAGAACCATCTATTTTTACTCGGGTACCAATATAGTTATGTCACTATGGTACTTTATTAGTGCCCAAAACTTGTATTGTCAAGTGATGAACTTAAAATTTCATGTTTCTTCCATAAATATCAAGTGAATAGTGTGCGTTTGTTATTCTCATTTCTTTTTCTCCAAGCTAGCTGGGGAAGGTTGTAGACTTCCATATTATTTTAACTTTATCGATTCTCTGGTCGGCAAAAATTTCTTTTATTTTCTTGTGCCACCCATGGTTGAGTGCGATGTGCATAACTTTCGGCATAAGAAAAAGGATCACATGGACGATCCACATTGAGGATGAAGATTTTGTTATTGTCATTCTTGTACATATTTTTCATTCTATATTTATTTAGATGAATTATGCCTTATAGGAATGTTATATGTTCAAATAGAGTAGGGATATGAATATAATATGTTTGTCATCAAAATTTCATGTTTAAGTGATGTGAATGGAATAGAATTTCAAATAGACAAATTTTCCTACTATGGTGATTCACATTTATCTCCAGCTAGCCTCAGGTGGCTATGCTTTCTAATTTCATATTTGTATGATGAAAATGTCATTGATAACTCATGTTGAATTAAAATTTGGCTTGTTCATAAAAATTATCATGTTTTTACTAGTCTTAGAGATTTTGTTTCCTAAGAAACTGTTCATGAGTAGTATGTTGAAATTCGCTTCCACTGTGCAAACTATGTTTCAACACAAGTCACAACAAAAGTGCAATGGTTGATATTTGAAGGTGTACATACCTTTTTCCCTTTTGATATGTCTTTTTTTTTCTTCTATGAAATCAATGTAGTTTTTATTTTTGTTCTGGTTGTTGAAGAAAATAGTAACCTTAATTTCTATATTATTACCATTAGATGGTTGTCCCTCTATTTGTAGTTGACGAGCACTTTTGTAGTTGACGAGAACTTTTACGTCGCTATAAAAGCACTGTCAAAGAAAATTCCTAACTTCCTAACCTTAGCAAAGTGGAAGTAAGGGTCGAACCCACAGAGACTCGGAATATTTGTATTTAAGTAATATTACTAAATTAAAGGGGGATTTTGTGATTATAAACTAAAATCTAAGTAATTAAAACTAACTAAAGCTAAGCAAGTAAAGTGGTTTAAGATTCAAATTAGAGAAGAGCGTCCAACTAGTTTCGTATCCATTGCATACATGAGTTTTGATCATCGATTATCCTTATTTCAATTTCCCTTGACTAATCTATTGTGAATTTATGAATTCAAGCTTATTGTGATTGTTAATATACACCATCTTTAACAACCTTTTAATCAATTAACCTAGAAAGCCTTCTATGTCAAGTTGACCATGCAATTAAGTTCAAAGCATTCAATAGAAACAATAGTCATGAATTCCACCGTCTATTCATGAAATCTTGTGATTAAACTCTCCGCCTTTGATTAACCTTATTCCACCGTCTATAAGTTTAATCAAAGGATTCATCCATGAATAATCAAATTCCACCGTCTATTTAATTATTCTAGTTGTAATTCAACCTAGAAGTAGAATAGGTGGCCAATCTATACTAATCCTAAGTGAATTTAATCAATCAAGCATGGAGAGATTCAATCTAGTCAAGGCAAACTAAAATAATTCAAATCTCACAAACAATCATGCACACAACTTCAACTAACTAGTTGGACATGAGAAAATTAGCTAGAAATTATCATTGAAGACAATAAAACTTACAAGAGTCAAATTGATCTTCAATTGCAAAACTAGGGTTTTGTCTCCCTCAAATCTCCAAATTGTTCAAACTTAGAACAATAGTCAAAAATAGCATAATATCTAAAATAAAATCTAAGGAAAGTATTTATATTAAGTCTAAAAATATCCAAAAGCAACCCTAGAGTCGACCCAAAAGATCCCGCAAAGCCCAAGTTCGCGTCGCCGATACGCGCCAGAGCGCGGTTTGGCACACCCCAGAGCGCGGTCGCGCTCTGCCGGTTTTGACCGCGCTCTGGCCGCATTAAGTTGGCCCTCTGGTGCGGTCTAGACTCCACTACGCGGTTTGGCCATTTCACTTTTGCCTTGTCATTTCTGCCTCGGATCTTCACTTCAACGCTCCCTATGCATCCCGAGGTCCGGTCCCAAGCCTTCATCCACCGTCTTCCACCTTCTGACCTACAATTATGCACAAAGACACGTAGATTCCGAACTAAACGAAAATAAAACCTAAACTAAAACTTAGAATGAAATCCTAGCTAAAAATGCATGAACCGAGAATAAAAACATGCTCTAAAGCCTATACCTATATGCTCTATCAGTAGCTCTTTTTCTATTCAAGGGTTGATATTATATTTCTTGATGACAAACGCTTATCCATATAAAGCTTAGTTTCCATCAATAAAACTTGGATTTTCCTAGTCTTGTACAAATGGTGGGGGGATTCAGATGTAATTTAGTTTAATTTTTGAACATAATAATCTCTTATTTGTTTTTTTGAGTTATAATTCATTGTTCTATCCATTTGTGGAGGATATGCATAAATCATTGATGTATCCACTTCTAGATTCTTGTGAATATATGTAGGGCCCCCTTGAAAGTTTCACTTCCAACCATCTACATACTAACAAGTGGCTTATATCTAACACGTAACTTTAAAAATATTGAAGCATAAGGTAGAAAAGGTCCCTTCTACCTTCTCCTAGTTAGGTTTTCATACATAGACAAAAAAAATCATGAAAATTTTCATTTACTAGTGGACAAAAAAGTAGGACAAAATCAAAAGAACATGGGAAAATGCTATTTGTCCCAAATTTCAATAAGTCAACTTGTCATGCAACTTAAGGGTCTAAGAAGTTGACTTCAAATAGTTATCGCTGATCCTGAGAGAATAAATTCATATAAGATTTTTAAATCAACTTTATACGAGATTTTTTAAAAATGTGTTGTGAATTAATTTGACTTGTTGGTAGATTATATTCCCGAACTTGTTGTCAATAGAGCACTTGTGGCAGTTGACTTTAGGAATAAGTTTTGTGAACTATGGAGATAATAAATTTTTTTGAATAAGGTAAAGATTAGGAGGAAACCAATTTTCATCTTAGCGCATTCTTTTGGATGAGAGCAAGTAGCTCTAGGTTAAGTATAATATGACCGCAAGTGGAAAAATGAAGAAGTTTAACCATGGTATCGACGACTATGTTACTTTTATGAGGCATATGTTTTATTTTAACGTCCTCAAAATATTGTAAACTCACCCGATTATCAGTGATATTCATCTCGATCTTCCAAGAGCATGATTTATCTCCTAGAACGGCCTTTATTATAGCGAGATTGTCTTCTTCAATTTTGATTTTAGTAACTTTTCTTTTCCTATAACTTCTTTTATCGCAAAATATAAGCCCATTGCTTCATCTTGTAATGCATTCCAATTTTTATTGGTATATGCATCGAGGTGGATTATATCCCCTAAATGGTTTCTCATAACATATCCCACCGTAGCCATGCCATTTTCTTTTTTTTTATCCGTAAAAATTATATTTGATAACATCCAACGGTGGTCTTTTCCATTTGGTATTTTGTTCATTTTGTCGTTATTTCCTATACTTTTTGATATCGTTATTGTATTCCTCCTGAATGTCTAGTTTTTTGGTCTTATGCAAGCTTTGAACTTTTTATTTGATATATTCTTCAGGTTTAGAGATGATGTTGCTTCCTTGTTGGTTGAAAGTAGTCTGGTTTTGAATTTCCCATAAAGACCACCAAATGGTAAAAAGTATTACTAGTTATTTCTTTGTTAACTTCATTCGAATATGGTTTACGATGTTTATGATGTTTCTTTGATTTGTTTCTATATTGTGTATTTGCGGTTGTATTTTTTATTAACCCATTTCAAAGTCTCTTTGGAATATGGGCATTCAAGAAATAGGTGCGTACTATTTTCTTCATGGTAGTTACACAAATGGCAGTTGAGGGTCACATCAACATGTTTTTTAACTAATTTCTCTTTTGTGGGTAGTTCATTATTACACAATTTTCATATAAACATATTAATTTTTGGCGGTGCATGTAATGTCCAAATCAAACTTATTTCACTATCCGTCTAGTTGTGTTGTTTTGATATCAATTCCATAGCAGATGTTGTGAAAAACCATTTGTTTTTTCTTGGTCGCCAATATAGTTTATCTTGAATGTGATTTTGTGGCATTATAATAGTTTTGATGGCGTCCAATATGTCCATATTATATTTTATAATAACTATTATTCACTGATTTGGAATGATGCTCAAATGCATTTTGTAGCATTTAGTAGAATACTTCTTCCAATTAAGTAACTATCTAGAGGAAACTAGCAGATAGACTTCACTCGGTGTTGTTGTTTGTATCTTGAACAACATTTAACAGAATTCCATGTCATCGGAATGTTTTTCTCACAAAGGACATAATAGACTAAATCTACAAGGTGATTGGATTTCAACATTCAAATATGACTTTGACTATTGTATGTATTATCTTCATATGTATCAAGAACTCCACAATGACGGTTTAGGAATTTATTTTTTAAAGAAAATTTGGTGATATACACAAGTAGAAAAGTATAACAAACAAAATCACTTTACCAAACAAAGGATCAAGTGCAAGAACCACGAAACATCTCATGTAAAAAACTAGCCTAGGAAATATAGTTTTAACATGAATTTCTAGGCGAGATTATTTACATTCTCAAATAAGTACTTTCCTAAAATTCTAGCCTTGCAACTATGTATAATAGCTCTTTGCTAAGGATTTTGCTTATGAAAATGACCCCATTTATCACTCTCTAAAAAAAGTACATAATTCCATCAAAGGTTGGTAGCCTTATTTTTTTAACATTGTAGTTTGCTTCCTTTAATTGTTAGAAAACCAAAGAAGTCATTCTGCAAGATTGTTCATTAAACAAGTTTCTAATATCAAGTATCATCAAACAAATTTGTAAGATTGGAACAATTCATCAAGTATGATCTGTTAAGTACGAGCTTATCTTCAACAAATATCAACTGAAGTCTTATTAAGAATGATACTTAAGTATGAACTTGTCAAGGTAGCAAGGAGAGTGGCATGATTCTTGCAATAATTGGAGAACTTATTACCGTTAAAACTAAAAGTCCATTCGTCCATGGAGACCCAACAACTAAAAACGTTTTCTTCATGTAAGACCATTTTTCCATTAAAGACATCTGATGATTTTGAACTTCAAAGCAACGACTTATTGCAAAGATATGTAGCTTAATTCTAGCCCCCCTTTTATACCTTATAAGATGGAGCATTATAAAAGTGATGAGATTGATATATTCGATGGCTCAAAAATTTGTATTTCTAGTTCTCATCTCTCTTATCATCGGATTTATTTATCTAGTCTCTTTCATGTTTCTTATCTTTTCCATAATTATTCAATATACTTGGCATATGTACTCACCTCATCGGATGAGATTATGTCACATTAGATAGTAGTGTGGTTGAACCATTCAACTCATGTTTTGAACTATTTGTTTTTGTCAAGTATATCTTACAATTATTATTTCCTCAAGTTGAATATAGACAGATGTATTCAGAAATGTACTTCTAGACAATATGAAGCAAATTGACTTCAATTTACTAGCTCTTTTTGTTTGAACACATAAATATCTTGATCATAATGGAAGTTTCACAATTGCCTTTCGACTTTATCAATCCAAAGTCAATTTGTCTTTCTTTCTCTTGAATAGACATAGTATATACAATTAATATTAATCCAAATTCAATTATCTTTCTCTCTCTTTTGTGTGCTTGTAGTTTTTGTGGCTATGAATCATTGAAAACTATTCTAGAGGGTCACTTTTTGTTTTCACATTGTTAAGCAAATCTACTAAACGAAAACCACTTTCCTTATTAACATATTTTGCTCACTAAAACCGGCTAATTTTGTTCAATAATAAGAAAACTGTAAAGCATAAGATTCACTATAATGCAGATGGTGGTAAAGGTGTGAATGTCTTCAAACTTGATAACTATGATACCTCCTAGTTGAGTATTTTTACACTAAAAGCTTAAATCTACACCAGTTGCCTCATAAAACTAAGATCTAAGCTAAGCCATTTTTCTTTTCAAATACCATATGTAATTTATGGTTTATATCACTATTGACTTCTAGCACTTTGGAAGGAGTCGTTCATGCATTACTAATATTTAAACTATTTGCTTGTTGGTAGATATTCATTGTATATGTATGTGTAAGGACTAATAGGTACAAGTAGCATAGTTTTGACAATACTAAGTACTATTGAAACTGGTATTATATTCTGACTTGCCTAGAGTTGTAATTACTACACATTCACAAACCTGATTGACAAAGAATTATGATTGACGTCTCTTTTTTTTTGCAATCCTTTGTTTCAATTACTACTTCTAACTAGTTTAGCATTGTCAATTCTTTTTAATGGATTATTTGCAATTTGAGTAGCTTTTTTTTGTAAATATATGTCAATGGATTAAGCTAGCCAACTTTTGAAAATATCTTAACTTTTGAAACTATGGAAATGAAATGTGAAATCCATCTAAATCAAAGAACAATAAAGATCTTAACCTTCTTTTAACAAGACATGTTGAATTTTTCATACCATAACACGATACCAACACCAAATAAACAAGGATTTCTTGCAAAAAGGTTGTACGCTTTAGAATCTAATGAAATGTCTTGCACTTACAAAATTCAATTAAGAGTAGAAAAGGGTTAGCATGAGAGAAAAGGGCATGTCAAGGTAGCCAAGGGACTGCCTGTTCTTACTACAAGGGGAGGCTCTACAAAGAACGCCTTGCATCCTTATAAAGATCAGGCAAGTCGTCCTTGGCTACCAAGTAGCAAAAACCCTTTTCTAATGCAAACCCTGTCTCCCTTACTTGATTGCTTAGATGGGCAATGAAAAATTTGTCTTCTTGACCCATCTTTTATAGGCGATACAATGGAGAATAAAAATGTGTTAGATAAGATTCTAAAAATTGCTATAACCGGGTATATTAGTAGTCTTGTATCATCCATTTGTTTTGATCTTTCATTTTCTTGTACCACCTATCGAGCATATTGGCATATGTAAAATGTGGTTGCTTCCACTTAATTGTATATCGAGTATATTGTACCCCGTGCCTCGAAATGAAGGTTTTATTTATTTTCATTTTTGCATTTATGGAGTTCCAAAGTAAATAAATGAAACTAAGTAATTCAACTAGCCCGAATTCCTTTCCAACTTGAAAAATGTTAAAAAGAGGCCTCAACTTGATAAAGTTATAGGCTTATAGTTATTGGTTCTATGCTTGTTGCAGTTCGAGCTTCATCTTTTTTTTTTTTTTGCTAATAATCGATATATTTTTCAATTTATCAAATCCAATGTTATTAATTTCCTCGATCTTGGATAAATTCAATAATATTGTTTGTAGAGGATGTCACTATGGTACTTTATTAGAGCCTTAAACTTGTATTGTCAAGTGATGAACTTAAATTTTCATATTTCTTCCATGAATATCAGGTGAATAGTGTGCGTTTGTTATTCTCATTTCTTTTTCTCGAAGCTAGTTGGAGAAGGTTTAGACTTCCATATTCCTTTATCATTATTAATTCTCTGGTCGACAAAAATTTCTTTCATTTTCTTGTCCCACCCATGGTTGAGTGCAATGTGCATAACTTTCGGCATAAGAAAAAGGATCACATGGACGATCCATATTGAGGATGAAGGTTTTGTTATTATCTTTCTTGTGCATATTTTTCATTCCATATTTAATCAGATAAATTATATCTTGTAGGAATATTATACGCTGAAATAGAGTGAGGATTTGAATATAGTATTTTTGACATCAAATTTTTTATGTTTAAGGGATGCAAATTTAAAATATAGAAATATTCCTACTATGGTGGTTCATACTTATCTCCATCTAGCCTTGGGCGGCTATGCTTTCCAATTTCATATTTGTATGATGAAAATGTGGTTGATAAGTCACGCCGAATTAAACTTTTGCTTGTTCATGATAAATTATCATGTTCTTACATGTTAGGATTTCTCCCCTCGTTTTAGAGATTTTATGTCCAAAGAAACTGCTAGTGAGTAGTGCGTTGAAATTTTCTCCCATTGTACAAACTATGTTTCAACATAAGTCACAATGAAAGTGCAATGGTTGATATTTGAAGTTGTACATACCTTTTTCCCTTTTGATATGTATTTTTTCCCCTATGAAATCAATGTAGTTTTTATTTTTGTTCTGGTTGTTGAAGAAAATAGTAACTTTAATTTCTATATGACTGCCACTGATTGTCCCTCTATTTGTTGTGTCTTTTTCTATTCAAGGATTGATGTTATATTTCTTGATAACAAATGCTTATCCTTCTAAAGTTTGGTCTCCACCAATAAAACTTGATTTTTCTAATCTTGTACAAAAGGTGATGTAATTTAGTTGAAAGTTTGAACAATAATAATCTTTTATTTGTTTTTTTTTTCTTAACTATAATTCATTGTTCTATTTATTTGTGGTGGATATGCATAATTCATTGATGTATCCACATATCTTTATATTCTTGTGAATATATGTAGGGTCCCCTTGAATGTTTTACTAGCAACCATCTGCATACTAACAAGTGGTTTATCTCTAACACGTAACTTTTAAAATATTCCAGCATAAGGTAGAAAAGCTTCCTTATATTAGTTAATTATGACTTGTGAGTTTCCATGCACAGACAAAAAAAAGCATGAACTTATCAAAAAAAAAAGCATGAAGATTTTCATTTACTTTTTTTTGGTCATTGCCACCCCAGTTCAGCGGAGAGCTTTGCTCCATCAAACGCTTACGTCTGGAGTTCGAGTCTTGCGAGGGTCCTTTTATTTTTGGGTGGGATCTGCTCTCCCAACAAGTTCATTTCTCCTCCACTGAGGATCGAACACTCGACCTCAACGAAGGGGAGCGTAGCCCCTCCCATTATGCTCCATGCTTGTTGGTGAAGATTTTCATTTACTAGTGGATAGAAAAGAAGTACGATAAAATCAAAAGAACATGAAAAAATGCTATTTGTCCTAGATTTCAATAAGTCAACTTTTCATGCAATTTAAGGGTCTAAGGAGTTGACTTCAAATAGTTATCTCTGATCCTAAAGGAATAAATTTATATCATATTCTTAAATCAGCTTTATAAGAGATTTTTTTTTGAAATGAGTTGTGAATTAATTTGACTTGTTGGTATATTATATTCCTGAATTTCTTATCAATCAAGCACTTGTGGAAGTTGACTTTAGAAATGAGTTTTGTGGCTGTATATTTTGTTCCAAAATGTTGCATCCCAACTTGGGCTAGTTGTTTAATTTGCCCAATTGACATTGAATATTCAATTTGATACTTATTTTGGTCGAAATTCAATTTGATACTTTACAAATTACTCCGGGGTACTAAGAAATTGCTTGATATTCTGTTTACAAAATGGTGTGAATGCTTGTTTTCAATAAATCTATGTGCTTCATTTAATCCCCTATTAAGTTTAACTAAAATCAGAGCAAGCATGAAATATTAATTCTATATGAGGTCCCTTTTTATATTATGATACATTAGAATTGAATTGAAACATGCAATTTTTGATATTGACCATCTAGTTTATATTAAGATCTGAAACACAACGAAATCATACAGCGAATGGAATCACATAACTCAGAACTGTGGAACTAACTAATTAATCAATCCAATGCATTAATTGAAGATGTGATCAGGAAAATACAAATTAAAAGGAGAGAGAAATCAAATAGAATTGAAGATCAAAATGAAATGAGTCGATCTGTGTGAAGTGGACAGAGAAAAAATGACGGTGTTATATAAGTTGTTCACAATATAAACTATTTTACACAATCATCATCATGGATTATAGAGTGCTTTGTCCCAGATTTCAGTACGTGGAAGCTACACATTATTGCAATGTTATCTGTTTCACTGAAATATTATAGTTATTTTATTCAAATCTTACAGGTAGGGATGATTAAACTCATTTTGCATAAAATTAAATTACTTGATTATTGAAGGAATATCTAATTATTAATTTATTTCCTGATCTTGTTAATATTGTACCCCTTTCTTTTGGGCAGGGATACTCTTATCTTGACTATTCCTATGTAGCATAGCCTCACCAATTCAATGATGATGATTTGGTTAATATTGTTTCTATCTTTTGTATTGATAAGATTGTACATTCTTGTATATATTTTTTGAATTGCACTAGCTGCTAGGATAGTGTAAAATAGCTATTTCCCAAATGTCTCCTTTCAGCTACTATAAAGGAAAAAAAAATTATGGTAATATATAGTTTCTTAGACAAAAAAGACTACACAATCTACATAATTGTAGTGACCACAGGTACTAGGATTGGCATGTAATGTAGTTTATCTATGTTATTGAGAGTGTTTTTTTTGGTAAACTTAAGGCGAAAGATGCTAGTGTTTTGATTAGGCAAACCTGTAGAAATACCATATTCTGTTGATTTAAGGCTCTTCAGTCATCTATTAATGTCCATGGTACAATCTGAATTTGAACCCAACTATTAACCCTGAAAAAGAGTTAAAAATAAAAATGAACTCGTTCAAGCTGAACCCATTTGTTTGTGTTACCAATGTACTTGATTGTAGAGTGGATTTGAATTGTTGCGATCCTAAGGTAAATAGTCTGTTCCATTAATTATTGCATTCTTTGAGTTATGCTGTTGCCAATCTCATGTCAAGTGCACTTCAAACCCTAACACTTGTCTCTCAAACTTGTTGATAAATGGCTTCAACCCAACTGTACGTTTACCTGTTTTTTGGGTTTGTATGTAGACTGTGGACTGTGGTCATACATACACATTATAAGCTACATTATTTTTTTGATCTGATAAGCAGTAAGCTACATTATTTAAACTACACTTTTTTCTACTTCCAATTGTGTGAATCAATCCTGCCCTTTTCTTTAGTAAGTGCAATTGGCAGAATATCAATGCATAACCGGCCAAATTTTTGTTAGCTGCTGAAGATGTTGCCTTATAGTCCTCACAAGGAAGAGATTTACAACTAAGGCATGTTAGACAGTGTAGACCCTTAGTTACATCAGTTAAAACTGAAATGATACATTTGCAAATACAAGGCATGCATGTTTACAAGTGCACATTGCATTACTATGCCCTGCTCTCTAGAGTGGTGGACAGCTGCATTTTCTAGCATTTACAAGAAGACAACTTCTTCCAACTGCACAACAATGTAAGAGGCTATGAACTTTGCACTACAAGACCTGCAATAAAAGCATTAATATTATGTTCATATTCATATGACTGTATCTTTTAATTTGAGTGCATCATTTTCATACTAGCTAGTGAAATGGCACAGTTCATATATCAAGTCGTATCATACGTTACGAAACAAATGGAGCATTTCTCTTACCAATTTGAAGTAACATTTTGTCAAGATGTCCCTCTTTTAAAAGGTTAATCAAGATGAGCTTACCTTCAACATATTGCATCCGAAAGCCGATCTATCAAGGAGACAAGGGCTAGCATGAGAGAGAAGGGCGTGTCAAGGTAACCAGGTAAGAGTAGCCTGGTTCTTGCATATGATCGGAGAACCAATCATCGCTGCAACTTCAAGGCCACTCGTCCCTGGCTACCGAGCAGCTAAACCCCTTTTCTTCATGTAAGACCATTTCTCCATTGCTATCTAATCATCTACTACCTTAAAGAATATGGCTTCTTGCAAAATCTTAAAGCTTCCAGTCCCTCCTTTTATAGGTTCCAAGATGGAAAGAATAATGAAAGTGTTGTGTTGATAGGGTTTCTTGACAACAAATAAATTTATAATCAAGACCCCGCTGAGTACAGGGGAGTCAGGTTCGTCCACGGGAGATAGTCAGTATCAAGTTTTGTTACTTCTCACGCAATCAATCAATTAAAGGTAGGATTTTTATCAAGGAAGAGGAATTCTAAGGTAAAGGTATCCCCACAACAACAATTATGCATGCCAAACGCTAATGAAACATACAGATCATGCTTTTATAACATAAAGGTGTCAACTTTCGTCAACCTAAGCAAGTAAATCAATCAACTTTCGTCCAATTAATAAACTTACTATCTATCTCTTCTACTTCAACTAGGATAGATCTGCTTTCACTTCAAAACCCTAATTTGACTATTCTGATTCAAGGTTTCGCCTTCGCTTCAATTATGAATGAGAAATTCCCTTCAACTTTCGTTTCAAGGATTAAGAGCAAGAGAATAGATTCATGCAATAAAAACAATCAAGACATGATCACAAACAAGCATGCACAACCATTGTTGGGTTTAACCCCAACCTTAGAGAGAGAGACTACTCACAATTCATAATAATTGAAAACATCCAAATTAAATTAAAAGAGAAAGCTTACAACCGAATCCAAACGATAGTTCTTCTCTACAAAACTCGCCTCTTCCCCCTCTCACACGTCTCCTCTCCTCCCCTTACTTGCCCTCCAAGGCAATTGATTGTGTACCATAACAAAGGGTAGACAAGAGTATTTATAGAGAAACTATTCTATCTTAAATCTATCTCTAAGGAAATAAATCTATCTTAAATCTAACTATAAGGAAATAATATCTTCTAATAAGATATACCCCTTCTATCTATCTAATAACATAAAAAAGGAAACAAGATAGAAGCCCATAAATAGCACCGACTCGGATCTCTGCTGCTCTCGCTGCCTCGTTAACGACCTTGACAGGGTCGTTAACGACTCTTGAGTAAAACTTGCGTAGAAGATTCGTTACAACTCCGTTTGACTCGATTCTTTTTCCTATGTTCTTGTAACGAATTTCTCTATCTCTTTCCAAGCTCAAACTTGATCTTCAATAACTTTACTTGAGCACATAATCTTCATCTTCACTTCCTTCTTGAGTGCTATCTTCACCGACTTTGCTCCTTTCTTCAAAATATGCTCCAAAAAGCTTCTAAAAACCTACAAAACACCACAAAAGCTTATGTAGACTCCACATCTCAAGAAAATATGAAAACCTACACAAACGAATCAAAACAAAACACAAAACTAAAGAAAAAGACTCAAAAGACACAAAAACACACCCTAAAAACATGACTAAAAAGGCGGACATCAAAATACCCCATACTTAGACTTGCTTGTCCTCAAGCAATAATCAAGATATTAACCAAAACCATCAACACATATATCAAGTCAATGCCCTTATTAAAAAGCAACATCAAAGCACAAGTAGAAATAGATAGACAAGTGAATCTAACATCATCACACATATATAAGCAACCTCAAGCAAAAGCAACCAAAAATCCAACCTCACAAGGGATGATGAGTTTCTCTCAACTCTCAAGTGTTTAGGCTTTGAATAACAACTCTCAACTCAATCCAATATGCAAAAATCAACATAGCCATTGTTACTTACATCACCAAACTCTCCACCAGAGATGTCAAAACACATAAAAATCATCAAGAGAACTTAGGCTCAATGAAAAACTTCAAAGAAGTTTCCATTCGGCCGGGTTGTAATGGGGCTTGGTAATGACAATAAGGCGTGAAAATATTTTGGTCATGTGGTGCTAATAATATCCGGGAATCAAAAACTCCTAAAAAACTCACATCTCCAAAAACTCTCATAAAAGATTATACCAAACTCACTTTTCTTTATGCACACTTCTCTTATTAAACCCTTTTATCTCAACAAATCTTGCTTACAAACACTTAGGAAATTTGGCTCATGCACATTTTCACTTTTCAACTCTTCACTTTGGATTTCTCATGTCCTTTCTTTTCTTTTCTTTTTTTTCTCTTTCCGCGGGGCTCGGTACCGAACCCTTTTAGGGTCGGTAACGACTCTGAATTATTTTTCTTTTGTTTTCCCCTTTACTTTCCACTTCATTTCTTTTGTAAGTGCATTCAGGGAACCAAACTCCTTTTACATAACAAACTGCAAGATACTATCACTTTACCCAACCCAAATTACCCCACACTTGAACCAAACAACTCACTCAACAACATCATAACAATAACCAATACTAAGTCCTAATCCCCGGATAGGGTCAAGCTTTCATCGGCTAGGGAATAATTTTGTGGAGCTAAAAATAAAAGGCTTTAACTCTCAACTTGGCTTCAAAAAGAGGATAATGATAAGGGTGGATAAGGATTAATAGGGCTTATGAAAATAAGTTCTCCATCATATGACTTACATGCAATGAATTAATATCTCATATAGGTTTCAAGTAATAGATAACCATGCAATGACAAGAGATAATATGCATAAGCAGAGTAAATCACACAAGAAAAGAAGAGGGATTCTTGATGTTCTTTCTATAAGGCCAAAAATAACTCACAAGGTAGCAATTTTTGTTGGATTTCAGTCACTTCTACCAAAGATCATATGTGCTCAATTTCATCACAAGCTAAATATCCACATAAAAACAATTTTCAACATGATTCAGGCAAAGCTCTCCAAACATGCTATGGAATTATATGATCAAGCAAGTTAAAGCATATCATAGGACATCTAAGTGGAATATCATTAATCCTAAAAAAAAACAAAAAATTGACACAAAATTGAGTTTCCTTTTCCCATACCCCATACTTAAATCAAACAGTGTCCTCACTGTTTAAAATCATAAAATAAAGAGAATAAGGAAAAGGGAACTCACAAAATAAAACTGAAGCTACTTGAAACCATTGATCACTTGAGGAGCATTGCGGAAATTTTATTCGGTTTGGTAGAGGAGGTCGGTATCGACCCTGTGGGGGTCGTTACCGAGCCTGCGTGCTTGTACACCGATTGTCTTTGATTGTAGCACTTCTTCTTTTGGTACCTGAGTCACATTAGAAAAACTTCTATCCTACTACACTAATCTAACCTAAAACAAGTCAAAAGAAAGCTAACAAAAAGAACTAGGAAAGCAAAAACTAAAAAGCAAAAAGAAAAAGCGGGTTGCCTCCCGTAAGCGCCATGTTTTACGTCGTTAGCCCGACGAACTTACCTTAGCTTACCTAAGGCGGTTGCCATCCAGTATCGAAGGGATCATAAGAAACCCCATACTTGGCCTGAAAAACATCATAGCTTCTTTCCAAAATATTCGGCCCTCTATCATAAATAAGTATGCTCGGTAATCCTACAACAGGGTTAGTATAATCCGAAAACCAAGGAGGTTTTGACTCCTTCATAGGACTAACAGTAGGATGTAATATAGAACTAGGATAAGAGAAAGGATCATGACCATAATTGATTGGATAAGAACAAGAAAACTTACCAGGGTCATTCGGGAAGTGGCTCGTTATCGAGGTGTAGGGGGTCGTTAACGACCCTGCTGGATCTGGAAGTGGCTCGATATCGTGTTTGGATCCACCTCCCACCTCGTTTTCCTTCAGATTAGGATCGTTACCTACCCATGGGGGGTCGGTAGGCTCCTTGGTAGGCATGTCTCCATCGTATTTGCTCGTTTCTGTACTCAGGGAGGGGTCGTTACCGAGCCATAGTGGATCGGTAGGCTCCTCAGTACTACAACTAGCCACTTCACTTATGGGCGAATTGAATTGAAACTCAACCCTCTCCTCCCCAATGTCAAATGTGAGGAGTCCTTTTCTGACATCTACACGTGCTCCTGCGGTGGCTAAAAATGGTCTGCCTAGAATGATTGGCACCGCAAGGTCTTCAGGCATATCTAGCACAATGAAGTCGTTTGGAACAAAGAATTTTCCAACTCGGACAGGAACATCGTCAACGACTCCAGTTGCTTTTACAGAAGATCCATCCGCCATGTAGAGTTTCATCTTGACAGGCTCTAGTGGTCCCATGTTAGCTTTTAACCAGATGGAAAGAGGAAGCAAACTAGCACTGGCTCCCAAATCACATAAAGCTTTAAATTTGTGGTCGCCTATGCCAATCGTGATGGCAAATCTCCCTGGGTCTCCAAGATTTTCTGGTAGAGCTATTGATCTGACTTCATCCTGCAGCTCTGTAATGGAGCTTTTCCTGCTAAGAATATCCTTCAAAAATTTTGTGTAAGCCGGCATTTCGCTTAGGGCGTCAGCGAATGGGATGGAAATATTAATGCCCTGAAGAATTTTCACGAAACGCTTGAACCTACTCTCAGTAGAGTCCATAGATTTCTTAGTTGGAAATGGAAGAGTTTTCACCATTCTCGGAACCAAGTTAGGCTCGAGAGGTGAGAGTACCGGGTCGACACTGGGGTCGTTCGGTGTCCTCGGCGGGTCGTTACCGACCCTGGTGGGGTCGTTAACTACCCTGGGATTGAGAGGAGGGCTCGGTTTAGAAAACTTACCTGGGCTGGGCTCGTCAGGAATCCTCGGAGCCTCGTCATCCTGGCTTGTAGGTTCGGTACTAGCTCTCGCTGGCTCGTTAACGAGCTGGCTGGCGAGATCTTGTTCCTCCTTCTCTTCAGCTTGAACTCTCTCCGGTAGTGTCTTCCCGCTTCTAAGGTGTACCGCTGCTATTTGGCCTCTAGGGTTCTCTTCGGGACGACCCGGGAGTTGCCCTTGCGGTCTTGGGATCCGTGCAGCAAGGTCTCCTAGTTAGGAATCAACACTCCTCTTTCAAATTACTAGTTCTATGGATACTAAGACAGAACTAAATGCATAAATAAAGAACTTGACCTTAAATTGGTAGTTTCACACTCTTCTTTCAATTTTATCACTTCAAATTCAAATATAGTTTTATTTCTCAGGAATAAACATAGTATATGCAGTCGGTTTCCTGAGCTTTCTAATCTAAGTTGCCAATCACTAAAAACAATTCTAATGAGTTACTTCTTTTCCCATTGTTAAGCAGATTTAATGAAACATTACTGCTTTCCTCATGTGGAAATTCTTATTCAATTTCAAGTACAAGATGCAGTTGCTTTTGAGAGATAAGTACAAAGGTTTACTCTTGGCACAATGGCATTCTACTTCATTCCTAATACTATTGGCACAATGGCACCTTTTTGCTCTACTGATTAGAGGGTTTTCTTATAAAAAAAAGTATGGCTGAAATAAAGCTTATGCTGTAAACTTCATTTTTTTAATTGTTAACAAGCATTGTGGAGATTTGTAATTCAGTTGCTCTAATACTTGTCTTGTACTGGTTAAGCATTAACACTATATGAGCATTTATAGTTCACAATAGCTTGCCTAGTGTTGTTGCCAAGTCCCATTGTAATGAATCTGGCATTGTAAATAGCCCAAGTTGTGGATACCAAGTAGTTGCAACTTGCAAACCTTATTTGACATTGGACGAGGATTGAGATTACATATTACGATTGTGAGGTTCAAGTGCCTGTACCCAATCAAATGCTTTGAGATTTGTATAAAGAACTCTGAAATGTTGCTTTCCATTCATAGCTGGGCTCAAACCGGATTTGGATGAAAGCTAAGTTCAGGCTGATTTTATTTTGAACTTATTCAGATTTCAGTCTCTCTTGTCGCTTGCATAATTTTGATTTTTTTTTTGCTCTTTAGCTTTCCATGATATCACATTGCAAGGAGATTTTTTTTTTATTAATTTGGCAATGAGCAATTGACGTTTAAGTATATATCTCTGCTGAAGTAGTTGCTAGGATAGTTTCACTGTTGTTGACTGTATTTAAATTTGTTTCTCATTATTCTTGATTCGTTTCTCCCCATCTAGCTCTATGGCAATGCCTTACATGGTTAACAATAATCATTGCACATTCATTTGGTTCAATGGTTTGTTGTTGATAAAGTATTAAGTTGTTGTTGTACTAAATGAAGCATATCATTGCACAGAAACAAGTAGAAAGTATGGAATTCTATGCTCTGCTTCCTCCTCCATCTTTTGGCAAGGGTGATCCAATTCTAGAGATTAGATCCAATGCGCTTGGTATGTAATCATCTGCAAACTTTCTCGTTAACAACTTTACATAATTTGCATTGAAACCAAAGGTGGTATGGGGTTTCATATTCCTCCTGCAAGGCACAAGTGTTATCTACACTAAGACCATATCTGCATAATTTGTCCGTTATTTGAGGACTATTTGGGTAACAAAGGAGCATTTTGGGGTCTTCAAACCTCCTCACACCCACATACTCATATCGTTCCTCCTCCTAATGTTGATGATCTCATCAATAGTTCTATTCTGCTTGATTTCATCCCTGATGGGGCCCATCAATCTTCTCCAGCTGGAGCTGTCAGAAAGTCAAGGACTAATTTCCCAAACAAAGGCATTTTTGAGCAAATAATGGCCTGTTTTCATGGACTTCAAGGAGAAGTTAAACAGCAGCAGGCAGCAGCCTTTCTGTTGCTTTCAGTCCCACCCCAGAGGTAGCTTCTTGTGATAGAATTAAAGGTTTTTTATATCCTTTAACAAACACCTTACACCAGCAGTTATAAACTCCATACAAAATCACTCTAAGATCAACTCTATTATGTTTCTGAGTTTTGGGCGTTTTAATTAATGCATTTCCACCTAGGTAATTGCATTGTAGTTTCTCATTGGAAAACTGTATTATCTCAAAACAGATGGAATTCTTGTGATTTTAGTACTAAGAACATTATCTCAAAACAAGGACTTCTCTGAAGCTTAATCTCCATTGCTTTCATTTGCACTATTATTTAGATAATTGGATTTTCTACATTACATGAGGAGTGTAGGCTCGAGACCAAAAAGGAGGAACTCTCTAATAAAATAGCTACAAGTTGGGCTCCAAGAATTTGGGCCGTCTTTGGTACTCGTCCACATTACAAAAAAAGAGAGGCAAGAGGTTGTAATGGCTTGGAAAAGTGCGAGATTGACGGAAGGATTTTCAAAGCGTCCATAGCCGTTGAAACTAATAACTAAGGTGCCAAAATGTCTGGCAAGGGAGTTAACGTGGGCAACGGTATTGCGAAGTGGGCTATAAAGGGGAAGTTTCAGAAGATAGAAAGGGAGGCTACTCGACCAGATCAGTACTACAACCACTCACCATTCATAACCTCTCTTGAAATTCAGATCCATTCATTGATTCGTAGAATGTGCGCTTTAGGCCATTATTTGTTTATTCATGGAGTTTGCATATCGATTCTTACAGTGTGTAACCTCTGGATTGCAATATATTGAACTTCTTGGCTTATTGCTTGCAATTTCTATTATCGTCTACTCCATTTTATAACTTTTTTACAGATTACGATTGGCATTTGACTAAAGTTTTTTGCATTTTAGCAAGTCTCACGTTTACGTGTTAGATTTGCCCAAAACACTAGACTGGAATTAAACACAAAGGGTGGTCATGCTAGCTAGAGCTAAATGTACGAGTGTCTTCAAACCTAGTAACTATGAAACTTTCACGTGTAAAATGCGAAAGTCGTCGTCATCGGTCATCATCATCATTGACTCAGTGAGGTTCCGCTATAGCGGAATCTGGGGGGTCAAGATGGGGGTACCCCTGCCCAAGCGAAAGGAGGTAGTGAGGTACGCCCGATAGACCCAAGAAAAACTGAAATTCAACTATGGGACTAAATCCATCTCAAAGGCAATGTATAAAAGCAAATGAGCATGAGGATGCGCCTAACGAGGATGCATCCCAAATGAAAGGTATGACAAGGAAAAGAGGCGTTTGCATAAGACATAATTAATAATCGTATATAATGTGATGCACAGCAAGTGAAAGGTGTGCTTAGTGGTGTGTCCGATTTCAGTGGAACCAAACCAGAAAAAATTTGCGGTTTTAGAACCAGAACCGCAACTGGTGAAATTGAGGGTTGGTTGGTCCCGGTTCCGGTTCCACGCTCCCTGGAAACGGAGAATCGGTGGTTCAACCGATTCTGACCCATTACAAAATTAAAAATAGCCCCTGTAAATTAAAGTTGCGACCGCGGTGAAACGAACCTAACCGGAACCGGCCCCAGAACCGGGAACCGAACCGAGGAACAGTGGATTAGCCGGTCCCGGAACCGGACACACCACTAGGTGTGCTTGATTTATTCTATTTATGAAGGCAACATGGAATTAATAAGAATGAGAACAATCTGTAAATGCTATAAAGTTACAAAATGCTCTGAGATTTTGTACTGGGGTTGTGAGACTCAAACGCCTGTAAGCTCTGAGATCTGTGTAAAGAAGTCTACTGCTGAGTACTTTTCACATATAGCTTAGCTGATATATCTCTTAACATACTGAAAAAAAATTCAAGTAAATGAGAAAGAAGGGTCAACATGAGAGGGAATGGCCTATTAGATTAGCCAAGGAGACTGCCTGACTCTTTCTACAAATTAAAAGAAGGTCTCATAATACAATGAAACCCTCAATATATGTATGGGCAGAGCAGGCAAGTCATCCTTGGCTACCAAACAGTTAAAAACCATTCTCTTCATGTAAGACCCCCTCTCCCTTTGTATCTAAAGTACTAACTATTTATGATTTTGTTGGGAATGAAAAATAATAATATGGTTCTGGAGACTCCCTTTAAATATATGCAAAAAGATGCAGGACAATGCACATGATTTGATTCGCAATGATCAATATGCCATTTCTTGCATATCTGATTGTTTGACTTCCACCCAAATCCAACTAATGATGGGCTCATAAATGTTCCCATTGGATATATTCCCAAATTGGAAAAACAGAATTCAATCTTGAATTTTTGTCCATAGATTTGCTGTTTTGCGTATGCATCCTGGGTTTTTCAATTGGCGTGGACCTTAAGTCATACTTGTCATTTTTGTCACTTTCATGGCTATTCAATGAAGATCATGTTCTGACTTTCACAAAGTTGTCCATTTCATCCATGAGTGATCAACAAATACTAATCACTGTCAAGAGCCAAAACAAGAATGTAACAAAAACAACTCTCCTCGATTTAAAAAGAATAGGTGAGTATGAAAAGCCTCTTTGTTGATACGGTGTTTGCCATACAGGCTGTCTAGTTTGAAGGTGCATTGGCACTTTTGAACCTCAACTTGCCTCCGTTGGTGTTTTTGCAACCATAATGAGAATGCTTGTACATGCTATGAGTTTCTGATACGATCCTAGTAGCTAAATTTAAGTAGTTAAATTAGTCTAGTATCTCTCATTTGAGTCTATTATCTTTTAGGAATATTTTCTTATTATCTTGTTTCCTTAATTGTTTAGAAGTAGGATTACGTAATTATCCTTTTGGGTTCCTTTAGGTCTTTAGCTACTACTATATAAATCTTATCTAGTGCTATTGTATTCACGTTGATAATTCAATAAAAATCAGAAGTTCTTCTTCAATTCCTCTTGGTGAGATTCTTGCCTAAAAGTGGTTCCCTCAAGCGAGATACTCCTTGAGCGGGTTCTATCAGTTTCTTTAGTGGTCAAAGTTGATATATGCACTAAGAATTTTGTGTCAAACTACTCAAATCATATTTGATTTCAACAGGGAATTGACTGATGGAATATTATATGTAAATATGAGCCAGCCAGCAATATATGATTTCAAAATGATTTCACTTGTATAGTCAATTTACTAAACTCTGAAACATTTTGAACCTCTAATTACTTGATCGAATTTTAGTCACCTTTGAGGAAGATCCAAATCTAAATTTGAACTGATGTTTGAGATAACCCAATCTAGATTTAAAAATAAACCTTAATCGATCACTTTGACAGCATTTGAGTTGGTAATATCAACTTGAGCATTTGCACGATGGCGTGTTCTGCATATAGGTGTGATTAAGTAGTCAATTAGTAGAGTAAATATATAAGTTTATAATATTAATTTTTGTGTAATAACATGCATAATTTATTAAAAATTAATGAGTCTTTCTCAAAGGTGATACACTGATACGCATTTTATTTTATTTTCCAAGGTAAGCATCAGCATTGTTAAATGTTAATTCATTTTTATGGCCAACCATCAATTTGATTATCTTTGTCTATAAAGCAATGATTTGTCTAAATGGCTTAGTTTGATCTAAATCTCCAACATTATATTCTGATATTATTTGATACATACATATATATATATATATATATATGGTACTTTTAGAGTTGTTGAATTCCTCTAGCTATATCTTATTAGACTAAATAAATTCTAGTCTTTTCCCTTATAATATCAAAATGTCCAATGCTTTAGCTTATTATATTCATGGTGCACTACAAGCAAGGTCTGTCCTTGTATGGTTGTCATGACCTTCATTATCATCTTACTGGGATGATTGGTTTCTTTCTATTCTGTAGAATTATATTATGATTGTTAGCACATGAGACTGAATGAAACTTGTGTTGCTGATTTTGCCACAATTAAACACAAAACTGTAATGTTCATATATTGTTAAGGATCATCTGAGCGTTCAAGAATGAGCACTGCATTGCGGTAAAAATACCAGGGTCTTCAAACTCTATATAAAAAAACAAATTGGGGCTTTGCACATTGACAAGTGTGATAAGAAAGGTAGTTCATGACTTGGATCACAAGATATATGGAATTCATTGCTATATGAACATTCATAAGTGATGAAATACTATAGTAGGATGTACTAAAGAATAGGAATGCCATCATGCTATTTGTCGTTGATATTTTGTTAATGGTTGTGGCATTGTGCTTATGTGGGATATGATTTGTATTTTTCTTCTATCGAAGGTGAGGGTTAGGTTGTATAATGATTAGAATTATGAATTTTTTTTTGGGCTGTCCAATTTTGGTTATTTTTCTTTGTAATCTGTCATTTTTGATGATCATCTTACTAGTTTTTTTCCTAATAAGAAAAGGAATTAAGGGTCCTAGAACATCTTTGCGGATGAGGGCCATAAGGCCTAAATAGGTTATAATTGAGATGGAAAAAATATGTCAGAACGAGACGGTGATAAAGTCTGCAACAGAGTTGACTTCACAAAAAATGTGGTAGGTGCTTCAGCTCTGAAAACAACCAACTTACAAAGAATAATTTGACATCATTGATTTTTTTTTTAAAAAAGAACGGGTAATTTGGCAATTTAAGTAGCCTTTTCGGTATGGCTATGTCAATATAGCCTTAATTTACTTGTTTAATTAGTCACAGTTTGGCTGAATTTTACAACATTGTCTTTATACATTCATTTTCATACATATTGGAAATATGTAAATCCCTAACATCCTGTTTGGCAATTGAGAATTGATGAGAAAAGAAAGGGTGAGAAAATATGAGAAAGGAAATGATAAAAAATAATAAGAAAATAAAAGGTGAGAATGTAGGGAATTTTAATGATTTCTTTGTTTGGATAGAGGTGGGTTTTGATGAGAAAATGTGGGTAAATTTTATTTTCTTTTTTTCTTATTTTAAACATGCATCTCTTGTTTCCCATCAAATTCCACCAATTCTCTTATTTTCAATTTCCCATCATTTTTCTCCAAATTTTCTAATGAATTCTCATCAATTCTCACATAAAATTACAACCAAATAATAGAAAAATAATTCCCACCATTTCCCTCCCTAAAATTCCCATCAAATCCCACAAAACAAACATACCATAAATGTATTGAGGAGGGTGGGAATAGGAATCACCAAAAATAAATAAAAAACTCAACCAAACAAAGAGTTGAAAGTAAAAACTCAGCCAAAGTACAAATCACTATCAACGAAATAATCAATGATAAGAATCAGGGCAGGACTACTACAAATGATCCCACATTTGAGTACATAATCAGGAAGATGAACTCTATCACAATTCCAAGAATCTTTTCAAAATTTAGCATTTTGGGTCTGAAGTTGTTATCTTAATTTGGGCCTATGAGCATTCATATGTTTGCTACTTTTAGCCTTGCCGCACTGCTATTGCTTTTTTATGTTATAATATCGTAATCATAGCCCATTGTCAAGGTTTTCTATTAGGATTGGGCGACTCAAATGCCTGTAAGGAATTGAATGCGCTGAGATTGTATAATGAACTCTTCTGGCAAATCGTTTTCCACACAATATAGTTGACATATCTGTTAGGCTCATTTGTTTCTATACTCGTAATCGGGATGGAATGGGGTATCGGGTTGGATAGGAATCACCCATACCTTAAATTTTAAATGGGTATGAAATGTAGTGTATTTTGGTGGTATGGGAATCACCCATTCCCATCCCTTAGTTAAAACAAGCATTGATATGAGTTTGACCTATTCCTAACCCCATTCCCTATACCAGGGGTATAGAAACAAGATCAAGTTTCAAGTTACGCAAAAAGATCTGAGTTTCAAGTAAATGAGAAACAAGCGGGCGGTTGACATGAAAGAGAAGGGCGCCTCATATGAATGCTCATAGGCAAGTCATCCTTGGCTATCAAACAATTAAAACCTTTCTCTTCATGTAAGACCCCTTCTCCCTGGATTGTTGTTGTGATGACTGATGAGAATGCAAAATATTGTTGTAGAAGCTCGCTTTTTATATATGCAAAAAAGGTGCCGTGCAGAACAATGCAAATGATTATATTCACAACGATCAATATATAATGCCGTTATCTACATATCATATTGTTTGACTATCTATATTTGATACTGAGCATGATCAAGATCCTATCCAATTCATGGACTCATTTAAATGTTCCCATTGTGAATGATTAATTTTTTTTTTCGTAACCAAAATTTGTTTTTAGTAAATTGCTGGTTTTCAGGATTCAATTAATTTTTATGCGTGAAAAATAAGACGTGTAGAATGGCTTAAAATATGTAGCCGTAAGCACAAAAGTAGGTGTCTTTAAAATAGATTCTAAATATAAAGAAATGTCATTCTGAATTTTTTTTAAGTAGAGGTAGAATTAGAGTTTTTTTTTGTAATCCAAATGTATTGGATGTTTCCTCTATCAAATTCAACAAAGTTTGCATGATTTCCTTCTCATAATTTGTTATTTTGTTTAAGAAATTGAGTGAATTTTCAACATCTGGTATCAGAGCCTGGTGATATAAAATCCATCAAAACAAATGTCTGATCTTGAGAGTGAGAGTCCAAGATAGAGAGAATTAAGAGAACAAAGAGAGAGGAGATCAAACACAAGGGATGGGCTAAGGAACAACACCTCTGATGGAGATAATGCCTGGATTCAAGACAATGATGGATCCGTGATATTAAAATATCATATGCTTAATAGAAGTAATTATGCAGCATGAACAATAAAAATGGAGGTCTTCATGATGGCATAAGGCGTGTGGGATGCAGTGGAGGCTGAGGATCCAGTCGACAACAAAAGGGACAAGATGGCTTTAGCAGCTATCTAACAGGGTATAGGAGAAGATACCCTACTCCAATTGGGTGCCAAGAAGACATCCAAGGAAGCATGGAATATGCTCAAGACCATGAACCTTGGCGCTGAAAAGGTGAAGGACGTGAGAACACAATCCTTGTGGAGAGAATTTGAGGCCATGAAGATGAGTGATGATGACAACATTGATGAATTCTCTAGTAAGCTTCATATTGTTGTCAATAAGCTAAGAGGGTTAGGCAACAAGGTAGAGGAATAACAAGTGGTGAAGAAGTTGCTAATATCAACTTCGCCAAAGTTTCTACAAATTGCATACACAATTGAAGAGTTTAGTGATCTAAAAACCAAAACCATAAATGAGATTATTGGATTACTCAAAGCTCACAAGGAGAGGCTGCAAGGCCATGGAGCAAGAGGAGATGAGATTGTGCTTCTCACCCGAGCAGAATGGAAGGCTAGAGAAGACAACAAATTCCAAAAGCGATACACACAAGATCAAAGCAACAATAGAGGAAGAAGATATAGAGGTCGAGGTCGAGGAAGAGGAAATGGGGGCTCTTAAAAGAAAGAAGAACAGCCTCAACAGAAAAGAAAATTTGATAAGTCAAAGATAAAATGCTATGGTTGTGGAAAGGTGGGACCTTTTGCTTCTGAATGTCCATCAAAGGAGAAGGAAGAGCAAGCGAATTTTACAAAAAAAGAGGAGTATGATCAGCTTGGCTTGATGTTGATTGAAACATGTGAGTTGACTAAATCACATGTTTTAGAAAACAAGGGATAGATGTCTACTAAAATTGGAGGTGCCAAGAAGGAGACAAATTGGTACCTTGACATCGGTGCAAGCAACCATATGACAGGGGACATGGGTTGCTTCACAGAAATTGACCATTAAATACATGGCAATGTGAGGTTTGGTGATGATTCAGGAAACAAGATACATGGACAAGGGTCAGTGCTATTCCAATGTAAAAATGGGGAGCATTTGGTTCTGTCAAATGTATACTACATAGCAAAACTAAAAAATAATATCATAAGTCTTGGACAAATTGATAAGAGTGGTGGTCGAGTGATCATAGAAAGAGTAGTGTTCAAGGCTTATGACAACATTAATAGACTCATGATCAAAGTACAAAGGCAACACAACAAGCTTTTCATAGCAAACTTAAAGACTGCAAAGAAGATTTGTCTAATGGCAAGAATGACAGACAAATCTTTGTTGTGGCATGCCAGGTACGGGCACATAAACTTTCAAGCCTTAAAGAGACTCACAAGCCAAAAGATGGTAGAAGATATGCCGGTAATTACTAAGACAAATCAAGTTTGTGATGGTTGTATGGTTGGGAAGCAACACAGAAATGCATTTCCACAAAAAGCAGTTTTTAGAGCACAGGAGAAGCTTGAGCTAGTCCATAGAGATTTGTGTGGACCAATCTCACCATCTACGTACACTAGAAGGTAAGAACTACTTTATGCTTTTAGTTGATGATTCGTCACGTTTCATGTGGATATTCTTTATGAAGAGTAAAGGGGAAGCTTTTGAGGCTTTCAAAAGGTTCACAAACTTAATTGTGAATGAAGGTGCAAGAAGAGTAAAGTGCTTTAGAACAGATCAAGGGGGTGAATTCGCTCTCTTGAGTTTAAGAAATATTGTGATCATGAAGGTATAAAGAGGCACTTAACTGCACCATATTCTCCTCAACAGAATTGTGTGGTTGAAAGGAGAAACTAGACGGTTATGGAGATGGCTAGAAGCTTGATGAAGAGCAAATTATTGGGGTGAAGCAGTGAGAACTTCTGTATACATTTTGAATATAGGTCCAACAAAGAGTGTGGAGAGGATGACACCCTATCAAGCTTGGCATGGGAAGGCTCCAAATGTACAACACTTACGTGTATTTGGATGTTTGGCTCATGCAAAAGTAGTGTCATCTCATCTCATGAAGCTGGCTGACAAAAGCATCAAAACTGTTTTACTTGGATATGAGGAGGGATCCAAAGCCTATAGGTTGTTGGATCCAAGTAAAGAGAGAATTTTGGTGAGCAGAGATGTGGTGTTTGAACAAGATAAAGGGTGGTCGTGGCAACAGTGTCAAGGAAGAGAAAAGGAAAATGGTGGAAACACATTCACAATCAGTGTGAGTGCAAGGGAAAATGGGGATGGTGATACAAACTTAACACCAAGATCTTATGAGGGAGGTGAGGAAGTATCAACTTTGCCAACACCACAAGATTCTCCCCTGAGCACACCTAGATCAAATGCCAGTTCAAGATCAAGTGCAAGTCCACTGAAATACAGATCCTTGCAAGAGATATATGATGCAACCAGAGAAGTAGAGGAGGAGGCATGTTTGTGCTTCTTATCTATTGAGGAACCTGCAAACTATGTTGAAGCTGCGGGAAATGGAAACTGGAGGGAAGCTATGGCTCTTGAGATTGATTCTATACAAACAAATGGAACTTGGAAGTTATCTGACTTGCCAAAAAATCACAAGGCTATAGGCTTGAAGTGGGTCTTCAAGTTAAAGAAGGATCCAGAGGGAAAGATAATCAAGCACAAGGCCAGATTGGTTGCAAAGGGATATGTACAGAAATTCGGAGTTGATTACAAAGAGGTGTTTGCTCCTGTAGAAAGAATGGAGACAGTGAGAGTTTTGCTAGCACACTCAGCACACATTGAATGGGATGTCCATCACATGGATGTCAAAACAATTTTTTTAAATGGAGAATTGAAAGAAGAGGTATATGTTATGCAACTTGAAGGGTTTGTTGACAAAGACGATCCAAGCAAGGTGCTAAAATTGCATATAGCTCAATATGGCTTAAAACAGGCACCAAGAGCTTGGAATGAGAAGCTAGATAAGTGCCTGAAGTCCCTAAGCTTTGAGAGATGTCCTTTCGAGCATGATGTGTACATGAAGAAATCAGGAAATCATGTCACAATTGTGGGGGTGTATGTCAATGATCTCATCCTCAGTTCCTCACTGGCTCAAGCACAGAATTCATTCAAAAATTCAAGTTAGAAATGATGAAGACATTTGAAATGAGTGATTTGGGGCTCTTTAGCTATTACTTGGGGATAGAGGTGAAGCAAGATAGGCATGCCATAACTCTATGTCAGTCAAGTTATGCAAGAAAGATACTTGAAAAGATGGGCATGGCAGACTGCAATCAGTGTTGTCTTCCAATGGAACCAAGGTGTAAGTTGAGCAAGCAAGATGGAGAACCACCAGTGGATGCTACCATGTATAGGAGCATCATTGGAAGCTTGAGGTACCTTGTAAACACTCGACCTGATCTTGTTTACTCAGTTGGAGTTGCTAGTAGATACATGGAAGCTCCAACTACTGCACACCTGAATATTGTTAAACAGATTCTGAGGTATGTAAAAGGCACACTTGATATAGGATGTGTGTTCAGGAAAGGCCATGGAAATAAGGATCTAATAGGATACATTGACAGTGATCTTGATGGGGATACAGATGACAGGAAGAGCACTATAGGGATCATGTTTTTTCTTGGAGAAAGTCCTATCACTTGGGTGTCACAAAAGTAGAGAATTGTGGCACTTTCATTTTGGATCTTGTCAAGAAATTTGGCTCACAAGATTGATGGAAAGTCTAAGAGGAGATAATCAGGTGAAGCCAACTCTAAAAGTTGACAACAAATCTGCAATTGATCTAGCTAAAAATCCAGTTCATCATGAAAGGAGTAAACACATTGACACCAGATTTCATTTTATTCGTGAGTGCGTTGAGAACGGTGTTATTCAACTGGAGTACACAAAAATAGAAACTCAACTAGCTGACATACTGACAAAGCTACTTGGAAGACAAAGATTCGTTGAGCTAAGAGATAAGATTGGTGTGAAGATCATCAAAGGAAAACAAGTTTAAGGGGGTGAATGTGAATGATTAAACTTGTTTTTCGTAATCAAAATTTATTTTTAGCAAATTGCTGATTTTCATGATCCAATTAGTTCTTATGTGCGAAAAATAAGACATGTGGAATGACTTAAAATATTTAGTCGTAATGCACAAAAGTAGGTGTCTTTAAAATGGATTCTAAATATAAAGAAATGTGATTTTGAAATTGTTATAAGTAGGAGGTAGAATTAGAGTTTTTTTTTCACAATCCGAATGTATTGGACTTTTCCTCTATCAAATTCAGCAAAAGTTAATTTGCATGATTTTCCTCTCATAATTTTTTATTTTGCGTTAAGAAATTGAGTGAATTTCCAACACCCATAATGATCATTTCACTCTTTCCCTGATCTATGCATCATGCACTTCTCTACACAAGGATGCTAATATTTACTTCATGTGAACTCTTTTTTGTTTATTAATTTGATAAAAACACTAACTAGATCATGAACACACTCAGATGGAGTATCGAAAGACTGAAAATTAACATAAGAAAACAGCAATGGCAAGGGTGTAATAGAGAGAATATAATTTGTGTGAAAAGATTAGTAATATTATTGATAGGAGAGGAGACTTTGTTGGTCAGTTCCATGTGCCCTGTTGTCAACCTGGCTCTGATACCAATTTGTAACACCCCGACTTCCGTCGAGGCGCTACTGGGAAATAGACCTTACAAGGTACTATTAATTAGGTTGACAACTACACTGTAGGACCTTACAACTCGGGCACGAAGAGAAAACATAATAAAACATCCAACCTTTATTCGATAAAACTTAGAAAACTTAGTTATGCATGAATTCCCGAAAATCATAAATATCCAAAAACGTTACCACACCTACCGAAACTGAACTATCCAAACAAAAATAATAATAAACGAAACGCAATACCAACTCTGTCTAACAAATATTAAAATCAACATCCTAACTATTATGAATAACTAGTAAAAACCGATCCCACTATGACACGCGCTCTTTACCGCTCCGGCCCGCCATCTTGCCTCGGTTCCTGCACGACTCTCTGATTCATACCTGGAACTGAAAAATGTTCTCCGAAGGGTCAGCGTCTAATCTACCAAGCTAGAAAGAATACGGAGATTATAGAACGTTTTAAAATCAGTTATCTATAGTCAGCATACAAATCCACAACCGCAATCATAACTCTAAAGGCCAATACCTAAATTAGTTATATCAGTCACACAAGTCACATACGCATTTACAATCACAATCACACAGCAACGCAATTCTTCCTTTGTCCACAATCCGTCTTCCAAGGCGCTCATCACCACGCCGAGTGCAGAGGCAGGCCCTCTCAGTCCACTTCCCAATCTCCCTTCTAACTCCGGGCTAAGCCTCCACTGGAGCGCTTGCCAAAAACACACAGATAATAATTTTTTTTTGAAGGGGTACGATTTTCCCAGTCACACGGGTCAAAGTAGCCAACTCTTCCTCAACACCAGCTACAATGGGCCGTGTCGGAAACGGTACCAACACAGAGAAAACGTTCCAAAATAATTTCCGATAAAACACATTTAAAATCATTAACGCACACAACACACAAGGAGTTCAAAACAATTTAAAGGGAATTCGGGACTAGTTCCCAAAACCCGCCCTACAATATCGATACGCAATCTTACAAGGGAGAAAAGAACCGAGCAAGTCGTAAAACGACTTACCTCGAACGAAGGATCCTTGGAAAGACGGAACTACGATCTCAGACGGAACGATTCCCTAAAGAATTATGAATGGAAAAATTAATTAAATAAAAATACGATCCGAACTAATTAACCCAATTAAAGGGCCACCTTTATTCCCCTTAAGCAACCGGTTATTTATAACGATTTTTGCTAATTGACCAAATAAGTCAAGCTACCTAATTTACTAACTTGTTTATTTAAATATTAGCCCAATCCAAATCCGAAACCCAACTAACCATTTTAACAAGAAGGACCTAACAACCCAAAATCGAAGCCCACTCCCAGCCTATGAGCTTGGCCCAGCCCAAATAAAATAATAAAAAAAATTAGAATACTAAACAACAAGCCCAAATTGGGCAAATACAGCCCGATTCCCAAGCCCGACTTCTTTCCCCTAATGGATCTGTTGACCAGGCCAGCCCTTGACCAAGCCAGGTGGCCCCACTCCCTTTTCTATCTCACCCTAACCATCGAAATTCCAGAATCCTTCTCCCGCCGGCACTCTGCAACAATCAACTCCCTCCTCACCCATGACTCACCTCTGCTCCCTTTTCCGACTCAACTCCTGCCTTAATTTCGCCGCTCCTCTACGCTACCAAGACCCGCCTCGACGCCCTCATACCCTTCCTTCACCGATGCTTCGCTAAAACAGAGAAGGGCGGAAGAGATCGGTTTGGTTCTTACCGGAACGTCGTGTCGTCAGCCACAAACGGCGGCTTGCGCGGAATAAGGACGATGGTTGACGGCCTCTATTGAAGTAGGAATGGCCGGCGTAGCTTGCAGCTCTAACAGCGAGAGCGAACAACCTCACTCGACGCCAAGTTGAAGGATGACGAGAAGAGCTCTGATTGGGGCGGCTTAAAAAATGGCGGTGACCACTACCCCGACGACTTGTAACTTCCTAACCGATTTGAGATCCCACCACCAGAAAAAAAAAATAGCGGAATTGATTGGTACAAGAAAAGGGGTCGAGTTAGACGAGATTCCAAAGTCGTCGGAGAAGATGAATATGGGAATCGTAACCTTACCGAAGATTGCGTCCTTCCCGAGCACCGTTGCAATTCAGCGAACCCGCCTGGTTTTTCGAGGATGACGACTCAATTGAAAGTGCAGAATTTTTTTAACGTGGTTTGGGGGTTTATTTGAAGATCGGGTTTGTTAGAATAGGATAGTTAAGCACTTGAATTAGATAGATTTTTGGTCACACTTGGAATCTGGATATGAATACTTTAATGATTTGGATAGTTAATTATCCAAGGGTGATTTTAGATAGATTTTCTAATTACTGATTTGGATGGCAAGATTTTCGGTTAAAAAAAATAGATTTAATTAGATAGAATTAGGATTAGATATAGTAAATCAAACTAATTATTCAAACGGATTATTAAATGTTTGTAAGCGGAGGAAACCCGTTTTCCGACTTGTGAGATCTAAAACGAATACGGATATTACATACTACCCCCCTTAAGAAAGTTTCGTCCCGAAACTTTTACACAAAAGAAAGATATTCGATGTTTTCACAAACCTCTCCCTCTTAAAGAGGTTCGTCCTCGAACCGGAACTGATTGATAACGGTAATAATAACCAATACTGGTCGTCAAAAATACGCAACACGTCAAACAAAAATTAAACAGTCAAACAACAAGTCAACCAAACAAGGATCACAAGCAGCATCGAATTTGAAAACAATACACTAATTACTAACCTTCCCCTCAAACGCTTCTACTAAACCCGGGTAGATTTCTGGATAACTCTCACTCATCCTGGACTCCGTCTCCCAAGTGGCCTCCTCGACTCCCCGTCGAGACCACTGGATCAATACCAGAGGAATCTCCTTGTTCGGCAGCTTCTTCATTCGTCGATCTAAAATCTTCAGCGGTTGTTCCCGGAAAGTGTGATCTGGTTCTACCACCAAATCCTCATAATTCAGTCTGTGACTAGGATCCGGGACATACTGTCGCAGCTGTGAAACATGGAATACAGGATGAACTCCTTCCAAAGCAGGCGGCAATGCTAGCCTGTAAGCCACCTCGCCTACTCTCTCCAAGATCTCAAACGGACCGATATATCAGGGACTCAACTTCCCTTTCACCCCGAATCTTCTTACCCCGCGGGTAGGCGATACTCTCAACCAAACATGGGCTCCGACCTCAAACTCCAAAGGTCTACGCCTCTTGTCTGCATAGGACTTCTGACGACTCTGAGCAACTAACATTCTCTCTCTGATTAAGGCCACTTTCCCAATCGTCTCCTCAATCATCTGTGGCCTCTCTCCTACTACATCCGAGGGATCATCCCAACACAGCGGTGTCCTACACTTCCGACCATATAAAGCTTCATAAGGAGCCATCTGAATCGACGAATGCCAACTGTTATTATAGGCAAACTCTACCAAAGCCAAGTGATCCGACCACTGACCTCCCCAGTCTAAAACGCAGGACCTCAGCATGTCCTCTAGCGTCTGAATCGTCCTCTCTGTCTGACTGCGGATGATAAGCAGTCGTGAAATGTAATCTCGTCCCTAATGCCTCATGCACTTGTTGCCAATATCTGGAAGTGAAACGTCCATCTCGGTCCGACACAATCGTCTTAGGCACCCCGTGCAGCCTAACTATCTGATTAATAAACACCTCCACTAACTTGCTCACTTGCCACGTCTCTCGGATAGGCAAAAAGCGAGCAGTCTTCGTCAGTCTGTCCACCACCACCCAAATGGCATCATGGCCTCTGCTGAGTCTCAAACCGGTGACAAAATCCATGGAGATGTCCTCCCATTTCCATTCTGGAATAGGAAGCGACTGAAGCATTCCCCCGGGTCTCTGATGCTCGATCTTCACCTGCTGGTAGACTTGACATTTAGCGACGAATCTCGCTACATCCGGCTTCATGCCATCCCACCAATAAAACTGTCGTAAATCCTTGTACATCTTACTCGCCCCGGGGTGGATTGAGTAAGGTGTTGCATGGGCCTCTTGCAAAATCTTCCGCCTCAACTCTGCATCTCGAGGTACACAAATCCGACCTCGTAAACACAAAATACCATCTGCTCTCTCCGCAAAGTCGGATGCCTCACCACGGCTCAATCTCTGCCTCAAATCCTGAATCATCGGGCACTCTTCCTGCTTCTGCCTTACTTCCTCAAGTAAAGACGACCGACATTCTAGGGTTTTCAAACTGCCCTGATAACGCTGAATCTGCACTTCTATTCCGTACCTCATCAGCTCTCTCTGTAACTCTGGCTGAGCCGTCAGATGAGCCAACATACTCTCCTGAGGCGTCTTTCTGCTAAGGGCATCAGCGACTACATTCGCCTTCCCTGGATGATAAAGGATCTCAAGATCGTAATCCTTCAGTAACTCAAGCCATCTCCTCTGTCGCATATTCAACTCCCTCTGAGTGAAGATGTATTTGAGGCTCTTATGATCTGTCATCACTTTGCAGGTACTCCCATACAAGTAATGACGCCAAATCTTCAGAGCGTGTACCACAACTGCCAACTCGAAATCATGAGTAGGGTAATTCTGCTCGTTCGGCTTCAACTGTCTAGAAGCATAAGCAATCACTCTGTCTCTCTGCATCAGCACACAACCCAAACCTATCTTGGAGGCGTCACTGTAAATCACAAAATCTTCATTCCTCTGAGGAAGAGCTAATATAGGAGCCGAAGTTAGCCTTCTCTTCAGCTCATCAAAACTCCGTTGGCAAGCTTCGTTCCACTCGAAACGAGTCGTCTTCTTAAGCAAGTTGGTAAGTGGTTGGGCTATCCGGGAAAACCCTTCCACAAACCTCCTGTAATACCCTGCTAATCCCAGAAAACTCCGCACTTCCTTCACATTCTTCGGAGGTTCCCATGCTTTTACAGCTTCAATCTTTGCAGGATCCACCATGACTCCCTGAGCAGATACGACATGCCCTAAAAAGGTAACTTCAGGCAACCAGAACTCACACTTGGACAGCTTAGCAAACAATCGATGATGTCGCAATACTCCCAACACCAGCCTAAGATGCTCGGCGTGCTCCTCCTTACTCCGAGAGTAGATCAGAATGTCGTCGATGAATACTACTACAAATCTGTCCAAGTAGTCTATAAACACCCGGTTCATCAACTCCATAAACACAGCGGGTGCATTCGTCAGTCCGAACGGCATCACTACAAACTCATAATGTCCATACCTCGTTCGGAAAGCCGTCTTAGGTATATCTTCCTCCCGAATCCTCAGCTGGTGATAACCTGACCTAAAATCCACTTTGGAGAACACAGTAGCCCCCTGCAACTGATCCAACAAATCATCAATACGCGGCAGCGGATACTTGTTCTTGATGGTAACGCGATTCAACTCCCGATAATCGATACACAGACGAAGAGAACCATCCTTCTTCTTCACAAACAAAACTGGAGCTCCCCATGGTGACACACTCGGTCGTACGTAACCCTTCTCCAATAACTCCTCCAATTGTGCCTTCAGTTCCTGCATCTCCATCGGGGCCATGCGATATGGGGATCTCGAAATCGGCCTCGTTCTCGGCTCCAACTCAATCCCAAAATCCACCTCTCTCTGAGGAGGTAATCCTGGGAGTTCGTCAGGAAAAACGTCCTCAAACTCGCACACTACTGGTATATCCTGAATGTGCGGTTCCGCCTTGTCCCCCTGAAGGATATAACACCAATATCCAACACATCCGTCATTGAGCAACTTGGCGGCCTTCACCATACTAATCACCGATCCGGGCCCCTCCTGCTCTACCTCCTGACACATATGTCTGGTCCCATCATCTGCGGTTACTGTAACTGTACCTCTGTGTGTATCCACAACTGCTCGATAACGCATCATCCAGTCCATCCCTAGAATCACGTCATCATCTGGCGACAACTGCATTACTATAAAATCTGCATACCAATCTCTATTCCCTATTCTAATAGGGCACTGTAAAATCTCCTTATTCCCTCTTACTTTACTGCCGTCAGGCAGCCCCACAACAAACGATACCCCCTCAGTGCAAGTTAGTCCTAGTCTAGCCACGCAAGCAGAAGACATAAAAGAAGGGGTAGCACCCGTATCGAACAGTATGTGAACAGGTCTAGACTGAATCCAAATCGTACCTGTAGCAGTCGGCGCGTGTAAGGCATCGACCCTCCTCATCTCAAACACTCGGGGCTGATTGCCCCCGGTGTTGCTAACTCCTGCGCTGCGTCCTCTGCCCTGGCTCGGTGTCTGCTGAGGCTGACGACGAGGCATCTGATTCACCATTCCCGATGAAGATCCCTGTGAAGGTGCCCCCACAGTACAATACTGCTGCAAATGGCCAGGCTTCCCACAACTGAAGCAACTCCTGACTGGCTTCGGACACTGACTCCTCAAATGAGCAATACTTCCACAGTTGAAGCACTCTCTCTTCCCTCTAGTGGACTGATTCTGACGACGATGGTCCTGACGACCCTGTGACTGAAACCCTGATCGTTGCGGCTGAGAAGAGCCGGGACGACTATCTCTCCTAGATTCTGCCGGGGCAGACAACTTCTGCCTCTTGCTTCCCGTGGTATGCACCTCCAACTGACTCTGTCGGGTCGTGGCCATAGCATAAGCCAAAGCAGACTGCTGAACGTCTGCCAATGTCGTAAGTCGGAGACCAGACACATAAGCACGTAGATGCGGTTGCAACCTTTTCAGAAAGGTCGCAATCTTCAGCTCCTCAGTAGGGGCAGCATTTGGCACCGCTGCCAACTCCTGTTGAAACTTCAGAATAGTCTCAGATACGGTGATATTTTCGGGTCCAACATCCCGAAAAGCAGCCTCCCGAGCCGCCCTCACCACCGGAGGACAATACTGATCTCGAATCTGTCTCTCAAACTCCTCAAAAGTCACCTCAGTCCGGTGGTCCCTACACAACTCCCACCAGTCAAAAGCGCTCTCCTGTAGCAGACTCTGTACTAAGGACATCTTCCGCTCCTCCGGTGCCTTAATAGAATCCAACGCAGATTTCACCCTCCTCAGCCACTGCTCTACGTCAGAACCCTGAGCTCCAACAAAGTTCGGTACTCCAGTCTTCCTAAACTCTGCGAGCCACTTATCAGGTTGAGGCTCACGATATTGTCTCCTCGGTTCGACTACCTGATCAGCTATCACTGGTCCTCCAGAAGCTGGCGCTGCTCCTAGCTGGGCAGCCAAAATAGAATCAGGTCCTGATGCCCTCCTTTCAGCTCCTTGTTGCCCCGCAACTGCGTTCAGATTCGGTGCAGCTCCCGCACCCATCAATGTCTGCAATAACAGCTGAATCGCAGCAGTCACCTCTGGGGCCAATCCTGCTGGTGGTACTCCTCCTCCCACCTGAGCCCCGTTTGCTGGGAGACCTCCTGCAGCGACAGAGGCACTGTCCTCTCGATGAACAGCAACAGCCACATCCTGACTCTCAGCAACCTCCTCCTGATGGTTATCATGTTGTACCTCTGGCTCAGCAGCTACAGGGGCCTCCCCTCTACCCTTGCCATGACCTCCTACTCGGCCTCTACCGCGGCCTCTTCCGCGGCCTCTTCCGTTAGCTGCAGCAGCTCTAGCTCTGGTTGGTGGGGCCATCTATAATAGAAAGTCCCACAGTCAAAACTTAAAACAATCTATTTTTCAACCTAATTCTTACTATTCTACGTGAGGTTCTTCGGCTGATGGGGCGGAGTCGTGACGTGTCACCTACCCCCTATATGCAACATGTCTACCCCAGTAAAAACATTTGAAAACACCGGCCGGTTTTGGTTTTAAGTTGGACCTCGGGTACTCTTTGTTGGTCAGTTCCATGTGCCCTGTTGTCAACCTGGCTCTGATACCAATTTGTAACACCCCGACTTCCGTCGAGGCGCTACTGAGAAATAGACCTTACAAGGTACTATTAATTAGGTTGACAACTACACTGTAGGACCTTACAACTCGGGCACGACGAGAAAACATAATAAAACATCCAACCTTTATTCGATAAAACTTAGAAAACTTAGTTATGCATGAATTCCCGAAAATCATAAATATCCAAAAACGTTACCACACCTACCGAAACTGAACTATCCAAACAAAGATAATAATAAACGAAACGCAATACCAACTCTGTCTAACAAATATTAAAATCAACATCCTAATTATTATGAATAACTAGTAAAAACCGATCCCACTATGACACGCGCTCTTTACCGCTCCGGCCCGCCATCTTGCCTCGGTTCCTGCACGGCTCCCTGATTCATACCTGGAACTGAAAAATGTTTCCCGAAAGGTCAGCGTCTAATCTACCAAGCTAGAAAGAATACGGAGATTATAGAACGTTTTAAAATCAGTTATCTATAGTCAGCTTACAAATCCACAACCGCAATCATAACTCTAAAGGCCAATACCTAAATTAGTTATATCAGTCACACAAGTCACATACGCATTTACAATCACAATCACACAGCAACGCAATTCTTCCTTTGTCCACAATCCGTCTTCCAAGGCGCTCATCACCACGCCGAGTGCAGAGGCAAGCCCTCCCACTCCACTTCCCAATCTCCCTTCTAACTCCGGGCTAAGCCTCCACTGGAGCGCTTGCCAAACACACACAGATAATAATTTTTGTTTGAAGGGGTACGATTTTCCCAGTCACACGGGTCAAAGTAGCCAACTCTTCCTTAACACCAGCTACAATGGGCCGTGTCGGAAACGGTACCAACACAGAGAAAACGTTCCAAAATAATTTCCGATAAAACACATTTAAAATCATTAACGCACACAACACACAAGGAGTTCAAAACAATTTAAAGGGTATTCGGGACTAGTTCCCAAAACCCGCCCTATAATATCGATACGCAATCTAACAAGGGAGAAAAGAACCGAGCAAGTCGTAAAACGACTTACCTCGAACGAAGTATCCTTGGAAAGACGGAACTCTGTTCTCAGACGGAACGATTCCCTAAAGAATTATAAAGGGAAAAATTAATTAAATAAAAATACGATCCGAACTAATTAACCCAATTAAAGGGCCACCTTTATTCCCCTAATAAGTCAAGCTACCTCATTTACTAACTTGTTTATTTAAATATTATCCCAATCCAAATCCGAAACCCAACTAACCATTTTAACAAGAAGGACCTAACAACCCAAAATCGAAGCCCACTCCCAGCCTATGAGCTCGGCCCAGCCCAAATAAAATAATAAAAAAAATTAGAATACTAAACAACAAGCCCAAATTGGGCAAATACAGCCCGATTCCCAAGCCCGACTTCTTTCCCCTAATGGATCTGTTGACCAGGCCAGCCCTTGACCAAGCCAGGTGGCCCCACTCCCTTTTCTATCTCACCCTAACCATCGAAGTTCCAGAATCCTTCTCCCGCCGGCACTCTGCAACAATCAACTCCCTCCTCACCCATGACTCACCTCTGCTCCCTTTTCCGACTCAACTCCTGCCTTAATTTCGCCGCTCCCCTACGCTACCAAGACCCGCCTCGACGCCCTCATACCCTTCCTTCACCGATGCTTCGCTAAAACAGAGAAGGGCGGAAGAGATCGGTTTGGTTCTTACCGGAACGTCGTGTCGTCGGCCACAAACGGCGGCTTGCGCGGAATAAGGACGATGGTTGACGGCCTCTATTGAAGTAGGAATGGTCGGCGTAGCTTGCAGCTCTAACAACGAGAGCGAACAGCCTCACTCGACGCCAAGTTGAAGGATGACGAGAAGAGCTCTGATTGGGGCGGCTTAAAAAACGGCGGTGACCACTACCCCGACGACTTGTAACTTCCTAACCGATTTGAGATCCCACCACCAGAAAAAAAAATAGCGGAATTGATTGGTACAAGAAAAGGGGTCGAGTTAGACGAGATTCCAAAGTCGTCGGAGAAGATGAATAAGGGAATCGTAACCTTACCGAAGATTGCGTCCTTCCCGAGCACCGTTGCAATTCAGCGAACCCGCCTGGTTTTTCGAGGATGACGACTCAATTGAAAGTGCAGAATTTTTTTAACGTGGTTTGGGGGTTTATTTGAAGATCGGGTTTGTTAGAATAGGATAGTTAAGCACTTGAATTAGATAGATTTTTGGTCACACTTGGAATCTGGATATGAATACTTTAATGATTTGGATAGTTAATTATCCAAGGGTGATTTTAGATAGATTTTCTAATTACTGATTTGGATGGCAAAATTTTCGATTAAAAAAAATAGATAGAATTAGATAGAATTAGGATTTTCGATCAATGATGGGCTCCTTATTGTTCCCATGCATGTTATTCTTGTTTCTTTCTTTTTGTTGGACTTCGTCTAATTACACCACTATATTTAGAATATATACCTACATAGAGAATTCAAATCCATTTTGATTTTTAGGTCTGTTGAGAATGATATCTATTCTACATAACAAATTTAAAGTGAAACCAGCTAGCATATATTTAACATATAACATATACTTAGCATATATATATTTGGATTACTACTCCTATTGTTAATTAGTTTTAAGATGAAATCTCATAAACTTATGTGTTAGGCCCGTCCATGCATGTATACGTTCAATCCAACACGTACTTGATATTTCCTCAATTTTGCTGCTTTTGGATATGAGGAGTGAATTTCCTCTTACATGCACTTATCAGTTTTCATTCTCTGACATCCCTTACATCATTTTGATTTAGTTTGATTTTTATCTTTTAGTTACCTACCACCTTGTTTTGTGAAGATTATTTTCAAAATGTGCTTCAAATAATAGACGAAATTTTGATAGTTTATTGAGTGTATTTATGCTGAAGTGGTTTCTAGGGTATATAGGAGACTCATTTGTTCATCTTGAATGTATATTTCTGGTTTCTTTCTATTATGTAGCAATGATACTGAATGGAACTTGTGTATTGCTGCTGATTTTGCCACAAGTAAAAACAAAATGATATTTGCTACATGTAAACAAACATGCGTTTGCTTACATTTTTCTTAGTCTTTCGAATTGACATTGGATTAGGATTGAGACTTGTTGTTAGGGTTAATTGTGAGACTAGCTCAAATGCCTGTACCCAATCAAATACTTTGAGCTAGCTAGCTTTGTATAAAGAACTTGAAAATGCTGTTTTCTACGTACATATGTATTCTAAAAGGAACGCTTGAGAATGGGATCTACCGGTTGCCGTCTATGTATTCTTCTTTGTCGTCTAGTCCTTGTGTGTTAATTGGTGTCCGCACTTCCCTACAGTGTTGGAATCATCGTATGGCTCATCCTCATGAGTCTGTCCTTCGGCGTCTTATTAAAGATTTTTTACCTATTTCATGTAATAAATTACTAGATGTGTGTGGCTCGTGTCAACTTGGCAAGAGTCATTGTCTTCTTTTACCTATTCGTGTTGAGTTTGCAAAACATCCGTTTGATTTGATTCATTCAAACGTTTGGGGCCTTACTCCTTTAAATTCAATAAATGGCAACCGTTAATATGTTTTTTTTGTTGATGACTGTACTAAATTTATATGGCTTTATTTTCTTACTAACAAATCACAAGTTTTTATAGTCTTCAAGAACTTCAAACAAATGGTTAAAACTCAATTTTCCACCACAATTAAAGCTCTAAAATCGGATTGGTGGCGAATATAGACCAATTTCAACCTTTCTTCAACAAAATGGTATTCTTCATAAAATCTCATGTCCTTACACTCCTGAACAAAATGGATCTGCTGAAAGAAGAAATCGTATTATTGTTGAAAAAGGTCTTGCTTTACTTGCTCATGCCTCTCTTCCTCAAAAATTTTGGGAAAATGTGTTTCATTCCGCTGTTTATCTAAACAACTTAACTCCCACCCCAATCTTGAATTTTCAAACTCCTTTTAGGCGTCTTTTTAACCGGAAACTGGACTACGGGTTCTTAAAATCATTTGGATGTCTTTGGTTCACGTTCATTAGGCCTTATAATCAAAATAAATTAGATTTCCGCTCTCTACCTTGTGTTTTTCTTGGTTATAGTTCCAAACATAAAGGTTATAACTGTTATCATGTTAAAACAAATAAGATGTATATTGCCAGACATGTTATTTTTGATGAATCTGTCTTCCCATATGCTTTATCTTCCTGTACAAAAAATCTGTCATCTCCTCAAAATAGCTTAATCCCCATAACCTTTTTACAAGAGGCAGCCTATTTCAGAAGGAGTGGGGTTCAATCTTCCTCTAATTTGGCACCACCAGCGGCTCCTACTCAGCGGCACGCATCTTTGTCGGTGACCCGCGCTTTGCCACTGCCGAACCTTAGCCCAGCCTCCACACCGCACCGATCACCTCCTGTTGGGGCTTCTACGAGTCAGTCAGCAGCGAGTCGGTACCGATGTTCACGCCCCAGCCCACCTCATTCGAGTCTTCTTCGGCGTTGCCCTCAGCACTGCTGCCAAATCCAGCCGGTTCTCCCGAGTCTCAAGTGCCCTCGTATTATCGCCCTACGTCGGACTCGACCCACCCTATGATAAATCGTGCTAAAACTCAGTCTCTTAAACCCAAACAGTTAAATTTATCCACCAAATATCCTGTTTCTATTTTTGATTTACCTTCTGAACCAAAATTGTTCTCTCAAGCCTCAAAAGATCCAAATTGGCAAAATGCAATGCAAGATGAATATGATGCTTTAATCCGTAATGGGACCTGGGACTTAGTTCCCCGACCTCCTAGTTCTAATGTTGTCGGTTGTAAGTGGGTTTACAGGGTCAAACGGAAAGCAAATGGCTCCATAGACAGGTACAAGGCTCGCCTAGTTGCAAAGGGTTTTCATCAAGAAGAAGGGGTTGACTATTTTGACACTTTCAGTCTTGTTGTCAAACCAACTTCAATTCGACTTGTTCTTAGCCTTGTCGTCACTTACAATTGGCCTCTTCGACAAGTTGACGTCAATAACACGTTTCTTAACGGTGACCTTCAAGAAACCGTCTTCATGGACCAACCCCCCGGCTTTGTCTCCACCACCGCCCCCTCTCTTGTGTGCCATCTTCGGAAGGCTTTGTATGGCCTAAAGCAGGCTCCTAGGGCGTGGTTTCATAAACTTCAAAATTTTCTTCTTCAACATGGCTTCTCCCCTTGTTGATCCGATACATCGCTCTTGATCAAAAAGTATGGTCATGCTGTTGTCTATGGACCAACCCCCAGGCTTTGTCTCCACCGTCGCCCCCTCTCTTGTGTGCCGTCTTCAGAAGGCTTTGTATGGCCTAAAGCAGGCTCCTAGGGCGTGGTTTCATAAACTTCAAAATTTTCTTCTTCAACATGGCTTCTCCCCTTGTTGATCCGATACATCGCTCTTCATCAAAAAGCATGGTCATGTTGTTGTCTATGTTCTTGTCTATGTTGACGATTTGATCATTACAGTGTCCAACGCCAAGTTTGTCAACGAGTTTGTAAGCTTCCTTGGTTCTGTTTTCTCTCTTAAGGATCTTGGAAAGTTACACTATTATTTGGGGATTGAAGTTCACAGAAACTCATAATGCTTACTTCTATCTCAAAAGAAGTACATTTGTGACTTATTACAATGTAGCAACATGACGGGAGCAAAGCCAATCTCTTCACCGGCCGAACCAGCCTCTTGGTTGGCTCAATCTGGTGATCCCTTGGCCGATCCATTCCTTTGCAAAAGCATTGTTGGTGGTCTTCAGTATGTTACTATCACTCAGCTTGAGATCTCTTATGTCGTTAACCGTGTCCGTCCGTTTATGCACAACCCTTCTACACTTCATTGGGCTGCTGTTAAGCGTATACTACGGTATCTCAAAGAGTCAAAGGCATCAAGTTGGATTTTCACTTTGTTCGGGAAATGGTTCAAGACGGTAGCCTCATTGTTCGACATGTTCGGTCTCTTGATCAATTAGCTGATGTTTTTACTAAAGCTATTGGTACAACTCGGTTTCAATCTCTTCGCTCCAAGCTTCTGGTTCGTTCCTGCCCATCATCTTGCAGGGGCGTATTAGGATAGAATCATATAAAATCATATCTTATTTTGTGTGATTATCCTAGGAGATTTTGTAACCATATTTTGTTAGTCAATATTATCTTGTAAAATACTTGCCTTGAAAGTATTAGGGTTTTTGTTAGTTCTCTTGTAAACTTTATAAATACCTTGTAAATCATAAATGAGAATTATTTTTTGCCCACAAATTATATTGTTCATACCCCCTATATCCGATTCTAGTAAAGGCTGAGGTGTGATCGAAGAAGCAGGAAATGACTCGTGGAGAGTGCTTTAGTGAGCATGTCAGCCTTCTGGTCTTGATAGTGTTTGATTCGATGATGCAAAATAGGATTAACCGCAAGGTAAGTTGTTCCAAGGTTATTGCACAAGAGGATCGACGATTGTGGGAGATGAATTTTGGTCTAGGCAAGGAGTGATTGTAGACAAAAGATTTCACAAGTTGCAACACCTTTGGCTGTTTCTTGGAGCTCCAAAAGTTCAGGTATTTGCCGAGGAAGATGTAATAGGCTGTTCTAAAGCGCCGTCAGAAAGATCACTGGACTAATTGGCGTTTGAGAAGGAGGGGATGACAATGCTTGAATCCAAATCAAGGAGAAGTTGGAGATCGGTAGGGGAGTTCAAATCCCTTAGGACCCGCTTGACTCCTTCACAGTGTTTGTTGATGGGTTGGTGCACTGATTGACATAATCGGTTTATAGCAAAAGAGATGTCTAGATGTGTGAACGCAAGATACTATAATCCTCCAACAATGCTTCTGCATTTGAATGGGTCGGAGAATGAAGGAGAGACAGTTCTGTCAAAGACAAAGTCGATGACCACTGATGTCAACATAGCTTTCGAGTTGTCCATTCTTGCACGCTTAACAACATCATGAATGTATTTAGTTTGGGAAAAGCAAATGCCAACATTTGTGTAGTGTGCTTAGATTCCCAAAAAATAGCTAAGGGGTCCAAGATCCTTTACAAGAAACTGTTGGGACAAGGTAGAGACAAATTGGTCAAAAATTTTGGGATTGGTGGCAATAACCAATAGATCGTCTACATATACTGGCCAATATGAAGATGGATTAGTTCCCTTGGCGATAGAACAAAAGAGGGGAATCAGACTAGGAGGGTGAGAAACCCATGGTGACAAGAGAGTCACAAACGAGAGAACCAAGCTCAAAGAGCTTGTTTAAACCATAGAGAGATTTGTTTAATTTGTAAATATGAGTGGGGGAAAAGGAATTAACAAAACCTGAAGGTTGGCAGATGAAAACATCTTCGTCCAAGGACCCATCTTTGTTTAACTTTAAAAGTAGATGTTTTCATCTGATTATATTTCAATGGTTTAACACTTTAATCCTGTAATGACAAGATTTATAATTTTCAAAATTAGTTTGTAGTTTGTACACGGAGTGGGCAATTTTTTTTATTAAAAGGTAAGGTGCTAATATACTTTTTGTTTTCAAAGTGGACATTTTGAGGGTAGAGTGCGCAACGACCCCCAAAGTATAAGATATTTTGTGAAATTCGAAAAAGTCGAGATAGAGAGCATAACCGTGTGAAAATTGGGATATTTGGAGCAATTTTTCTTTAATATGATCATAACTCATGAAAAAGAATGAAATTAAACTTGCTTTGGTGATTTGGCAACATACAACTGATAAAGTTTGGCGGGCCGATAGGATGGACCAATAACTTGGATGGATAACAGGCCTAACATATAAAGTCAAATGTAATTCCAATCCAAAATCACATGATGACAATGAGGGAAGTAACTCTCATAGTATTATATACTAGAGAATTCTCAATTTTTCCAGTGGAAACTCTCAACATAAACATAATTAAAATGGTAATGTCTAGTTAATGCTAAGTAAGTGTCATCTGACCAATAATGTGTATGCATATATGGTGGTAAATATACCTGGGTCTTCAAACTCAACAAGAAATAAACTTTTGGATTTGAAGATTGAGAATTAGTATGAAAAGATAGGCAGTTCATAGGTTCAATTTTCATAACACCTTTCAGTGCATTTATATATGTAAGATGCAGCATAAGTAAGGTCGATGTAGTTTATTTATTCTATATGAAGGGACTAGAAAATTAGTGAGAAAATTTTGAGTTAGTTTACTCATCCAGGTGACATGTGTTTGCAATCTACTTCATTCCTTGCTGTTGGAAGCTCTGCATGTTGAAACGCTAAAAGCTTATAAATCCATAGCAATTTCTTCCTAGCACATCTCTCCTTATAACTGCTTAAAATTTATGACATCTACCTAGACTGAGATGTTTTTCCAAATGACATATATAGGTGTTAAAAAGAAGTTAATTTTTTCAAGTGAAATGAAACAAGGGTTGACATGAAAGAGAAGGGCCTATTAGAATAGCCAAGGAGACTGCCTAACTCATATTACTACAAAAGGCCTCATACTTAATTAAATGAAGCCTTTATTAGTTAGCAAAGCAGGCAAGTCATCCTTGGCTATCAAACAGTTAAAACCTTTCTCTTCATGTAAGAACCCTTCTCCCTTGAAATGCTGATGAGATGGGAATGCAAAATATGTTTGTCAAAACTACCTTTTATATATGCAAAAAGGTGCAGGGCAATGCAAATGATTAGATTCGCAATGATCAATACTCCGTATAATATATATACCGTTTCTTGCCTATTTTATTGGTTGACTATCTATTCTTTGATACCAATTTAAATCCTATCCATTTTAGGATGGACTCATTTAAATGTTGCCATGTTTTAGAATATATATATTCCCAAGTTGGCAAAAGAGAATTCAAATCCAATTTGACAAAAACTTTTGTCTATAGATTTTGCTGTTTTGTGTATGGTGAGGGAGGAGGAAAAGATAAAATGATTCCACTCTTTCCATGTTCTTGCATCCTGCACTTGTCAACTCAAACTTTATCATTTATGGTTGAATGAAGTAAACTTTGTATGAAATTAACAGTTTGCATTCTTGTCATCCCTTACCTTCATTTGATTTCATATATCTCTAATTTTTTTGTGAACAATTTTTGGCAATTTGGTTAAAGTAAACAATCAAATTTTGGGGTGTTCAAGAAGTAACTTATAGGATAGGAGAAGATTAAATAATGTTACTTCTAACGTGTCTAATCATTCATCTAGAATATTTGAATGTATCCTTCATAGACCTCCAACTGTAAATATCAAAACTTGTTCTTATAGCTTCCATGTCCTTCGTTATCGGCTAAGTGGAATGTGTGGATCCTAACTCAATGAGAACTTTAAAAAAAGTGCTTTCTTTAAAAAAAGTCCTTTGTTAGTCCTTAATTGGCGCCAACTCGACGAGAAACCTGGTATAAGAAGGAAAAGCGATATAGAAAGGTGGCATCTTCCCATGCGAAGCTTAATTATACCGTTAAGTGATGCTCGCTCTTAGAAGCTCAAGTAGACCGTTCCTTGTCGCTTATTTGACTCACCTTAGGATAGGATTGCGAACGTGAATAGACAAGGAATGCGGGTGGATAGGTAAGGGAGTCTTTCTTCTTTCACAACCGGGTCTATAACAACGGACTCGAGCTTATTAAGCTGGCTCTGACTCACCAATCTAGTCGGTGATGTAACTTTTTACCGGTATCCACCGTAAGCCTTTCCTCGTTTGAACCTCAGCTTTCTTTAAAAGCAAATGGCTCAGATTTCTAGAGGGTAGAGCTGTTATAACTTGTCACCCAAGTGAAATTTAATTTGGGTGATTAAATTTTAAGATACTATCTATATAATTTGAAATGGCCATTAATTTTTTGATTTATTTCATCTATTCCATGACCGGAACTATAGAGGAGATCGACTAATGCCCCGATACGAAGGATTGAAAGACTAATCTCCAACAACTTTCACAAGGAAAGGAGCCGGCTGAAAAAGAGTTGGATGGAAGTCATTAAACAGGATATCACTTTTCTGACGGTCTTAGCAGATTTGGTCTTGTGCAGGGATCAGTGGCGAGAGAAGATTGCAGTGGTGGAGCAGTAGTGGAGAAGACCTAGAGGGAGTGCCTTGCTCGGTTTTCCCTTTTTAGTTTATTTCTCATTTCCATGTGTTTCTTGCGTACTTTCTCGTTTTTCTGCCCCTTAATTTTAGTTTAGTCCTTTTTCTTTTTCCTTCTGTCTCTCTTTGTTCTAGGTCCATCTGATATACCCTCCTGACCCTCCCAACTCCTACTAGGAAAAAGGGTAAGTACATCTAGACCCGCCAGATCCAACTGGTAACGTCGTACGGGATCCACTGAGTAGATGTGTGTTTCATTTTGGGTTACTGAATGAAACTTTTGTTACTGAATTTTCTGCAAGTAAACAGATTTAAGTATTGTATAATTTGGCAGTTGCAGACGTTCAACTTGTCCAGCATGCGTCTGCACAAAACGATAATGTCTGGGTATTTCTAAGCATCAACTAAGCCATAATGCACATGGTGGTCAATACACCTTTGTAATCAAACTCAATATGTTTTACTTGATGAAATTATATAAATCATTCTGTTAAGGGCCTCTAATCGCCAAAATTTGTGCCGATTTTATATAAAATGCACACATATCCAAATGCAGCATACGATATGTTTATGATAGAATGCAGGAATAATAGTATATTGGATTCTCGATCTCTAAAAATACATTGAACGAGTTTTTTTTTTTTTAAGTATTTACCAGTTGTATTATATGTGCACTGATGAGACTGGTTTTTGAGCTTGAAAGTGCTAGAGAATAATTTTGATGGTCATGTTATGATTTTCACTCCCAAATTTAGACCACTGCTCTTACTTTCCACTATATATCACTTGCCTAAGGTTGTTACTAGTAAATACTACTCCCTCCATTCTCCAATACTTCAGTTTCTCTCTTCAAAGGATAAAAGTATAAGATTTAGTTCAAAATACTAAAAAACACAGATATTTTTATACCACTAGATTAAACAAAAGAAAAAGATTGCAGAACCAAGGTGCTTATTTTAAGTTATAAAATTGAAATTGACATTGAGATAAGGTGAAGACTAATTCTTAATGGGGTTGTGAGCTAGGCTCAATTGCCTGTACCTAATCAATTATTATGAGATTTGTACAAGGAACTTTTCAAGTGAATGAGTGAGTGAGAAAGAAGGGTTAGCATGAAAGAGAAAGGCCTATTAGAATAGCCAAGGAGACTGCCTGACTCTTATTACTACAAAGGCCTCATACTTAATTATATGAAGCCTTCACTAGTTAATTAGCAAAGCAGGCAAGTCATCCTTGGCTATCAAACAGTCGAAAACCCTTCTCTTCATGTAATACCCTCTCTCCCATAAAGGCTTAATTAGCTTGCTATCTCGTTGTTGTTGTGGTGAGAATGCAAAATATGGTTCTTGAACTTCCCCTTTATACATGCAAAAAGGTGTACAACAATGCAAATGATTAGATTCGCAATGATCAATATTTAGGGCATTTCCTGCATATGTGATTGTTTGACTTTCCATCCATTGACACGAATTTAGATCCCTATCCCACCCACCAATGATGGACTCATTAATTTGTTCCCATGTTATTCTTATTTCTTTCTTTCTTTTTGCTGGACTTCATATAATCAATTTCACCACTATATTTAAGATATATTCCCAACTATGGGAAAGAGAATTCAAATCAATTTTGACTTTAGGTCTATAGATTTTGCTGCTTTTCAATAAGAGGGTAAAGGAGATAGGATAGATGATTTCATTATTTCCTTGTCCTTGCCTCTTTCATTCTTCAATGGCCATCAAGTTAGAGCTATCATTTTTTGTATGATGGTAACATTCCTCCCTCGTGTTTTTGGCTGATCTTATCAGCCATGTTAATTACCCCCGATTCATTAATTTAAACTAAATCGGAAATGTGAAACAAACATGAAATGACAAAATGCTAATCTTAAAGTTATTGGAAACAAATTAACGTCAAAGAAACGGTAAAACGCTAATCCTAAAATTTAATTTATTGGAAACAAAACGTCAAAGAAATGGAAAAAATAAGGGCCTTGTTGCTAATGGTAGAACTCAAGAAATCGGAGTGGATTGTGATGAAACGTTTAGTTTAGCCTGGTTGTTAAGTCGGCTACCTTGAGAACGGTTTTGCAGCTTGTTGTAACATGCGCATGGTCCATTCATCAATTGGACATCAAAATGCACTTCTTCACAAGTATCTTAATGAAAATGTTTACATGTTCCAACCTCCAACGTTTGTGAATCCATCAATGCCTCATCATGTTTGTTCTTGAAGAAATCGTTCTATTGTCTTAAACAAGCTCCAAGGGCGTGGCATCAACGTTTCGCTTCTTATCATCTTTGGATTGTGTTTGTTAGTAGCAAAAGTGATACCTCGGCATTCATTTACAAGAAAGGTATGTGTTAGTGCATAAAAACTCCGCCTTCAATTTGTCTTCAATGCACTAATTAAGAACTCCTCCTATCTCGCTCCGCCTTTAATCTCTTGACCTAAAAGCCTGCAAAACAATGGATATAGGGGGAGGGGACCCCCTAATCCACCTCTGATGCCTAAGTCAGAAGAGCAATTGTCGATTTGAGCGGCGAGGTACAACAAGAGAGCGGTGAATCCCTGAATAGTCGAGCTAAGCGAATATTAGCCTGTTCAAGTTTTCTGAATACGCCAAGGTGCGCATGTCTCCAATAGCTTGAGCGAGTATCAGTCTATCAATCAATATGCAATATGTGGCTTTCCCTACACGGCGAAGACGTGTATTTATAATGGAAGAGGGAGAGGTAGGGGGGCCGAAAATTATATCTATAAGGCCGAAAATATTATCCTCCTAGGTCTGACCAACTGCCTTAAAGCCCAAGTAAGCAATATTCCACCATTTCTCCAACTTTAATTCTATCTTTAATGGAAGATTTAGGAATATTCTACCATTTTCTTTAACTTTAATTCTATCTTTAATAAAAGATAAAATCTTCCATTAAGTTGCTCAACCGCCATATTTAATATAATAAGAAAATAAATAAAACCTTAAATACATAATATTTAAAAAATACAGGCGATAACAAAAATAATAATATGGTAGCTATTTTTTACCCGCTCACAGTATGGATATTGCATACTTACTACTACTCTACATTGATTACATCGTCTTAACGGCCTCATCTGACAGACTCCATCAGTCTATCATTTCATCTTTGAGATATTAATTTACTATGTCAAATTTGGGTCCCTTAATTCTTTTTCCGACTTTTCGGACATACGTCCTTGGGGCTGTTTTTATCTCAAGAAAAATATGCACTTGAAATCATTGAACAAGCTGGAATGTTGAGATGTAAATTAACCCATGACCACGCCGATCAACACATCGACCAAAATGAGTGCTTCAGTGGGGGATCTTATCTTCAATTCGACCGAGTACCGCAGTTTAATTAGCAAGGGCTCTTTAATATTTGACCTTTACAAGAGTGGACATTAGTTATGTAGTTCAACAAATATGCCTCTTCATGCATGCTCCAGGCCAGGGGAACCTCGGTTTCGAAGGGTTTTCTAGTAGATCAAAACTCCAATCTGTCCATCAAATTTAAAATAAAAACAAATTGTTTGTTGAAGAGGTCAGGGAGTATAGAGAGTTTGTGTAGAAGGAAGAAAGATTGATTTTTATTATAGTCATTGAGGCTCTATTTATACAAGTACAAGACAATCAATTACATATCAATCACTTACCAATCACACATAATTATATCCTAGAATTAAGCTAATCAAGAGACCATAATAATGCTAGAATAATACATGATTGTTTCCTAATATGCCCCCTCAAGCGCGACGCCATGTGGAAAATCCAAGCTTGTGAATGAGTTGATCGAACCGGGGCAATCTTTGTTGGAGATGAAGTTGATCTCGGCTTTGTGTGAGTCGCCGGGAGGCGATCTCGGATTTGTGTGAGTCGCCCGGAGGCGATCTCAAATTTGTATGAGTCGCCAGGAGGCAATCTCGGCTTTGTGTGAGTCGCCCGGAGGCGATCTCAGATTTGTGTGAGTCGCCCGGAAGCGATCTCGAATTTGCGTGAGTCGCCCGGAGGCGATCTCAAATTTGTATGAGTCGCCCGAAGGCGATCTCGGCTTTTTGTGAGTCGCCCGAAGGCGATCTCGGCTTTTTGTGAGTCCCCCGGAGGCGATCTTGGTTTTTTGTGAGTCGCCCGGAGGCGATCTTGGTTTTGTCGGATACGCCGGGAGGCGATGCTGATTTCATTGGAGATGTCAGGAGGCGATCTCGGCGGGTTAATTTGTTGATGTTTTGTGAAGGAGTCACTTGGTAATGATACGGAATTAATGGTGCTTTGTCTAGGGGGAAACGAAGTGGATTGGATTCATTTTGAATGAAAGAGTTTTGCGGAAGCGAATTTTTCGATTTGGTGGTAGTTAATGGAAACTGATATATACATCAGAAGCCATTGGAAAAAAAAATGGAGGATCAAAAGTCGTTAGGCAAATTACTCCAATACCATATAGAGAGTTTGTGTAGAAGGAAGAAAGATTGATTTTTATTATAGCCATTGAGGCTCTATTTATACAAGTACAAGACAATCAATTACATATCAATCACTTACCAATCACACATAATTATGTCCTAGAATTAAGCTAATCAAGAGACCATAATAATACTAGAATAATACATGATTGACTAATACATGATTGTTTCCTAATAGAGAGTAGGCAAGGACGATGTGGCATAGGCGAGCTAGGGGGTTTGGAGGGGAAATGGCCGTAGTTGTTGAACCCGATTATGGCGATATTGAGACTTGGGGAGGCAAATATTGGAGGCATCATTGATATGGTTGACGGAATGGAGATCGAGCAAATAGTGTGTATTTGTAGTCGTAATTGGTTAGGCGCCGCCTATGTTGGAGATTCTCATGTGACAGATTTGGCCGCATTGGTATTTGGTAGTGATTTGGTGGGAGGAGGAGAGAGAGGGGAAGGAAGGGGCATTTTTTATATTTTCAGTTTATTTTAGGGTATATATTCAAATTTGCCTTGTAATAAAATACATTATTAGGGAGTATCCAAGTGGGAGTAAATATATTTTCAAAATAAAAAAACAAAATAAAGTTATATTAAATTATGGTTTTGGGTATTATTGCAAATATTTTGGGTATTGTCTTTGTTTATTTGGGTATCGATGCAAATTTTAAAAAATACAGGCATTTTTCTCATTACTAACTTTTGGGGGGGCATAGGCTACAATAAATACAAACGAAACACCACACCACAACACATATAATAGATAACATCTTTATTTTAGATATAATCTCTCCTGGATTAATTTATCCTATTTCTATATTATCCTAAAATAATAACAACATATATAAATTTCTAAAATAAAAAATCCTATGTGGCGAAATCCTAGGTCGCTTAACGTGGAAACGACACGTAGGAAAATTTTAGGTGGCGCAACGTGGTGGTCGTATTCCTTGCGTCTTTTATATATATATATATATATACATAGATTCAGATTTTGATTTTAGATTTTGATTTATTTACCTACTAGTCTTGCCAAATCCTTTATGACTTTACATGCGCATATGGTTTGGAAAAAGGGTTATTATTATAGTATACATTCAGCATTGAAAATAAATAACCAACGAGCATGGAGTGTAGTGGGAGGGACTACGTTTTCCTTCGCTAAGGTTGAGGGTTTGACTTTCAGTGGAGGAGAAATGAACTTGTTCGGAGAGCAGATCCCACCCAAAAAAATAAAGGGGCTTTCGCGAGACTCGAACTCAAGACGTAGGCGTTTGATGGAGCAAAACTTCTCCGATGAACTGGGGTAGCAATGACAAAAAAAAAGTATTGAAACTAAATAGATGGATTATAATTAGATCGAGCTATCAAACGAGTCGGGTCATTGCGGGTTTTCGGGCGGGTCGGGTTGACCCAACATGTCAAGAATATCGAATTTTTTACAATTATTAAAATATTATTTTATTTCAAAAAATTATATTTAATTATAATCTATTATTTTTATATATTTTAATAATAAAATATATTATAATTTTCAAAATATATTATTTATATTCTAAAAATATAAAAAAATCAGGTCAACCCAACGGGTTTCAAGTCGATCCGGTTCGATTTATTTTGGGTTTCGGGTTCAAATTTTCCGGTCATGACCCTAAAATTTTCGGGCGGTTCAGGTCGGGTCAGCTTTTGACAGCTCTAATTATAACAATTTTTAATATTCAGAATACGTAATAATATAACCACAAATTTTGATATTGAATGTTTGGGAAATTCTGGCTGGTACACCCGTGTTTTTGGCTTTTATGAGTGGTGCCCTAAAAAATATTATTCTGGGTGATATCCTAGAACTTTTGCAAAAGTCCGGCCGGTGCCCTTACTTGTAAATTTTCGTTAGTTTATAACTAAGTTAGTATATTTTATAATGAAAAAATATAATTTTGTATTTAATTAAATTAAAACACAATTTTAATTTAATAACAATGCAAATAATTCATATAAAAATATTAAAATAAATTTTTTATTTTATATATATATTTCAAGTAGATTTTATATTGTATAATTCAAAAAATTTAAGCTAAAACCAAAAATATTACAATATTTATTATAAAAAATAAATATATTGCAAGATTAACATTTTCCATGTAGATTTTATACAACATACAATCTACTTGACAAATATATATATAAAATATTTTTAATTTAATATTTATATTATTTATTTTAATTGTTATTAAAATAAAAAAATTAATTTAACTAAATACAAAAGTAAATATTTTTCATTAGAAAACATACTAATTTAGTTATAAACTAACAAAAATTTGCAAGTAAGGGCACCAGCCAAACTTTTGCAAAAGTTGAGGGGTACCACCCGGAAAAAGTTTTTTTTCAAGGCACCACTCGGAAAAGCCAAAAACTCGAGGGTACCAACCGGAATTTCCCTAAAAACTTTTGTCATTAAATGTATTCAACCAATTCAAAGCCAATTTTCATGCTAAAAGGCCACAACTTTAGCCACCAAATGTATTTGAACCAAACTTTGATACTAGATGGCCGTAAAATTTGGATGATAAACAACTTGTATTTCTATCGAATTTAGCAAGAAAATTACTACGACTCTAAAGTTGAGGTTAAATGGACTCAAAATTAACCACGAAAGCGACTTTGGCTAGATTTGCAGGTAGACTTTTAGCTACAAGCGTTTTAACCACAAAGTTGTCATCTTGGGTACATTTATGGTTGTACCTAAGATTTCCTGATTTCCTAGCTAAATTTGCCGCTCCTCGCGTGCTTAGGGTCCCTGCTATGAACGCGTTTTCCAGCAGTATAAACCCTAAATAAATATTTGATTCAAAACTATAGAATCAAATAATATCCTTAACAACAACTTGATAAGCCCAACCCATGATATGTTAATAAATAGTAGGCGGGCAAGCAAGTCTAGCCAAGGTAGACAATGAGCCCAAGATCATAGCTACTCTGATACCGTGATAAACTCTATGCGATGGTAGGTAGTCAGATTAGTGACATGTCCGTACAAGCTCTCATGTGAGATTATTAGACAGAGATATTTGGATATAGTTTTGTATATTACTCTTTCCTTATGTATATTTATCTTTTGTAGAGAGTGGTGCAAGTGAAAACACTCCTTTCACATCATGAATACCAGGGACAAACGAAGGGCCTGAATTAGAAAATTGAAGGGCTAAAATTAGAGGGGAATGGTAATTTCGGCTTTTTTCATTATTTTTTTGAAATTTTTTCTCTTGTTTTTGCCATTGAATTAAAAAAGGGAACATTTTATAATTAAGATGTTCACATATATGATGCACATGTTCATAATATAATAAGGCAAGGTTCGCATATAAGTATATAACCATCTAAAAGTTCGAACATTAGCATGTAGTTTATCATATGTTCACATATTATATGCATTTGCTCATATATTAATATGCAGAGTTCATCTTTTAGTAGTTCATGTCCAAGGTCATGAGGTTTATGTATAAGTTGTATATGTTCACATATTAGGATCACATGTAAACACTCTTTTAGGATCATATGTTCTATTAATTAAATAATTTTTTATGCGAACGAATGAGACGGTTAAGATCCGTTCACACTTTTCATAATAAGACCGATGCACTACTATCTTTTGTATCCTTATGTAAATGTCTATATGTATGAAATAACTTCTTGTTAATGTTCTCAATCCTTTTAGGAATAGATTCAGGCTCTGTTTAGTTGCAATTCATAGAAACGTAAATGGAATGGAAATGAATGTAGTCCATTTTAGTGTCATGATACATTGACAAAAAACAACAACTTGTTTTGCACAACCTCTTCCTCCACCGAGGGAGTGGGTAACAAAAGGGACTTGCTCCACCTCAATCATTCCTCCACCGAGGGAGTGAGTAACAAAATGGTGGAATCACTCCTTATATCTCACTTTTACGATGGACAAGCTGTTAGATGATTTTTTTTATAAATGTATATATTATGACACTAAAAATGGTCTAAATTTATTTCGTATCCGTTTTCGTTTACGTTTCCATATGTCATAACAATTCAAACGGGACCTTAGTACGCAATAAGCTCAGTGATTTTTATCATAAAACTAATTAGCAATAGAAAGGACTTATACTTAAGGAAAGAGCAAGCACAAAATTTCACATGAATATTTAGTAATATATGGAGTAGACTCAGAGCAAGCACAAAATTTCATATACGTACAATAGCTTGACTGGAATTAAACCCAAAGGGTGGTCGTGCTAGCTAGGTTGAGGGAATCAAAAGGTTTAACTTTTTTTTTTTTTTGAGAAGAATCAAAAGGTTTAACTAAAACCAACTGCTTTTGTTCAACAAATTAGCAAAATCAAAGGCTTAAGGTTAATGCATAAGGTGGTAAAAATATGAGTTTTCAAGCTCGATAACTGTGAAAATGTAAAACAGTTGGTTGCATACTTGCATATCACATAGTTTATAATAGTTGTATATATATGATGCACAACCAGAAAAAGTCCACTTGATCCATTCCATTTATGAAGGGAACATGGAGTTAGTGAGAATACTTAGTGAGTTACTTGCTTTGTGATGATTTCCTCTGAAGGCCACTCTACAAACCTGATGAACCCATGTAAACTAGCACTACTCATGCTGTTCAGGCATTGGTAGCTAAGACCTAAATTGATCTGTTGCTTGGTAATGAAGATCATTTACAAACTTGATTGACATTGTGAGACTCAAATCAAGTAAACGAATGCTCTTAGATTTTCAGAGTAATGAGAAAGAAGGGTTAGCATGAGAGAAAAGGGCCTATTAGTATAGCCAAGGAGACTGCCTGACTCTTTTTACTACAAAGGTCTCATATTCAATTATATGAAGCCTTGATAGATTAGCAAAGCAGGCAAGTCATCCTTGGCTATCAAATAGTTAAAACCCTTCTCTTCATGTAAGACCCTTCTCCCTTGATTGTTGTTGTAACTGGGAATGCAATGTTTAGTTCATGAAAGCCCTTTTTATATGTGAAAAAAGGATACAGATTGAACAATGCACATGATTTGATTCGCAATGATCAATATGCCATTTCTTGCATATCTGATTGTTTGACTTCCAATATCCACTAGTACTATATGGATCCATCCTATCCAGTCAATGATAGAGCCATTCCCATGTTTAGAATATATTCCCAAATTGGAAAAAGTGGATTCAACTTTAATTTGACTTTTTGTTTATAGATTTTGTTGTTTTGTGTATGCATCCTACGCTGTTCAACAGACCTGGACCTCAAGTCAAACTTATATCATTTTTCTCTCTTTCATGAATATTCGATCATTGAAGAGCACCTTTTGACTTGCACAAAGTTGTCCTCTTTTAAACACCTTAACATGGGCGGCTTAAACGTCTATTCGACCTCTTTTAAACACCTTAATGTCACTAATTTTCCTTATATATAGGGTCACTCACTACTAAAACTACGAGCCATTGAAGCGGTTCGAGCTATTGGTATATGTTGGACCCATAGTTCTTAAGAGACTAAACAAAGGTATGTTCTAAAAGAACATACAACAGAAAAACTATAAAGCAAGAAAGACGTAGTAGATTACTACCTTTCAAACTTCGCACTTGAAAGAATTTGAAAGTACGTATTATTCAATTCATTGATTTAACAAAGATAACTAGGAGTCAACAACTACTCCTCTCTTGTAAATTGACTCTCTCCTACCTTTTGTTCACTCCTCTCAGCTCGAAACAATGAAAGAACTTTCTCTCTTAATGTGACTTTATGCAATGCTACCGGATTTCTCTCAAAGGTGCATGCCATATCAAGGAATAAACTATGCTTTTAATTTAGATAGATATCACATCCTATGTACACTTGAGAGATGTAATATATATTTCATTGTTCGTGTAACTACTCCAAGGCAAATATCAAAACTTTCAAGTTTATAAGCCTATCCAATGATTTGGACACGTACAGAGGAAGATTGGGAGGGCTCTGGTGCATAGATGTGAGAGTTAGGTCCTAGGTGGGCTTCACCGCAACAGAGGAAGGCCACAAAAGAGCTAGAAACAAGTTATCAAGCATGATCTAATTAAGTCTCTTGGCCCTCTTAGATAACATGACCCAAGACATAGCATTGTGGAGGGATAATATTTGGGTCGATTGATGATGCGTAGTTAGGAGGGCGGGTTCTTGGTGTGAGGGGTAAGCATGGAGTAGGCCTCTGCTTGGGTAGTGTTGGGGGATAAGATTTCGGGCTTTAGGCTTGTTTTCCTTATTTGCATTGTTAGTGATTGTGTGGGGTGTCTTTGAGTGTCAAGGCTTTCTTTTGTTTCGTCATGTATGTTTTCCTTATTGGTTTGACGTTTGTCCTTTTTTGGTTGGGTAGAGTTTTTTCCTCTTTTTGGTTGTGTTTTTTTTGTTCTGTTTCGCTTCTTGAGACTTTTGAATCTATCGGAAACATCCTTCCGACTAGCTTAGGCTATGGGTGAGTACATCTTAATCCCCAGATATGTCATTGCGTGATTTCGCTAGATTTTTTTTTTGTTGTTGTACAGTATTTTTGGCTGTAATAAATAGTCATTATTCTTCAAATGTCAGTTGTCGAATGCCAGTTTGCATATGATTTATCTTCATGTTAAATACCATTATGTTGATTAATTATGTAAGTATTAATATGTGTTCAGATACCATTTGGTCGAATGCCAAAATGCTTGTTTGCATACAAATTTAATAAAAATACAAGAAGGGGAAAAGGGTTACTAACTTGGAGGGCGGTAGTTGAGGCGGGTGGGCAACGGCAAGCAGCTGAGGTGATGACAGCCGGAGGAGGGCAGAAGCCGGATCAGAGAAGGGCTCAATTGGGAGAGAGGAGAGGAAAGAGGAAAGAGAAAGAGGAAGGAGATTGGGAAAAGAGGAAGGAGAAAGAGGAAGGGGAAGGGGAGAAGAGGAGAGGAGAGGAGAGGGGCTATCGGCGGCGAAGGAGGGCGAGAGCGTTAGGAGAGAGTGAGGTTTTGAGATCCGAAGAAATGATTAGGAAGAAGGTGACTTGCTCTTTTAGATCTATTTTAGCGACTAAGTGGTCCCTAAAATAGAGGGGAATTAGTGACCAAGTGGTCGCTAAATCCAAACATTTGAATTTAGCGCTATTTATGTACTTTTTCCACCAATTGTTTCGATTTGGCGACCAAATGGTCTCTTATTAGGGACCACTTGATTGCTAAATCGAAATAAATTTAACTTTCCCACTTTAAACTATAACTTTGACTCTCTTTTTTTTTGCGAACACTTGGTCTCAAAAAACGAAAAATATGTGCTTGACCATGGCCGTTTACTGAGCGTTTCTGCACGATCGTGCACCTATTTTGCACGATTCTCTGGTGATATAGCGTGGTCGCTAATGATCACAAATATGTTTCCCAAAACTCAATTCTCTCAACTTAAAGATATCTTTAAAATAATTAGTTCATACATAATTGGAAAATGTTAGACGAAAATCAATAATTCGTCCAATATATTGCTTTGAACCGAAAATTATACAAGAGTGATCAAATTCATTACAACTCTTATTGATTCACGCTCAAACTCCTCCTTTGACATTTTACTAGACGTCTTTGCATCAACATCAATGACATGACTATCTCCGTTTGGGTCAATTAGCGTACTAAGTGGAACAGTATCGTGTGTATCGTCGAAAAATTGTTGAAGTGGAGAATCATGTTGAAATACCTCCTCAGCGTCAACCCGACGTGAACTGCTCTCATTATGGTCTACGTTGATACCTTCATTCGGGCTACACACGTGACTTCATTTTACATATTGTTATCCAATCAGCATCTGAAATCATGTCGTATCCGTGCTCCGTCATCCTTATCTTTGACTTGAGGCTAAGTAGCATAGTCGTCGCCTCCAACTGGGTGACATCACATCAAGTCCACAACTGCCTATGTGTGGTCGGCAACATGTTGTACATACGTTGTTGATAGCTCCGTATGATCAGACTTCCAAGTCCTCGTCGAGATCCAAGACAAGAGAGGTCAAGCGAGTGGTGCCGGCGTTAGAGAGAGATCTGAACCAAGACTTGATGTGTTGTATTTGACGTAAGAATCCGAGAACAATATTGAATGTATGTTTGATGATTTTGAACATAGGAAAAATGAGAGGGATCGGAAGAGAGCAAATGGGAGTAAAAGGCCAATGGAAAGAGTGATCTCAATTTCCAATTAACCAAAAACTAGGTTTTACAAGAGAGTAAGGGGATTTATATAGAGAGGCTTCTTACTAGAAAAACAAAGACTAGTCCCGATATGCAAAACGAGACACACGTCCGCTAATAAAATTAAACATAACAATAATATAAATAATGTCAAGTTATGCAATAAAATAAATAAATTCATAGGCACTGATTAAGTCTCGACTAGGCCAATAATGAACAATCACATAAAGTCGCTACCGAGCATGTGAAGATGTTTGGCTCGACATGTTGAGTGAACTATAGTCGGGCTCTCAAAATGAATGAAGTAGTATCCCTAGCAATAGCCTTATCTCGAGAACGGGTGATAGGCCCATCTGAGCAAACACTCATAGCCTCCTCCTCCTTCTGCTCAGCTGACATAGATGTCAGTGTGGTGTCATCAATTGTGCATCAGAATTGGGCGATTCATGATAATACTGCTCACCCTCTTGCTTTATATCTTCATTTTGGACGGGATCATCTATGTAATGAGGTTGGGCATTAAAACCATCATAGATCATCTGCTCTATTCGATTATCATACCCATATACTGATGGTGCTGGATAAGTACTACTACAACCTTCATTCTGTCTAGAATCAACCAACAATGCATCATACATTTCATTTGTCCCCCTGTGTGAACCCACTGGTAATAGTGAGGAATAAACCATCCTTAACAAGATGATAATGCACATCATCTACTAAATTCAGTTTCTTATTCTTGCACCTCCGACAAGGACACCTTAATTTTTGCAGTTTATAGCTCGACATAGACTTGCAGAACTCAATAAATTAAGCAAAGCCAGCAATAAACTAGTCATTCAAAAAACCTTCTACATTACGCAAATACATCCATTCACGCATTTTCTTCATATGAATATAAGCTTATAAATAACTTCTATGCTTTAATTGGTGACCATATGGTCGCTATATTGGAGTTGGCGACCTTATGGTCGCGAAATACAAAAATAGAGAAACTATTTACAAACAAATTTTATGTATTAATAGGCGACCATATGGTCGCCAAATTGGATTTGGCGAACATATGGTCGCCAGTTACGAACATTTATGTCACACTTGACAATATTTCTCGATTGCTATACTATAGGGACTCAACAAATATATAGACGCTATTTAGCATTCATATGATCGTTGAATTTCAAATTATGATTACAAATAAATTTTAACAATGCAAAAAAAAAACCGCAATCGAAAATAAAGTAATGTAGACATCAATAACACAATCTCATATGATTATTTAATTAAACGAATTTTTTTACCAATAGTATTTGCATATAGTATAACATTTACTATATTAAAGGAAATTTTTTTACTTACATACTTGTAATGGAGCTATAGGTAAAATATGATGAAATTCCTCCCTATAAGCAACTGAGATGTGCAAATATCTCCTTCTTCAATTCGTTGTGTGAAAAAAAAAAATTGTACAAAGGTATGAGGATGTGCGGAGTTTATATAGGAAATTAGTAGCCACTATATAGACGCCAAATTGGCAGCAATTTTGCCGACTATTGTATTTAGCGACCAAGTGTTTGCCAAATTCGCAGGATAATAAACTCTGAAATTGCCTGTTTTGGCGTCAAAATTGCACACGTAATTTTACCGACCAGATAGTTCGTGATCCCTAATTCTTTTTTTTTTTAATTTAATAACCATGTGATGTTAAAATATGATCGTTAAATCTGCAGAATAGTGTGATATTCAGATGCAAATACTTTGCTATTGCGGGAGATACCGGGTTGTGTTGTACTAAAATAGGATGCGCGTCTCTAAAATGGGTTATGAATAATTTTTTGCCTACATATATGTAAATATTAAATGTGTACCGATTTTGTACTAGGTTTGCATCTTTTTTATTTAGTTTGCATGATTATTGAAGTTTATGTCCATGATTTTTGAAGTAACACCTGACTTAATCCAGTGGTCGGATGATATATGACTTCTATGTATTCGCAATTCCAGAGTTCTTCAAGGATCACAATTCATAATAAATTGTCATCGTATTGTCAATGCTGAATACTACCTCTGTTTAAATATACTCAGTTCTATGTGTCAATTATTTAACTATGCCATCTAAATAAATTAATTTTTATATTTACTAATTTGCCCATCTAAAATCTTCAAATATTACTTAATTCTACCACATTATAATTTTCAAATAATATTTAATTAGGTCACTTTACTTATTGGTGATTTGTCATATCATACTTATCTTTTCTAATCGTAGTATCTATAAAAATATATTTTTAAAAAAGGTATTAATTCTTTAAGATCAATGTATATAAAATCATTACTACTGTATATCTTTCTTAATTAGCTTACATCTATGTAACTTTTTAAGATCAATCAATATCAAATAATTGTATTTTAAAATAAATGTAGATTAAATAATTATATAAAGGAATAAATTTTTCGTATTCTTTTCTATGCATATATATCCCTAATTTTTATGGCTACTTTTTCTTCTTATTCACTAATTATATTTCCTTAATGAGTAGTTCAATTTGTATTTTTAAATACTTATTTAGATTAATTTTCATAAGTAATTATTAAATAATTGTATTTTTAAGATCACTTTCTATGAAATAATTTCATAAAACAATATTTAACATGCACGTAACTTTGTAAGATCAATATATATTAAATAATTGTATTTTAGGATCAATTTATATTAAATAATTACATAAAAATATATTTTGAAATTTTATGTAAAAATGATTGTTTCTATTTTAAATATATGTGTACATCCCTACAGTTGTAAGATTATTTTTTCTTCTCATTCACTAAATAAATATCCCAAATGTGAAAAATAAGAAGATAATTTTCTAATATAAATTATTCAAGCAGTACAAATGATGACGATATGCTTTTAAAAGATTCAATAACATGTTTCATGTAGAATATCATAGCATAGTATATAGATTTATCATTGTATCATGAAGTTTGATTAATCTTCATTTTCTCAAATGCCTAGAAATTTAAACAAGATTTATCATATAGAAATTTTTTCAATAACGTCATCATGTAGAACTTTTTTATATAAAAAATTCCATTAGAATTTTTATAATACAAAATATGCAAATATTTTCTTATCAGCTAATATCAATATACTATAATTAAAGTCGAATCCATTCATCCTATTTGTCATCACCTTAACTAGGCCACACATTGCATTTGAGCCTGAACTATACTGCAATGTATATATCGTCGAATGAACCACTTACTCCTTCTAAGTGTTCAAATGAAAGCTCATCCTATATGATGATAATGGAGACAAACTTACAGAAGATTAACTTTTTACTTCCTCTTCCAAAAAACTTTGTAGCACGAAGAGGAAAATTGAGTTGTTTGCATATCCAATGCAAATCACTTCAATATTATTACAATATGAATTTTCTTTCTCAAATATTACATATTTTTTCTTATTTTAGTCTTATAGTTATTTCAAACATATTTTCTAATTGGTTATTCTATTTAGTATTTGGAGCTTAAATTATATGGAGTTATTAAAATTAAGTTATATTTGATTTATTTGAAAATAATTCTTAATATTCACTCAAAATAAGTACATTTTTACAATAAGTATATCAAACAACTATTAAAGATCCCGTACAGAGCACGGGTACATCAACTAGTACTACCTCTGTTTAAATATCATTTTAGATTTGGAGCGTAAATACTTAAAAATTATAAAACACTGCAACATTTTTTCAAAAAGAAAAAATTATTACACATTGCACTATATCTAAAGAATTAAATAAAGAAAACTTGCATTAGTGAATAATATGAATATAATGGTTGTCTAAAACACTACTGCAAACTATTTATTAATGTATAACCATGAATAAAAAAAATTGCATTAACATATGTGTAATTTTAAAATACAAATAGCCTAATTCACGGATAAATTTTTACCTAAAATTCTAAAGTAACAAATATTTCTTAACAATATTTGATGGCTAAAATGACATTTTTTTCCTCTAAATAGAAGTAGCTAGTAGTAGTACTAAACATTTACAAACCTTATTGACATTGATGTATGATTGAGATTTCTTACTATGGTTTTAAACTTCAAAAACACCTGTAATGGACTAAATGCTTTGAGATTTGTATTAAAAACCTCTTGAATTAGAAAATAAGTTTTCGAGTAAGCGAGAGAAAGAAGGTTTAACATGAAAGAGAAGGACCTATTAGAATAGCCAAGGAGACTGCCTGACTCTTATTACTACAAAAGCCTCATCATTAATTAAATAAAGCCTTCATAGATTAGCAAAGCAGGCAAGTCATCCTTGGCTACCAAATTGTTAAAACCCTTCTCTTCATGTAATACCCCCTCTCCCTTTAAAGTACCAACTCTTAGTTGTTGTGAATTGTGATTGGAATGCAAAATGTAGTTCTTCAACCTCCCTTTTATATATGCAAAAAAATATGAGAGCAATGCAAATCATTAGATTCGCAATGCCTTTTTTCATGCATGCATATGTAACTGTTTGACGGTCTATTCATTGATACGAATTTAGATCCTATCCAATTGATCATGGGCTCATTTATTTGTGTCCATGTCAAGTATTCTCTTCTTTTCTTTCTTTTTGTTGGGATTCATTAATTGCACCACTATATTTAGAATATATTCCTCCCGAATAGGAAAAAGAGAATTCAAATATGTTTGACTTTAGGTCGATCTATAGATTTTGCTGTTTTGTGTATATGATGAAAAGATTGGGAAAAGAAAGGACTAACACAATTTCCCTCTTCTTGCATCCTGCATTATTTGATTTATTTCAGCATGGGCCGGAGCATCGAATTAGAGTTAAGTGAATTGCATCGTGCAAGTAATTGTACTCATCCATTTTTCATTCAATCACCATTATATTCTTTTGATTTTCATTTCTCACCTTAAATTACGAAAATGGTGTTTTAAAATGATTAAATATTTGTCATTGTAGCATATTTTATTTGCTTAACAACATATTTTTTCTAGATTTTTTCAATTTTATCTTTGAAGAAATGCTCAAAAAAAAATTCTTTTCTAAAAACAAAACTAATCAAACTAATTATAGAAGAATATTTAAATAAAATTAAGTATTATTTTAAATTTTTGTTAATTTCTAAATTGAAAAGTATTTTAAACAGATGGAATTATAATTTACAGTCTTTTAGCCCTCCATATTACCAAAATAAAAAAAATTATAGTCTTTGTGACGATACATATTGCTTATAATTTTAGAGTAAACTATGTTCTACCTTATGAAATAACAGAGACAAGGGTTTATTGGTGGAAATACAGATTATGCACATGGACCTTGGTTGAGTGATTATGTGGTCTTGGCTAAGCCACTTTCTAAAGGCATCTTCAAAAAATTCTCCATAATATGAGAAAATGTTAATTTGAAGAGTAAGACAATTTTTACGCTAGTAGTTTATCAATCACATTCTCCGTAATAAGGAGAGGATTGGGGGTGGGGGAGAGCTTCCTTCCTCAAATTTGGAGAATTTTCAAAAAATATTTAGGAAATGCATTAATTATATATGTTATCATGTCAACTTGCAATAGGTGATATTATATTTTATAATACTTTTTAAAATTATTTATGTATAATAAATACTTCCTTTCTTAATTACCCCTCTTTTGTTCAATAAGCCAACAAGATTATTTAGGTTAGGATGGCTCGAAATACCCCCATCCAGGCATCTACTATATATTTCCGTGTGGTGTTTTTTCTTATAAGAATGTCAAAACAATGTCGTTTTGATCTAATATATTCTTTAAACAAGGTCAAATTGGCCTTACTTTGGTCATATTAAGTGATAAGGATCGAACAAACATTGTTTTGGTCTCTTTATTTTTAAAAATGATCAAAACAATATCTTTTTGAATCCTTTATTTTTTTTAAGAAAATGATGTCTTTTTTAACTCGTCCATTTTTTTTAACAACGAGTCCAACCCACCAACCACCATGACAACACTATTGCAACTCTCATTCGGTTCCATTTACCGCCTGGATCTGTGCCCACAATTCCAATATACTAATGAGGACCTCTAGCTAGCTAAGGCCAGCATGAGATTGTTCAAAATGGTACCAAGATTGATAGAGAAAAGGGCTAGCATGATAGAAAAAGGCGTGTCAAGCTAGCCAAGGAAACTGCCCGACTCTTACATGAAAAGATATATCTCTTTCCATGGCTGGTGAGAATCGGGCAAGTCATCCTTGGCTACCAAACAACAATTAAAGCACCTTTTTCTTCATGTAAGACTCTTCCTCTCATTTTCTTATCTTCTCCTTCCAATACTATATGGCTTGCTCTCTTTCAGAGTCGCCTCCATCGAGTGTACGTATTTATAAGCTGTTCTAGAGAATAATTTATATTCTGAAGGTAAGATTCTTATGATTAATTTGCGCTTTCGCTTTCAATCTCATTATGCCATTGACCTTCTGCTTCTTGGAAAGTCACATATATATTATTGCGCACGTAAGTCCTATACTGGACCAATATTAATTGCATATTTGCATGTACATCAATCACTTGATAACTTGTGGCTATAACAATACATTTGAATTAAGATAAGATTTTGTTTCGTACGTGAAACTTTGCATTGACATGTTTTTACTTTTCGCTATACAATTAAAGTGAATTGCTAATTAATTTGTACGGCCTAATCTTACCAATTTGACAAGAAGCTAGTGGAGGGTGAAAAGCCTTTTTGTTGATCAATAAGTTGGCACTCACCTTCACCTTAGGAAAGAGATCGAATGCTTTCATTATTCGATTTCAACCAGGAGTATATGACTAATTCACCAATTGGTGATCGAGCAACCCATGCCACTTTTATATAAATTTATCTCAAATTTAGTGGAACTAATTCGAAACAATATAATTTGAGCCTATAGCGGTACATGAACAGTTTTTGATGAACTTTTTGTAAAAGTCCGTGGAGGTCGTGCTAGAGGTGTGTTCGGTTCCGGTTCTACCGGACCATGGAACCCAAAATTCCACAGTTTCTCGGTTTCGGTTTCGGTTCAGTTCCGTTTTTTCCGGTTCCCGCCGGTTTTGGAGTCGGGTCCAGTTCGGTCCAGTTCCGGCCGTATTTGAAAAAAATAGTCGTTGGAAGTGAAAAACCAACTACGGTCACAGTTTTGGGTACAGCGATCGCGTTTGTAGTTCTAACGGCTAATTTTTGCCAATTCCACCCGGTTTGGGAAGACAAGAGTTGGGAGAAAAAGGGCTTGATCTTGATATTAAGTTGCGCCTACGTATCATTTCCGGGTCATAGAGGAATCAAAGCTCATGTAGTTCTCTTACCTTCGATAAGGAACCCCGCTTGGCTACTTACCTAAGGCGGATAAAGTTTTTTGTCTTTAAATGTTGAGTCAAGGTTCCATAACCTCCATCTTGCTTTCATTTTAGCTCGAGCTACAATAGTTGTACTTCACATCATATCGACCTTGTGTATCCAGTACATTGTCTTTGGTGAAGTACTTTGTGAAAATTTCGGATTTCAACCTTTGGCCTTGGTTTTCCATTTTTAAAAAAGATTAGGAAGGGAAGTATTAGAGATATAAGAGGATATGAGATTGGTGTAAATGAAATTGAAAGTGAGATATAATATTTATTTGAGTAAATGGATCAGAATTAGGATGAAAATAGTCGTTGGAAGCCATGTGACCGTTAAAAATATTACCGTTGAAAAAGGAATCACATCCGTGGTGTAAAAGCCGCGATCGCAAAGCAACGGCTAGTTGAAATTGTGATCGCGATTTGTGGTATCGCCATCGTGTATGGTGGTTCTAATGACTATCTTTGTCGATTCCGCCTGGTTTTGGAGGAGGAGAAGAGTTTGGACAAGAAGAGCTTTGAACTTGATATTAAGTTGCCTATATATCCTCTCGGGGTCATAGAGGAATCAAATCACACATAGTTCTCTTACCTTCGCTACGGAACCCCTCTTGGCAACTTACATAAGATGACCTAGCAAAACCAGCGGAAGAAGCTTGGCTTGTGTCGCCGTCTAGTACATCATGTGGTAACTTGCCATAGATAGAAAGTCGTGTCGCTTCGAGATACGCTTCCTATACTCATCACCCGTTCCCTCCATTGTTCCTCACAATGTTCCTTCACTCTTTTGACGATGTACCTGTTTTCCTGAATTGCTTACCAAAGCTTGTTATCATCAAAACTAAGAGAAATCATGGAACAAGGACAACACTATTTTTAAAATATTCGCTCGTGCCGTTTTTTCCCTTTTTAAGTGAAATGATTATTACTTTTGATTTTTCTCCATCTAACGGCTCTTGTTCTTTCTTATTTCTCACTTGCGCGTCCATTCTCTCCTGATCCGGACTCATTATTTTTAGTCAATACCTAATAATTATAATTTATTTCATCATTTTCATTTTTAATACTACTAAAACAATATGTATGAAGTTATTTTTGTAAGACTCGATTTACAGAATAGCTATTGGCTATTTAATAAAATTTTCTGGTTTATTTTTATGGTCCATTTTTACAATTTATTTATTTTGATTAAATGAAATAGATTATTTTTTCAAAATATAATAATGTTGTTTTATATTTTTCTACTGTATTTACAAGTATACCTTAAAATAAACTATTAAGAGATGAACCAAAGAATTCGAAAGGTGTATGCTTTTTTGGTCATAAAATATAATAATGTTTTTTTTTTAATGAAGGTGAAATGCGTAGTTTAGTTGGCACTTGGCAGTTTCTATAAAGTAACGATGTTGGCTCAAAGTAATTCGTCCAAATGTAAGTGGTTTGACTGGAAATAATGTCATTATCAGCTTTTAATATTCTTTTTTTTTTCAGCCGTTTTAATTGATCGATTTGGCTAGTAACATTATAATTTTCCTACTCTTTTTCTCTTCAGTTTCCGTTTTGTGATCTGTTTAATGTATCAGATGCCCTCGGCAGGGAGGCCCATTGAATTTAATTGATTCTATTTGTAAAGGGAATAGGGAATTAGTGGGAAATTTTTTATTTTATTTTTTTTGGTCGAAGAATGGGTGGGAACAATTTGTGATATCTTTGTTATTTTTTATACTTATTAGAAAAAATGGGTTGCTTAGTACACATACATTTATGCCATAACATGTTTTTTTATTGAATACAGTACGAAGTATCTTTTTTCATTCAATAATTTTGTGATTAGTCCTGTCAATCGGGCATATTTTTGCGCTCAAAAACTGGGTATCTTTTGAGTCTTGCCCAATGAAATTTTATGGGTATGGACCTGGACAATGCTTTTGTTTCCTTTGCATATCTAGAGGAGAAAATGACGAACATTTTAAAAGTGAAAATATACTACGGAGTATAGAATAAAAAAAAAAATCTGAAACAAAAAGGTGTGGGAAATGATTCGTTGACATTAGCGGCACTTTTGGCAAAAGCAATCCTAATAAGAAGGGCGGTAAATAGTAAAAGAAGGAACATGTCTCTGATCTCCAATTCTAAGGCCACAACTTTACCAAATAGTTTTGATCCTACTCTTCACCTTCATAACGGTTAGATCTAGACCTGTCAATCGGGTCGAATTGGTCGGGTTCAATCATTTCGAGTTTTGGTCCAAAACGAGTTCGGGCCAATTGGGTTACGGGTTAAGTCGGGTCAGGTCATGGCAGATTATCGGGCGGTTCGGGTCGGGTCATGTTTTGACAGGTCTAGTTAGATCTGTCAATTCGAGGGCAATAAAAATGGATTCAGATTTTTTTTTGATAAGGTAAGAATTCGGATACCAAACAGACTTGGTAAACCGAGATGCCGTTAGAAAACGGTAGCCGATGATAGCTAAGAAAATCAAAACAAGTAGGAAAAACTAAAAGAAGTACAAATCTCATTAGATAAGAGCTAAGAAGAGTTTGGAATCAGGGTGAGTAAAGCACTAAAAGAAAGCGTCGGAAGCAGTAGGTCGATCCCTTTTGGGCGTGAAAAATGGACATCTGACGTTCCCTCCACCGAGATGAAGGATTTTCAGAAGCCGCAGAGCACCAAGCGACATGGCCTAATACAACTCGGTTCAATGCCAAACTAAGCTCCAACTCCTCGAAAAAAGTACATAAATAAGCCTCGAGCTATCATGCAAGAAATTAAGTCAAACTTGCCTCGCAAATAAAACGTAAAAATTTTACTTACAACACATGTAGACAATTAAAAAACACCAATGCCTTGAATAGCAAGGATTTAAAATTTTTTTAAAAATTATTATTAAATTATTTAACTATATATATTTTGTTATTATTATTATTATTCAAAATTAAGCGTGACCAAACAAATCTTGCCAATCAAGAATTTCTTTTTAATTTATATTTCCCCTTTTTTTTGCCCAAGCGTGTATTATTTTGTTTTTCTCATTTCTTTTTCTCATCTTCTTTTTATCTTTTCTTTCTTTCTATTTTTTTTCAACCTTCCTGCCCAAGCAATAATTTTCCTTTTTTCCATCTTTTATTTAAGCTTGGATCATGCCGACAACGGAGGGCCGAGCAACACGCCGGCGAAGTCGATAGAGAAGGGCGAGGCGATCGAAGATTGAAACATCAGGCTTCCTCAGCCATAAGTTGGTAAAATTAATGGTTTTCACTGCCTAAAATTAGTAAAATCAATGGCATTCTCAACCTAAAATTGGAAAAAGATGGCTTCTCAGCCTTGGTTTAAATGTTCATTCATGGCATGATTGTGATTCTTCAGTCAAAAACAAGCAGATCGAAATCGAATTTCGAAAGAGAGAACATCAGATCTGAGAAGAGGCAAGGAGAGCATATGAAATTCTAAGCATATTTTGGGGGCAAGATTTTCTAGAATGAGATTTGAAGGCTTTACAATTTTAACACTTAAATTATTGGGTCGACTCCAATCCAAATCAAATCTGCAATAATTTTAAACCTTTCAGCTCTCATTATAGAACATCTTGACCCTAAAATATGTCTAGAATTTCATTAGTTCTACATGGTATCAGAGCCAGGTTAACCACATCTTTCATGAATTTGAAAGCTCAAAAGCCTCAGTGATCATCCTCAATCTAGAGAACGTATCAATTGCAGTGTTATATATAAAACGTATTTTCTATCCTATGCCTTTGAGGCATAGGATAAGCATCTTATATTGGAAAGATTTGTTGTTTTTATTTATTTAGTGATTTACATCTTTTTCCCTAAGAGTTTAAGCATTTTCTTTTAGGGTTTTAGTTTCCAAAATAGTTATGCTTATTCTATGCCCTTAGGACATAGGATAAGACCGTATATAAAATTATCTGGTGTAAAGCGTAAGTTGATCATTTCATCGGGCTTAATTCTACACCACCCAAAGAACAGTATATTGCAAGTATTAGCATTGGGCTTAATTCTTCTTGAACATAGCCTCCGCACGTTCAACTAAGCAACACTTACAGAAAGCATCAAGAAGCATGTTAAAGGCATTGATCTCCGGCTGCGTCTGAACATGGGTCAAGTACTTCTCCATGTACTGTACGTCTCAGGATCTTTAAAAGAACCTCAACGTACAGGAATAGACTTCTTGTTGTCATTCCTTTTCATGTAAACCAGCATATCACACACATTAATTCTAAATTGTTTAACCTTGTGTACTTTGTACTTAATAAAATGTCAATCATCTCATTATACCCCTGAGGTTCATGATAGTAATTCTCCTCATAGTGCAGCCTCTGCAGAATCCCAGCTACCAATTCAGTAGACAATGGAATTATAACTTGATCAAGAGCTTTCTCCATATCAAAGTCTCCAAAAGCATTCTCCATAAGAGTTTTGTAAACTCAATTATCTTCGCTCATGAAAACCTCCTTTCTAATGACATTCTTTTGCTCTAAGTTAAGAATTTCATCAACAGAAATCTTCCCCGACGAGCAACTTTGTAGAGAAAGATAATATGTCGGTCATCTTGTACTATTTCTATTTAAACTCTTATCAAATCAATAATAAGAGAAATAACGACAACTAATTTGATTTGAAGAATTGAAGGAATAGGTAAAGTTATTAGGAGAAGAATGCGAGAGGGAGTAGAAATTATTGATAATATAATTTGGATAATTTTTCATAATTCTATTAGTATATTATATTTCTTCCCTTGACTAGGATTATTGTTAGATCAAAGGTTGTTACATAACTTTAGCTAGTTGCTTACCTAGATAAGATTCTATCTTCTAGGGTTATCTCTGTATAAATACTTATCTTTCCCTTCAATACAATATACGCAATTTGCATTCTTCATTAATTTCCTATAAGGTATCACCACAAATAAAAATGACGTCTCAAGCTATCCATTCTCAATCCATTTGAACCAGAGAAATCCCTTCTTATGATTTCTCGGTTCAACAATATCAAATTGTCTCCCACAAATTACCTTGCTTGGTCTACACAAACCAAACTCCTTCTAACCGGTCGTTGTCTCTTAGGGTACATAGACGGATCAATTCCGTCTCCTCCTGAAACAATCACTCACAACAACGCTCGATCCCAAACATGGGAAAAACAGGATAATCTTGTTCATGACGGATTGATCGGAACCCTCACCGACGATATCATGAACCTTGTTACCCAAGAGAAAAATTCAAAGGTTGTTTGGGATTTACTCAAACAGTGAAACAGACCTTTGCTACCGCATCTCGGGGTCACAAGAAGCAACTCAAAGCAAAATTGCAAGCAACAAAGAAAGGCGAAAAATCAGTCACAGAATACATGCAGATTATGAAAGTGTCGGCTGACCAATTGACATCGCTCTAGGCTCCTGTTAATCAGAAAGACTTTACGAAGTATGTCTTAAAAGGTCTTGACTCTTCATATCAGTCTGTGATTGATTGTGTGAATAATAGGGATACACCAATTTCTTATCATGAACTCCATGAGCGCCTCATTCTAAAAGAAATGGAACTAAAAACGGAGAGCCTAAGCGACAGTGCACCGGCTTCTGCTCTTGTTGCTCAATCCAAACACGGAATGAAGAAGGGGGTGCAGAACACTACATCCTCCTGACAGTCGCCAAAACACTCTAACACCATGCCTCCAAACTGGTTCCAATCACCCTCGTCTTCCCAAATCCAAAACCAAAACCTAACCCAACCCTCAAACCAATATCAACCAAAGCCATTCAAAGGCAAGTGCCAATACTGCTTCAAGGAAGGACATGTCATGTCTCATTGTGCTAAACTCAAAGCTGAGCAACCAAACTTTATCCCACCACCAAGCAATCAATTTCCCTCTACCACACCGCAGACCAATGTCATGTAACAAAATCCAGCCCCGTCCCAGTGGCTAATGGATTCCGGCTCCACACACCATGTCACTCATGATCTAAACACCCTTGCACTCCACCATGACTACATTGGTCCATATCAGCTTTATGTCGGGAATGATACAAGTTTATCAATTTCTAAAACCGAATCTTTTTCCATTCAATCTTCTGATCATAATTTTCGATTCTCAAATGTTTTACACCTCACCGGCGGTTCTACATGCCTTTTCGGATGCCGACTAGGCGGGTGACAAAGACGACTTTGTTTCCACCAGTGGCTACATTCTCTACATTGGGAACATGCCGATCTCATGGAGCTCAAGAAAGCAAGAGTGTAGCAAGATCTTCAACATAAGCTGAATATAAAGTGTTGGCAGATGCCACTTTTGAACTATTATGGGTGCAATCCCTGAAACTTGGCTATCACTATAATGGTAAACAAGTACTCTATTGTGATAATTTGGGTGCAACGATTCTTAGCGCTAATCTTGTTTTCCATTCCCGAATGAAGCATATTGCGATCACTTTTCAATTTGTTCGGGAACATGTTCAATTTGGCAAGTTGACCGTGTCGCACATCTATACTGAAGATCAACTTGCTAATATCCTTACTAAGCCATTGTTGAAACCACGTTTCAAAAATTGATTTCCAAGTTACGCCTATCAACAAACAGTCTTGCTAGAGGGGGAATATTGATAATATAATTTAGATTATTTTTCATAATTTTATTAGTATATTATATTTCTTCCCTTGACTAGGATTATTGTTATATCAAGGTTGTTACGTGACTTTAGCTAGTTGTTTACCTAGATAAAATTCTATCTTCTAGGGTTATCAATGTATAATACAATCTATAACTATATATTAAAGTTGTTCCTTTTCGAGCCACCAGAACGATTCTGGCCCTACCTTATAATTACAAAATTAATTTTTATTCCTAATATTTTAACTTTTTCTATTAAATTCTTCTTTAACTATTTAAATCTATCTTTAACATCAAACAAATATCTATATAGTATAACGATATCTTTTGAACACTTTCGTATACAAGTATTTAAGATTAAAGATAAAATATTTTAGAGTAAATATAAATCTTTTAGCATATATCTTTTGACGAATTTATTTATAGATATATAGTGATTTTCTTTTATAAAATATTTAATAGATGTATTAAAATATTTGATAAGCCCTAAATTTACGTAAATGAAAAGTAATAAAATGTGAAGAATATAATATTTGATAAAAAAAACTATACATTCTGAAAGCAATAAATTACTTATATTAAAATTTATATTGTATTTTTATTTATTAATATCCGATTTATAATGTCTATAAAATATCGAATTGTAGTCGTACATGGTACGACGGGTAAAACTAGTTTACGCAATTTGAATTCTTCATTAATTGCCTATAGAAATTGATGAAACTAGTGATACCCGTCGTGTCATGCACGACTACATGGATTTAATGTTTAATTTATTTAATGAATGAATAAAATTTAATATAAAAATAAAAATAATTTATTTATTATAAATGTTTTATATAAAATTTTACATTTATTATAATGTAATACGAAGCCAAAATCATTAAAGTGATGCCAATATGATTTTGATGGCTTAATGATAATTTATTTATGAGAATATTTAAATATAAATTATTTTAATTACTTTGTTAAAAATAGGTAAAATGCAAAAATAATTTATATTCTTATAATATATTAATCAAAATCAATTCTTTAAAAGTATTTTAAATAAAAATCTAAACAGACGGATAATAAGAAAAGATGAAAAATAAGAATAAAGACTGAATTTTTTAAAGATATTTTTTTCTTCTATATTTACATGAATGACAGAATGAGCCAAAAAGAAAATTAAGGAAAGTATAATTTATTTTTTATCAAAATTTAATTTAGGCAAGCAATTATCTAGCTATTGATTTTTTTTATCAAATTTTGATTTAATAAAATCTATTACATAAATAGATAAAAATAAAAAGATAGAATATTTTTTGTTATTTTAATTAAGTTTCGAATTTAAAAATTATTTCTCACATAAATAGATAGAAAAGAATTTAATTGAAAAAGAAAAATTAATATAAATAAAAATTAAAATTTTAATATAAGGTGAGATCACAATCAACCTAGTGGTTGAAAAAAGTTTAGTTTTAATATATAGTTATAGATGCAATACCTAATTTTAAAAACAGAAAATATTCGAACGTATTTATTCATAGAAACAAAGCAGATAGCAATGGAAGTACGGTAGTTACCCCACCAGTACCACAGATGAAGAAAGGGAGATGGGAAAAGCGTACGTGGCGATCGAGAGGGAATGACGAATTCAGGCGTTGCTTCTATGGACAACTAGTAATTATTTGGGCCCTAATTTGGGTTTAATGGACTTATTATATATGGGCTTTGTTTGAATAGAATGCTTCATGGGCTTTTGAATAGAGTAGAGCAAGTCTAAGTTAACATCGAATTTACAAGGCGAAAAACAATATGAGGGTTCCATTCCAGGTTTTTTATTTTTTTTTTATTTTTTTTTTGAGTAGGAAGGGATTCGGTATACTGGACAGGCCCACTACCATAAAGAGGCCGTGAGCACGGCATCCGGAGCAACCGACAAACAAGAGAAAAACAAACAAAGGCTACAAGTAACGAAAGTACAACCAACGAAAAAGGAACTAGAACTATAAGAGTAGTGAGAAGAGTGAAGGGCTGAAAGAACAATGCTTTCAGCATTCGGGTCAAAGCAAACAATCTAGGTAAGATGAAAGGACTACTGACGTTGCCTCCACATGGATGAAGGATCTTCAGCATACACAAAACGTCCAGACGACCACGCTAGTCACAAACAAACCACACCCAATTCTAGAACCAACACTCGAAATAGTCCCATCTGTACTTGAGCCCATTCGTTCGTGTTGGGCTGGTTTCTTTTGGGGTTTTTATTTGGGCTTGAGCCCACTCGTTTGGGTTTTGTGTGTGGTTGTTTTTTTCAGATGTTTTTGTGTTTGTTGCTTATCCCATAGTTAAAGGCAAAAAGTACTTGTCGTTGAAAAGATACTTTAATTTATATTCTGGGATTAAAACTAATTAAATTTTACATATTTCAAATGAAAATAGTTGAATTTTAATTTATTTTTTTTCTTGGGTCTATTGGGTTTATCATCATGATTGTGAAGAATTATGTAGAGTGGTGATGTTCATGTTCTATTTTAAGGCAAATAAACACATTTTCCCTAAAAAGGTATTTTTCTGGCTAAAACTAAACAAGCCCTAAGTAGCCGAAGGGTTTATAATCAGGGTCTCTAACCCACAAAACAGCATACCCAAGGGGTTTTAATGTGTTTCTATGTATGTATATGAATAAACTTTCACTTACAAAATAGATATTTTGACAATCCATTTGAGTTTACTTTGGCCAAACCAAATAAAATCACAGGCCTAAACGAATCCGTGTAACTAAAAAAAAGAGTCTAGAATACGCTGGAGTCAATTTATAACCTAACGAATAGGCTGTTTATTTTTTTATAGACTAACTCAATTTCCATTACTAATGAAAGCCGATAAGCTAGAAGTCTATTCGATTCGTTGACCTCTAATACCCCAACCACACTCTATTAAGATTCAATTTAACAATCTAACATTTCAACTCAAAAATTCAACAATCATATAGACTCCTACCCTATTTCATCTATAAGATCCCAATTTGATAATAATTAATTCCTCGTTGCTACTACGTCGAAAAATAAAAATAAAAAACGGCAACCGACATGCAAGGTGGCAGGTCAGCCCACGGCCCAGAGAAGGCACCGTGCTGCCACACTCCCTACTTTACCCAATTAGCTAGCTAGGGGTCCAACAAACTCAATTTCTACTCTGCAAACAAAATCAGAAATCAACACTCCCAAACTTACCCTATATTGTTTTAAAAATAAAAAATAATACGTTATAGTATCGATAGTGCTTGAGCACTTCATCTCCATTACGTACAGGAATATCCATAATTCATTTAAATTTGTTATTTAATAAGTAGGTCTAACTAATTTAGCTAGTAAGAATTGCATAAACAATTAAGGTATCATCCGTCATTTTAACATTTTCATGCCTACTTTTTTTTATATGAAAAAATCTCTATTTTGTAAATTGTGTAACATCCAATTAAATTCCACTCGTTTTCACTTTTTCTTGCTGGAAATTGGACTCCCTGCCGTTCCATTTCATTAGCATTTCCATTTTAAACCAAATAATAAGTACAGTCATTTGGATTCAAAAGTTAGGGAGGTGAAAATGGAAGATACTAATGAACGAGTGTAAATGGAACGAATTGATTTGTTGCCGTAATTGGTGGTTTTTTGAACTACACTTTTCAGCTCCTCGTAAGTAGTATAGAAACATGCTTAATTTGTCAGGCTTAGTTAATTCGTATATTAAGTTTGCCGACTTAAGCAAACAAATTATTCGAAACACTTCCTCAACAGGTATCGTAGATTTTTAGTCAGAACAAACATATTATACTTTCAACTTGGAATTCTAAAGAATTATTATAGAATTAAAATGTACAGTATTAGATTTATACACGCATGGGTCATGCACGACCTTGCATGCATGCAATTTTGTGATCAATTTTTATAAGTTTCAAACTAGCTTTGTGTCTCTTGCAACTTGTACAAAGCCACTGTCAAAAAAAATTTAAGCCGGTCGAATTTTTTGAGAGCATTCAATTCATAATATAATACAGTAGTTGATTTTTACTGTCAAGTTTGAACAGGCATCATGCGCGCATCACTAGCTATATTTATATACCAATAAATATTAGGATAAAAGGCAGAAAATTACTCCTTATCTCGAAATATTTCAAAAAAAAAAACTACCTTTTATTTTACTTTGTACAAAAATCTATCCCTTATCTCGGAGTATTGGTAAGAATACCTCTTGTTTCACTTTTTTTTATAGAAAACCATCTATTATTTTTATTTTATTTTCGTTAAACCACCTCATTTCATTTTCTATCAGTTATACTGTTAAATTAGGGTTAAAATAACATAATTGCACATAGGTTAAATTACCAAATTGAAAAACACCGATAATTACTCCTACTCGACTATTGTTGTTTGTGTGTGCTTGTGTGTGTGTGTGTGTGTGTGTGTGTGAGAGAGAGAGAGAGAGAGAGAGAGAGAGAGAGAGAGAGAGAGAGTCGGCTCAAATCTGCTTCATGACAGAGGACTTTGTTAGGTGCATATGGAGGGCTCGACTCAGCGCAACGGGTACTTTCTAGGACTCGAGGGTCGAGAGAGGAAGAGCAATCGATAAACACCCTCGAGCAAACTCCCTAGCTTCCTCTCCCGATCCCTAGCAGGCACTTGTCGTGCAGAGTCTAACTCTCCCGTGGTACTTTGCAAGATCATCGATCATGAAGCACCCTTGAGCTAATCCTCCCCCCCCCCCCCCCCCCCTCTCTCAAGCAGCAACAATACTCGAACATGGGTGATTATCAGAGTTTTCAATTTGTCTTTAACCTAAGGATAATTATGTATTTTAACTAATTTGATGTATAATTAATGAAAAATGGATGAGGGTGATACAATAAAACGAAATAGAAAAAAGAGGTAATTTTCTGTAAAATAAAGGGTAATTGTTTTACAAATGCCCTGTAAATAATAAAATAAAGGAATTTTTTTGCAAATATATCAAGATAGGAGTAATATATTTTCTCTATTTTATCCTTGAAAAATATTAAACTATGTTTATCAACATAATACACTGGACTAAAGCTCACAGTAAAAGTCTGCTTGAAAAAAAAAAAAGGTTGAAATAATTTTACAGTCTAATAGCATCAAAGTACGTAGAGATTACTTATATCTTCATACAGCTTTTCAACGAGCTTTTTATCGTAGCCTTTAAAAGTCCTAATTTTTCAATTTATACAAACGAAATAAAAGGGTTGATTAAGATTGAGAGTATCAGTCGGGTCAGTTCCGTCCATGTGGATACTATACATCCCACTCTAATTTACCCTATCTTACATAAACTATATAGTATAATATATTAATATGTTCAAACTCAATGATTAACTAGTAACTACGGACGACGACCCATGTTGATCGTGCACATACTCACAAATATACTCTATATAAAAATTTATTGATTTTAAATACTAACACCCTAGATCATTAAAAATTCAATTTCGAATATTCTCTAATACATAGATAATAATTAATTATGTGAAAAGTTAATTACACGAACTATATATAATAAAGAGAACAATATAAATATTAGTGAAATTCCATTTGCTTAGAGCCCCGGCAAGCTGTCGTGCCCACGAGTGGATGGACAAGCAAGAGAAAAAGAGAGCATGGTCTTCCCTTAAATTCAGGTTCATTAAGTCTAACCATACTCACCTAATCACTACAAAATCACCCTTCTTGATCACAATTTTTGTCCTTTTCTACCTCATCTCAATTTATTTCTCATATTATATACTGTAGCATGAAGAACTACATTATATTTTTAAATGTTATACAACGGCTCGGTTTCTTTTGGGGACATGAGTGTACGGTGTGATCTGGCTTTTGGCTTCTAGTTCAATTGTGAGTTGTGACCATTCAACGTTGAACTTATTTTCTAACTCCAACTAATTAATTAAATGATCAGTTCATCAATGACTGATCCGCTTGCCAAGTTGCCATGGTCGTAAGCCTTTCTTTTTCTTTTTGGTTTCGAAAGTATTTCTTTTGTATAATTATTGTTAAAAAAAATAATCTAAAACTTTTGTTAAATCTATATTCTCTATTACTCATTAGTCAACTCAAAACTAAAATCGGCATGTGTTTTCATGCAAAAAGAATAATTCAAACCGGCCAGATGAGCCATAACGTACGTTAATTATAATAGCCAAAAAGAAGTGATATGTGGAAACAAGAATGAAAATTTACGTCTGTTATGAATGCAAGACAATGTCTGAGTTGGCTGATTGTAATCTTATTTTAAACTAGAATTGAATTTGTGTAATGTTAGTGTTGATTAATAGTAGTTCCTTCTAATAATGATAGGCAAGGAGGGTTGATTGTGGTGCCACTAATTATTGTCTTATAATTTCAAGATGGGTCTCATGTTAGTTCACTTGCTTTCCTCTTGTCGTAACTACGTACGTAAATCAATAATTTTCAGAAGAACGCATTTCACTTTTCTCCCCGAATTTAAGGGGAAAAGGGAACTATATTGTATTAATATACTCCATTGATAGTAAATTATTACTGGTATCTCAGAACGCATTGTGAGTAGAGAGAGATCGATTCGTTCCAACTTCCAAGTAAAAGAAATTTCCATCTAGCTGGCCATTGTTTTTTTTTTTCATAGAAGTTAGTAGGAAATAGGGTGTGTGTACATTCGATCTTATTTGATCCGTCATATCGGAAATTCGGTATTTTTAAAAGAAAACTTGTATTCATATCCGGTTTGTTATTAGTCGGATATGTCGTGTTTTGCACCAAATAAGCACACGAATGTGTTACCTGTTAAAATGAGAGAGTCCTAATCAAATAGCAAGTGCAACGCGTTATTAATTACGAACGAGAAGTAAAATGGAAAAAAGGAAAAGAGAGCAAGAAAGTGGTTGTGATTGTATTATGATCGAAATTGCGGATAATTCCCCTGTGATTACAAACGAGCACTTGAATAGAATTGATAGACAAGAATGGATTGAGCTTAAAGATTGACTCCGAGTGTAGATGGCGATGATCCCTTTATTTCTGCCTCCTCCTTGTTTTATAGCCTCCTCCTCTATTTGGACCGTTGGTGGAGCGTTTGGCGTATTCCGGAGATCTTGCCACCGACATGAATGGGATAGCCGTTGAGTAGGTTGATTATGGAATCGGAGATTTCCGCCACGCCTTAATTGCTCTATTGCCTCTCCCCTCTAACGAACGACTCGGGCTGACTGTCCTAGGCTTTCCATGTTCTCTTAGGCGGGATTTTGGAGAGGCCCAACAATACCCCCTCAAAAACCCGGGAAAATTCCTTCCATCCGCCTTTCTAGGGTTTTTGATTTATCACCTTGGAAGTTGTAGCGAGTAAAGACGTGTCCCATAAATCCCTATTTATAGCAGTCATGATGGTCTCTTGAGACTTCAACTGCACTTCTCGGTGTCCAGGTACGTCTCCTCTCTCTTCATTTTCCATCTTCTTCCTCTTCTCTTTCTCTTGGTTATGGCGACTTCCAGTTCTTCTCCAAAACCTTCTCTTTGCTGCCTTGAACCCATCGTACCTCCTTCTCTAACTTCATCCAAAATTCTCACCCCATACCATCAGAAAAATAGTACCTCGGAAGATCCTCACACTTTCGGTTTCTCCGCGGAGATATTCTTTCCCGCTCCTGGGATCTGGGCTGATTTCTATGCTGATGACTGGGTATGCTTGTACGAGTACCCCTTTCACATCGACCATCGTCTCCCTTTCTCCCCACTGGTTATCGATTTCCTTACTATCCTCAATGTATCTCCTGGGCAAATACTACCCCAAGTTTGGAGGTTGTTGCTATTTGTTGACCTCTTATGCTCCTCTCATGGCCTTTCTTTCAAAGTTGCCGACTTTTTTTACAACTATCGGCTTTCCAAAGGTGGCCCCGGGCTCTTGACTTTGAAAACCTTTCAAGACAAGTCTGACTTGATCTTCAACATATCGAAATCTTATCAGGCCTGGGCTGACAAATTTTTCTTCGTAAAGCTATCTTCTTTGGGAATTGACACGACTTTCTTGAAAGCTCGATGGTGTTCAACAGGTAGTGTTTCTCTGTACTGTTTCTACTTTGTTCAACCGTTCCTAATCATCGGTTGTTTCTACCTTGAATGCAGAAAATCTTGCTTCTCCTCAACCTTGCAAAGTGTCGACCCAAGTTATCTCCCATATTGAAGCTCTCCCATTGGAAGAAAGATCTTATCCTAAGCTGGTGAAGGTGTGCTTCGTTGACTCTGAGAGTACCGAGATGTCGAGTAAGCTTTCTCCTCCCCTTCTTAATTTAACGTCTTTGCTTCTTATAACTACTCTATCTTTGCGTCGCCAGGCTCAAGGACTACCCGATCCACCGCTGCTTTATCTACCATAGAAAGAGTTGAAGCCAGGAAGAAGAGGAAAGCTGAGATGGCTTCTACTGCAGATACTACTTTGATGGTGGCCCTTCCTCCGAAAACTACAGGCGATGCTTCCAAAGTTTCCTCATCAAAAAAGAGTGCACCTTCTCGCATGAACGATGTCCCTGGAACTATGATGTCCCAAGACATGGATGAGGAGAAATGTCTGAAGTCCTTGATGCCTCTTTTTGTGGATTGTCCCCGTGGTCCAGGAAATCGTTCCACCTTGCAAGATTTCTTTGGCGAGATGCTAGCGGCTCAATAGCAAGTACTTTGATTAATAATTTGCCATTCTAATTCGCATTACTTTAATTCTTTTTGATACGTGATGTCATGTTGTTGCTTTTTAGGGTCTCCAACTTGCGCTATCTGTTGTTGACGCTTTCAGGGATTATCCTGACCAGTTAGCTCAGAGCAAGATGAGCATGCAACTTCAGAAAGACAAAGCCGTCATCCTAGGACAAGAGAAGAAAGTTCTGGAGAAAAGGGTCAATGATCTGCAAGATGCTCTCGAGAAGGTTTTCGGAGAGTCCAAAGAATGGGAGAACAAGTTCAATGTTGCATCAAAGAAAAGTTACTATACTCAAGAAATCGAGGATACAACTGACTACTGGTTGCTTAGAGCTCGCGTTGAAACAATAGAAGAATTTGCTGCAAGGAAACATTCTTCTTGGGATGCCGTAAAGGAGAGGGAGCAATTTGAAAACCTGTTCCCTGATGAGGTAAATACGTCTAAGAAATGCTCTCTTGTTGATGATATCTCCCAAGTCGCCAAGGAAGTGGCTCAAGTGGAGATGGAAAATCAGATGGCCGTTGAAGATGCCTCCAAGGAGTGACTTTTCTTGTTTTTGTTACTATCTAAACCTTAAATTCTTCATTACCCCCAGTGTTTCGGGGTTTAACACTTTATTTTGTATGGCCGCTTGTTTTTAGGGCCTGTGTCGTGGACAAATTTCTACCCCGGTTTTTGCTGGTTTTTGGGGGTTTTATGAATGATGTTTCTGTATTGTTTTGGATCTGCTCTTATCTTTTTTGCAGGTGATACAGGTTTGATACCCCGTAGGATGAGGATCGACATGTTCGAGAAGTTGATTGTTGGCAACTTTGATCGAGTTTCGTAGTGATAGCGCTTAAGTTATAGGATTCTAAGAGAGAGATTGATGTACTCAATGGAATGTAAATACTTGTGCTTTATTTAATAAAATTTGAATTGGTTACAAACATTCTGTGGAACTCCTCTTGCTCTAGAGTTGTCTTTTACGTGTTCTCATCTCCTGCATCTTGTGACTAGTCGTTGTGTGCACAACGTTGCCTGATTGTAAGGCAAGGGCCTATGTTTTGGCCTGTAATGTCACAAGGCATCCCTTGTTAGTTTTTGTAAGATCGTTGTCGTTTTACGTGTATAGAATGAGGCAAAAATGAAATTTAAACAGAATGATGTAGTAAGTAGGTACCTTGTTGCGACTTGCTTGTTAGAAATGATACAACTTCAAATTCGTCGCGTTCCATCTTCTTGGGACTATTTTCCCATCATGCAATACCAACTCGTATGCCCCTTGTCCGACGACTTTTGTAATCTGGTAAGGCCCTTCCCAATTAGCCCCTAACTTGCCAGCATTCAACTCTTGTGTGTTTTGGAAGACTTTCCTCAACAACCAATATCCTACTTGGAATGCCCTTACATTGACATTTTTGTTGTAATTTCGAGCCACCCCCTGTCTATATGCAGCCATACGAACTGATTCTTCATCTCGTAACTCGTCAACCGTGTCTAGATGATGGAACAAGTTAGGCAGATTCGAGTCTTCAGTGGTGAGTCGGTATCGAACTGTGGGCAAAGTTATTTCCACTGGTAACACGGCTTCGCATCCGTATACAAGGGAGAAAGGCGTATGCCCCGTGACAGCCTTGGGAGTTGTTCGATCTGACCAAAGAATAAGGGGTAACTCGTCTGCCCATCTTCCTTTAGCCTCTTTAAGGCGTTTCTTCAAGTTGTTGAGGATTACTTTATTGCTTGCTTCCGCCTGACCGTTGGCTTGAGGGTAATGTGGTGTCGACATCACCAATTGAATGTTGTACTGCTGGCAAAATGATCTTGTTTTGTCACTGATGAATTGAGATCCGTTGTCGCACACTATGGTGGATGGTATTCCAAATCTACTCAAGATATTTCTTTTAATGAAGGAAATGACCTGGGTGTCTTTGACTTCCTTGAAAGCTTCGGCTTCGATCCATTTAGAGAAGTAGTCAGTCATATCTAAGATGTAGACACGTTGTCCTGACGCTGGAGGAAGTTTTCCTACAATATCTATCCCCCATTTCATGAATGGCCAAGGAGAAGTTATGGGATGCAGTAATTCTGAGGGTTGATGCGGTATAGGTCCATGACGCTGGCATGCGTCACACTTTCGGGCAAACTCCACTGCGTCTTTGTTCATGGTGGGCCAATAATAACTCATCTTACTTGCTTTCCTTGCCAAGTTGCGACCCCCTGTATGATTCCCGCATTCCTCATCGTGTATGTCTTGCAACACTTTTTGTACTTCTTCCTCCCTTACGCATCGTGCATATATCCTTGATGACATCCACTTGAACAGAATGTTATTTTTAAAAGCGAAAGTGGAAGCTTTTACCTTAAGTCGTCGGGCTTCTTCCTTGTCATCTGGTAGGATCCCATCTCGTTACCACCTTAGGTAAGGAGTTACCCATGAAATGTCTTCATCGGAATCTCGAACCTCAAATTCATCCGATTCTTTGATTATGAAGGCGCATCAAGGTACACTAAAGGTATCTTGTCATACTCTCTTGGGTCATTTGCGGATTCGAGGTTTGCTAAGGCGTCTGCTTGTGTGTTAGCATCTCGAGGAACTTGCTTTATCTCAAAATGCTTGGAAGTATTTAATAATTTCTTGAACCTTTTCTAAGTATGCCTTCATCTTTGAATCCCTGGCAACATATGAGTTTGTAACTTGATTTACAATAAGTATGAATCACAAATTACCTCAATTTCTTGCACATTCAAGTCCTTAGCAATAAGTAGCCATGCTATGAGCGCCTCATACTCCGCTTCATTCTTGGTGGCTTTGAATGTACATCGAACAACCTGGGCTATCCTATCCCCCTGTGGTGACTTCAAGACTACCCCCATTCCTACACCTATCTAATTTGAGGCTCCATCCGTATGCATTAACCACTTGTCGCCATTAAGTGAACCAGTTACTTGTAACACGTCCTGGCTTTCTTTTTCTGATGTGGTAGGAGTGAAGTCAACCACAAATTCCTACAAGGCTTGAGATTTCATCGCCGTTCGTGGCTCATAAGCAATGTTGTAGCCATTAAGATGGATCAACCACCTCATTAGTCGACCTGATAACTCTGGTTTTGACATAATACTCTTCATCGGATGGTTAGTCCTCATAATAATAGAATGACTCTCGAAATAAGGACGTAAATTTATAAAAGCCATTACCAAAGACAATACGAGTTTCTCAACGGGTGAATACCTGGTTTCTGCATCGAGTAAGGTCTTACTTACATAGTAGATAGGTAATTGGTCCCCGTTGTCTTCTCTGATTAGGACGATGCTCACAACTTTTTCTGTCACGGCCAAGTATACGTACAACATCTCGCTTGGCTTGGGTTTAGAAAGTTCCTGCGGGTTAGATAGCTAATTTTTTAATTCTTTGAAAGCTTCCTCATGCGCTTCCGTCCATTCGAACGACTTGTTCTTCTTCAGGATATCATAAAACAACTTGTTTCTGTCCGAGGATCGAGATATGAATGGGTTAAGTGCTGCTACTCATCCAGTCAACTTCTAGACGTCTTTGACGCATCTTGGCGATTGTAACTCCATTATTGCCTTGATCTGGCCTGGACTCGCCTCGATTCCTTTCTGTGTTACTATGCATCCGAGGAACTTCCCTGATGTAACATCGAAAGAGCATTTGGTTGGATTTAGCTTCATTTTGTAACTCCGTAGAATCCGGAACGCGTCCTCCAAGTGGGTGATGTGGTCCTCCGCCTTCAATGAGTTAACTAACATGTCGTCAATATAAACCTTCATTGTATCCCCCAGTTTTTCCTGAAACATCTTATTAACCAATCTCTGATAAGTAGCACCTGCGTTTTTTAACTCGAAAGGCATAACTTTGTAACAATAAGTTCCTTGATTGGTTACGAATGTAGTTTTTTCTTGGTCGTTGGAATGCATCATTATCTGATGATATCCACTAAACGCGTCCATGAAAGTTAAAAGTTCATGTCCTGCCGTCGCATCCACCATTGCATCGATATGAGGCAAATGGAATGAATATTTAGGGCATGCTTTATTTAAATCGGTAAAGTCCACGCAAACGTGCCATTTACCGTTTTTGTTTTTGTACAACAACTACATTTGCAAGCCAATCATGGTATTTTACCTCTCTAATTTTACCGGACTCAAGTAAAGGTTTTACCTCATCGTTGATTACCTGATTCCGTTAGGGTGCAAATTTACGCCTTTTCTGCTTAATCGGGGGTATTGTCTTGTTAACATTAAGGGCGTGTGTGATCACGCTGGGATCAATGCCTACCATATCTTCGTTTGACCACGCAAAACAATCGTTGTAGGACCGTAAGAACTCCACCAATTGCTTTCGTAAAGTCGGCTCCAGATCTGCTCCTATTCTGATCTTTCTTGAGGGATCAAGTGGATCAAGGGCTACTTCTTCAAGTTCCGGCGTTTCTGGCTTCACGTAATAAGTGGTGGTTCTATAGTCCTTTAATTTCTAATATGACGACTTCTTTCCTGCTTCAATCTGTAGATTTTTTGAAGTCGTTGCTCTCATTGTTACGGAGTAACATTCCCTTGACAGTTTCTGTTCTCCCTTGATTTCTTGAATTCCCCATGGTGTTGGGAATTTTACACATTGATGATAAGTGGAAGGAATAGCCCTCATTCCGTGGATCCAAGGCCTGCCCAATATGACATTAAAAGGTGACGGGCAATCAAGTACTTCAAATTTTACCTGGTAGTTTTATCCCTCCTGCGATGGTCGACAATGATATTTCTCCCAACGTGTTACGAGATTCACCACTGAAACCTACTAAGGTCGTAGACTTCTTGACAATGTCGTCCAACCCGAGGCCTAGACTGTATAAAGCATCCAACATAAGCAAATTAGTGGAACTTCCATTATCAACTAATATTCTTTTAACGAGAAAATTTGCTATTGTTAAAGAAATTATTAAGCAATCGTGGTGAACTTCCTCTTCTTCGATATCATCAAAGGTAATTGGCATCATGTGGTGACTCGTTCATGGAGGAATTTTGGGACCTTCCCTCCTGGTATCCCTTGCGACTCTTTTTGCTGCGGAGTACATTATGCCACAGATTTCGGATCCCCCGGTGATGACGTTGATTACTCCAGTATGCTTTGGAGATGGAAGAGGACTAGCTTTTCCTTTGTTGCACTCTTGTTGTTCCTTTTCTTTGTCCGATATCAAGTCTTTGAGGTACCCTCTGCGCAATAGTTCGCTTACCTCTTTCCGCAACACGATACATTCATCGGTCTGGTGACCGTGATCGAAGTAGAAATCACACCATCTGGACTTGTCTTTTTGGTGTGGAGGCATGTTACTCTTTCTGGGCCATTTGACATTATCTCCCATGCTGTTGAGAGTCCGGAATTCTTCCGTTGCGTCTACATAGAAGTTGTAATGGGATAGTCTAGGAGGCAACCTGGGGTTTTCATATCGCTCGCCATGCCTAGCAAGCGTTGTATTGACATTTGTTTTGGCAGGGGATATAGTGGGATATGGAGTATATCTAGGCTCCCGCATTCCTTGTCTTCGTTCTGGCCAGTGAGGGCTAACCGTTTTCTCGGCAAAGAGATCATCTTTCTCCAGTCGCACATGCGCTAACGCTTTTACCTGCACCTCATCAAAATTCAAACAAGGATACTTAGTTAATTCACGATATAAATTAGGATTACTAACCGAGATGCCCCTTCGAAATGCTTCTACGGCCGTAGCGGCGTCGCATCCTTCTATAGTGACTAGCTCCTCGTTGTACCAATTAAGGAAGGCTTTCAAGGATTCACCGGTTTTCTAAACTACGTGATATAAGTCGCTTGAGCATGTTTTAGCATGTCGGCTGCTTGCGAACCTCACCCTGAACTTGTCAATTAACTCAGCAAAGGATGAGATACTTCCAAGAGGTAAATGAGAATGCCAATTAAGCGCGGGTCCGGATAACGTGTTTCAGAACCAACGACACATAACAATCTCCTTCATATCAAAAGGGATCGTACTAATGTTCATAGCTTGTTTAAATGCAGCTACATGCTGATTCGGATCCGTAACCCCCTCGTACTTAGGTACATCGGGGACGTGATACTTCCTAGAGATGTCGACCCTCGCGATAGCGGGTACGAAGGGGGAATCTGTGCAACCATCCCTTCTTTCCATTGCTATCATTTGGGGTGCCCCCGAGACCTGAGTGATTCGGTCCTCTAGAGCTTTGAGGCATTCCTGTAATTGGAAAACCTCGGCATCCTCTCTGACAGCCCTTAGTGAGTTACCGTTTACATGATACCCAGTTATTGGTCTGACGCCATCGGGTGTTACGAGATTTGGATCGTCCATGTCTAATCGCCGAGAGACACCTTCGACTGCGTCTGTTACACGCGGACGGCTTGGAGCTAACTGTACCTGAGATCGAAGCAAATTACGTTCATTGGTTAGAATTTCGATTTGCTTTTCATATACCTCGGTGAACTTAGCATGAACTTCTTTTTGAATTTCCAAATGTTTTTGGAGAGCGATCATTGACGCGCTGAGCTCCATGATGACGTCAGAGTCACCCCCTCCTCTGCGTTCTCCCGTCGAGGTAGTAGGGTTTCCATTTGCATTCCCAGAATCTTAATCAACTCCCTCTACGTTCCCAACACCATTAGCATTTCCATCGATTTGGTTGTTTCCTTCTTGGTTGATCTCGTGGTTCTCGGGATCGCCTAAGTGGCTGTAAGTAGTATGAATTTTGTCCATCTTGCTGATAGAGCTTGTAGTTCCTTTTAGCGTAACCTCTTTTTGGCTAAGGCCCCACGGTGGGCGCTAATTATTTTGGGCAGAATAAGCACACGAACGTGTTACCTGCTAAAATGAGGGAGTCCTAACCAAATAGTAAGTGCAACACGTTATTAACTACGAACGAGAAGTAAAATGGAAAAAAGAAAAAGAGAGCAAGAGCAAGAAAGTGGTTGTGATTGTATTATGATCGAAATTACGGATAATTCCCCTGTGATTACAAACGAGCACTTGAATAGAATTGATAGACAAGAATGGATTGAGCTTAAAGATTTGACTCCGAGTGTAGATGGCGATGATCCCTTTATTTCTGCCTCGTCCTTGTTTTATAGCCTCCTCCTCGATTTGTACCGTTAGTGGAGCGTTTGGCGTATCCCGGAGATCTCGCCACCGTCATGAATGGGATAGCCATTGAGTAGATTGATTATTGGATCCGAGATTTCCGCCGTGACTTAATTGCTCCTTCGGCTCTCCCCTCTAACGAACGACTCGGACTAACTGTCTTGGGCTTGCCATGTTCTCTTGGGCTGGATTTTGGAGAGGCTCTAACATGTGGTAAATGATATTTGATTGGATTGGATTTCCGAGACCGGATATTCAAACATTCCATTATCTAAAAAAAACTTGTTACTTTTTCTAGATCAAACCGAATTAGATGCTATCATATTGGGATATTCGTTGATCCGACTCAAAAACTTTCTTAAACATATAAGTTAAAGCATTCTTAACACTATCTATGCTACTAAGTCTTAATTTGTATGCTCTTTTAAAAAACATACACATTATATAATGACGAATACCCGTTTTGTTTAAACTATCTCGATTTGTATTCGGTCTAAGTATCTGGGAAAATTAGTCGAATCCGACCAAAAACGGATAAATTTTAAACATATAATTTTGGTTACAAATAATTATCAATTGACTCGGCGAATTTTTCGGTTTGGGTCAACGTACGAATTGAATGATTTAGTGGGCATTACATACATAGAAGAGAAAGCCGTTTTAATTGTCACAAAGTGTCATTCTAGCTACCGGTAAAAATTTAGAAGACATAACAACTAGCTTGTCAACGTTGTCAAACAATAATTATCACTTAATTTTCAATGTTTATATTATGTTCATTGTTCACTAACCCTAATTATCGATAAGCAAGATGTATATCTCGAAAGTTGAGTCAATAATTAGACTTTGTGAGAGTCAAAAGTCATAAACGAGGAGTCGTGTGCATGTAAGTCCAACACACAAGCCTAGTGAAATTTCATTGTAATATTAATTGACAATAGGAGTAGTCTACCAAACTTATATATTAGGATGGTTTGCTCTCAATTTCCAATGTGAGAAGAGTATTCTCAACATGCTCTACCAAGTACAACTAATCTGGCCTTGTTGGCACTTAGATAAAGTGGATCTAGCATCTCAATGTCTTTATAGTTAGTCAAATAATGGATGGTGACATCTCAATTTCTTTATAGCCAAACTAACCCAAAAGCGGGAGGGTAGCATATACTTCTAGCCAACACAAACAACCAAGAAACGGATCCAAGACCAGACCCGCCCCAATACCATGTTAAAGTCAGAGAGCCATAAACGAGAAATCATGTACATGTAAGTCCAACACATAAGCCAAGTGTGACTTCATCGTAAAACCAACTTTTAGTCTTATATATAAGCCATGTATGATTATATATAGTCTTATTTAGTCCCAACTTTTAGGTGTGAGAATCTTATATTGTCAATATGCCCTTGAAAGTGTAACTGGCTTGGCCCAGTTGGAGAGGTAGACATGTCAATCTCTATCTGAAACCAACTCAGGGTGGGGGCATTTTAGTCTCTTTTTATTCGAAACTACCCATGCACAAGAAACAAGCCTAGGATTAAGGAAAGTCGTTAGGCAAATAGTCTTGATACCATATTAATTTTCCATGTATTAAGAGTCTTGTATATGTAAGCTCAACACACAAGCCTAGTGGGATTCCTTCCTGAAATCAATTGGCAATAGAAAAAGTAGTTCGCAAGCTTATATACTGGTTTTATTTATCTTGAACTTTCAGACATGGGAAGCTTATATTATCAACAAACTTAAGTAAATTCATATGTTAACAAGCTACATCGGTGACAATTTGTTAAGTGATTGGTGAAGTTGTTAGTTAGGTCATTTCACTCTATATGTAGGAAAATCAAGTGTTGTCAAATGAGGTTGATTCAACCTATTTAAGGAAAATCAAGTTCGTTAATTTTCATTTGCTTGTTGATCCGCCAGTGGATTCTTTTCGGTTGATGTTGGAAGATATTAGGGGTAGGGCGTTTCACCATTTGATGTATGTGTAGCCCTTTCATTTTGAATAAAATTTCGAAAGGTTATTGCCCTTTCTCGACCAAAAAAGAAGAAGATGCATCTAACTCATCAACATCATCTGAGCCACATGAAATTATATGCATTAGAAGGAATGGTTTGTATATATTCCATTATTTGGAATTAATCGCAAGAAAATATGAATTTTAAAACAATACAAAAAGATAATACGTACTATGGTAAAATAAATATATATCATATATTATTTCTTTATAAGGGTACATGTTTTTCGCTCATATGTAAATTATGTTATAAGGAGGTTAAGAGCCCTTCTTTACCACTTTAGCAGGTGGGGTTGAGGCCAGTTATGGTTTACATACAACTAAGGCAAAGTGGTTTATAATTAAATCTCAAAGATATTCATATCAGGATATGGCTCTAGTTCTCCTTTGTCCACTTCCTCTAATCAAAGAAGATTCCATGCTTAGGGCTAGTACCAACGTATACATAGTTCCCTGTGGTTCTATCATTCACTCATTCTAGTCGAGTGCCTTGGATGCCTTTAACAATGAGATAAGGTGATTGTTTTGGGCAGATTTAACACGTAAACGCGTTATCTGCTATAATGAGGGAACTCTAGTCAAAAATTAGTTTAAACACGTTAGTTCGCAAATAGTAAGTGATTCACGAAGAGAAATAGCAAATGAACTAGTAAACAAGTAGAGAAAAAGATATGAGTCTAGAATAGCGAAATAAGATTGCAATTACACTGTTGCGAGTTACTCCTTATGATTCAAGATAGCAATGATAAGTAGCAGACACGTTAATTGGTAAAATAATAGATATCGAAATAAATAGGCAAAAATATCGAATAACGAAGGTAAACTTCACTATGATTCCATTCAGATGTAGAATAACAATTGATGAGTATGCCAGAGAGAAGATGAAGAGCAAAATAGTTTTTGAGATCGTGGATGAATAATCGAAGAATAAAAATACAATTGTATGTAGATTGCTTTGTTGTAGAGAGAGCGTATGAGAGTGAATTCGAGAGAATGAGTGTGAATGAATCCCCTTTGTTGATGTTCTTCCTCCCCTTTTATAGGCTCATATTCTGGTCATTTATGAGTCAATCCCTAGAATCTCGCCTTGTTATTAATGTTTCCAACGGCTAGTTTGACCAGTTTACCACTTCTGCTGAATCATCAACGCGTTAGCATTTAAGACGTCCGTGATTTTCGCCCATGTAGTTAATGCGTTCCAACAACTCCTTTATATGCTCCTTGATTTCCTCCATGCAATTTAATGCCTTATTGATGGTGAATAATATCTTTAATTGCATACGATCTCCTCATATTAATGTGGCCCCACCTAATAATTTAGCCCGATATTTTAGGGCCCAACAGTGATACCGAATATAATAACTCAAGCGCATTGGCTACTCCATCAACTAAATTTCGTTGCGTAACAGCGTAGGTCCTAGTTAGAAGGAGACATACTTATGATGATATTCAATTAAAAGAGTGATTGTTCTCTTTAGGAAATAGAGATGATCATCTCAGTTTTCCTTGCTTTCTCAAAGTCCTTTTTAATAGTTCAGATTGACAATATTTTCATAGAAGCAGATGGAGTGGCTGATAAAACTTCGTCGTTAAGCCACACATTATCATTGGAACAACTTTTGAGTCTCCAAGAACATTAAGTACTCATCCGAAATGTTGTGTTTGAATGGGATACAGATTGAACCCTGAACTCATCCTAATTCTTACCTAAACAAAAAAATGTTATGGGAAGATAGGCTCAACTGTCGAACACAATATACAATCACAATGGGGTTTCATTTTAAAATAAAAGATCCACAAACGAACCTCGACATCTCCCCTCGCTTGTGAAATTTTGACAAGCTTAAATGGTAAACCCAATCAGTATCTAAGCCGAAACATCGACTTTGATATCACTTGTTACGGAGACAAGTCCAACTCCCAAGTCCATCATATAAGCCCAATAAGATTTTATTCTAAACCAATTAACAATAAGAAGACTAGTCAATAATCTTATATACAAATTTGTTATTCATGAACTTTTTTCAATGTGGCTTCAGATTACATGTAAATAACAATTAAGTGAATTGGATCGATGTAGGTGAAACGTGTAGTATATGGGTGATGTGAAAGGGTTGTTCCGATGGTCGGACGGGTGGTGGAATGATTGATTGCACGTAACAATCAACTAACGTATCCATTTTCACCCATAAATGAAATGATGTCGGGGTTTTGAGCTAGAGTGGTTTATAATAAAATACTCCCTCTGTCCCGCTTTGTTTGTCCTAAAGGACAGTTTGCACGTTATTTAAGAAACTAAAAAAAAGCAGAAAAGCAGTACTCCATTTAATTAATGCAACTCACTATTCATCTGTATTACAAGTACCTTTATCCTCCACTTTAAATATGGACCAATGAGAAACAAGCAAGTTTACATTTCAATTAGCCCATATAAAATCAGTATAACCATCACAAATTCTCAACATTTTTGAGGATCCAATTCCAAACATCTTTAAATTCAGAAATAGAGAATTAAATTTCACCATTTACAACATCACCAAATTGCTAAAAACAGAGAGAAAACAAAGAATATTCAGAAGAAGAAAAAACGAAGGATCTTCATTTATTCTGCATCACTGCCTGAAGCAATGGTTTCAGTTTTCAATCTCAATGAAGCCTTGCTTTCTGATGATGAGGACATTAATGAAGGGGGACATAATGCATTTAATCTCAATGAAGCTCCAATTTCGGAAGATGAGACTGAATGAGCAGGGACATGGTGCTTTTGATCATCAACTCAACCAAGATTCAAATCAGCATCAACCAAAAGCAGAGCAAAGAATACCATCACCAACACAACATCATCAACCATCTACTGTCAGGCTCAGCAGTGATAGGAAAATGCACTTCAAGCCATACACTCACAAAACATGCATCCTGTCAAAGACCCATTAAAGTTTAATACACATTCTCATAGCCAGACACACATCAAGCCATAAAGACACAAATCACCATGATAAGAACACAATTGAATCCATCATACATATCATAGATAAAATAGAGCATGCATGGTAGACGCAACTACACATTATTAGAACGTGAAGAATGTCAACCAAACAACCACTCCAGCCATCAATCACACAAAATCACGCAGTGATGTCAAGTTTGCATCCAAATCGTTCAAAGCTATGCAAAGTAAGACCAGTTTGCATCCCTAAACAACAATGAGCACAACTCAAGCCATCATGGACAAAAGCAAAGGCCAAAATGACACATAATAATCAGGTTGCGTGCAATTAGACAAAAAAGCAGAATTCAACAACAAAACAATTCCAACAAATCAACAACATACAGGGGACATGGGACTTATCTATTCATCCAATCGAATCAGGAGATGCAAGGGGGCCATCAACAACATCATTCAACACATCAGAGCTCTCATCTCAAGCAATAGATGGGGACCGAGCGAGATTTGAGAGGTTATAGAGATATATGGGAAGAGAACCAACCTTAATCTCAGATGTGGGGACTTATTTTAGAGATCAAGAGGAGGGTTTCAAAAACAGATCGAGAGAGATGTAGACTACTTTGAGTGGTTAGAGCAACATATATATGCATTGATTTGAGAGAAATCGAGAAGGAGAGATCTAGGATTTGAGTCGAAATCGACAGATTTTGAGTCCAAATCGAACAAATTTGAGAGAGCTCGAGGGATTTGGAGAGGGAGACAAAGAATTCAAGGGATATAAAGAGGTTTTGAGAGATTTTCAGAGAGAGGAAGCTCGAGAGATTTTTTAGAGGGAGAGCTCAAGAGATTTTCAGAAAGAGGGGAGATACTAGAGTGTTCAAGAACCAAGAATGGAGTAGATCTAGGGTTTGTGGGTAAGCATGAGCATATAAAAGTGAAAACGTGGATCAAACTAGTAGCCCACCCAAAATGAAGACTAAGCCCAAAACAATATGGCTTGTGTTTTGGATCATTCCAAAAAAAAATTCAAAATCTAGATTAATATCTCAACCAATAAAAAATTGGAAAATGGATTAAAAAATGGAGAGATTAAAAATGATGGATAAAAATAGACAATGTATTGGAAAGTTTTGCTGTTAATGTTGATAAAAAAAAAGTGGAATAAATTGGATAAATAATTCACCATTGCACTTTGTATTTTTAAGGTTAACAAATTTGTAAGAAAATGGACAATGCAATTTTATTTTTAAATGTTGAAAAAAAAGGATAAAAAATTTGTGTTCTTAAAAATGGATGGATTAAAAAAAAATGGGTTGTGTATGATGTAATTTAATGGATGTAGGAGAAGATGAATAGTTGATGGGATAGAAAGAGAAAAAGTGGGTAAAAAGTGAAAAAGTGGATAAAAAGTGATATTGGTTGAGGGTATTGTTGTAATTAATGTATAGATAAAAAAAGAAAGGGGGAAAGTATGACAAATATTTCGGGACGCCCGAAATGGAATACTGAACAAACAAATGGGGACGGAGGGAGTACTTGAATTAGTGATATTTATGCCAACAAAGAACTCTTCTTCCTCATGTCTAAATGAGAATAACAAATCATCCTAAACCCATATTTGGCTGGCAATATTAGTCTAGATGGTCATCTACAGTGACCAAATACTTTCTTTTACCTAAAATCACTTTCTTTTGCTCATTTAATATGATAGTGGATGGCATGTGCAACCTTATTCATTATAAGTGTCCTATACATACGAGAGAACAAACAAATCAAACGTAAACAATTTAAGTACTTGATCAACACGAACAATTAGTAACTATAATATGTGTGTGACGAAGTAACTTATAAAAAGCAATCAAATCTACTACTCTTAACCGTGTGATGTTGTATTGTTTAGCCTTTTTGTTCTCCAAAAGCCTAGTTTAAGAACCTAATCCATCTCCAAATGTTCCTCTCCATTTAATTAAACCCAATTTTGTTTGGATGTGATAACCTTTACTCCAATGGCAATTTCCACATTCAAGACATGTCTAAGACTAGTCTCCTAAATCTAGGCAATCATGTAACTGGTTATCCCAAAAGGCCATTTTCTAAAAGTAGTTGCCAATACATTTAAGTTTCTTATTGCTCTTGATTTCGTATATTGTTCCTTTTTTCCTTGTTTTTGGGGGTCGTCACGAGAAAAATATATTCATGTATTCGACCTAACCCTTCAAGATTATTTTCAAATGCATTTTATTTTGTGATACACCCAAATTAATAAGGAGAAGCATTAGATGATAATAGATAGAAGATATTATAAAATCTTCTTATCTTATGTATATTATTTAATTTCCTTATTATGTTTATTTTTATCCCTGTATTACTTGTTCTCCAAGTTGTTTTTTACACTCCTTATAAATATAAATATTCTTGTATGAGAAGATCTTAAAAAGATTCCATAATTATCTTTTATGTATCCAGAACAAAGATCCTCCTCCTTTCACAACAACGTTGATTTTTTTTCCGGATGATCCTTCAACATTCGGTCTCTTTGGCACCATGTCTGACGACACCTCTTCGTCCTCGTCTGCTACCTCCCGCACTAGCGGCGACTCCATCCTCTCGGCTGCTCTCGGTGCTGGTCTCGGTTCCAAATTAGGGCTCCAATTTCCTGTCTTTTCGTTCAAACTTGAACGCACAAACTATGCTCTTTGGAGGTCCAATGTTCTTGATGCTCTTGATGCTTATGAGTTGAAAGATCATGCGACTTCTGGTGTCCATCCAATGAAAACCATTCGAATTCCGGGGACCGAAACCACTGAGGCTCGTCTTGAGCCCAATCCCGACTACCTTACATGGAAACAACGGGACAAATTTGTTCTCCTCTAGGTTCGTACAACCATCTCGGCTCCACTCCTCAATTATATTATCAAGGCTGATTCTATGCGTGATGCTTGGGTCATGCTTGAACAGATGTTTCAGGCTCAATCCCAGGCTCGTTCTATGCATTTGAAAAATCAATTGAGTACTCTATTGAAGGGCGGACTCTCTATGCTTGAATATTATGAGAAAAAATGCGGTTTTGCAAATGCCCTGGCTGATTGTCTTCAACCGGTATCGGATCAAAATTTCGTTGCTTTGTTATCCACGACCTTGATTGCTCGTATGGTCCATTCAAGGTTGATGTGAACATGCGGTTCGAACCGCTATCGCTTGATGATATCCTTGGCCACTTATTGCTCGAAGAGGAACGCCTTCAAGAAGAAGCTCGGTTGATGACCGTCTCTGCTCCAGCCGCAAATTACTCTCAAAACTGCGGTAGTGGTGTTCAGCGACGCCCTAACTCCGATCGCAGGGGCGGCAACTCTCAACCGCAGTCCCAAAACCGGTCTTCTAGCAGAGTCAGTTATCAGTCCAATTCTTCAAATCCATGCCAGCAAAATCGTGACACCACTGATCAGGTTGGGTCCTCTCCTTCCATGCCAAAGTGCCAGAATTGCCAAATCTGTGATCGTCCCTATCACACGGCAAAGGATTGCTTCAGTAGGCTGAATTTGCAATATTTTCCGTCCCGTCATCCGCTTGAGCAATTAAATCAGGTTCCACCGGCTGCTTATCATTCTCAGACCCAAGCATCTAACTCGGACTTCGCTTGGTATTTTGATTCGGCGTCTACTGACCATATTACCGGATATCTCAATAAAGTATCGCTTGATTCGGAATATTCTGGCAATGATCAACTCACTCTAGGCAACTGTACCTCTTTACCCATAACTCATATTGGTCATTCTTCAATTCCTTCATTAAAAAATTCATCCATTCATTTATCCAATGTTTTACTTGTCCCTAACATGACCAAAAAATTGATCAGTATTGCTAAGCTTACTAAAGATAATAATCTCTTTGTGGAATATCACCCATATTTTTGTTTGATTAAGGACAAGCAAGGACATGTACTGCTCAAAGGAATAGTTAGCAATGGGTTATATTGCCTATCCTCGGCTATGCCTGTGACACCCTTATACCCTATGACGTATACTTCGTAAAACTTATCTCTTATATAAACATATAATTCACATATACTAATTATTCACATAAGCACATAGCAGACATTAAATACCATAAAAGGTTGCACACACATATGGTTGAATCTCCGGTTTATACCCACCTGTTCAAGACAGACACTATATATCTTCCCTGTGTCTTTGACCACGACTTATAACTTGTACTCCTATATATAACCAAATGCAAAAACAACCCATTTAATCTTACAAACTTTAACCCCAAATGCAATGAAATGCCAGAATGCATTATAACTTCTTGTGCATAAATCCAAATCCTTTAAAACTTGGCATCGATAAACTATATATATGAAAGAACACTTTTCTAGTTCAAACCTTTCTGTAAAAATTGATCAAGGGTCTCCAAAAATCATTACAAAGCGAAAATCTAAAATTACTCTGAAATCTTTTTCCGAATATAAATCCAATATCGAAAACACCCTTTGAGAACTATAAATCGACTGATTTTCAAATCAAAATCAACTTTACATCTAGATCTGGAAAAATCAATGAAATCCAAATAAACTATTAACTAGTTAAAAGTTACCAAACCACGCTTGTACGTCATGATTAAAACACGATAGAAGATATCTTGTACCAAAACGAGATCAAAACCACCAAAATCAAACTTATCTCTTTTTTTTTCTCTCGAATTTTCTCTGCCTTTTTTTTTATCTCTCTCTACGTATTTATTTTTCAATGGATCCTTAACATTGAAGAAATTAATGATGATGCATATATATGACTAGAGAAGTCGGCAAAAACGTAGATAAGTCGGCATGACTTTTGGAAAATCCCATTTTCTACCCTCAAAACTCGTTTACTGTAAACTTTACCCTGAAATAATTATTAATTAATTTATATTTAAATTTTTTTTAAAATATAATAAACCTAATTAAAAAAAGATTTTACTTTTTAAAAGTCACTATATATCATACCACTATGCTATACATATGCTACTAATCTTATATGAATGCAAAATGACGTATGCATTTTGGTCGGGGATATTACATTTCTCCCCCTCTATAAAAATTTTGTCCTCAAAATTCGTTATCTCTTCATATGACTTTTTCATCTTATTCTCAGTTTCCCAAGTCGTTTCCTCTATACCATGATTCTTGTAAATTACTTTTAGAATCTCCCTCTGCAACTGTTTGATTCTATAATCTGCTATCATGATCGATTCCTCTATGTAACTCTGATTCTCTACAAGCTGTACTTCTGAATCTTTTAACACATGTGACGAATCAGATCAATACTCATCTGTGTCAAACTATAGTCTAGCATTTACACCTTGCAAAGCAATTAAACATAACACTGAAGTCATGTGCATATCTGCCATCATACCATTAGACTTTTAACTCAAAGCATCTGGTACAACATTAGCCTTTTCAGGATGATACTTGATTGTACAATCATAATCTTTCAGTAGTTCCATCCAGCGTCGTTGTCTCATGTTCAACTACTTTTGGCTCATCAAATACATCAAACTCTTATGATCTGTAAAGATTTAGAATGTTTCTCCATATTGATAATGTTTGCCAAATCTTTAGGGAAAATACTACTGCTGCCAGCTCTAAATCATGTACAAGATAAGAAACTTCATGTGATCGATACTATCATGATGCATAGGCAATTACTTTTCCATCCAGTATTAAGACACAGTCAAGACTCTGATATGAAGCATCAATGTAAATACCAAATCCTCTTGTACCTGTAAGAATTCTGACTATTGCTGTTGTAGTCAGACAGTGCTTTAACTTATTAAAGCTCTGTTGGCACGCAGAATTTCAATGGAATTGAGCATTCTTTCATAGCAATTTAGTAAGTGGTATAGCGACAATAGAGAATCCTTCAACAATCGTTTGTAATATCCAAACATACCAAGAAACTATGAGCTTCTGTAACTGTAGTTGACTGCTTCAACCTTCTTTGAATAAACCTCTATACCTCTTCCAAATATTATATGTCGTAAAAATATCACATGATCCAACTAGAATTCACACTTACTCAGTTTAGCATATAACTATTTTTCCCTCAAGACTCGTAGCATAGTATGCAAATGATCAACATGCTCATCTGTACTCCACGAATATACCAATATATCATGAATAATGATGATCACAACTCTGTCTAGAAAAGATTGAAATATCTTGTTCATCAAAGTCATAAATTCTGCTGGTGCATTAGTCAAACCAATTAGAATTACCAAAAACTCATAATGCTCGTATCAAGTTCTGAATGCTGTCTTGATAATGTCATCTTTAGCTTTCTTTAACTGATGATATCTTGATCGAATGTCTACTTTGAAAATACTTTTGCACCCTGAAGTTGATCAAACAAATCATCTATCCTTGGTAATGGATATTTGTTCTTCATTGTCACCTGATTCAACTTTCTGTAATCTATGAACATATGTAAGCTACCATCTTTATTTTCACGAAAAGTACTGGTGCACCCAAAGATGATACATTGGCCCTAATAAATACTTTGTCCAACAAATCCTGTAATTGTTTCTTCAGTTCATGTAACTTTAGAAGAGCCATCTGATGTAGAGGAATAGAAATTGGTACAGTACTTGACATTAATTCCATAGTAAACTCTATATCTCTATCAGGTGGCAATCTAGGAAGATCCTTAGGAAACACATTAGGAAAATCTTTAACAACCGGAATATCTCCAACCTCATCACATTCAACTGTACGGTCTATAACATGGGCCAGATATGTCTCACATCCATCTCTGATCATGTGAAAAGCAACTGTTGCAAATATTAAGCAACTGGGTACCATTTGTCTATCACCATAAAAAAAATCACTCTAGATTTCCCAGGCGATTCTATCACTACTTCTTTAGTATAACAATCCACTTTAGCATGATGTCTTGACAACCAGTCCATATCCAAAATAACATCAAACTCATACAGGAATAACAAGATCTATTCAGCTCGTAACTCTACGGTATCCACTCGTATTATAGAATTCCAAAATGCCATATGTACCTTTACCATTTCACTGTACTTCTCTTCTTATGATTCATGTGTATGAAATGAATGTTCATGTAGTGCTGTATGAGATGCTTTTATAAGCTAAGTGGCACGGCTGAACCTTCTCTCCATTATGCATCATGCTCATGAATGCAATTCTAATGTCAATTACATATGCTTATGAATGCAGAATACCCCTAAAGAATCATACCATGCTCTGATACCAAAAACTAGGTGTGACACCCTTATACCCTAAGACATATACTTCGTAAAACTTATTTCTTATAAAAACAAATAATTCACATATACCAATTATTCATATAAGCACATAACAGACATTAACAACCATAAAAGGTTGCACACACACATCTATGTTGTTACTTCTCATACTAAAACATTTGTCACTCTAACTTATATTACAACTCATATGTCTAAGATGCAAAATGAGGAGGAGAAGGTTGCATTGATCTTCAGCCGGCCGACTTGTATGAATGTGACCTCTAAAAGAGACACACGTCAGAAAATTCTAACTAAACCTGAAAAATTGTTTTGCGATTTACGTGAGTCGCATACTCAGTGAATATAAACCATCATCAATTATTTCACACACAGTCAAACATTTAGTCCATGTACATATACATACATATTATACATATGTCATTTAGGAATTTACTATGCAAATGTAAATGCCGATGTATCCGATTTATTATTCTGTGAACTGTTCAAGCCTGAAACTGCCTCAGGTTTACTGTATATAGACTCTTATGGTCCCTTTAAGAAAGAAATCCGAAGATTTCCTCATTATGACCCGTAGGTCCTGTATGATCCGTAGATCCTGTATGATCCGAAGATCCTGTATGATCCGAAGAACCTGTATAATACGAAGATCCTGTATGATCCTAAGATCCTGTATGACCCGTAGGTCTTGTAATATAAATTTAGGGCAAGACAGTCACATGTCCTTTTAAATCTCATTGCAAAATGCTATGCAATCAAGTGCATCTTGTAATCATATATCATATGTCATCTGCTAACATACTTTCTGTGCAAACAACTCTGAAAATTTCAAAGCTATCACATACAACACATATATCCATATAACTCATATAGTACACATATCCATATAGCACATATAGCATATATATCCATAAAGCACATATATCCATATAGCTCATATAGAACATATATCCCTATAGCACATATAACACATATGGTTGAATCTTCGGTCTATACCCACATGTTCAAGACAGACACTATATATCTTCCCTGTGTCTTTGACCACGACTTATAACTTGTACTCCTATATATAACCAAATGCAAAAACAACCTATTTAATCTTACAAACTTTAACCCCAAATGCAATGAAATGCCAAAATGCATTATAACTTCTTGTGCATAAATCCAAATCCTTTAAAACTTGACATCGATAAACTATATAAATGAAAGAACACTTTTCTAGTTCAAACCTTTCTGTAAAAATTGACCAAGTGTCTCCAAAAATCATTACAAAGCGAAACCCTAAAATTACTCTGTAATCTTTTTCCGAATATAAATTCAATATCGAAAACACCCTTTGAGAACTATAAATCGACTAATTTTCAAATCAAAATCAACTTTACATCTAAATCTGGAAAAATCAATGAAATCCAAATAAACTATTAACTAGTTAAAACTTACCAAACCACGCTTGTACGTCATGATTAAAACCCGATAGAAGAGATCTTGTACCAAAACGAGATCAAAACCACCAAAATCAAACTTATCTCTCTTTTTTCTCTCGAATTTTCTCTGCCTTTTTTATATCTCTCTCTCTCTCTACGTATTTATTTTTCAATGGATTATTAACATTGAAGAAACTAATGATGATACATATATATGACTAGAGAAGTCGGCAAAAACGTAGATAAGTCGGCATGACTTTTGAAAAATCCCATTTTCTACCCTTAAAACTCGTTTACTACAAACTTTACCCTGAAATAATTATTAATTAATTTTGATTTAAATTTTTTTTAAAATATAATAAACCTAATTAGAAAATAGATATTACTTTTTAAAATTCACTATATATCATACCACTATGCTATCCATATGGTACTAATCTTACATGAATGCAAAATGACGTATGCATTTTGGTCGGGGATGTTACAATGCCGGATCGTTTTCGGATGACAATGGTGGGCGAGCGGACCTCTTCTCCAAATTGGCATCATCGACTTGGACATCGGAGTCAACCTATCCTTCGTCTTATTTTTAATCGTTTCAACTTACCTGTTTATTCCTTTGATTCTAAGTTCTTATGTCAGTCCTGTTCTTTAGGGAAAAGTAGTCGTTTACCAATAAATTTCGTTCATGTCACAAAACAGTTCCTTTTGAATTAGTCTATTATGATGATTGGGTCCAACCCCCCAGTTATCTATTAATGGATGTCGCTATTTTGTTCTCTTTGTTGATGATTGCACTCGCTTCACTTGGATTTTTTTTATGCAACAAAAATCACAAGTTTCTCATTATTTTCAACTCTTTAATGCCATGGTTAAAACTCAGTTTCAATCCACCGTTAAAGCCCTTCAAATAGATTGGGGTAGGGAATACCGAACAGTGTCCACATTCTTACAAACTCAAGGGATCCTTCATCGGGTCTCTTGCCCCCATACTCCCTCTGAAAATGACATGGTTGAATGTCGCAATCGAACAATCCAAGAAAAAGGCCTTACCTTACTTGACCACTCCAAATCACCTCCTACTTTTAGGGAACACGCCTTCCACACTGCCATATACCTCCACAATTGAACTCCCACCCCTATTCTCAAAAATATTTCCCCATTTTTCGAACGACTACATAAGCGCTCCCCTGATTATTATTTTTTACGGTCGTTTGGTTGTCTATGTTTTCCTTATCTTGGACCTTATCGTCAAAATAAACTTGAGTTTAAAACCATGCCTTGTGTTTTTCTTGGCTACAATTCTAGTCATAAAGGCTATTTATGCTATAATTCTGAGTCTCGGCGAGTGTATATCAATCGTCATGTCATATTTCATGAGTCAGTTTTTCTGTCTGTGTCACATCGCATGACTCTATCACAGTAGATACTTCTTCTATGCCTATCTTGGTTGATTTTCTTTCTTCGGCTTCCACTCTTCCACCGCCGCAGCCCCCGCCGCCGTCTATTGATCCGCCGTAGCCGCCGCATGCTAACGTGCCCCATGAGCACACTCCTCCGCCTCTGCCTGCACCTAATCTTACCACCTTTAGACCCGCTTCCGCCACCTCCAACTTACATCCTCTACATATTTCGCCGCCTCGGTTCTTATCGGAGCCACCTGCTCAACCGGCCCCACCTGCTCCACCGGCCCCACCTGCCCAACACCCTCATTTACGACCCATTGCTGCCTCGAACCACCCCATGACAACTCGGGCTCGTACCGGGAATCTTAAACCAAAAGCATACGCCTCAACTAAACACCCTCTTCCGCCTATTCATGTTCCTGATTTCGAACCGAAAACCTATAATCAGGCCAAAAATCATCCTGAGTGGGTCACTGCCATGAAAACTGAATTCAATGCGTTACAAGGTACCGATACTTGGTCTTAGTTCCTCAACCTCTTAATACTAATGTTGTGGGTTGCAAGTGGGTGTACAAGGTTAAGCGTAAAGCAGACGGTTCTCTTGATCGGTACAAATCCCGGTTTAGTTGAAAGGGCTACCATCAAGAATAACGAGTGGATTATTTTAATACTTTCAGTCCAGTGGTTCATCCTACTACTATCGTTTGGTTTTGACTATTGCTCTTACTCGCAATTGGCCAATTCGTCAGCTTGATATCAATAATTCATTCTTGAATGGTGACTTGACTGAACAGGTTTTTATGGAGCAACCTTCAGGTTTTGTGAACTCGACTCACAAGGCCTTGTATGGTTATGTGTGCCGTTTACACAAGGCCTTGTATGGTTTAAAACATGCCCCTCGGGCTTGGTTTAGTAAGCTCAAGTCTTATCTCACTCGTTCTTGTTTTCATGCATGTCAGTTTGATTGTTCATTGTTTGTGCTATTTCGGGGTAATGTCATCATTTATGTGCTTGTTTATGTTGATGATCTGATTGTCACTGGCAATTCTGACTCGGCTATTTCCTCTTTTATTAAGAGTCTTAATCAGACATTTGCCCTTTACGATCTCGGCTCGTTCCATTATTTTTTGGGTATTGAAGTGACTCGCGCTTCTGATAGATTACAATTGTGTCAACAGAAGTATATTCGGGACTTGCTTGAGCGTGCCAAAATGGTAGACGCTAAACCTATCTCTACACCTGCTCTCGTCTTCACGCCGATGGGAATGCTTTATTGTGTGCCAAGCTGCATGTTCGAGCCCCTCCATGAGCTTGTGGGGGGTAATGAATGACTGCTTCGGTCCAAAATAAAAATGGATATCGTTTGTTCCACTTAAAAAATTCAACGCCCAAAAAAAGGTAGGAATAGACTTTCATTAATGGGGGAATTCAAAGCGTGGCAGCCTGTATGCAGGACGCGTGGTAGCCTGTGCGTAAGTTTTGTCTTTGACGTGCATAAAAAATAGTTTTAACATCAAAACTTGTCGGATATGTATTGATTTTTTATGCACATTGTACATCAATTTCTAACATTAGCTTTTAGAATTAGTTATGTATATAAAATACTATAGTTAGCTAGTTTTAATGCACATATATTTGCACTTGAATAAATTAGTTGTATTATTCTGTTGTTTTGATGCACATACAATTAGTTTTGATGTACATACTTAAATAAAATGTACTTTTTTCTAGGTTTTTGTTTTTGTGCACATACAATTGGTTTCGATGCATAGACATATGTGTATGCGGGTGGATAGTTTTGATGCACATTCTTCAAGTTTTGATGCATGCACAATCAATTTCAATACACACACAACCAAGATGCACTTTTCAAACGCTTTAATGCATACATAATTCATGTGTTGATGCACATAGAATGGCTAGTTTTCATGCACAAACTCATATGTAAGATGCATGTGTTTATACGCATTTGAATAGATTTAATGCATAAAATGTAACACCCCCTTCCTACCCTGGAGGTATTACCGCCAGTAACCCCGATTAAGACTAAACCGAAGCTACCCAAGGCTTTAAACTGACTGAACAAACTGAAACAAACATTACAGCGGAATAAATACAATTGGTCTTTACAAACCTTAACCCAAAAAGAATAAATAAATAGAACAACCTTCTAGTTGAAGCAAATCTTCATCCAGTCTTCCTTAAGCTCTTATTTTTGAAACTCAGCTTCACTTTGAAGTAGTTCAACTATGATCTTCACTCAAGTATAACCATTGAAAACCTTTCTTCAACTTCTGGAGCTTCAAACATCTGAATCCACCTCTTGAATCAACTTCCAAGAAATACCTGATGTATCGTAAACCAACGATGGACACCAGCCAACCAAATAAAAGAAAAGAAAATGGACGGGTTAGTCTAATGAAAGACTAGCAAGCGGAGAAACTAACTTGGTTCTTATGGTTGTAACTAAACATATTGGCATCCAAAATCCGAATAGACTCGAATTATGATCCAACAGTTAACAGTCTTATAGAGAATAAGAAGGATACTCGCATAATCAAGAGAGAGAACACCACCGCTTGTGGTTTCTTTAAGAAGCATAAACAATTGTTGGGAACTCATTTTCATCACATAACATTTTGAAAAGCCTCCATCGACTATTTAGATTAACTTAATCAAAGTTTGATTAAGAATCATTCATAACCGGAAGCAAGAATGGTTATCGAATAGACTAACCATTCGGGTACATTAATGTGCCTAACGCACTTATATTTATTACTTTCAGAACTTTTCACAAACATGTTGGTAACTTTTAAGCGGCTAAAACCGCAGAGAATCCACCTGTACATGGAGACGTCAAGATGAGAGGGATGAAATCCATGATCATTGACGAACACCTAGTACCAATTTGCACTTAGCTAGAGTGCATAAACACCTCTTCCAGCGTTGAGTGAGGTATGAGTCATGACCCGAATGTTGGGATATGATAGTAACAAGCTAAACCTCCCAACATAAACTGTGTTATAAAGAGATCATCGGAGACACGGCTCCTACCCCTGAAAAACTAACATATTTCACAATAATGTCTCAGCATGAGACAACATACAAGGCCACACATAACGGACCTAAATCCAGTTCTAGCGCGAAACTGAAGAAACAACATGGTCATTATTTCTAACAAATATAACGACCTATCATATTTTATTAATCATACAAGTTGTTCCCAATGCAAATATTAAATGGGATCCAATTCCTCATTTAATAACAATAACGCAAGAGAGAATCGTCCACTTGCCTTATAAGGCGTGCTCGACGTCCTTAGCAATTCCAACAGTAATCTGTATCATCCTTCTGGCAAATATAACAAAAGGATTTCTCAGCAACAAGCTCACAGAAACACCTCTTACTTGTATCCTCAACTCCTACAACTTCCTAATCGATAAACGATTTAATTTCCGAATATCGATATATAGTAAATCCTTAGTTATCATGCTTCAAGGAGCCATCTTGGCGGAATTATAACTAATTATCCGCTTCAATTTTGAAACAATTTTCTAATAAAAATTGTTCATCAGCAACAGTTCTTAAAGATTACCAAATTTCGGATCAAACGGATTAACAACGAATCCTGAGTAATTATCCGAAGTCCTTTACCTGCTAATCGGTAACCAAAACTTGTCTTCGCTATAACGGAAGATCCGGACGTCCGTTTCCCGAGTGGTTTGAACCTGTGGGACCGTATCAACGTCAAGATTATAAAAACCATAAATTTACTTTGCCAAGCGGAACCGAAAGGTCCTTTCGGTGGATCCGTAACCACCCCGCTAATTAATTTCGAGCGTTATACCTTTACTCGAACTTCGAGCTTGTTCGGCTCGATGGCGGCTCGACCCAAGGGCCCGAGGGTGGCGGTGTGGTGTCCGGTGGCAACCCTTGGCGGTGGTGGTGGTTGGCGAGCTGCTGTTCGCCGGCGGCGGGGCAGCGTGACAAAGGAAGAAGCTGAAGTGAACGCGGCGTCCCTTCTCCCGAGTCCGTTCCGTCTTGATTCGTCTCCCTGCTGGTTCGGCCTTCAAGCAGCTGGCTTCACACAACAAACAAGAGGGGAAGATGGGGTGGATCTGGGGTGGCAAGCTAGGAGGTGGCAAGGAGGGTGGCCGGTGATGAGGATCGAATGCGATCGCCCAAGTTCGTTCCGTCCAACACTCTCTCGGCTAGATTTGGAAGGAAGAAGGTGAAATGGATAACTTTTGAAAAGTCAAACAAAGTGGCTTCCTCAAAGCCTATCTCCCAATTCCGTTCCTTACATAGTAAGTCTAAGAAGGGCGGTCAAATGCCATTTTCCGTTCCGGAACGGGACTCGCGTTAAAGCGGTAAAATTATGTACATCGGGTGGAAAAACTCACTAAACGAAAAACGTCCTGTAAATTATGTAGACCAATAAAACCAATTTTCCATGATTTTATCTTGCTACCTTCAATTTTTAAGGCTTCGTTTCGTATTTTACATTCCTTCCGGTACATAATTAAAAAGACGGCTTATCCAATAAATATTCTTTTTCCACCGAAAAATCCTAGAATTCACACCGATCCATAAAATCATTTTATTATGATTTTAGGATATCACCAACAATTTTCTAGGATTTAATCTCCAATAAAAATATTGGATTAAGCATTAAAACGAACCAAAAAGGTTAAGAGGATATCCGAGAAAAATTCAAAAATATCCTCAAAAACCGCAGTTATTACATTAGTACCCCCTTAAAAATGGTTTCGTCCTCGAAACCAAGGAGAACTCGGATCACAAGGAAGGATAGCATAAGCACACATACACACAACCACTACAAACCTATACAGAAGTTTGTAGTACCCCCTTAAAAACATACTGTTACTTCTGCACCAAGCACAGAACAACCACTGCTTAATTACCAAGTTTCTTCTTTTACAACGTTCATTGACTTTGGAAAATGACTCAACATTTCCTGCCTAGTTTCTCAAGTCTTTACTTCACCTCCATTTTAGACCAAAGTAGCCTAACCAAAGGTATTTTTCCTATTCACGAAGACATTACGGATAGAATGCACTGAAGGTGGCAATGCCAACCAATAAACGAGCTTACCAGTTCTTTCCAATATCTCAACAGATCCAACATAGCGAGCATTTACATTGTCTCGCATTTTCCAGCGGAATATGCCTTTCAAGGCGGATACTAGAACAAAAACGTCGTTTTCTACAATAACTCAACATGCTCTCGCTTAAAACAACACACGACTGTTGTCACCCTTGAGCAGTTAGCACCCTTGAACGTGTTAGTGCGATATCAGCAGTTGTTCTCTTGGCCAAGTCTGGCCCATGAAAAACTTTGTCACCATTGTCATTTCAACAAATTGACCATCAACACTCCGACCTTACAAACCTGAAAAAGATTCATTTTCTTTATCGTGAAATCAAAATTCTTGCATGTGAATTCACTCAACCTCAAACTACCATTGCAACTCATGTGGAATCCAGAATACATGTCCTCAGGAGTTTGAATTTGTTTCTTTGCATTACTCATCAGTTTCATGAGGGAAGCCAACGCTATAATTCAATTCACTCCACCAGGCTTGATGTCACTCCTTTCAAAACTTTGACATGAACCACCTATCTCAATCAGAGACAAAAGTCTTTGGAGTTTTATGAGGATCAAAAACTTCATGCCTGAACACCTCAGCTAACTTTTATACTCTTTAATTCAGCTTAAATGCATTAAAAGAACACTCTAAATGAGTTTATTAACAACCTCCATATTGAATCCTTCTTACATCCTTCTTTCATTAAGTCTTAAACGACTAATGACAAGAATCCATTGTAATATCTTCCCACTTCCATTCTGGAAAAGGAAGAGACTATAACATTTCATCTAGTCTTCTATGCTAATTAGGACTTCCAAACAAACCAAACACATCACAACAAGCTCGGTGACATTTCGCTTCATGTCATTCCATCAAAAGTTTATCTTAAAAACCTTATACATTTACTTGTTCTAGGATGAACTAATTAAGCAAATAACTATTCCTCCTTTGAAATAAGCTTTCAAAGCTCATCAACCACAAATACACATGAACAGTTCCAAAATCAAGCAATCCATAATCTTGAATAACAATTCCTGGTGTCTTACTTTCTTGATCTTCTCCATTGATCTTAAATAATATTACTTTCCCCATACTACTTTTCCTTGATCTAGTCAACAGATTTTGAATAAAATCCTAGGGGATTCACACAACCTTGTTGTCATCCAAACTAAATCCTTAGTCCTTCACAAATCAGTTTCTTTACAAAGATTACTTAAAATCCTTACTCAATTTCCTTTTCGAGATAAAATCTCAGTATTACTTTAACCAAGAATATGAGATTTATCCAACACATGACAAGATAATAACCTATCTTGCCAATCCTTTACATCCTTTTCTCAACCAAAACTCAGCTTGAGCATACTGACATTCAAAAGTAGTCATCTCTCTCAACTACTTCAAACTATCCTCTTACACATTACTATACCAATATATTGGATAATAATACTTTTAGTCCAATAATTTCCAACAAAATTGTCTCCATTGACAATTTTCAGTCTTTTTCATCAAAGAACTGTTTAGACTTCAGTTAACATTCTGACTTGTTGAGCAACTTAACTCTTAGGATTAAAAACATATCCTCATGTGTCCACTCTCTATATCCAACAACTTATCAGCTGAGATTGAATATCAATACTAATTTACATATCCAAACTCCAGACCCATTGGAGTTCTTCTTAAAGTCCTTACTTGACTATCTTATCTCAAAGAGATTTAAGTTTTCAAGATAAAATGAAAACAAATAACAAATAATGGAGAAATTATTAACATCCTTTATTCCAAAGAAAGGATTACTACAATATCATTCCTTAGAAAGGGTTCCATTCCAAGAGTCCATATCAACTTACTTTCAAAGATAATTCCGCTAAAAAGGCAATGACTTTCTTAGGTCATGACGTCAACCAATATGAACTACTAGCAAACTGCTTAGAGAATTACAATAATCGTTGACTGAAAACAATCCCAAACTTTTAGAGAAGTACAGAGTTACTCCAGATCCTTCGGAGACCTTCAAAGATGTGTAAAGAATCTTACCAATTTCTTTACTTATAATCGAACTGTTTTGGGAAGTTTGACCATGCTCTTTAAATGGTATAGGGTACCAAGGATATACTAACTCAAAAGAGTTTTACAAGATCCTAGATATAACAATTGCTATAATGTAAAAGAAAGCTTGCATCTTTTCATATCAACCAACTACACTTGCAAAACTCATATAAGTGCAAAACTTATATGATTGCCAAATCATACTAGAAACTATTCTTTAAAACCCAAGGAATTATGTGATCTTATTCCACCATGTGATCAAGATGGGGAGATAAAATAAACATAATCCTTTACTCATAGGAATAAGACATGTAATCTTGCCTTACCATGTGATCAAGATGGAAGACAAAATACATTCTTACTCACCACTATGAAAACCGTAGAAAAACATATTCTCAATTCTTTATAATACACTAATATTGCTTCTTTTTTTTAAAGAAATTCATACTTGAATTCTATAAAGTCCTAAGATTTTTCTCAAAAGAGAAAATCACAAAACAATTTCAAATATTCCTTAAATCATAACAACTTGACAGGAACTCGACATAGGTTACTAACATGCTTGCACATTAGCTGACTTTACCAACTTGACAAATGTTTTGAATCAAAACCGAGTCTCAAAGAAGCTAAGATACTCCAATTCACTTCTGAGCCCCACATTTTCCCTCGAATGTGACACTTCATTCCCTTCTCAAGGTAGAACTTGATGACATACCTTGACTTTTCTTAATTAGACATACATGCTAGACTTTTCTATAATCCATAGTATTGAGTAATCTCTGCCTGATTTAACTCAATATTAACCCATATTAACTTCACAAGTTCAATAAAAGAGTTGATCACTCCAATCCACTTACTTGCAAACCTTAGGGAAAATGTGATTCCGACATCTTCATACTCATAGCAAAGATTCTTCTTCGATCATTCTCAACTTGTATGCCTCCTTGACATACTACTTTAGAGTTATGCAAATATGATCCATTGACAAAGAAAGTACTACTTTAATTCATCCATTCACAAAACAACAAGCCTTCTGCAAGTTAATCTTCATATAATTTCTGATATCCAAAAGTAAACTATCAAACTCTTCTAATGAGTTTAAGGACTTTCAATCCTCTTATAACTTAATCTTCTCAATAAAAAAAGTGAACTTTCAAACTATGCATCTAGTTCAAAACATTCAATCCTTATATCTCTCTACATATAAAGAAATTCCTTTAATTTCCAATCTCTTTTAGCAGAAGAATGCACATGAGCAAACAAGGTATTCTTAAACCTTTCTCAATTCGACATTGGTAAACAAACTAAACTTCTCCATCATTCTTGTCTTCTTACTTGACCATAAGAAGAAGACATATACCCTTTTTATTAGCTCAAGTTCAAACCACATTGCAAAGGAAGAACTTGTGGTTAGGAGACTTGCCGACAACTTAACAGTTTCACCAATACCACCTTAGGCATTAGATTTGACAGATATAAAATCTTCAAAATCCTACACAACTGAAATTATTTTTCAGCGATAAGGGCTAAGCCTTATTGACCACAATATTGAATGATTGATATTTTTCTCCCAACTGTTTAAAATATCAAAGACAAATATGCTAAGATCATTCCTTGATTGATCTTCTCAAAACTGAATTTTTTTATTCCCATCCTTGAAGAAACATAAGCCAATCCCATTGGCAATTTTGAACATGTTATTGATGATTCCATTATTGGTCAATTATAGACCTCAAGTCTCTTCTCATTATCTCAAGCTAGGTATCATACAACGAAATTCCAATAACGTTGTCACATAGGTTAGTCATCTGGATATCAACAACTCATGTAATCAATTAACACTTATACTAAGTAGTTAATTGAACATAAACACAAAACTGATGAACTTTCACCTGTTCAATCCATTTTGACCGATCAACCTTATTCACAACAACCTTGATGATTAACCACTTGTTCACAACTTGAACTAAACCAGCATTCTTCCTTTCTTTCTTACTATAATCCTAAGAAATTCCCATTCCATTCAGGATTCTCAATCCTCTTAACTCAAAAGATAACAACATATATGAATATCCGAGTTCGAATACTCTCAGATTCAAAATTGAACTGCATCTTCCAATAGTTTGACAATTCAGTTGATCCAACACTTGAGCACTTCAAAGCTCTTTAACTTCCCACTGGGCAAAGAAAAGTACAAAATATCCATGATTCTATACCATAGAGTCACAAACATAGTTGTTGAAGAAAGTTTCCAAAGACAATCCTTTTCTTTTCAGGATTCTTTTACATCCCTTCATGATCAATATGGATCTCTTAGAATTACTCATGACTCACAAGATTTTCCAAATCTTAATACTTAGAAGTAGAGGTTCCAACTCTAAACTTCTATTAATAATCGAATTTCAACCAAATTCAGAAATTCCTAAGAAAAATATTCTTGGGAAAACTCTTACTCTTATGACTTCAAGACAACACTTGAACTTTCACATATCAAGAAAAGAATTAACAATTTCTTTCACATAACTTTGAATCATGAACTTTCTAACAAAAATTCTTAACTTGAAATCTCCCATCATACAATCTTAAAATAGGAAACCTTCAAACTAGAAAGTCTTTATGAAGTACAATACTTAACTTCAAAATCTCACAAGAAGTTTCCTAATATGGAAGAATCGACGAGGGTACGTCCAATTCAGACTCTCAAAAGAGAATAGGAAATCATTGAGAACTTGGTCTAGAACCGGTTCAACTTTAGGAATCTTCACCTAATCTTACTTTGGATCCTTCTCGGAATCTATTCCCATCTCCAGGAAATCAAATGTCCACTATAGGACCTTTTTCACATAAACCATTACAAACTTATTACCTCATGTTCTCCAATTTCCTTTCCTCTTTCTATTTCTTCACGAGTCTGGCTTCCAATCTTAACCACTTTCCACAAATGGTTCTAAGACAACACCAACATAGAATTATCCATAACTCTATATGGAAGGATGAAAGTCTTAAGCAAGACTTAGGAACTTTTAGCTCTGATACCACTTCTGTAACACCCCCTTCCTACCCTGGAGGTATTACCGCCAGTAACCCCGATTAAGACTAAACCGAAGCTACCCAAGGCTTTAAATTGACTGAACAAACTGAAACAAACATTACAGCGGAATAAATACAATTGGTCTTTACAAACCTTAACCCAAAAAGAATAAATAAATAGAACAACCTTCTAGTTGAAGCAAATCTTCATCCAGTCTTCCTTAAGCTCTTATTTTTGAAACTCAGCTTCACTTTGAAGTAGTTCAACTATGATCTTCACTCAAGTATAACCATTGAAAAACCTTTCTTCAACTTCTGGAGCTTCAAACATCTGAATCCACCTCTTGAATCAACTTCCAAGAAATACCTGATGTATCGTAAACCAACGATGGACACCAGCCAACCAAATAAAAGAAAAGAAAATGGACGGGTTAGTCTAATGAAAGACTAGCAAGCGGAGAAACTAACTTGGTTCTTATGGTTGTAACTAAACATATTGGCATCCAAAATCCGAATAGACTCGAATTATGATCCAACAGTTAACAGTCTTATAGAGAATAAGAAGGATACTCGCATAATCAAGAGAGAGAACACCACCGCTTGTGGTTTCTTTAAGAAGCATAAACAATTGTTGGGAACTCATTTTCATCACATAACATTTTGAAAAGCCTCCATCGACTATTTAGATTAACTTAATCAAAGTTTGATTAAGAATCATTCATAACCGGAAGCAAGAATGGTTATCGAATAGACTAACCATCCGGGTACATTAATGTGCTTACTGCACTTATATTATATTACTTTCGAAACTTTTCACAAACATATTGGTAACTTTTAAGCGGCTAACACCGTAGAGAATCCACCTGTACATGGAGACGTCAAAATGAGAGGGATGAAATCCATGATCATTGACGAACACCTAGTACCAATTTGCACTTAGCTAGAGTGCATAAATACCTCTTCCAGCGTTGAGTGAGGTATGAGTCATGACCCGAATGTTGGGATATGATAGTAACGAGCTAAACCTCCCAACATAAACTGTGTTATAAAGAGGTCATCGGAGACTCGGCTCCTACCCCTAAAAAAACTAACTTACTTCAAAATAATGTATCAGCATGAGACAACATACAAGGCCACACATAACGGACCTAAATCTAGTTCTAACGCGAAACTGAATAAACAACATGGTCATTATTTCTAACAAATATAACGACCTATCATATTTTATTAATCATACAAGTTGTTCCCAATGCAAATATTAAATGGGATCCAATTCCTCATTTAATAACAATAACGCAAGAGAGAATCGTCCACTTGCCTTATAAGGCGTGCTCGTCGTCCTTAGCAATTCCAACAGTAATCTGTATCATCCTTCTGGCAAATATAACAAAAGGATTTCTCAGCAACAAGCTCACAGAAACACCTCTTAGTTGTATCCTCAACTCCTACAACTTCCTAATCGATAAACGATTTAATTTCCGAATATCGATATATAGTAAATCCTTAGTTATCATGCTTCAAGGAGCCATCTTGGCGGAATTATAACTAATTATCCGCTTCAATTTTGAAACAATTTTCTAAATAAAAATTGTTCATCAGCAACAGTTCTTAAAGATTACCAAATTTCGGATCAAACGGATTAACAACGAATCCTGAGTAATTATCCGAAGTCCTTTACCTGCTAATCGGTAACCAAAACTTGTCTTCGCTATAACGGAAGATCCGGACGTCCGTTTCCCGAGTGGTTTGAACCTGTGGGACCGTATCAACGTCAAGATTATAAAAACCATAAATTTACTTTGCCAAGCGGAACCGAAAGGTCCTTTCGGTGGCTCCGTAACCACCCCGCTAATTAATTTCGAGCGTTATACCTTTACTCGAACTTCGAGCTTGTTCGGCTCGATGGCGGCTCGACCCAAGGGCCCGAGGGTGGCGGTGTGGTGTCCGGTGGCAACCCTTGGCGGTGGTGGTGGTTGGCGAGCTGTTGTTCGCCGGCGGCGGGGCAGCGTGACAAAGGAAGAAGCCGAAGTGAACGCGGCGTCCCTTCTCCCGAGTCCGTTCCGTCTTGATTCGTCTCCCTGCTGGTTCGGCCTTCAAGCAGCTGGCTTCACACAACAAACAAGAGGGGAAGATGGGGTGGATCTGGGGTGGCAAGCTAGGAGGTGGCAAGGAGGGTGGCCGGTGATGAGGATCGAATGCGATCGCCCAAGTTCGTTCCGTCCAACACTCTCTCGGCTAGATTTGGAAGGAAGAAGGTGAAATGGATAACTTTTGAAAAGTCAAACAAAGTGGCTTCCTCAAAGCCTATCTCCCAATTCCGTTCCTTACATAGTAAGTCTAAGAAGGGCAGTCAAATGCCATTTTCCGTTCCGGAACGGGACTCGCGTTAAAGCGGTAAAATTATGTACATCGGGTGGAAAAACTCACTAAACGAAAAACGTCCTGTAAATTATGTAGACCAATAAAACCAATTTTCCATGATTTTATCTTGCTACCTTCAATTTTTAAGGCTTCGTTTCGTATTTTACATTCCTTCCGGTACATAATTAAAAAGACGGCTTATCCAATAAATATTCTTTTTCCACCGAAAAATCCTAGAATTCACACCGATCCATAAAATCATTTTATTATGATTTTAGGATATCACCAACAATTTTCTAGGATTTAATCTCCAATAAAAATATTGGATTAAGCGTTAAAACGAACCAAAAAGGTTAAAAGGATATCCGAGAAAAATTCAAAAATATCCTCAAAAACCGCAGTTATTACATAAAAAATCAATTTTGATGCACAAAAAGTCAATTTGACTATTGATGCACGAAAAGTCAATTTTGATGCAAATCTTACACACGCCCCCTTTATCCTTTTTTAAAAAAATACATAAATAATTCGCCAAAAAATTTGTTCAAGTTGTATTTTCCCATTTTTACAAACCCAAAGTTTCTTAACGACTCCTACCAACCCAAAGTTTCTTAACAACTCATTTCGGTTGGGCAACGTAAGCATTACCATGACTAGGGGTGGCATCAGTCTAAAATCACACTAAACTAGACCGAGACCGATTTCCCAACAAAATTGGACTCAAGATCAAACCGAATTTTCTTGGTTTGGTCTCGTTCTGGTCCGAGTCCAGACCGGTTTTGGACCTGGCTATTATGTTATTAAAAATATTATTTTAAATAAAAGTGTATATAGTATTTATAAAAAAATGCATTATATTTTTATAAAAATACATATTATATCACATAAAATTAATTTTATATTGTAAAAACATAAGTTTTATTATATAATTATACATTTTTTTATATAAAACAATTTTTTTACTATTAATAAAAAAGTCGGTTCGGACCGAATCAGTTTTGGACCGCATAGGATAGGGGATCGACTTTTAACTTTTATGGACCGATGTAAGGATCGGATTTCCCTCGGTCCGAATTAGGCTCGACCGAATCGGATTTTTCCCAGTCTTAACCCTGACAACAAGTTTCCCAAATCACATAAGTATCCTAATTAGTTGATTCCAAAATCTAGCATTTTCATCATCTGAAATCTTTTTCGTACATTCATATTGGTGGCCACCTTTTCCACAATACCAGCATGTTTTATGTGATTTCAACCTAACATATTTACTACAACCAAGATAGACATGTTTATCTCCAATACAAGCTTGATTATCGGTTTGTGAAGGTTTAAAGTTCTGGACTTGATTATTCCATATTTGGAGAATCACCAATCATTTTCATAAAGCACAACCCAGCTGGTTGGTTGGTATCTTGATACATGGTTGGTGTCTTCCTCAATATCGGAATCTTCCTAGGTTGCCACCATAACACTTTTGCCACCTTCAACTTTTCTTTTGTTTCTTGGAAATATCCCTTGCCTTCACAATGATAACACACTTCCTTCATGTCTTTATTTTGCTCAAAAACTTTGTTTGGAACCAGTGTTAATTGCCACATCATCATCAACATCGATTGGGTCGCGTTCACTTTGCGCAAGATCAAAAGCTTTTTCAACGTTTAAAGCAATGTTCTTGAGTTTTCAATCTCTAAATGTCCCTAAACTCCCCTAAAGTGAAAGATTTGGTTTCATTATTAGTTAGCAACAACCTCGTCCCATTTTGTGTTGTGCTTGATGGTGTGCAAAATTTTGGGTGCTAGACGACAAAAAGGAACGATCTATGCAAGAGAAGAAATCAAGAATAAGAATGCATGACGCACACAAGCTCAAAACTCATGCCACAACATAGCGAAACCCATGAAATCACACCCCCTACAAAAAACGCATCAATACCTATCTCCTTGTCCAAAAGCACACTCAACTTGGCAAGACGGTTTTCACCAATGATGCGATCATACCTAGGATCAAGCCAGGTCCCAATGATCCCGAGGCGCCCAAGACCTTGGCGCCTCCCTTGGCTCCATACTTAGCCATTTCTAGGTTAATATTAACTATTACTTTTTTTAGTAGTTGCTTGTTTAGGCTTTTCATTTGTAGAAGGTTTCTTATTACGGTATTATGGGCCTATTAGGCGTGTGCACATGGGTCAGTCCATTAGGTCAAGTTTAGGGTTCCTTTCTAGTTGCTTCTAGTTTCTCTATTTAAAGCCACCAATGTACTCGTTTTCAATCACATCAAAATGAATTAAAGTCTAAGATAGTTAATGCGAGATTCCTCCTTCTCTTATGCCCGACATTGACCCTTCAAACCCTTTTCCAGCTCTCTTAATTCTTGTTCTTGTCTTGGCCAACCCTCGCCAAAGCGAGCATAAGAGACCCGCGAGCCATCTTTCGGTGGTTTCTGTACTTATATCGGTTACCCTACGCAGAAGAGTCTTGACACCTCTAGCCTGGATCGAGCACCTTGCACGCCGACCCCTATTCGGAACACATAAATTGGTATTAGAGCCACCTATCTAGGCTAGAGGTGTCGGGACTCTTTTGCGTAGGGTAACCGGGATAAGTAACAACCATTGAATGATGGCTCACAGATCTCTTATGCTCGCTTTGGTGAGGGTTGGGCGAGACAAGAACAAGAATCAAGAGAGTTGGAAAAGGGTTTGAAGGGTTGACGTCAAGCCTAAGAGAAGTAGGAATCTCGACTTAACTATCTTAGACTTTAATTCATTTTGATGTGATCAAAAACGAGGACATAGGTGGCTATAAATAGAGAAACTAGAAGCAACTAGAAGGAACCCTAAATTTGACCTAATGGATCGGCCAATGTAAGCATACATGGTGTGCACGCCCAATAGGCCCATAATAACGTAATAAGAAACATACTATAAATGGAAAGTCTAAACAAGCAACCACTACATATAGTAATAATTAATATTAAGCTAGAAATGGCTAAGTATGGAGCCAAGAAGGGCGTCAAGGTCTTGGGAGCCTTGAGATAGTTGGGACCCGGCTTGAGCCTAGGCAGGATCGCACCAACAAGTGTATGAACATCACACAAAATCAACTAAGAACATGCAGCGGAAATACCTTCAAACAAAAAAGACTTACTTCACTCGTGGATTTTTAATTGTAGAACACTTATTAATTAACCAACTTAGTTAACTAAACCAAAATACTCCCTTCCAAGTTCTCGCTTGGTCGGATTAAAAGTCGTAGCTTACTTCGTAGATACCTCGAGTCTGTTAACAAGAGTAATCTGGAGTCAAACTACTACACCTCTATGGTAGTTTGTCGCTCGTTTACTCTATGAATGAAGCCTACTACTCCCACTTACAAAGCCTAACTGGAGCTTTCTCTTCTTCTATCGAACAATGAACACTCAAATGTTTCTCTCAAGATTATGCAATGTAAGCACATACCTTATCAGTCTAATTCAAGAGACTTAAATAGGCGGCGCTCTAAGGTTTAGAAAATATATCACTTCCTATTTTATTAAGGAATATAATATATATTTAATTCTTACAAAACTTCCTAAGGATAAACCAAATATTATAATAAAGATAACTCACTAAGACTTAAGGCATATCCACACCTCTTCTTATCTTGAGCGAACACTATCCGCATTTAAACAGATATACAATTTTGCACAAGTTTTTCCCGTGTCATCAAGATCTTCAGATTCGTTCTGACTATCATGTCGACGACATCTCTTATGCTGACAACCTTAAGATTATTTTGTAGATGTTTGATATTTGCCACTTCCACTCATGTTTCAAAACATCAAAATTACAATCAGATATTTAATGTTTATTGTAACATCATGTTTGTGCCGAGCTTATTGTTCTAACTTTCTTCAAAGATAACCAGCAAAATAACTTAGACAATCATTAGCAATATAGAGTACAATGGTGATCATTATTCAAATGCGTATCCAATTTATTAACCCAACCCGATTCCTCCAAGCATAATTTCTAAATCAACTACGTATGTAAGTACAATAAATAGAGAAATACAGAGTATTGCAAGAGAGTCATGGAATTCAAATATATATATCTTGTTAAAAGATTATCCATGAAGACAACGGGAGAATTTTGGGAAGCGTGAGTGTTAAAGATGAAAACACCCAAAACCACAAACAAAAAAAGCTCGCATTTTCATGCCTAAATTGTAACCCCAAAAATGATATTGTATGTGTACCCACATATATATAATCACCTAGTCATGCAGGTCTTATGGTATGATTAAAATTATTAACAGAGTACTCTAAAAATATTACAATATAAAGTGTTATATTATATTTAATTATATAGATAGAGTTTGGTTCAAATGAAACAAACTCTTATCCTAAAACGAACTCTTATACTAAAATGAATGCACTTTTTGTAGTTAGTAGTGCACTTTTCCTACTTTGGAGTGCACTTTTTCGCATTTGTTTTTTTAGTACACTTTTCAAAAAAAAATTAGTGCACTTTTTTAATGCACTTTTTGTATTTTTTAATGCACTTTTATATAAAAAGTGCATTACTAACTATGAAAAATGCATTCGTTTTAGGATAAGAGTTCGTTTTAGGATAAGAGTTTGTTTCATTTGAACCAAACTCTATATAGATATACAATAGCGAAGACGAAGAGGGTTATAATAACGTACACTTCAAGAGTTCAAGTTCAAGTAGATATGTCAAACGTTGGTCAAGTCGGGTTATTTCAAGTTTTGGTCACTTATAGGTTGGGTTACTCCAAGTCACAAGTAGAGAAATACTCAATCACAACTCACATTTTACATATGGGGTTGTGATGGTGCGCGAAATTAACATACGTGCATAAGTGGACAATATAAAATTCAAGCCGAAACCAAGCGAAGAAACTTCAAGGTTAGCCCCAGAGGTTTTTCCGCACCCATCCAAAAAACAAGATGCCAAACATCGCGCATTTCCCACTAAGGTGGAAAGTAGACAAGCAAAGCAATTCCAGTCAGAGAAGAGTTGAAGGCCAAACACCGCGCACTTCCCGCTAAGGTGGAATGTGGACAAGCAAAGCAATCCAAGGCAGGAAAGGAAGCAAGGTCAAACATCGTGCACTTCCCACTTAGTTGGAAAATGGACCAGTGATGTGACCCAAAGTCGGCAAGGTGAAAGATCGTGCATGCTCAAAAGCTGACACGTACAACAGACCCGCTTAGCCACTTAAAAGCCATCCCTTCTCTACCCAATCACAAGTCGCCTCTCTCTTAACCAATCAAATAGCAACAACTCGCACATCCCACATCGGATAACAGAGAAAATCTCACTTCCCAGATGCTTATAAATAGGAAAGAAGCTCGAATGTTGCAAGGGACGAAAAACATCTCTGACTCAAGAACTATCTTGCTCATTAAAGATCGACGTGTTGAAGTAATCGCAAAGACCGCACTACAATCAAGTGAAGGTCAATAAAAAAGACTTCAAGTCCCTCAAAAGTAACTCTCCCGTGTTACTTAGAAGATCGCAAACAGGCTACAAGCCGCCCTCAAAAGATCTCGAATCTCGAATGAATAGATATCTTCAATATGTAATAGAAAAGATCTCGAATGAATAGCTATCTTCAATTTGTAATAGAAAAGATATCAAATATCGAATAAATAGCTATCTTCAGTTTGTAATAGAAAAGATCTTGAAAGTAGTTTGCTAGATATAATCTCATTGTAATCAAGGAGGTCTCGAACCTCGTTAGAGAGACCTCGAATCTCAGTAGAGAGATCTCGGACAACCCAACACCTGTAATATCGAATCGCAATTATAATAAAAGCAAGGGTTTGTTTTGTAAAATCAATAATCTTGTTCCTCGATATTAGCGCCGGTTTATTTCGTGTTTCATCAAATATTAGATAGATAGAATAAGTTATTTTAGGATAGAATGTGTCTTGTGGAGGGAAACTATATCTTTGGAAAAATATAATAGATTAGATCCATAAAACACTATAAACACATAGGTATTCTAATAAGAGAATACAAGTGCTTACAAGAAATTCTAAAGAGAAAGAAATTAAGTTCGTGTGAATTGCGATCTCGAAGGTAAGAGGAGCGATCTTGGAGTGAAGGAACTGCGATGAGAGTAGCAACTTGGAAGGAAGTTAATTTGTGTTCATTGAATTGGTTTCTTAGGTTATAGAAAGTCTAGTTAATATTTTAGGGGCTTGGGTAGGCTTTTATAATAGAGAAGTTCTAGTTTTACCATTGTAATGAAAGAACTATTAATAATATATGTCGAATGGCTGAAAAACCACCCGTATAATATGCGATATTTTACTTAACCACCGTATTTTGAATAATTATTGAGAACCACCCATATTATATACTTCGTTAGTGATTCACCACCCATGACCCCTTACTGTTTGATTTCGACAAAAATTGTGACTTGACACCTCACATTTTAATTTCTTTTTTTTAAACCTTGCCTAATCAACCAATATTTGCCCATATTCATCTTTAAGAGAGCATCACCCTCATCCTAGTTTAGACCAAACCCTAAACTACCCATGGCAACCTCCGCCGAAACACACCAAGCTCCCCAAGCAATTGATTCCCAAATTGGTCAACACCAACTCTCTTTGGATGAGAAGACCCACCTTCCATTAACAAATCTAGAATTTTTTCACAAAAACTTTGAATCTGGAGAGAAATCCACTCCTAAGAGCCGCTCGACCTCTCCTCTTCCCAATGCTGCTCAATGGTGAAAGGCCTTCTTCTTGTGTTTTTCGGTGGCGCTTCCTCTAGAATCTGGCCAGGCGTGGCATGCATCCTCCCGTTAATCGGTGGAGCGAGGGCTTTTGGTTCATTCCTCCCAAATCATGATCCCATTTTTGGGGTTTTGTTCAACTTTACTGGTTTTGTTCAAACACTTAGGCCTTGTGCTTGTGATTGCGGCCATACCAGCCAAATCGAGATCCCAAATTTTGGCCTCCATCTCGTGCACCAACTGTAGATCTCATAGGTCTTGATATTGCTCTATTGCTTATGAATCTCGACGAGCAAGTCCGTGATGTGGGGAGGGGGTAGATTGGGAGTTTAGGTGATTAATTGGATGGTGAGGGAGTCCAATTTTTTTGACGACTTTTGGTCCAATCTTGCAAGGATTATAAGAAAAATAAAATAAAATAAAATAGATGCCACGTCATACTTTTTGACGGAATCAAACGAAAAAGGGGTCATGGGTGGTTCTCAGTAATTATTCAAAACACGGGTAAGTGAAATATCGCATATTATAAGGGTGTTTTTTAGCCATTCGGCCTATAATATAAGTAGATCTTCAAAATCCTTATAAGGAAGATAGTGGTTTACCCAAAACTACTTTTTATCCAAAAACTACTTATAATAATTTTGAAATCCGTGCAACTCTCTTTACATTTTGTGTTTTTAGACACAAAAAAATAACTTTTCAACCAAAACCACTTTCTACCCACAAGTGAAACAAAGCCTAACTTAGTTGACGTAGGGTTCCTATATAAAAAATTGTGTCTTTATACTTGTGTTTACTTATTTTTGCTACCCTAAGAACTGGCATTATAAGATTACTAAGACCCGTAGATTTTGCATTATTTATGTTCAATTTTATATCGTTATTAAAATATCTATAAATCAATAGATGCTATGTATTAAAATAAATTGTAATATTAAAGATCTTATGTAAGGCACAAATACATCAACTATTTAATTGTAAACTGAGTAGTATTTGATACGGGAGAGATTTCAACTACGAGGTCATCTAAAGTCCGTTGTCGCCCAAGACGATATGAGGATTAGTATTTTATAATTTTATATTAGTATTTTATCATTTTATATTAGGATTCCATAATTTTAGCATTATATTTAATTTATGTATTTTTTATAAACTAGAGTTTTGCTCTCTTCTCGGGTTTTCTTTATGGTTCTTTCTCGGGAAGCCTTTTTTGAACCGTTAGGGCTTAGGTATAAATACTCTTGGTTTTCCCTTCTCATAATTTATCCAAGAAATAGTTTGCCCTAATTTTCTTAGTTTTCTCTTTTACTGTTATCCCCAGTCGGAGTCCACACCGGATTAGGCTCAACCCCCGTGACCAACAAGGGTTCGATACGCGGTCCACACCGGGCTAGTATCAACAGGTGCTTTCACATCGAATCACCATGACGACACTGACGGACGAAATCGTCGCACAAACTTCCGCCACCACGCCCGATCTTCGCGACTTGATGCTCCAACTTACCGATCAGATTCAGACGCTTCGGTGTGATCTTGATCTGCAGAAGTCATGTACTAATAATTTGCGAGAATTGATACAGAGTCGTCCAAACCCTAGCGCGGCCCTCGTCGCCGCTCCAATCGCCATGGCCCAGCCCTCGTAAACGCTCGGGAGATGACCACCACCGCAACCAAACCCTAATTCCGCGCCTCCATCCTCCGTGAGTTGGCCACAACCGACCGCTAGCCCTAGCGAGAGCCTGCCTCCATTTGCCGGCTGGCCCCATCCGATCACATATCATAGCACCGTTGCGTCACCTTTCGTAGGTTGGACTCCCTCGGCCACGATCACGAGCATGCTGACCCTAGTAACCCATGGCGCGGGTGCGCTGACCGTTCCGCAACAGGTTGTCATCAACACCATACCGCCTGTCCCCAATCATGTCCAACCGGATCTTCCCCGTGATCCAAGGAACGGAGTGCGTGCTCCACCAGCCCTAGATTTGGGCCCGAAAATTCGAGTTGATCCTCCCCGTTTTAATGGGACGGATCCGAACGGTTGGATCTTCAAAGTTCAGGCGTACTTCGACTACTTCAGTACTGCAGATTACGATCGTTTGCGGTTGGTTGGTATGCTTATCGATCACCCAGCTTCGGATTGGTTCCGTTATCAACGACGGAATCATTGTGGTGAAACTTGGGCAACTTTTCTTCTATCAGTTCAGCAGTGGTTTGATCCGACGTACTATGAAGATTATACAAGGCTTCTAGCCAATTTGAAACAAAAATCCTCGGTGCTCGAGTACCAAACAAAATTCGAAGCATTGTTGAATAAAGTTACTGGCTTGTCTGAGGCCACTTTGATTTCTCTCTTTAAGGCAGAACTGAAACAACCTGTGCGTCGTGAATTAAATTTACGGAACCCGACAACATTAGCACAGGCCTTCGCCTTAGCCCGTGAATTGGCGGCCTCCTACACGGAAACCACGTCATCGTGGCTTGCAAATAGACGACCGTGGAATTCCACAGTGCCGCGCCAAGGGACGTCCCAACCGAAGGCCAACACCGCACCTACTTCGCGTTCGGCAGAACCTACACAGCAAGCGCCCACCTCTAACGGTAATTTCTCATCTCTTCCAATTCGTCGTCTTTCTATGTCTAAACGAGATGAAAGTACTAAAAAAGGCTTATGTTGGAATTGTGATGAGAGATACACTCAGGGACATCGCTGTAAATCCTGCTTTTTGGCATTATTAAGCTGTGAAGATAGTGATGAAGAGGAGGAGGACGAAAATACGGAAGAACTCGCCGTTCAAGGCGATATTTCCAATCTCAATTCCATGGAGGGTCTTTCGAACCCGCGTTCTCTACGTCTCTCCGGTCGGATTAATGGTGTGCAAGTTCAGGTTCTTATTGACGGGGGAAGTACTCATAACTTTATTCATCCTGAACTAGCTGAAAAATTACAATTACAGTTGCTGAAAATTAGCCTTTTCGTGTCTTTGTTGGCAATGGCGCTTATTTATTGTGCTCTCACCAATGCCCAGAGACTAGTATTGACTTACAGGGAACGCTTTTCTCTATTGATCTCTACGTATTGGCGGTGCACGGACCACAAGTTGTTCTTAGAGTTCAGTGGTTACAGACGTTGGGCACTATGTCCCACGATTATGTTAAACTGACGATGCAGTTCTCCTGGAATAATTCACCGGTATTTCTGAAAGGCGACCGACAGCCTCCGAAACCGATTTTGATGTCGACACTTCATTCGATGTGTGCGTCTGAGGGGATTATAGAATGTTTTGAAATCTTCCAGATTTCCTCGGATTCAGTGTCCGACGAGCTTTCTTTGCCCACGGACGTCGCCCCAGAAATCCGACACGTTTTACAACAGCATTTACCTGTCTTTACAATGCCAACAGGCTTACCTCCGTCGCGTACATGGGATCATAGGATCCACTTGCAGCCGAGTTCTAAGCCGGTGAATGTGCGGCCATACCGATATCCTTACTTTTAGAAATCTGAGATTGAGTGACAGATTAAAACAATGCTAGATCAGGGTATTATACATCACAACACTAGTCCTTTTTCGTCCCCGGCTCTACTTGTCAAAAAGAAGGATGGTAGTTTTTGTTTCTGCATCGACTACAGGGCCCTCAATAACATCACGGTCGCAGATAAGTTTCCTATCCCCACTGCTGATGAGTTATTTGATGAATTGGGGCATGCTGTTATTTTTACTAAACTTGATCTGCGCTCAGGGTACCATCAGATTCGGATGCACTCTTCCGATATCTATAAAACTGCTTTTCGTACCCATGACGGTAACTTTGAATTTTTAGTTATGCCGTTTGGCCTGACTAATGCGCCGTCTACATTCCAGGCAGCTATGAACCATTTGTTTGCTCAGTATTTGCGTCACTTTGTGATTGTATTTTTTTGATGATATTCTGATGTTCGCATTTTTGGTATAGTTTTTGATAGGTTTTCTTTGTTTATTAGGATTAATTTTGTCTAGTTTAGGTTTCGTTTTAAGTGTTTTTAGTTAGTTTTGTATAAATCTGCGAAAAAAGTGGAATCTACGCTATTTTGTGTATTTTGCAGGTTTTAGCTAGGAAAGGAGCTAAATGGAGATAAATTTGGAGCATCACAGTGAAGGACAGGAAAGTGTAAGATTTAAGAAGTCGAAGCTCAAGAAAACGAGAGGAGGTGTTGAAGAAAACAAAACCCCAGGCTCGTTAACGAGGCTGTGAAGGGTCGTTAACGAGGCCACGACGAAGAAGAATGAGTATTATTTTATTATTCACCGATCCTGAGCGGGAATTTATTTTCGTATCGGTTGAGTATCTTTTTAGAATCTTTATGGGTTAATAGAATATGTATTTTAGGGTTTAATATCTTTTTAGATTTTATTTCTATCTTTTAGAGATTGTTTCTATCTTTTTAGGAAAGTTTTTATCTTTTATCTTTTTAGTTTTTTAGGATTTTCTAGTATAAATACCCTTCTATCTAGCATAGAAAGAGGGGGGGCTGAATTTTGGAGTAAAGTTTTAGAGTTAGTTTTGGAGAAGGAAGGAAGGCCGAAGGAAAGGCTGCCGGATCGGAAGTCGGTAACGAGGGGTCGGTGACGACGGTTTCCGAGGTTCGTTGATCGAGTTTGTGGTTCGGTGATTGTTTTGTTTTGGTTTTTCTTCTGATTCTCTGTAAGACGATATTTTTGTTATTAATTTAAGTTTGAGTTTTGTTTTCATGTTTGTTTTTATTGAAGTTTTTGGTTTCTTAATCATGAGTAGTGAGTAGTTATTTTTCTAGGGTCGGGGTTAAGCCCGGCATAGTTGAGCATGTTTGATGAAGTAAGTTAGTGTTTTGAATGCCTTTTATTTTTATTGAGATTGTTTGTTGTGCTTAATACCGAAACGGGAGTTGAGGTAATTTGAGTTTTAACTTGATTGAAAGAGAAAGTTAGTAACTTGAAGGTTGATATTGTTTGAAAACGAAAGTTTCAAGCTTTAGATCCAAAACAAGCAATTGAGTGAGTTGGTTTATGAAAATAGATTAATTTACCTGTCAAGTCAATGAAAGTTGATGACTCTATCTATTTAAAGGCATGATCTTATCTACTTACGAATTCTTATGCTTGGCTATGCTGTGGTGTCCCTTATCCTAGATATTTGTTTTTATTGAATTATTTCTGATAAATCTTCGTTGCTGAATGCTTGCTTCGGTACCGAGTATTAATTAGAATTTTATTAGTTCGTTAACTGATGTTTTTATATTCGGTGGTTCGGTAACGATCCTGACAAGGTCGTTAACGAGGCATCTCGTGAGTGATTGTGTTTGATTTTGTTTGATTTATATTAGATTGATAGACAAACAACCTTGCTTCCTGTGGAACGATCCTGACTCCACTGTACTCAGCGGGGTCTTGACTTACAAATTTATTTGTTGGCCGAGAAACCCTATCAACATATTCTGATTTACAGCCCATCCGTCGTTGCCCATGCTTCTCATCTTGATACAGTTTTACAAATCCTTCAGGATAATCATTTCTTTGTGAAGGACTCGAAATGCGCTTTTGGCACTCCTAAAGTCGAGTATTTCGGGCATATTGTGACAGCTGGCCAGTTACTAGCCGATCCGGCCAAATTGCCTGCCATGGCCGACTGGCCCACGCCTAAGTCCGTCAAGCAGTTGCAGGGCTTTCTGGGTCTGACAGGCTACTATCGGAAATTTATTCGCCATTATGCTCTACTAGCGGCCCCACTGACGGATCTATTGCAAAAGGATAAGTTTGAGTGGTTCGAGTCTGTTGCTTCGGCTTTTCAACGCCTGAAAGAGGCCATGATGTCCCCGCCTATCCTTCAACTTCCGGATTTTTCTAAACAGTTTGTGGTTGAGACAGACGCCTCAGATTGAAGGCGTCGGGGCGGTACTTTTACAAGAGGAGCGTCCTCTTTCTTTCTTCAGCAAGAAATTGGGCATTCGTCGTCGTGGGTCTTCCGCATATCATCGCGAGTTATTCGCAATCGTTTCTGCAGTTCAGAAATGGCGCCAGTATCTGCTAGGCATGGAGTTTTTGATTCGCAGTGACGAGAAGAGTCTGAAAGAACTTCTCACTCAGGTAATTCAGACTCCTGATCAGCAGTTTTTTATGCGGAAGCTTATGTGTTATAAATTCAGCATTGAGTACAAGACTGGCACTAGTAACCGTGTCGCTGATGCGCTGTCTCGTTGCATGATTGATGATGAGGCTAATATGAAACAATTTTTGTCATTTGCGGCACCGCTCCTGGATTTACTTCCACGGCTTCGATCCGAAAATCTGTCCTTGGACGATCTCCGCGCATGGCATGCAGCAGCTGCGGACGGTAATTTGCCAGATCCGTTTCGAGTATATGACGACATTTTGTATTTCGGGCATCGCCTAGTAGTAGGCGCGACTTCTCCCCTCAAGGTTGATATATTGACAGAATTCCACGCCTCGCCTAGCGCTGGCCACCCTGGCGTGGACCGCACTTTTCGTCGTGTTGATGAGGTATTTTTTTGGAAAGGCATGCGTGCAGATGTTAAGCGTTTTGTTGATTCCTGCATCATTTGTCAATCTACCAAGTATAGCACGAGCAAGCCTGCCGACTTAATTCAGCCTCTTCCCGTTCCTCAGCAAGTTTGGGAGGAAGTGTCCATGGATTTTATTACAGGGCTGCCTCCCTCTCATGGTCACACAACAATACTGGTAGTGGTCGACATGCTATCCAAATACGCTCATTTTGGAGCTCTCGGACCATCTTTTGACGCTCCTCGGGTAGCCAACTTGTTTGTCGATTTGGTGGTAAGTTGGACAGGGATCCCATATTTCTTAGCGCATTCTGGTCGGACAAAACCGGCTACGATTTTGTCGGCCAGGGATCCCATATTTCCTAGCGCATTCTGGTCGGAATTGCATCGCCTGAGTGGCACTAAGCTTCACCACGGTACAACGTATCATCCGCAGATTGATGGTCAGACAGAGGTCAAAAACCGCAGCCTAGAGCAGTATTTGAGAGCATTCACTCAGGGTCGGCCCCGTCGCTGGTTTGATTTTTTACCTTGGGCGGAGCTCGCCTTAAATTCCATGTTTCATGAAGGATTGGGCAAGTCTCCGTTCAAGGCTTTGTATGGACGAGACGCCCCACCCATAGCAAGGGTCACGATTCCAGTAGGACCACCGACACCGGCGTCAGAGGCCATTCGAGACAGGGACCAAGTGTTAGATTTGATAAAATTAAATTTGGCTAAAATGCAACATCGCATGTCGTCACATGCTAACAAACACAAAAAGGACGTGGAGTTTCAGATTGGTGATCGCGTATTGCTGAAACTTCAGCCCTATCGTCAACATTCTGTGAGTCGACCTCTCTCCGCTAAGTTAGCTCGCCGTTTCTATGGTCCCTTCACTATTATTGAGCGCATTGGACCCGTGGCTTATCGTTTGGAGCTTCCGGCGTCCGCCCGCATTCACAATGTATTTCATGTATCTCTGCTTCGTCCGTTTATTGCGTATGGGTCCCCGATTCAGCCCGCCTCGTTGCCGGCAAAGTTTTTGTACGACCGATCGATTTCTCGTCCTATTCGCGCCACCGCCGAACTGGAAGTGATAGTGGACGGCCAGCCCCGGGTGGAATGGCTAGTAGAGTGGGCGGATGGTGATCCGTCGGCCACGTCTTGGGAGCCAGTGGACGTACTCTGTCGTTCTTTTCCAGATTTCCGACTTGAGGACAAGCCGATTCTCATCGGGGGAGAGAATGATACCGGAGAGATTTCAACTACGAGGCCATCTAGAGTCCGTCGTCGCCCAAGACGATATGAGGATTAGTATTTTATAATTTTATATTAGTATTTTATAATTTTAGATTAGGATTCCATAATTTTAGCATTATATTTAATTTACGTATTTTTTATAAACTAGAGTTTTGCTCTCTTCTCGGGTTTTCTTTACGATTCTTTCCCGGGATGCCTTTTTTGAACTGTTAGGACTTAGGTATAAATACTTTTGGTTTTCCCTTCTCATAATTTATCCAAGAAATAATTTGCCCTAATTTTTTTAGTTTTCTCTTTTACTGTTATGCCGAGTCGGAGTCTACACCGGATTAGGCTCAACCCTCTTGACCAACAAGAGTTCGATACGTGGTCCGCACCGGGCTCGTATCAGTATTTAACAATGTAAACCAGAATTTTGATATAAAAAATGCAAAATGATTTATGTCTTACGTTTAAGAGATAAGACATGAGACAGTTTGGCTAATAATTAGGTAGTACAAGCACGAGTCGTGTGATTTACTTTGTTGTATTTACCAGATGTGATAATCATTTTTAACTTAAGAGAAGAAGAGAAGAGAGCAAAACATTAAAAAAAATGTATGATTAAAAGGTGAGAGATAGATAGAGAGAGGGGACATGAATTAAAAGGGGTAAACATGAAAATTTGACCGACATAATGTAACTAATCACTTCCCTCGAACAGAGAAGAGTGAGAAGCCGGGTATCTTGGGGCTCACGTGACCGGCAACACGTAGTCCGATGTTAGTAAAAGATCATGGCGCTGACTCAGCACGCCTCAGTTGGGCGCTCACTGTTGTGCATTCATTCATTGGATCCACATTGTTCTTTCGGCCGGGCCCCACGCCCCCACAATTCCTGATCCCACGTGGCCATTTCCCTCACCGCCCTCTCTCTCTCTCTTCTATGCGGCATTTCGACACACTCCCCGGATTCTCCGCCCTTCCCTCACCGCCCGGTGACTCTATCACTACCCACTCAAACTCCCTTTTGTTTCTTTTTTCTTCTTCCAAAAATAAGAAGATATTTTTTCTTCCAAATTAATTTAAATTAAAAGGTTTTATTAGTACACCTAAAACATTCCTTTTGTAATACTCCGTATTTGGGTACCCCAATCAATTAAGGAAGCGAAATAAATCGATACTCATATTATTATTCCAATAATATAAAAGATCTACTATGTTCACTGTTTAAGAGAAGAGAAAAATATAGCCGATTTCAATAGATCTTGCTCCTACTTTATATTATCAAAATTTCCAAACTTTTAATCCATACATATAAATAAAATAAAACATAAGGAAGATTTTATTTTTCGAAATATGGTTATTTAATAAATAATAATAAAATAATAGGAGTGAGAGGGGGTGAAAATGCTTATATAATAACTCCGTGTGTGTTTCTGTAGCGGAAATCTCTTCAAAGTCCAACTCCGAACTCCCTCTTCACATTTCTCCACACCTTCTGTTGCGTTGTGTGTATGGTGTGTTCTTCCTGTTCTCTAGAACAGAGCAAAAGAAAAACTCAAAAACAGTCAACGGCACGGAGTTGACAGTAGGAAGTGCGGCCCCCCAACTCCAACTCTGGCTGGCTGCCTCTTTCCTTTTGAGATTAAATTGACATTCACACACTGCATCTCCTAATTATATCTTGTTCCTAGGCCGCCCATCAATTTCTTAACCCCAACATTGAATCTTCTCCTCCCCTCCTCCTCCTTTTAAACTCCCCCTCTTCTCCCTTCTGTCTGACTCTTCAAATCTACATCCAAAAGTCACGCTTTTTTGTTCCAATTTTTGTTGTTCTATTGATTCGAATTGAATTTATGATGGAGTCTGAGTTGCTATTACCTCCTTTGAAATACACAGAGCACAAGAACGTCACCAGAAAACACACCAAACAACTCCCCACATCCACTACCAGCACCAGCCTCGTTCCAAGACTCGTCAGAGTCTCCGTCGTTGACGGCGACGCCACCGACTCCTCCAGCGACGACGAGGACGAGCTCTTCCGACGCCGCCGCGTTAGGAGATTCGTCAACGAGGTCCTCATCGACCATCAGCCGGCTGTCGCTCCCGCCGCTAAGAAGGCATCGGCGACCTCTCGCCGCCCGGCGAAGCCCACGGCGCCTCCGGTTACTTCGGACGGTGTCAAGAAGTTCCGAGGTGTCAGGCAGCGGCCGTGGGGGAAGTGGGCGGCGGAGATCCGAGACCCGGCAAAGCGCGTGAGGCTCTGGCTGGGCACCTACGACACCGCCGAGGAGGCCGCCATGGTCTACGACAACGCCGCCATCAAGCTCCGCGGCCCCAACGCCCTCACCAATTTCACCGTCCCTGCTACCGCCGCCGTGCCCAATGACGTCGTCCCTCCTCCCCTCAAGGTGTCATCCACGTCCGGATACGAATCCGGCGATGACAACCACTCCTCGTCGATCCTTCACAATCCGCTCGCCTCACCCACCTCCGTTCTCAACTTCCGTTCCCAGTCCTGCTCCGAGGAGACCGAACCGGCAGTTCACTCCAAGCCCTTTCACAAACCGAGCAGAGAGGAGAGCAGTCTCGGGGGGTTCGGTCCGGTTATGCTCGAGGAGAGCGGGGACTCGATGTCTTCCGGTCAGTACCTCTTGCCGGAGGAGGAGATGCCGCCGGTAGAGGACTTGTTCAACTTCAGGTCGCCGGAGCCGTTGCTGTTCGGCGATGAACCGAGTTGTAGTATGGATGAACCGTATTTTATGCCCGAAGAGTACGGGATGTTAAGCGACGACGGATGCTTTGGTTTAGGGGAGATGTTGGTCGATACGGCGCCGTTTTGCGGGTCTACGCCGTCGCTCAATGTAGAAGACTTTTTTGATGATATTAGTGATATTTTTGCAGCCGATCCGATTGTTGTGTGAGAGTGTGAGTATAGTTTTTGAAAATAAAATCGTAGAGTACTAGTGTGTGATCCTAGCTTGACCGATCAATCGGCAAACTTGCTGTACCGGCGGGGAGAACAAATTTTGTTTAGAAAATAGAGTTAATTAGTATAGTAATGAATAATTATATTATAAAAATGATTTGCTTAGTTTTTTCCTTTCTTGTTGCAATCTTTTTAAGGGGTTTTATTTAGGAATAATAATATTTTGAGTTAATGGTACTATTAATGTGGTATTACAACGCATAATTATTTATTATGTCATTTATATCTATTAAATGGTAATTGGCTATAAGCCTATAACTGTCAATTTGTGTGGTTCTTACTTTGCTAATCATGTTACAGCCTGTTAATGTGAAAAGATAAAATGTAAAAAAATTGAGAAAATAAGAGGTGAGAATAGAGATAATTTTTACTAGTTTTACGATTCGATATTTTATAGACATTATAAATAGAATATTAATAAATAAAAATATAATATAAATTTTAATATAAGTAATTTATTGCTTGCAGAATGTATAATTTTTTTTTTATCAAATATTATATTCTTCACATTTTATTACTTTTTATTTACTTAAATTTAGGGCTTATAAAATATTTTAATGCATCTATTAAATATTTTATTATCTATTTTTATAAATTTTAAAATTATAAATATTTATCATTAATTTTATATAAAAGAAAATCACTATATATATCTATAAATAAATTTATCAAAAGATATATGCTAAAAGATTTATATTTATTCTAAAATATTTTATCTTTAATCTTAAATACTTGTATAAGGAAGTTTTTAAAAGATATCGTTATACTAAATAGATATTTGTTTGATGTTAAAGATAGATTTAAATAGTAAAAGAGGAATTTAATAGAAAAAGTTAAAATATTAGAAATAAAAATTAATTTTGTAATTATAAGGTGGGGCCAGAATCATTCTGGTGACTCGAAAAGGCACAACTTTAATATATAGTTATAGATTTTTTTTTTTTTTGGTTAAGCTTATATCTTGATGAGAGATTATCAATATGATTTTTTTTTTCTTATTTTAAAGAATTAAAGCTCTACTTTTTGTCAAATTCAACTAAGATTTAATTTCTCATTATTTTCTTTCAAATTTTCTTATAAAATCCCATCAATTTTCATCTAAAAATATAATATTTCCACAATTACCTTTCATAAAATTCTCATTGTCCAAACAAAGGGTTAATGTTTATTGCTTTCACTTGAAATTTTATTGCCCTTGCAATTGCCAGCTATTCCTATTTCATTCCCACTTAAAAAATTCGAAGGTATTTCTAATATGGAATTCCCAAATCTAAATTCCAAGAACATAGATTAAGAAATCATTTCTAAAAATCTATTTCCAACCTATCACGTCAGATTAGAAATCGTTTTTTAGGTGCTCCACCACTTTGTTTGATTTATTGTAAATATAATTTTCACTTTTAATTGTGGGAATATATATGAATTGGATACATATGCATTTACACATACAGATATAGTTACATACTATATATGTCTAATTCATGAGTAACATATGGAATCAGTACAGTGTACGTGTGACTTTGTGCAAGCTATTGAATCTCATGATAATCAATTCTAAAAATTGTGATCAAGTGTAGCACGTAACGTGAATATACGCATGACTTAGGTAGGAATTAGCTAAGCTAGTCAAATTAGGAGGCATGAGAAAACAATAATTCCGTCAATTTGTAGGAGAATTTTTTAAAGTCGTGCAAAACGCACTATTCTACCAAAATTAGTGTTGTACTCATAGGTTATGTATGTAGAATTGTACGTAGACTAGCTAGTAGAAATTAACTAGCAAGAGTACTATGTACAGCACAATTTACTGAAGATCTGTAGATAATCGATACTGTCACTGTTTTAAGTTAGTGATCAACAGTGTTTGCACGTGGAATTATTTTAATTTGTTTTTTTGAAAGTTGATAGAAGTACAAAGAAAAAAAAGGTACTGACAAATAATACCCACGTAGTATCATTAAAAAAAGAAGAAGAAGAAATTAAATGTGTGGGAGAGGGTGTGAGAGAGTTGTGGAATATTATATTCGTTTTTTATGTTTTAAATAAATATAAATAATTGTCTAACTAATTTTAAACCGCAACTTAAACTTCTTTGTCCGTTTGACCGTTTAAAAGTATCTATTTTGATTATTTTTTTGGGTTAGCCTAACCTTCTCCATTCTCCATAGGGCTAAACTTTTATGTGTACCCCGTATAACACGATTCTTTGTCCGCTTGACCAATTGGCTGACCTTTTTTGTCCTTCGTCCTTGCACAAAGTTTACCAGATTTGGCTCCTTGTTCAATTCCAACTATAAAAAGTACGTACATAAGGAGTTCCAAACTTACCATCAATAAAATGGGTACTACTTATATATAGTACAGCAATAAAATTTGGCCATAAGGCATAAGCCTCATTATAAATTCGGCACTGAATTCTAATTGATTGTCAAAATTGTAACACCAGCTTGAATAATATACTATAATTTGCAATCATGTAACAAAACATCTTATGAATTACGACTAAATACATGAATGTTACAACTTACAAGTTACAACACGCGGTGATAAATTAAAAACATGTTGACAGGGAATTGCATGTTGTGTACTTGCGCTTCCAGGATTTCATAATTCATGCATATTCGATCCTATGCATAACGCTGGAGTGAATTATATAAATAGTAATAATAATATGATGTTGATCGATGTGGGAGCAGACCACAACTCTGGAGCCTTAAAATTCACTCAAAGTGGGGAATTAAGCATTTATTTAACAAAGTAGCGAGCTGAAAAGATATATGTACTTCCTCATAATTATGTCCTATTCGATCCATTTAAAGATAATATTGTAAATTATATGCATGTATGAAAAAACTAATAAACATTAGAATTTCTGTAGCTTCTAGTTAACATGCATGGCGCTACTAATTATAGATACCATTGGGCAAATATTTAATCTTTATTTTTAAATGTGCAGTTGTATACGCTTTTGAGATCACATTTTCAAGAACAAGCTAGTATTCGTATATATATATGTGTCGACAATAGTATATTAACAAACACATATATGTATGAGAATTAAATTTATGAGAGAACCCATCTTCAATTCGACTCGGTCTTATGATAATTAGTAATATATGTCCTTTCGGACATTTAGTTCGATGGTGTAACCTTTAAAGTAGTTTTTTAGATTATTGTTTTAAATTTCTCGGACCGCAGTTTGCCTTTTCCTAATTTAAAATTAGCAACTATTTCTCATCACTAGTTAATGCTCTAGACAATTCTACTTGATCACCCTATTAATTCTTTCCTTATTCTATATAAAAAAAGGAATTCTAAATATTATATGTGCCTACTTATTCCATTGAAGAAAAAAAAAAACACCCTACTAAAGACTACATTAAACAGCTCTTTTAATATAGGTTGAGGTTTTATGATTTATAGGCCGACATCTTTTACATCGACTATTATGTATTTTTTGCTTTTCACATCCGATTTTTCAGAACTTCGCTTTTGGGTACATTATATTTGGATTCGACCCGAACCGCGGGCTTGGCTAGTCAAGTTACCAAATGTTTGTTTTGAAAACTAAATCCCAAAAATTGATAAACCATATAAACATATCTTGAATAATCCTAAAAAACTACGTCTAGCCAAATCTTTTTTAAAACTAAATCTTTATCATATGCCCTAGGACACGTTGTAGAAAATTATTAAACCTATATGAAAATTATATTAGAAGGCTAGGGATTATATATGGTCGAAGTCAAAAGTATAAATGCTAAAACTTTTGTTAATATAATATCATTAAGTTTAACCAAGCGATATAAACATACTTTAGGAAAACAAAATCGTAAGTGTAAAAATTCATAAGGTAATTAAGGGTCGTGTCTGAAACTTGTACCTCCTCCAAGATTCCGACTTAATTTCTCTCCACTTATCTCTGCTAAATGCCAAATCTAGTGAAATTCTCAACTGGCTGACATCCTGTCTTATAGTATCCTTCCAACATTTCTTTGGTCGACCCCTCCCTCTGCGCATGTCTCTTAAAATCAAGCTCTCACACCTACGTACTGGCTCCACATGACCCTGCCTCTGAACATGTCCAAACGAACATAATCTTGATTCTCGCAGGCTTATCTCCTATACTGGCCACTCCTACACTGCTTCCGATCACTTCATTTCTGATTTTATCTAGAATCGTGTCTCCGCTCATCCACCTTAGCATTCTCATCTCAGCTACTATTAGTCTCTGTTCTTGTGCTTTCGTGGTAGGACAACACTCAGGACATATGTTAAAAGAAATTTTGATTTTTAGTGATAAATAAATTAAATATCTAAACATAAGACAAATGATTTCACATGAATTATCTCGTCATAACTCATATATACGTGACCCAAATCACCAAATATACACAAAGAAGTTGTGTACAATGGGACAACGGTTTGGTCACCTCATAAGTGTTTCTATGAGAGACCAATGTGAGCCGGCTTGGCAGCTAATGTCAACTCTTCACATGTCCCTTTTTCATTTTACCAAAAAGTGAAAAGTATATCACATTTACGTGTGGACATATAAGTCGTTTCTTAATTATTAACACTCTTTTTAAATTGATTTAAACCAAGTACTTTTGTAAATTTTAAAAAGATATTCAATAATTTCAGCCTATCGTGAAAAAAAAAATCGCCTTTCCACCCTTAAATTTCTATTAAAAGATGTGTATGTTTCCGACCATGTGTTACTTTTATTGAAAAAGAAGTCGACAATATTTTATTTTAATTGATGATAATTTGAAACTTATCTTTACAAGTTGTTTACATTCATATCTGCAGAAATTATTATTTTGTGTGATGGCTGGGGCGGGTCAGGTTGGGTAGTTGCGGGTCGGTTACGTGTTTTGTATAAAATGGGCCGGGGCCCACTGGCCCACTGGGTCCGGGGGCATTATTAACATCGTGGAAAACCTCAAACTGATGTGTCTTCGCACCTGGACCTGTCAAACTTTCCAACTCGTGATTCTGTGAAATGCAACGTGACTTTGTTCCCTGTTTGAGCAACTATTTACATGAATTTAGAACTATCAACATTTTGTAATTTATATAGTATAGTATTTTTTATGTACAACAACAATATTACCTAAGTAACTCCGCTGTAACATCCATATCCTAGATTAGTTTAGAAGATATTTTTTAGTAGACCTAAAAAGATAGATGGACCAATTAAAAGTGAACAAGCAATGTCACAACACAAGACTTGTAATCTAAACAACGACAACAAAAGAGCTAGAGTGAAATGGTTTTTGGTTTCAACAAAAGCCAAGATGACGTAAATTCGTAATTAGTTAAACCAGCTGATTTTAACTAGACACTACTAACGAGATTTAGTAATCAAATCAAAGATTTCATTAGAAAGTTGACTTTTGAGCACATTATTTCAAACTAGAAAGTGTAAACCCACCGATTCATTGGAATTAAATTTCATATATGTAGGAACGTACAAATTAGACTAATAGCATCCAAATTATTAAAGTTTGTTTTGTTTCAACATAAAGTATAATATGTATTAGAGTCCGTGAGCAGTTAACGTGGAATGCACATGATCATTTGTGTGTATATATATGTTGGGCTTAATACACAAATTCATGAGGTTCCATTTTAAAGCTAATTGGCAATAGGATGAGTAATTCATAAACATGGTTCACGCATCGTAAGTGCAATTGACCTGTTCTATTTGACACTTGAAAACTGAACCAAGATTATATTAGATTTCATGGGTCGTTCACGTGGTGGTGCATACGACCGTCCGTACACATATGCGTATTAGACCTAATTCTATCCTAAAACCAATTATTAATAGGAGGAATAATTGTTTATGCATTCCCAACAATATGAACACCTCTAAAGATTTATACATAGGACATCTGAAGTGATGAAGGTAGTAACAATGCCGACGTTTGTTTCCCGACTTTGAATCAATTTTGGTGGCCTAAATAAACGGAGATTTTGGGGGATAAACGTCAACAAGTTATCACCTAACTCTTCTTTGGAATAATTTGCACCACATAATTTAAAGTCATGTTTATGAATATTATTTTGCTCGTGGTATCCGATATTTAAGAAAAATTGAGCACTAAGTGGGCCTACAGGGCCATGACAACGCTGGCCCATATAGTGACTGGGTGGCTCGGTAGGGCCCAATCAGTCCACAATCATCTTCATCGCCATTCCCATCTCTTTCTGCTCCCAGGTTACCCAAGAAGGCAAGTGGATGCCACCACTTTCATTTAGCAAGTTGTTTTCTTTTTTGCTTTGGTTTTGTTGTTTCAGCTAAAGACTTTTCTTAAACTATACAGTATATTGTCAACGAAAATGATGATAATTTGATTGATATGTCATTAGCTAATCATTTAGTTTAGTCTTTTAATTGATTTCTCAGTGTTAATTCATGTTTTTTTTGGGGTTCCGGTTCGGAACCAGGCACCATTACACGACCGCGTAATGATCAAAGGCGATCGCGGTTTGGACTTTGGTCCAAACCGGGCTTGGAAATTGAACTAAGGCGAATTTGCGATTAATGCTTGTTCTTCAAAACAAAGTGGGTTGTTAGATATGTTTCAAACTCCGCATTCGAGCTCGAATGTCTCGGTTTCTTGGTAAGGGTATGCAAAAGATTAGCCCCCACCTTTTAGTAGCACCGAGGGCACTCGAACTCGAAGAGGTGGATGAATGTGGAGGTAATGGAGAAGAACTAACACTAGATGAATATTCGGTTATCAATTCCTCAATTAATCTTCTAACTTTACTAAGTATATCCCCAACACTAGCAATATCATCATTAACATCCAACTCTAATGCATCATAATAACCATTCAAACATGCTTCTAAACCACTCATCTTAAACCTAGGATCAAACACACAAGCAACAAGATAGATATCAAGGATAACTTTATAATAGTGCAACTATTTCACTTTCATAGCATCAATAGCACCATAAAGTTCGGGGAATTTACGCCCCTCACAAAAACCGCCCGCCACATTCAATGCTTCAAAACAAAACAAATGAGCACAAGGTTTATAAACATGACTAAAAGTTAATTTTGCATCATGACATATTTTCAAAACTTCTAAGATTCTATAACAATAATCCCATACTTGAGAAATAATGGGATTGTCGGGAAAATATATGGACGCAAAAGAAGTCAAAAGATCTTTGTAAGGCATGCATGCATGAAGTAGTTTTAAGTGGAGTTCCAACGGTGGCAAACATCTTTTGGAAATGTTCGGGGTGGAACACCTTTTTTACTACAAACGCCATCCAATCTTGGGCGGTTCGGAGGCAAGCCCACATACGACTAACAACATATCTAATTGGAGCAATTAAACCCGACATAACATTTAAACCATCTTTAACACAATGGTTTAAAATATGGCAAGCACATCTTACATGAAAATACTTCGCTCCAAGAATTGGTTGACAATGCGGAACCAATTCTCGAATTGAAGCGGTGTTGTTAGATGCATTGTCAAAGGAGATAGAAAAAACTCGATGAAGTAGTCTATACTCTTCCAAAATAGTACGAATAATGTCACTAATCATTAAAGCGGTATGAGAAAAATCAAATACTCTATAAGCCAAAACACGTTTTTGCACATTAAAATGATCATCAAGAAAACGACATGTTAAGCCCATGCATGAATGATTTTGCCAATGATCACTCCAAATATCACTACAAATTGAAACTTTAATATCATTTTGAGCAAAAAACTTCACCAATGCCATCTTACGGGTTTTATATGCTTTCATCACATTTTTTTTGACCGACTTCCTATTAGTCGGTTTATAAGCGGGTTGTACATGATTAGTCATCCAATTGTTAAATCCTAACTTTTCGGCAAAACTAAATATAAGTGATCAACACAAATAGACTCGGACAAGGCATACATGCTATCATTATGGTTATAAGTAAATAAATGAGGGTTATGATGAGGATTAAGGGAAGAAGAAGTTGCAAATCCGGATAGTTGGGATGGTCCTTGCATCATGCCTATCTTGTCGGGGTGTTTATTCTTCACGTGATTGGATAATGTTCCATAGCCCGATCCCGACAACCATGAGTAAACACTAGGACAATAGTTACAATGAACTTTAAATTTCTTGGTAGATGCATTATAAACTCCCTTTCGAAAATGTTTTGTAAAAATTTCGGATCTAAGGGATGGGACCTCGCTCGCCTCGGAAGGCTCCGATCCATGATCCACAACCACTCCCTCATTTTCATCGGGAGTGGACGATCCCGGTTGTACCACATTGAGATTGGGATTCGTAAATTCGGACAAGTTAATAGGGGGTACAAATTCTACATTTGCACCACTCTCTTGTGAGCCAAAAATTTGATCAATGTTAAGAAATCCTTCCATTTTCTTAAAATGTAACTAAACAAGTAAGCAAAAAGAGTAAAGTATGATAAAGAAATATGTAATTAAGCAATAAGATGTAAGGACAATTGTGCTAATTTTTGAAAAGAACAATTAGGAAAGCAATTGCAATTTGTAAAAACTAGTAAAGATTGAGAATTGAGAGCTCTTTGTAAACTTGAGAGATTGAGAGAGATTGGTATTGTGGGTGGGAATGAGGTCATTTAGTGGATATTTATAGGTAAATTTATCAAAGAGCCGTTGGAAATGTGAACTAGCCGTTGAAAACTAGCCGTTAAAAACTAGCCGTTAAAAACTAGCCGTTGGTTGCGGTTTCCCATACCGCGACCGCCGCTTGAGACCCACGGTCGCGGTTTTGAATTTGGCTCAAAACCAAGCTTTCTGTTGAAATAACCGCGACCGCGGGTCTCAGACCGCGGTTGCGGTTTCGGCCAAAAAATAGCCGTTACTCCATAAACCGGCGGTTCGAACCAGGGAAACCGGAACCGCCGACTCCAAACCGCCGGTTCCCGGTTTTGGAACCGCCGGTTCGGCGGTTTCCGGGGGGGGGGGGGGGGGGGGGAAAACCGGAACCGAAACCGGGGGGTACCGGACCGGCCGGTTCCGGTTCCGGTTCCCGCCGGTTTCTGAACCGGCAAACCGGCGGTTCACCCGAACCGTGACCCAGGTCTAGATGCAACAGTGCTCCTCCATCCCGGTTTATATACGATTTATGGTATAAAATTTATGAGGTTGATTCCTATGAAACAAACTATTATTCTAAAACGTGAGGCGAATACACTTTTTCTAATTTATAGTACACTTTTCGTACAAAATATGAAAAGTGCAACCCGAAAAAAGTGCATTATAAAAGTACGAAAAGTGCACAATATATGGAATATAAAAAGTGTACTATGAACTAGAAAAAATGCATTTGTCTCACGTTTTAGGTTAAGAGTTAAAATTTATACTCAAATATAGAAAAGCTAATATATTTTATACTATTTAGACGGTAAATGAACTTGCTTATACTATTTATACTCAAGCATTTTATTTTGCATAGTTTATAGGTGGATTTTCAAGGGTATCCCTTTCAAAAAAAAGTTTGCAAAAGTACCACATATTCTACCAAATTTTAAATCATGTCTTTTAGGCATTTTTACAATTAATATTTCTTTATTTTATTTTTTTTGAAATGATTAATATTTCTTTATTTTATGGATTAATTATTTGAAATTTAAATTGTAAATGATATTTATAAATGAATTATTAAATGGAAAGAATTAAAATCAGAAAACAAAAATTGAAAAAAGATAAAAAGAAAGTAAAAGATATGGTTGATGTTCGCATTTTTAGTATAGTTTTTGATAGGTTTTCTTTGTTTATTAGGATTAGTTTTGTCTAGTTTAGGTTTAGTTTTGAGTGTTTTTAGATAGTTTCGCATAAATCTATGAAAAGAGTGGAATCTACGCTATTTTGTGTATATTGCAGATTTTAGTAAGAAAAGGGGCTAAATGGAGCTAATTTGGAGCATCTCGGTGAAGGACGGGAAAGTGCAAGATTTAAGAAGTCAAAGCTCGAGAATACGAGAGGAGGTGTTGAAGAAAACAAAACCAAGGCTCGTTAACGAGGCTGTGAAGGGTCGTTAACGAGGCCACGAAGAGAAAGATTTCGGAGTATTATTTTATTATTCACCGATCCTGAGCGGGAATTTATTTCCGTATCGGTTGAGTATCTTTTTAGAATCTTTTATGGGTTATTAGAATATGTATTTTAGGGTTTAATATCTTTTTAGATTTTATTTCTATCTTTTAGAGTTTGTTTCTATCTTTTTAGGAAAGTTTTTATCTTTTATCTTTTTTTAGTTTTTTAGGATTTTTCTAGTATAAATACCCTTCTATTTAGCATAGAGAGGGGGATTAATTTTGGAGTTGAATTTTAGAGCTAGTTTTGGAGAAGGTTTGGAGGAAGGCCGAAGGAGAGAGAACCGGATCGGAAGTCGGTGACGAGGTTCGGTAACGACGGTTTCCGAGGTTCGTTTGTCGAGTTTGTTCGGTGATTGTTTTGTTTAGTTTTCCTCTAGATCTCTGTAAGACGATATTTTTGTTATTAATTTAAGTTTGAATTTTGTTTCAATGTTTGCTTTGATTGAAGTTTTTAGTTTCTTAATCATGAATAATGAGTAGTCTATTTTTCTAGGGTCGGGGTTAAGCCCGGCATAGTTGAGCATGTTGGATGAGTAAGATTGTGTGTTGAATGCCTTTTTATCTTTATTGAGATTGTTTTTTGTGCTTAATACCGAAGCGGGAGTTGAGGTAATTTGAGTTTTAACTTAATTGAAAGAGAAAGTTAGTAACTTGAAGGTTGATATTGTTTGACAACGAAAGTTTCAAGCTTTAGATCCAAAACAAGCAATTGAGTGAGTTAGTTTATGAAAATAGATTAATTTACTTGTTAAGTCAATGAAAGTTGATGACTCTATCTATTTAAAGGCATGATCTTATCTTCTTACGAATTCTTATGCTTGGCTATGTTGTGGTGTCCCTTATCCTAGATATTTGTTTTTATTGAATTATTTCTGATAAATCTTCGTTGCTGAATACTTGCTTCGGTACCGAGTATTAATTAGAATTTTATTAGGTCGTTAATTAGTATTTTTGTGTTCGGTGGTTCGGTAACGATCCTGACAAGGTCGTTAACGAGGCATCTTGTGAGTGTTTTGTTTTATTTTTTATTAGATTGATAGACAAACAACCTTGCTTCCTGTGGAACGATCCTGACTCCACTGTACTCAGCGGGGTCTTGACTTATAAATTTATTTGTTGTCAAGAAACCCTCTCAACAAATTGGCGCCGTTGCCGGGGAAGCAACGAGTTGTTAGTTTATCTTTGGGATTGGGACTAGCCCGACCCCATTTTTGTTTTTAATTTTTTTTTTCTCTGTTTGTTTTCTCAGTGTATGCCGGTAGGACGAAGAAGGCTTCAGTTTGATAGCTCCAGTTATTACTCAGAACCCGAACGTTCCCTGCACCGACGACTCCGAGAAAACCGAGCCATGGCCACAGCTGAAGAGATGGCTCGAGAGTTAGAGATCCTCCGGACCCAGATGGAGGCACTGAAAGCCGAGAAGGAAGGCGCTGATGCAGACAAGGTTCGACTGCAAGAAGAGGTAAACGCCTATCCAAGGAATGCCAAGCAATACATGCATCCGGAACTGAGGGTGCCAGAATCCCCTATTGTGCTTCCTGCGATAGAGAAACCTTTTGAGATCAAGTCTCAATTTATATCCTTGATTAAACGGGCTCAGTTTGAAGGGAAACCTGCTGAGTGCCCTATGGAGCATATTAGAAATTTTCTTGATTTATGTGACACCATAGCTGTTGAAGGTGTCTCGCTAGAATATGTTCTGTTAAAAGCTTTTAGATGGTCACTTACTGGAAAGACCCTGAACTGGTTAGAGAGCCTACCTTCTAAGTCTATCAGGACTTGGAAAGCTTTGTATGATCAATTTCTTACAAAGTTTTTCCCTCCTGCTAAGACAACGGAGTTAAGGAAACGCATCACCTCTTATCACCAGTTGCCTAATGAGACATTTGTTGAAACATGGGAAAGATTTAAAGAGATGCTTAGACAATGCCCTACTCATGGGCAACCTTTATATGTATTGCAAGAAATCTTTTTCCAGGGTATCAACGCGGAGACCAAGAACCGCATCAACACGCATACTGCGTGCGGTTTTATAGAGATGAACCCGACAGAGGCGTAGGAACTGTTGGACAAGCTGGCGAATTACGATGCTATGTACGGAACCCAACAGGCTCCACAAACTCAAAAACGTCTCTATGTGCCCAATCGAGATGAAGTTGACCCCGATGTTAAAAATCAATTCTTACAAGATGAGGTCAACCGTTTGAAGAAATAGGTAAGTTTTCTGAAATCCTCTCAATCATGTCAAGAATGTGGTTCTTCCGCGCATAGTACTTCTGCTTGCACTAACATTGAGCAGGTTAGAACCGCTGAGACGATAGCTGAGATGAATTACATGAGAGGACCCTACAGGAACCAGCCTAATTATAATGACAGGCCAAACAACTATCAACCATGGGGCAATCAGAATACAAATCACAATTACACAGGACCCCCACAAGATAGACGACCTGCACCATATCGACCTCCAGGCCATCAGGAGACACCATCATGGGTTCAGGAGATTAAAGAGAGTATCAACGGAGTGAACCACAAGGTCGATGACGTCCAAGCCAAGCTGAACCGGCAGGATAAAAGATGGGGAGAGTTCGATATTTGGAAGAGGAGTGTTGATTCCCAACTAGGAGACCTTGCTGCACGGATTCCAAGACCACAAGGGCAACTCCCGGGCCGTCCCGAGGAGAACCCTAGAGGCCAAATAGCAGCGGTACACCTCAGAAGCGGGAAGACATTGCCAGATAGAGTTCAAGCTGACGAAAAAGAGGAAAAAGACCTCGCCAACCAGCTCGTTAACGAGCCAGCGAGAGCTAATACCGAGCCTACAAGCCAGGATGACGAGGCTCCGAGGATTCCTGACGAGCCCACCCCAGGTAAGTTCTCTAAACCGAGTCTTCCTCCCAATTCCAGGGTAGTTAACGACCCCATCAGGGTCGGTAACGACCCGCCGAGGACACCGAATGACCCCAATGTCGACCAGGTACTCTCACCTCTCGAACCTAACTTGGTTCTGAGAATGGTGAAAACTCTTCCATTTCCAACTAAGAAATCTATGGACTCTACTGAGATTAAGTTCAAGCGTTTCGTTAAGATTCTTCAGGGCATTAATATTTCCATCCCATTCAAGCGAAATGCCAGCTTACACAAAATTCTTGAAAGATATTCTTAGCAGGAAAAGATCTATTACAGAGCTGCAGGACGAGGTCAGATCCATAGCTCTTCCAGAAAAGCTTGGAGATCCTGGGAGGTTTGCAATCACAATCGGCATAGGCAACCACAAGTTCAAAGCTTTATGCGATCTTGGTGTCAGTGCTAGTCTTGTTCCACTCTCAATCTGGTCTAAAGCCAATATGGGACCACTAGAGCCTGTCAACATGCGGCTTTATATGGCAGACGGATCTTGCATCAAACCAACAGGGTTGCTAGAAGATTTCCCAGTTCAAGTAGGTAACTTCTTTGTTCCTAATGACTTCATCGTGATGGCAATGCCCGAAGATCCAGTTGTGCCTATTATTTTGGGAAGACCATTCCTCGCCACAGCAGGAGCTATAATCGATGTTAGGAGGAGACTCCTAACTTTCAAAATTGGGGATGAGGTGACGGAATTCCGATTCAAACAATCCAGGGAGTCCGACAAAGCTGAAGTCAAGATGCTCTACACCCACGAGGAGATCATTGAATGTGGAGACCCCATAGGAAGATCAGCATGCAATGATGAAATTACGGGGCGAAGATGGGCAGAAATAACCACTGCAGTCTCAGTAACGAGTCCTCCAGCATCGTTACCGATTCTCCTGGCAGAAGATGCACGCTCGTTAACGACCCACTCAGGTTCGTTAACGACCCTAGCCGAAGATGGCGAGATCTCAGCTTTTGAATGCTTTCATGAAGTGTTGAAGACGGAACCAGAAGAGCCCATTCTAATTCTTGCCGAACCGTCCCCAACACTTAAACCCTTGCCAGACTCCCTCAGGTATGAATTCCTCGGCCCAAATTCTACTCTTCCTGTCATCATTAATGTTGGATTAAAAGATGAAGAAGTAGAAAAACTCCTAAGTGTGCTTAAGATGCATAGAAAAGCCATAGGCTACTCCCTAGATGATATAACTGGCATATCGCCTTCTCTTTGCATGCATAGGATTTACATGGAGGACAATCATAAACCCACCATAGAGCATCAACGTAGATTAAATCCTAATATGAAGGATGTAGTTAAAAAGGAAATTATTAAATTACTTGATGCAGGGATTATATTTCCTATTTCGGACAGCCAATGGGTGAGTCCAGTCCATGTAGTCCCTAAGAAAGGGGGGATGACTGTGATAGAAAATGAAAAGGGAGAGCTTATTCCGACTAGAACCACCACTAGTTGGAGAATGTGCATTGATTATAGAAAGCTCAATAGTACTACTAGAAAAGATCATTTTCCGCTTCCTTTCATAGATCAAGTTTTAGAACGCTTAGCCCAGCATGATTACTTCTGTTATTTAGATGGCTATAGCGGCTTTTGGCAGATTCCCATTCATCCTGATGACCAAGAGAAAACAACCTTTACATGTCCCTATGGAACCTTTGCTTACAAAAGAATGCCATTTGGGCTTTGCAATGCCCCTGCTACTTTTCAAAAATGTATGATGGCTATCTTTTCCGATATGATAGAGGATATTGTAGAGGTTTTTATGGATGATTTTTCTGTTTATGGTTCTTCATTTGATTCTTGTCTTGCTAACCTTGCACAAGTGCTTAAAAGATGTGAAGAAACCAATCTTGTACTGAATTGGGAAAAGTGTCACTTTATGGTTCAAGAGGGGATAGTACTAGGGCACCTTGTCTCTAAAAGAGGGATAGAAGTAGATAAGGCAAAAATTGAGCTTATTGAAAAAACTACCTCCCCCCTCTTCCGTAATAGACATTAGGAGTTTTTTAGGGCATGCTGGCTTTTACAGGCGATTTATTCAGGATTTTTCTAAGATAGCTAAACCTTTGACTAACCTACTAATGAAAGATGTAGTGTTTGAGCTGTCTCCAGAATGTCTTGAAGCATTTTACAGGTTAAGAGCTGCCCTTGTGTCCGCCCCCATCATGCAGTCCCCAGACTGGACGTTACCCTTTGAGATCATGTGTGATGCCAGTGACTATGCAGTTGGTGCAGTTTTAGGGCAACGGAAGGATAAGAAACTCCACGCCATTTACTACGCTAGTAAGACGCTGGATGAGGCGCATAGTAAGTATACCACAACGGAGAAGGAATTCCTTGCTGTGGTATTTGCTTTTGAAAAATTTCGGTCCTATCTTGTTGGATCCAAAGTGATCGTTTATACTGACCATGAGGCCGTTAGATACCTAATGGCTAAAAAAGATGCAAAACCTAGATTGCTTCGTTGGATGCTCTTACTGCAGGAATTCGATCATGAAATAAGAGACAAGAAGGGAGCAGAAAATCTAGTGGCGGATCACTTGTCCAGGTTGCCAGTTGAGCATATCACCAAGTCCAATAATGAAGTTCCGATAGATGATTCCATACCCGACGAACACCTCCTGCTGAACGAGGTTGAGCTCTACAAGACCCTCGTTACCGACCCCTTCAGGATTGTTAACGAGGTGCCGAGGCTGGAAGATACAAATAAAAAGGGAAAATGTTCAAGTTTGGTCGACAATCAAGCCAATGGGGTCGTTACTGAGCTACGGGAGGTCGGTACCGAGGTCAATAAATGGAAGCCTAGCTCGTTAACGACCCACCCAGGTAAGATTTCTGAACCTAAGTCTTCTCAATTAAAATCCACCCCCTCTCCTTCTTCAATTTCTTCTTCCTCAATATCAATCCATGCTATTAGAGGGCCAAAAGCTCCTTGGTTTGCGGATTTCGCTAACTATCTTGTAGGAGGCGTAATTCCCGAGAGCCTTACCCCACAAAAGAAGAAGAAATTTCTCCATGACGTGAAACAATACTACTGGGACGACCCCTACTTGTTTAAACAAGGAAGTGATCACCTCTTTAGGCGTTGCATCCCAGAAGAGGAGATTGAAAACGTGATCCGTCAATGCCACACACTTCCAACTGGAGGTCATGCAAAAGGATTCAAGACTACAGCGAAGATTATTCAAAGTGGTATCTATTGGCCCACCATGTTCAAAGATGTGCAAGCTTATGTGACAGCATGTGATGGATGCCAACGCTCAGGCAACATAACTTGGAGACATGAAAATCCACTAATTGGGATATTAGAAGTTGTATTTGATGTATGGGGCATTGATTTCATGGGACCGTTTCCCGCCTCAGGACCCTACAAGTACATCTTAGTTGCGGTTGATTATGTTTCCAAGTGGGTGGAAGCTGTTGCTACAAGGACTAACGACGCCAAGACTGTTGCTAAATTCATCAAGACCAATATTTTCCCCAGATTCGGCGTTCCAAGAGTCCTTATTAGTGATGGTGGCTCCCATTTCATTGAGCGAAGTTTTGAAGCCCTTTTGGCTAAGTATGGGGTATCTCATCGGGTGGCAACACCCTACCATCCCCAAATAAGTGGCCAAGTTGAAGTTTCAAACAGGCAACTAAAGAGCATATTAGAGAAGACAGTTTCCCGTTCTAGAAAGGATTGGTCCTCCAAATTGGATGACGCTCTATGGGCATATAGGACAGCATACAAGACGCCTCTACGCACTACCCCCTATAATCTAGTGTATGGCAAGGCATGTCATTTACCGGTCGAAATGGAGCATAAAGCGTTATGGGCTCTCAAGGAGCTCAACATGAACCTCGACACGGCTGGAGCAAAAAGATTCATGGACTTGCAAGCATTAGAAGAATTGAGGCTGAAGGCGTACGAAAATGCTGAAATCTACAAGGAGCGCACCAAAAGGTGGCATGACCGAAAATTGATGCCCAAAACTTACCATATCGGCGATAAGGTACTTCTCTTCAATTCTAGACTCTGATTATTCCCAGGGAAGCTAAGGACACGATGGAGTGGGCCATTTGTGGTTCATCACATTTATCCTCATGGAGCAGTAGAGTTGACTGACAACCGAGGCGTCATCTTCAAGGTTAATGGACACCGATTGAAGAAATTCCATGAGCAGCCTGATCCAGATGAGGAGATAAGAGTCACCATGGCTCTAACACCACAAGACTAGCGAGAGCTCGTCGGGCTAGCGACGTTAAACATAGCGCTCACGGGAGGCAACCCGCTTTTTAGAATAGGTTTAGGTTTAGTTTATTTTATTTTATTTTTATTTTTCTCTTTTAGATTATTTCTTAGCTTTCTTTTATTTTTCTTTTCTTAGTTTTAAATAGGATAGAATTAAGATTTTTTGAGCTAACAAGATTTCAGGAAAAAGGGGTCGAAAATTCACTCAAGAAGGCCACGGTGGCTCGTTAACGACCCACCTAGGGTCGTTAACGACCCGGTTCGGACGACCCGATTCGTCACAATACGGGGCAGGTAAGTAATTCTAACCTAGTTAATTTTTCTAACTCTAGCCGCCACCCCCTTCTATCCTTACCCCTCCTATATAAACCCTTCTACCCCTCCCAAAATTCTACCACAATCTCTCCAAACATTCACTCTCCACCCAAAACTCTCTCAATCCCTTTCCCTTCTCTCCCACCGAGTCGGAAATCCCACGCTAACGACCACCGAAGATACCATCGTTACCGGAGTTCGGAAGCCATTCACCATTGACGACGAGCTCGTTAACGACCCCGATTCCGACCCTTGTCCTTTTAATTCTCGGTTCTCCGGTATGATTTCTAAACCCTTGCTTGAAATTGCATGATTGATAATTTATAGGGTTAAATTTCATATCTTGAATCATGATTATTAGGGAGATCGATGAGCATGCTTAATTCCGCTCTAAAAATTCTTGATTATGCTTAGTTGTTCATGTTTTAGGTAAGATTATTCATGTTAGAATTGCTATTGTATACCTTTAGTTAGGAAAGCATGAATTTTTCTTGTTCTAGATCTAAAAATTCGAACTTTGCATGTCAAATTTCCGGGTAATTTTTAGCATGTTCGGGATGGGTAATTGAGTAAGTATGGGGTACTTTTACCCTATGTGGGATTTGTGGAGAATAGTAGAAGATTGCATGCTTGATTTGTACTGAATTAGAGGTAGATTTAATTTCGGAACATACTGGTTTTGCTCTCGGCGGGTCGTTAACGACCCACCCAGGCTCGTTAACGACCCTGCACTTCATCAATGCTTGATCCGAGGCCAGCATCGTGAACAACCCAATTGGGTAGTTTATGAATAATTCCGAGGTTAATTTTGAGACCAAGTATGGGGTCTCATACCTATTATTTATAAGTGGATCTTATCTTAGAAAATTTTCGATTATTTTGTAGGATCCATGGCTAGTTCAAGCAGACCCGCTACCCGAGCCCAGAAGAAGAGGAGGAACCACAGGTCTCCATCTCCACCCCGAGTGGACGACGTGATTTTGAGCAGTCAGAGAGAAGTACGGTGCTACCGGGATTTTATGGAGAAGGACCATTACACCCGATGGTTCTCGAAGTCTAGCGCCGTCTCTACAGGCATCTACACGGATGTCAAGGACGCCTTCATGATCCTTGGGGCCGCACACTTATTGAAGCAAGAGAGCTTGCCAAATTACCCGGCCCTAACATCCGAGTTCTTGGCCACTTTGGAGACCAACTTCTCGTCGAAGATCTCACCGGGACGCATTCGGTTCCGGCTCGGTAACCAGGACCGTGACTTCACCATGGCGGAGTTCAATGCAATCTTGGAGATCCCAAACCCGTCTAGAGACTATAGCTTGAAGGACTACTGAGTGACCCGCACTTGGAGCTACATCACCGGAGAGGTTCAATCCTCTACCGTGGCGCTATCTGGGGCAACCATAGTCAAACCCATCTTCCGGATTATCTTGAGAGTCCTCGCCGCAACATTTTGGCCGAAGAAGGAGTTGAACCGGTCTACAAGAACGGAGGTCGCTTGCTTCCGCACCATCCTCTTTGAGGAGCCCGACCCCTTGAATTTGGAGTACGAATGGCTCTACTATATCGGGAAGACCCACAAGTCCAAGGAGGTGTGGTGTGGCAATTTGGTTAGCCTCTTGGCTAAGAATCTTGGAGTGGATCTCACCCGCTACACACCGGCCCACGCTCAACTCCTCAACAAGAACTATTGGTATAGTGCCGGGATTTTCGTGCAAGCCCAGGGAGGTTACAAGGTGAAGGTTCGAGATCAAGTAGTCATACCTTCCCTCGACATGTACGAGCTACTCTACGTACCGAATTGGTACGAAGTGTGGACGGGCCATCCTTACCCATTGGAGCCAAAACCGGAGGATGAGCTCTCACTTAGGCCATGTCACACCCGGTTTGAGCGGGACGATGTGGATGAATATGAAGAAGAAGATGAGCAAGAGGATACCGAGGTCGTAGGCAATGACACCGAGGAAGACGACACCGAGGGCGGCACTGAGGAGCTCAACTTTACAGAAGAAGACATGGAGACGGAGGAATTAGGAGGCAACATCTTCGTCGACGAGCCAACCAGGGTCGTTAACGACCATTTCCAGCCACCGCCCAACACTGTCAACGAGGCAACCGGCTTCGTTAACGAGGTGTCGCAAGCTCCTGTCGACCCTCCACCAGCTCCTGTCGACCCTCATGCATATGGCTTAATGCCTTACAACCCGGTGATGTATCAAGACCATTTCCAGCCTCACTACCCACCACCTCCTCAGCCCGAGTACGCAGGATCGAGCATACCACCACCTTGGGCCGAGGATCTTTCTGCACGGATGCAGCAACTTCACCTTCAGACTGATCACATTCATCGGAGGATGGAAAGATGGGAAACCGTCTATTCCGCTCGCATGTCGATGGAGGACGAGCGGCAACGTCAGAGAGAGGCGGAGGATGCTGAGCGTTGGAGGACGATGTATGACTTCATGGGGCACTTTGAGCACTACTTTCCTCCACCGAACCGTTGATCAAGCTCAAGATGAAGTTTCCTTTCCTTGTTTCCACTTTTGTAAGTTTTATGTTTTTCTTTTTTCTTTTAATTTTTTGTTTTCTTTTCTATTTCTTTTCCCTCTTCTTCTTATTTTTCTTACAGTGGAGACACTGTAATTTTAAGTATGGGGTGGGAAGAAAGTAGAAAAACTATGTCCTAGGTGTTTTTGTGTTCTATGTAGTTGTTATTTCTTTTTAAAAAAAAAATCGAAAAACCAAAAAAAATTGAAAATTGAAAAATTTAAAAATCCAAAAAAGAGTTTAGAATTGATAAGATATCCCTTCTTAAAGTTCTATGATAGCAATCACTAGTTTAATCATATAATTCCTTGCAAATATGTCTTTGAAAGTATAGCCGGATTCTTAAAATTGAAATTATTGTTTTGTTAGAAAAGAATAGCATTAGATGAAATTGAGCACATATACTTTATAGCATAGATGATGCAATCCAACAAAATCTACCTTATGAGAAATTTTTGGCCTTATAGGGAGAACTTTAAAAATCCCTCTTTTTTTGTGTGATTTACTCTCTTTATGCATATTATCTCTTGGAATTGTGATGGTTGTCTATTTCTTGAGACCCTTATAGGATTATAGTTCATTACTTGTGAAGATCATATGATAGAGAACTTATTTTTATGAGCCCTATTATCCCCTATCTACCTTTACATTGTTCCTTCTTTTGATAACCAATTCTGGCCTGAAACCTTTTATTTTTAGCTCCACAAAAATTATTCCCTAGCCGAGATAAGCTTGACCCTATCCGGGAATTAGGACTTAGATTGGAGAGGTAAAATTTTGTGTTTTATTGGAAAGAAAAGAGTTTCTATTTGCTTGAATTGAAGAGTATTTGGGAAGGGTAGATTTGGAAGTCTCTTGCTATTACATGTAAGAAAGGTCTCTTGATAAAAAGATGCACAAAATAAAGTTGTAAAGAGAAGAAAATGTATACGGTGGATCGTTAATGACCCAGATGTGGGTTCGTTAACGAGGCAACGAGAAAAAAAAGAAGAAAAGAAGAGAATAAAAAAAAAGAGAAAGAAAGAAAGTAAAAGTTGAAGTGCATTTGTGTTTAAAGATAATATCAAGAGATTCTTTTATTTTGATTATGAGATTTTGTAGGATGATAAAGGGTGAGTGAAAATAAGTGTGCATAATGTTGAGTAAGTTTGGTATGTTGTTTTATGAGAGTTATGGAAGTGTGAGTTTTTAGGAGTCTTTGATTCCCGGATATTATTAGCACCACATGACAAAATATTTCCACGCCTATTGTTATTACCAAGCCCCATTACAACCCGGCCGAATGGAAACTTCTATGAAGTTTTTCATTGAGCCTAAGTTCTCTTGATGATTCTTTGCTTGTTTTGACAAATCTTGGGTGGAGAGTATTGGTGATATAAGTTCCAATTTTTATGAGTTTTTGTATATAGGATGAGTTGAGAGATTGAAATTATAAGCCCAAACACATGAGAGTGGAGTGAAACACATTATATCCCTTGAGAGGTTGGATTGTATTATTTTATGTCTATTTAAGTGCATATATGTGTAAGGATGTTAATAGTCTTTTGCTATAATTTTCTTATGTGTAGATGTTGCTTTTTGAGGATGGCTATGTCTTGATAAACATGATTTGTTTTGGTTTTGGTTAATATCTTGATTATTGCTTGAGGACAAGCAAGTCTAAGTATGGGGTATTTTGATGTTCGCATTTTTAGTATAGTTTTTGATAGGTTTTCTTTGCTTATTAGGATTAGTTTTGTCTAGTTTAGGTTTAGTTTTGAGTGTTTTTAGATAGTTTTGCATAAATCTATGAAAAGAGTGGAATCTACGCTATTTTGTGTATATTGCAGATTTTAGTAAGAAAAGGGGCTAAATGGAGCTAATTTGGAGCATCTCGGTGAAGGACGGAAAAGTGCAAGATTTAAGAAGTCAAAGCTCGAGAATACGAGAGGAGGTGTTGAAGAAAACAAAACCCAAGGCTCGTTAACGAGGCTGTGAAGGGTCGTTAACGAGGCCACGAAGAGAAAGATTTCGGAGTATTATTTTATTATTCACCGATCCTGAGCGGGAATTTATTTCCGTATCGGTTGAGTATCTTTTTAGAATCTTTTATGGGTTATTAGAATATGTATTTTAGGGTTTAATATCTTTATAGATTTTATTTCTATCTTTTAGAGTTTGTTTCTATCTTTTTAGGAAAGTTTTTATCTTTTAGTTTTTTTTAGTTTTTTAGGATTTTTCTAGTATAAATACCCTTCTATTTAGCATAGAGAGGGGGATTAATTTTGGAGTTGAATTTTAGAGCTAGTTTTGGAGAAGGTTTGGAGGAAGGCCGAAGGAGAGAGAACCGGATCGGAAGTCGGTGACGAGGTTCGGTAACGACGGTTTCCGAGGTTCGTTTGTCGAGTTTGTTCGGTGATTGTTTTGTTTAGTTTTCCTCTGGATCTCTGTAAGACGATATTTTTGTTATTAATTTAAGTTTGAATTTTGTTTCAATGTTTGCTTTGATTGAAGTTTTTAGTTTCTTAATCATGAATAGTGAGTAGTCTATTTTTCTAGGGTCGGGGTTAAGCCCGGCATAGTTGAGCATGTTGGATGAGTAAGATTGTGTGTTGAATGCCTTTTTATCTTTATTGAGATTGTTTGTTGTGCTTAATACCGAAGCGGGAGTTGAGGTAATTTGAGTTTTAACTTGATTGAAAGAGAAAGTTAGTAACTTGAAGGTTGATATTGTTTGACAACGAAAGTTTCAAGCTTTAGATCCAAAACAAGCAATTGAGTGAGTTAGTTTATGAAAATAGATTAATTTACTTGTTAAGTCAATGAAAGTTGATGACTCTATCTATTTAAAGGCATGATCTTATCTTCTTACGAATTCTTATGCTTGGCTATGTTTTGGTGTCCCTTATCCTAGATATTTGTTTTTATTGAATTATTTTTGATAAATCTTCGTTGCTGAATACTTGCTTCGGTACCGAGTATTAATTAGAATTTTATTAGGTCGTTAATTAGTATTTTTGTGTTCGGTGGTTCGGTAACGATCCTGACAAGGTCGTTAACGAGGCATCTCGTGAGTGTTTTGTTTTATTTTTTATTAGATTGATAGACAAACAACCTTGCTTCCTGTGGAACGATCCTGACTCCACTGTACTCAGCGGGGTGTTGACTTATAAATTTATTTGTTGTCAAGAAACCCTCTCAGCAATGGTAAAGTATACTAGTTTGTTAAGATTTTCGTCAAAGTTTACCAGGACTAGATTGTATACTGTCAACCTTTTATATTATAAGGTCATACTTTTATATTATCTTGCTAAGTACTTAAAAAGGAAAAGGATAAAACATACAACATTAGATTTGTTACTAAATTTTATGTTTCCTTTTACAAGTAAAATAAAAAAATATTACAGGAATTTAGAACGATGTCAATATTCAAAGATATCAATCTTGATTGAAAACAATAATAATGTACATGTAATATTCTTCATAATCTTTCACCGGTCCTCTAAATTGCTTCATCTTTTCATCCTAGAGTTTTTATCTATGTTTCCTAACACGTATATCAGAATTAGAGGTGTCAAAAGCTGACCTGACCCGCAAATCCGACCCGAACCGCCCAAATTTTTTAGGGTCAAGACCCGAAAATTTGAACCTGAAACCCAAACTAAACCGAAATCCGATAGACCCGCAACCCATTGGGTTGAAACCTGAAACCCATTGGGTTGACCGATTTAGTATATTTATAAAATGTATAATTTTTTAAAAAATATAATATATTTTATTATTAAAATACATAAAAAAATATATATTATTATTAAATATTATTATTTAATTAAAAATCCATTTTAATAAACATAAGAAATTCTATTTTTTTGACTAGTTGGTCAACCCGACTAGTCCGAAAACCCGCATCGACCCGACCCGGTTTAACCCTTGACCCGTAACGACCCGAGCCCGACTCAACCCAAACCCGAAATGACCGAACCTGAACCCGCCCGACCAGTTCCGTTTGACAGGTCTAACAATACTTTAGGCTGTAAAGATAAATGTAGATCAAAACTCTATGATGAAAAGATAAAATAACTTAGAAAACGTAAAGGTAACATGTCTACAATGCTGAATGCAACTTTTATGAAATAATATATTATTTGAAATAACGTGATTGAAACGAATAGACCCTAAGACTTAATTTACTCATGTCATTCATTCTCGTGCAATTGATTTTGTAAGTTTTATTATTTTGTGTTTCTTCAAATAAGATTACCTATTATCAACTCCACACCCAAATATAATTCATTCCGACAATATTCTGCTTTGGGGTTTGGGGATTACATTTTAGATGTCGGGTAGATCCTAGGTTGCTCTATATTTTTTGGAGCTTGAGTGTTATATCTTGTATCTGTGAGGTGTGTGATTTGAGCTTTCATGTTTTTGGCTCAGTATTTCTCTACATGGGTTCGGGTTGTGAGATTATTTTTGAGTGTTTTCTAGTTTTAGATCATCTTCTCCCATTGCTGTCTGTAGACCTATGATGATTTGTCATGCTTGATTTTATTTTTTTTGAGCTTACTCGAGGACGAGCAAGGTCTAAGTATGGGGGAATTTGATATGCTGTATTTCATATAGCATAATTAGGACTAGTTAATACATTTTATGTATAGATTTAGGTCCATTTAGTGCTTATAACGATATATGAGTAGAAGACCAAAGACTTGAAGAAAAATTGGAAGAATAGAAGTCGGGACAAGAAGATCGAGAAGTGAAGGCCGCGTAGCTAAGCAGTCTGCGGTGGAGCAAGATTCAGTGCCGCGATCGCGGTGGCCTAAGGCCGCGGTCGCGGGTCAACGTTGACTCGGAGGAGGATTCTGTAGTCCGCGGTCGCGGAGGTTGTTCACCGCGGTCGCGGAATTCCACGTCAGCAAGATCCGAGGCGGCGTTTTATCTATCTATTTATCTTTTATTGTAGTTGCCTTTTATATTTTTATTCCGATATTTTTCGAGACTATTTAAGTTTAGTTTTCAGACTTTGTTTTGTATTCTGCTAGACCTAATTTCAGACCTTTTGTGTTTTTCTCTCTTATGGAGAACTAAACTCCCGAAATTCTATTCAAGTTGAAGCTTTTCAGACTCAAGTTGTTGTGAGATTCGTCTATGCAGGTTTATTTCTACAGGTTATTTCAATTCTCTTGTGCGTAATTTATATTGATTGTGTTGATTTCTTCAGGCCTAGCTAACTTGTTGGAATTAATATTATCTATTGCTAGATCTAGGTTTTCTCGTAGCAAAGCCTGATCTTTGTAGCAACTCAATTGATTTAGGACTCGTTGGACTAAAACAATTGAGAAGAGATTTGAATGCATGTTAATTGTTTGACTCGTTGGAATTCAATTGCATGTATCCTGTTTATCCTTGTTCTTAATGCTAATATCCTTATTATTTATGATCGTTTCATGAGTTGTTTGGATATTAAGTTTGCATGTCTCGTTGCCATGTTATATTTCTGATCAGGATAGGAATAACCAAAAGAAATAACTTATTTGAATCTAGGATCAATAACTTGAGGAAGAAAAGTGGATACTTGAATAGGATTGCTTTCCTTAACTTGATAAAAATCCAAGCTTTGCCTTGTTTGATTACTTGCTTTGTTTGTTTCAATTCTTAGTTTCTAGTCTAATTCCAAAATCCCCCCTTTTTGTTACCTTTCTGAGTTGATAATAATATTGCTTAGAATACAAGTGTCTCTTGGGTTCGACCCTGACTTACCGACTATACTAGTTGAGTAACTAGGGATTTATCTTTGATTTGGCACGACGACTTTAAGCCAGTCAAATTTTGGCGCCGTTGCCAGGGACACTTTTGTTTCATTCTAAGTTTTTATTGCTACCAACTCTGGTGTGGACCCTAGTTTATGGTCCACACTCATGCTACTGATTCTTCTATTTTGCCTCTTGATTCAGAAATCGAAAGGACTCTTTCCAGGTTGAGACGTGAAGCTCGGGAGCAACTCCGTGAATTACCTTTCAACTTGGATTCTGCTGAAACTGAGACAATGGGAGATCAGAGTTTGAGGCAGTTAACTACCCCAAACTTTCAACAGCAACCCCTGGCTGTTCAGTTTCCTGCGCTGAATGACGGTGTTAAGTTTGAGTCGAAATCGGGTTTGATCCATCTTTTACCCCAATTCCATGGGCATGGTGGAGAAGATCCAAACAAGCATCTTGCTGAATTTGATCAGGTCTGCTCAAGTATGAAGCCTGCTGATGTAACTGAGGACCAGATCAAGCTGAGAGCGTTTCCTTTCTCTCTGAAGGATTCAGCCAATGAGTGGATCTACTATCTTTCTCCAGGATCAATAAACACCTGGAATAAGATGAAAGCAGCGTTCTTAGAGAAATACTTTCCTGCCACCAAACAGAACAGCCTGAAGAAGAGCTTGAGCAACATTGAGCAACAGGCTGGGGAGAGTCTGTATGATTATCATGAGCGATTCAAGAGACTGTGTGCCAGCTGTCCATATCATGGATATTCTGATCAAGACCTGGTACTGTATTTCTTTGGTGGATTATTGGATGAAGAGCGTAGAATGGTGAATGCAGCTTGTGGTGGGAGCCTGATGAATAAGACACCAGCAGATGCCCTTGAGCTCTTCTCTGAGCTATCTGAGAACTCAAGGCAATTCAACAAAAGAACTGGCACTAAAGGAGTCAATGCTGTGGACTCCTCGTCTGTTATAAAAGCTGAAATGGCAGAATTGAAAGATATGATGAAGAGGTTCATGCTGTCAGGAACCCATCAACAATTGAAGGCATGTGAAATATGTGCTGATACACTACATCCTACTGATGCCTGTCCACAAATCCAGGAACCTCATGCTGAGGTTAATGCAGTAGGAGGATATGGACCCCCTAGACCTCATTTTGATCCATACTCTAATACATACAACCCAGGTTGGGGGGCCCATCCAAATCTGAGGTATGGGAATCAGAATCAACCTCAATATAATCATCAACAAGGAGGAAATCAGCAACCCAGGCAACCCTATGTTCCTAGACCTCCAGTTCAAAATCAAAACAACTCATTCAATGCTGAAGAGATGTTTGCAAGGCTATCCAATACAGTAGACCAGCTGGGACAGAACACGCAAACTAGCATCAAGAGTACTCAAGCTAGTATCAAAAATATAGAGACACAGATCAGTCAACTGGCTACTACAGTTAGCAAATTGGAGGCCAGAGATTCTGGAAAATTGCCATCACAGCCTATCAACCCAAGGGAGAATGTGAGTGCTATCACATTAAGAAGTGGAAAAGAGCTAAATAGGGACGTGGAGGTGAATGACGATTCACGAGCTGACAGTACTGATTTTCTAAAGAGCGATTCCGCGCCCGCGGTGAACGGTTTCCGTGATCGCGGAACCCCAACTGAGAGCACGGTGATTCTGGACGAAGTCTCCGCGCTCGCGGTGACCAACCTCCGCGATCGCGGAGACGGTGAAAAATCGGATTCAGAAAAACCCGAAATTCCGCGACCGCGGGACCCTCTCGACCGCGCCTGCGGATCTGTAACTGAGCCCAAAAATGCTTACGTTCGTCCAGATTTCCCTTCTATGGTTTCTCAGAAGCCACCCCCTCCTTTCCCTGAAGCACTGAAAGACACAAGGAAGCCAGATAATGACAAGGAGATCTTTGAGACATTTTCCAAGTGTGAGATAAATATCACTTTGCTCAATTTAATTAAAAGTGTTCCTAGGTTTGCTAAATTTCTGAAAGAATTATGCACTATCAAAAGGAACCAAAAATTAAAAGGGAAACAGAAAGTTAAGGTCAGTGAACATGTCTCTGCTGTATTTCAAAGACGCATGCCTAAAAAGTGCAGTGATCCAGGCATGTTCAACATTCCCTGCATAATAGGAGAAACTAAAATAGATAAAGCCATGCTTGATTTAGGAGCTTCTATTAATGTTATGCCTTACTCTGTTTACACTTCACTAGGCCTAGGACCCTTGCATGAAACTAGTGTTATTGTTCAATTAGCTGATAGATCTACAGTTTACCCGAATGGGGTTGTTGAAGATGTCCTTGTTTTGGTAGATAATCTAATTTTCCCTGCTGATTTCTATATGCTTGATATGGATCATGATGTGCATGCTGCACCCATTCTGTTAGGACGTCCTTTCATGAAAACTGCTACAACAAAAATTGATATGTGTAAAGGTGTCCTAACTATGGAATTTGATGGGGAGAAATTTGAATATAGTATGGATAATGCTATGAAATACCCCCAGGATGATCACTCTCTATGCTCAGTTGATATAATTGATCAGATTGTACAAGATGTATTTGATACTACTTGTGTAGATGAGTTACAATCTGTTCTAGAGAATGACATAGATCCCACATGCTCAGATTATGAATTACCTGAGAGATATCATGAAATTTTTTCTGATCTGAATGCATGCTATGACACTCCTGCTGATGCTTTGGCCATTGGGCCCATACCACTAACTCTCCCTAGCGAGAAATTGCATCCTTCTGTAGTACAGGCACCTGAAATTGAGCTTAAACAGCTCCCTGAGCATTTAAAATATGCTTTTCTTGGAGATGGTGACACTTTGCCTGTCATTATTTCCAACAAACTGTCCAAGGAGCAAGAAGAAAGACTGGTGCAGGTACTGAAAGAGCACAAGACAGCTCTAGGATGGACTATTGCTGACATTAAAGGGATTAGTCCTTCTACATGTATGCATAGGATCCTCCTAGATGATGGTGCCAAGCCATCCAGACAGCCGCAGAGAAGGCTCAACCCACCTATGATGGAGGTAGTAAAAAAGGAGGTACTGAAGCTCCTACAGGCAGGTATGATTTATCCCATCTCTGATAGTCAGTGGGTTAGTCCGACCCAAGTTGTGCCCAAGAAGGGCGGTATCACAGTGGTAGAAAATGTGCATGGGGAATTAGTCCCCACACGAGTTCAGACTGGTTGGAGAGTCTGCATTGATTACCGTAAACTAAATGCGGTAACCAGAAAAGATCACTTTCCCTTGCCATTCAATGATCAAATGCTTGATCGACTTGCCGGTCGTTCCTATTATTGCTTTCTAGATGGATATTCAGGGTATTTTCAGATTGCTATTGCACCGGAGGATCAGGAGAAAACGACATTTACATGTCCGTTTGGCACTTTTGCATACCGCAGAATGCCATTCGGATTGTGTAACACACCCGGTACATTCCAACGGTGTATGATAAGCATCTTTTCTGAGTACATTGAAAATTTTATTGAGGTTTTTATGGATGACTTTACAGTCCATGGTGATGACTTTGATGCCTGTTTAAACCATCTTTCTTTAGTCCTTCAAAGATGTGTAGAAACCAATTTGGTTCTAAACTCTGAGAAGTGTCACTTTATGGTTGAGCAAGGCATCGTTTTAGGTCATATAGTGTCATCCAGGGGTATTGAGGTCGATAAGGCAAAGATTGATATCATTCAGTCCTTGCCTTATCCTACTAATGTGCGTGAAGTGCGTTCTTTTTTAGGCCATGCAGGGTTCTATCGCAGGTTTATTAAAGACTTTTCCAAGATCTCGGCCCCATTATGTGATTTGTTGAAAAAGGAGGTGCCCTTTGAGTTCCATGAGACATGCAAAAAGGCGTTTGATGAGCTGAAATCACGCCTAACAAGTGCACCAATAATTCAAGCCCCAAATTGGTCTCAACCTTTTGAGATCATGTGTGATGCAAGTGACTACGCTGTTGGGGCTGTTTTGGGTCAAAAAGAAGATAGAGCATCCCATGTTATACATTACACTTCTATGACCTTAAATGATGCCCAAAGAAACTACTCCACCACTGAAAAGGAAATGCTTGTTGTGGTGTTTGCTTTGGAGAAGTTGAGACAGTATCTTTTGGGGACAAAGGTGATAGTATATTCAGACCATGCAGCGCTTCGTTATTTAATGACAAAAAAGGAGGCTAAGCCAAGACTGATTAGATGGATTCTCCTGCTGAGTGAGTTTGATATAGAGATCAGAGACAAAAAGGGAGCTGAGAATCTGGTGGCTGATCATCTAAGTCGGCTTGTGCACGAGGAAAATACGCCAGGAAACCAAGATCAGATTCAAGGACGTTTTCCTGACGAAACATTGTTCGGAGTTCGCAACTGCGATTCCGCGATCGCGGTGAAGAAGAACCGCGCCCGCAGAACTGTATCTGAGAGCAGCAATTCTGCTGAGCCTTCCGCGATCGCGGAAACCAGCCTCCGCGACCGCGGAGCTGAGTTCGATAGCAATTCTGAACCTCGATTTGAAGAATTCATTTTTGGGGTCCATTCATTCCGGCCATGGTATGCAAATATTGTCAACTACGTCGTCTCAGGGGAGTTTCCACCTACTTTTACCAAGGCGCAGAAGGACAAAGTTCGTCATGAATCCCGATTCTATGTCTGGGATGATCCTTATTTATGGAAGCACTGCACAGATCAGGTAATCCGACGGTGTGTTGCGGATTCTGAGGTACAATCTATCCTTTCTTTTTGTCATACCTATGCATGTGGGGGTCATTTTGGGACTAATAAAACTGCTAGGAAAATTTTAGAAGCTGGATTTTATTGGCCTCATATATTTAGAGATGCTTATGCTTTCTGTAAATCATGTGATCGTTGCCAGAGGGTGGGTAATATTTCTAAAAGACATGAGATGCCTCAATCTCGCATGATATTCTGTGAAGTTTTTGATGTTTTGGGCATTGATTTTATGGGACCCTTCCCCTCTTCCTATGGGAATCTGTATATTTTACTTGCGGTGGACTATGTTTCCAAGTGGGTGGAAGCAAAGGTCACCAGAACTGATGATTCAAAAGAAGTTACAGGTTTCCTTAAGGACAACATTTTTTCCAAATTTGGGATTCCAAAAGCTCTAATAAGTGACAGAGGTACTCATTTTTGCAACAAGACTGTGAGCGCTTTATTGAAGAAGTACCATGTCACTCAGAAGATCTCTACATCCTATCATCCCCAGATCAATGGACAAGCTGAAGTGTCCAACAGGGAGATAAAATCTATTCTGGAAAAGACGGTGGCGCCTAACAGGAAAGATTGGAGTTTGAGACTCAATGATGCTTTATGGGCCTACCGTACTGCTTACAAGACACCCATCGGGATGTCTCCCTTCAGATTAGTTTATGGCAAAGGTTGTCACTTGCCGGTTGAGCTTGAGCATAAAGCTTATTGGGCGGTCCAGAAGTGTAATTTCAACATTAAAGAGAATGGAGAGTTCAGGAAATTACAATTGCAAGAATTGGAAGAGTTGAGATTGTATGCCTATGATAATGATGTGAATTACAAGAACAAAACCAAAGCATGGCATGACAAACATATCCTAAGGAAGGAGTTCAAAGTTGGAGACAAGGTCCTCCTATTTCAGTCCCGTCTCACACTCTTCCCAGAAAAACTCCGTTCCAGATGGGCTAGACCATTTACAATAACTCAAGTCTTTCCACATGGGGCTGTGGAATTATTGGATGGGGACTCTCAAAATGTGTTTAAAGTTAATGGTCAAAGACTGAAGAAATATCATGAGGGAGTCAACCAAGAAGTATTAGAAGAGTTGGATCTTTCCGATCCAAAAGAGTTGGATCTTTCCGATCCAAACTCCGGTGCTAAATAAAAGGGCTAAAATGTCGGGCCAACGACATTAAATAGAGGCGCTGCTCGGGAGGCAACCCGAGGTAAGTTTTCTGTTTCTCATTTTATTTTATCATTTTGGATAGTTTTTTTTTAGGTTTTTTTTAGTTTTAGTTTTTTTTTTCTTTCAATCTTGTCGGACTAACATGCAGGTACTAGGTTCGAAAGAACAAAAATATTTTGGGGAACTTATTTCTCGAAATACACAGAACAAAAGACGAACAGGTACTAGAACACAGGTCCGCGATCGCGGGGGCCCTTCACCGCGATCGCGGTCCTGTTCATCCGCAAGACAAATAAAAAAAATATAAAAAAGGATTTGATGGAAAATACCGGCTCTACCCCTCACCTACCGGCCGACCCTACCCTCTTCTCACCTTCTTCTTCTACCCTCATTCCCCCTCCATTATCAAACCTCCATTGTTACAAGCTCTCAAGTTCTCAAACCGAAATTTTCCAACTCCACCAAAAATCAAAATCAAACCCATTTCCTTAACCCTTTTGCCATTCTAAACCCAAATCCGATTTCCAAATTTCCCAATTCCCACTCAATAATCCTCAAATCCACATCTAAAAACCAAACAAAAATTCTCCAAATCTCCCTCAAAACCTCTCCAAATCCACTCATTCCTCTCGGAATTTCCATTAACAAGACGCCGCGAGCCACCGCAAGCCACCGCGAGCCACCGTGAGCCGCCGCGAGCCACCACGAGCGAAAAACCAGATCCTGTGGGGAATTGACTTCCGCGATCGCGGTGACCATCTTCCGCGCCCGCGGACCCCGACAGAATCCCCGATTTCACTTTGTGAGTTTGATTTCACCCTTCTTCGGTTTATTTGTTTCTATGGCGTATCCAGTTAGGCTGAGTAGGGATGAGAAGGCATTGTGGAATGAAATTGATAGGAAAATCATGTTGTCTACTAAATTCTTTCATGAACCGACATTGCATACGTTGGGTTTATATCAGTCGGTTCAGCAGTTATTACAGCGGGGTGGCTTAGGTGGTTTGATCCCTTTATATGCACATACATATAAGCCTCTAGTATTGGAATTTCTGGTTACTTACAGAGAGCTTGATGATGGGAGTATTAGCTTTAGATTGCTTGAGAGGAATTACTCACTGACTAGGAATCAGTTAGGTGAGTGTTTTGGGGTGACGAGTCAGCCTACAGCTGGTTGGGCTGACATTGAGGATAACCCGGGGGCGATGCATTTCTGGACTGCAGTGACCCACACTCCGTATAGTCTTGGCCCTGGGTTATAGAATTACAGTATTGTTCATCCGGGGTTGAGGCTTTGTCATAAGGTGATTTCTAACACCTTTTTAGGGAATGGAGAGGTTAATAAAATGGCCGCTAAGGATGTTTCTATGATGTGGTGTTTGATGGGGGATCAACCTGTGGTCCCTGATTGGGTGACATTATTTTTACGAGCTGTGAGGAAGGCCCGGTCTCAGCCCGGGAAGATTGCTTTTGGAGGTTTGGTTACTCTGATAGCCTTGCGTTTTGTGAGCTTGGATGTTATACGGGACAAATATAGAGTGGTAGTAGGTGGTGGGATTCGTTTTGATCTGTCACAACTGAAGAAGGCCAAGTGTTTATCTAAGGGTGCGAATGGAGGTTGGATCTGGCATTGTGGTGGAGATCATGATGAGTATTTACGTCTGCCTAGGGAGTTTGGAGATGAGGTGACAGCTGCTGATTATTATTTGGAGTCTGATGTGATGGCAGTAGAGAATGAAGAGGAAGAGGACGAGTATGAGTAGTATGATGAGCCTCCGCAGGGACAGCACGAGGCTAGTCCTTCTGGTGATGGAGATGCTCCAGAATGGTATGAGGGAATGACTTCTGCTATGGCGCACTTGAGTATGAGGCTTGACTCTATGGCTGATCGGCAGGATTATTTTATCAGAGAGCAGGCTAGTATGAGGAGTACATTAGCAGATGTGGGGAGGAATGTTAGAGACATGTCCCTCACCATGGATCAGATGAGGGAGCGACAGGAGGCATTTTATCAGCATTATTGGCCTCAATACCCTCAGTATTTTCCACCGCCAGGCCCTTCACAGTGAGTCTTTTGATTTCCCTTTCCTTTATTTTTATCTGATTTGTCTTTATTTCATTGAGGGCAATGAAAGATTTAAGTATGGGGGAGGGCGTACTCACTGTTGTATATATGTACAGATGCATTTCAGTTTTTGCATTTTAGATTAAAAAAATATATAAAAAAAATTAAAAAAAATTAAAAAAAAATTAATTTTAAAAAAAACCATAAAAATTATGAAAAAAGGCATATAAAATCCTGGGATGAGCTGAAAACCCGAAAGGGCGGCTCATGTAATAAGCAGGTAACCCGGACCAGCATTAGGCTGGGGTAATAAGAGGTTAATGAGAGATGTGAGCAATTGTGAGCACACCTAAAAGAAAAATGAAAAGAGTGCTTAGGTGAAAACCCGAAAGGGCGCCTAAGTAGAATGAGTGGTAAAATCGGAGTGTTTAGGACAATATTCTACTTTGGGGTTTGGGGATTACATTTTAGATGTCGGGTAGATCCTAGGTTGCTCTATATTTTTTGGAGCTTGAGTGTTATATCTTGTATCTGTGAGGTGTGTGATTTGAGCTTTCATGTTTTTGGCTCAGTATTTCTCTACATGGGTTCGGGTTGTGAGATTATTTTTGAGTGTTTTCTAGTTTTAGATCATCTTCTCCCATTGCTGTCTGTAGACCTATGATGATTTGTCATGCTTGATTTTATTTTTTTTGAGCTTACTCGAGGACGAGCAAGGTCTAAGTATGGGGGAATTTGATATGCTGTATTTCATATAGCATAATTAGGACTAGTTAATACATTTTATGTATAGATTTAGGTCCATTTAGTGCTTATAATGATATATGAGTAGAAGACCAAAGACTTGAAGAAAAATTGGAAGAATAGAAGTCGGGACAAGAAGATCGAGAAGTGAAGGCCGCGGAGCTAAGCAGTCCGCGGTGGAGCAAGATTCAGTGCCGCGATCGCGGTGGCCTAAGGCCGCGGTCGCGGGTCAACGTTGACTCGGAGGAGGATTCTGTAGTCCGCGGTCGCGGAGGTTGTTCACCGCGGTCGCGGAATTCCACGTCAGCAAGATCCGAGGCGGCGTTTTATCTATCTATTTATCTTTTATTGTAGTTGCCTTTTATATTTTTATTCCGATATTTTTCGAGACTATTTAAGTTTAGTTTTCAGACTTTGTTTTGTATTCTGCTAGACCTAATTTCAGACCTTTTGTGTTTTTCTCTCTTATGGAGAACTAAACTCCCGAAATTCTATTCAAGTTGAAGCTTTTCAGACTCAAGTTGTTGTGAGATTCGTCTATTCAGGTTTATTTCTACAGGTTATTTCAATTCTCTTGTGCGTAATTTATATTGATTGTGTTGATTTCTTCAGGCCTAGCTAACTTGTTGGAATTAATATTATCTATTGCTAGATCTAGGTTTTCTCGTAGCAAAGCCTGATCTTTGTAGCAACTCAATTGATTTAGGACTCGTTGGACTAAAACAATTGAGAAGAGATTTGAATGCATGTTAATTGTTTGACTCGTTGGAATTCAATTGCATGTATCCTGTTTATCCTTGTTCTTAATGCTAATATCCTTATTATTTATGATCGTTTCATGAGTTGTTTGGATATTAAGTTTGCATGTCTCGTTGCCATGTTATATTTCTGATCAGGATAGGAATAACCAAAAGAAATAACTTATTTGAATCTAGGATCAATAACTTGAGGAAGAAAAGTGGATACTTGAATAGGATTGCTTTCCTTAACTTGATAAAAATCTAAGCTTTGCCTTGTTTGATTACTTGCTTTGTTTGTTTCAATTCTTAGTTTCTAGTCTAATTCCAAAATCCCCCCTTTTTGTTACCTTTCTGAGTTGATAATAATATTGCTTAGAATACAATTGTCTCTTGGGTTCGACCCCGACTAACCGACTATACTAGTTGAGTAACTAGGGATTTATCTTTGATTTGGCATGACGACTTTAAGCCAGTCATACACCAAAACGAATTTCCCTAAAAACAATGGTAAACACATAATATAGATCACACTTATCATAATTATGAACTGAGGAGCAGAGTTTTGTTTTAAAAAATAATAACTTTTGCACCGTAGTTCTCATAATAAAAGTGTGATGCAGGCTTTTTTTTTTTTTAATTTTCTCTAAACAAATTTGCACTCCTAGAAACACCCCTTCTTCTCAACACTGAAAACAACGAGCGAAGTCCTCTTTATTCTCATCAACCTCAAACTACAAGGTTGCTTCATTCTAGTCGCCATCTCCCCTTTAAGTTGACTACTCTTTTTTTCTCTAGACTATGGTGGTTCTCTTCATTACAAGAGCTAGGTGTGTATCGTCAAAATCTTAATTCTCGCAGCTCCTCATCACCCTCCCTATACTATTGTGTTGCCATCATTAAGGCCCTCTCTCATTTTGATTCGCCACCAACTTCTTCTCCTCCTCCTCCTCCTCCTCCTCCTCCTCCTATATCACTTAATCTTCAAGTTGTGTCACTTTTGCCAATTTTGAATCTTGTTTTTGCTTTTGTTTAACTTGATATTGTGGTTTGGTTGTGGTTGGGGTTTAAATTTAAGTCAATGTAGTGCCTTACGAGTGTTAATGCATCTATGTTGTTCAAGCCTTAATCTTTCATTGGAGAGTTCTTAAATTGTACCTATTGATGGAGCCTGAATACTTCGTGTTTTCCGTTGTGACTATCCCCTTTTTTTGAAGCTCCGAGAATGATAAATTTGGTTAAGACCCAAAGCAATGAATAAAGACTTAATAATAATCTCCTTGAGCCAAATCGAAAGCCCTTTCAACTTTTAAGGCAATGTTCTTGACTTTCTCCGATTCAAAACGTTCTTCTCTCCTTTGTTGAATACCTCCATACATGCTAAGTTGACCAACAAAATCATCCAAGGTCAGCTCCTTGGTTTCTTTTTGAGTAAGCAGTGACGTCGTGACGGTGTCCCAACTTTTGTTCAATCCAGAGATCAATTTGTTGGTTTGCTTCCATCGAGGAAGCTTTTCTCCAAGGAATTCCAGTTGATTGACAATGGTTTGGAACCTTGAATGATAATCCCAGAGAGACTCACCCTTTCCTTGATAAAGATTCTCATATTCTCTTTCGAGACTTATGATTCTATCTTTCTTGACGTCCTCATTTCCTTGATGAAGCCTTTTGAGAGCATGCCAGATGTCCTTGGCAGTCATGTATCCAATAACCTTTTTGAGGTCACCGTCCGTGAGAGCATGATGTGGGACCTTCTTTTCTCTAGCATTCTTTTCAAGCTTCTTGAAGTCAACATCATCGTACTCACCCGTGGTCTTTTCCATCTTCCCATCTTTACCAAGTGCAAAGGTTTCCGGACCAACCTCTATCATTTTCCATAGCTAACCATCCAGAGAGCAAATGTGGGTCTTCATCTGCTCAACCCACCAGTTATACTCTCCAACTTTGAGGATTGGAGGCTTCTAGAAAGAGCCACTAACAGAAGTGTTGGTGGACAACATTTTCTGTAACACAAGTACTAAAAACACAATCTAGAGTCAAGGCTCTGATACCAATTGTAGGATCGTTTGTAATTAAACGAGTCGGCGACTCCTGCGAGGTCGTCAACTTTGAGTAGTAAAGCAACAAAATAAACAAACAGGAAAAACAAACATTACCAACTGTCAATGACAAGCGATGTATAGTGGAAACTCTTCGTAAACCAACTAGTTTACTTAGAGAAAAACCACCCCCTTCCAAGCTTCTCACTTAGTCGGATTTCAAGTCCTTAGACTCGCTCTATTGCTTTCTTGCGTGTTTACAAAGCTCTCTCGTGTACAAGAATGAATCCCATACCCTTGAACCACGCTCTACCTTTGCACTCACACTCTCAATCTCACGCTACCCCTAAGAGCACTCGACACACCACTTGTACGAATCTCACGCTCAAGTTCACTCTTTCTTTCTTACAAGAATTGCAAATGACGCTCAAAGTCTTACCTTCTAACCTAAACACTCTGGTATTTAAGCTAGGGCAAGAGAGATCTCATATGTATAAAATCCCATTCGATTAGGAAAATGACACACACTCAATCTTTACATATCTTTCCAAATATATCATATTCACACACACAATAAAATATTCTAGGAGAGCAAATCGTCTTCATCTGATTTTATCATTATTTGTGATGATCTTCTCCTAAAATAGAATGACCCAACTGTCTCCAAGTGCACGTACACAATCTGTGTGTGCCTTCCTTAAATAATTTTCTCGCCAGCTGGTCATGTCAGTGACTTTGATAAGTCGTCGACTCGACTTGCAAACTCGGAGTCACTAACTTTCCTGGAACCATCAAAACTCTAAATCTTGTAACAGGAATTTTGAAATAGAGGGAGGCAATCTTCAGGTTATAAACGCAACCCAAGGTTACACTAATTGCCCTTTGAAAATTGAAATGATACTTTCTTATATCCTCGTGTCTCTAAAACGGTTCTAAATTGTTCGTATTATGCATGTCAATAGGGGTTGTAATGTTGTGGCTGACAAAATTGCCAAATTTGGCCACAGTCTCCCTACTGATGCTATTATTAATCATCCAAAACTTTCAGTTCTCATCCGTCAAGATGCTCTAGACGCCATCCGTAAGGGAGCGCCTCCTAATCCTTACCTAATCAAAATAAAATAAAATAAAAGACCATAATATAAGTGATTCGAAAGATTGAAATTCCTATATTCCACATTTATATTCCACTTTCGTGCAAATGGAATACCAAAAGTGGAGCGGAAAATTTGCATCCGTAATTAAGTATACACAAAATATCAATGCTTCTCGTTCATGTTAAGATTTCTACGATATCTCTCTTTTTTTGTTGAAGATTTCTATGATTTCTCTTAGGGCCCGTTTGTTTTAATGAAACGGGGGTTATGTAAATGGATTGAAAGAATCTTTTTTCTTTCTAGGCATTTGGATGCATATTTTTATGCCTTTTCATTCTATCGAGAGACAGAAACAACTGTAGAGTTGTTTCCCCAATAAAACCCGAGGTAACAAATTCCTTACCCTCTCCTCTCCTAATTTTCTCCTTCCATGGTTGCACCAACTTTGCCCGACTCTTTCCTTTTGTGTTCGGCTTTCTCTTCCCCCGGTCCCGTCGAGCTCCACCACCAGATGATGCCACCTCCGACCACCATCGATCATCATCTTGCCACCTCCAACCATCATCGATTATCATCTCCACAACACTTCTTAAATGTCTCTTGACAACCTGATACGCGATTAATTATGCTGGAAAAATATATTAGAATAATTAGATATATTAGGTCTTATTTAGAATATTATCTTTCCTTTTATTTAGCGATTTGATTTTGTCTTTTAGGAAGAGTATCTTTTTTATTTCAGCAATTAGGGTTTCTTGTTAGCTAGATATTAGAGTATTATAAATACTCGTTTAAGTTGTTATCAAAGCAATCATAAAATCAATTAAGAAATTATCTTTTGCTCTAAATTTATTATCGTTCTTCTTCCCGTGGCTACCAACCACGTTTATCGAGCCAAACCCACATCGGGTGCGTCTCAACCCCGTGGCAACCAACCACATTTATCGAGTCAATCCCACATCGGGTGCGTCTCAACTCCTTGACCAACAAGGGTTCCGATACGAATCCACACCGGGTCCGTATCACAACCTCTCTCCTTAATTGTCTCTCGGTCACCGCAACAACGCTGACGCCGATGTCGAAATTGTCAAAGCCAATGCCACTTCCATCTCCAATTTCACCAAAATTAATAACAATTTTTCTTTAACCTTATGGATTCAAACCATGACTCCAGATCCGGATAAGGGAGATGAAGATCCCCTTCACCAACAATGGAGATCTACATCTGTTTGCAGGTTACCAGTAAGTCTAGATCTGGATGAGAGAGAGGATAACTGATCTAGATCTCCAACTTTCATTTAACAAAATCTAAATTTGTTTCAAAAAGGCACGGGGACGGTGACATCTACTTGTCATTGAAAATGGGAGATATCTTAAACTTCAACAGTACTGACTACTGAGAGGAGAGAGATAAGTGGTCGAGAGATATCCTAAAATATTTCTAATATGTTTCGTTCGTATCCATCAAACAATTTTGGGCTTTAATGGATTTTTTTCCTTTCGTTTCATTTTTTCAATCCGTTAAGGTTTGTGTTTCTCCTTCTACAACCAAACGAGCCCTTATTTTTATTTCTTTATTTTGACGTTGATTATGTGTTATGTGTATAAATATTTATAAATAAATATTTATTTCAAACATTAGAAGATAAACTTTGCCTCGTTAAATAAACGAACTTATACGATGAAGAAATGAAACCCCGAAACCTACCGCCTCCTTGCCCCCAAACCCTAGCCCCAAAACAATGCAAAAATCCCCAATCTCAAAACCCAAAATCGTCAAATTGGATCCTATTTTGTTCCTTTATCTTTCAATTTGTTCTCAAATCCTTATTTATGATGAGGCTACACCTAAGGAAGAAAAAATCTGGTGGCCGATGCCTAGATTTCACGTGTCCGTTCCAAGAAGCGGCGCTTTGAGTTCGTCTCCCCGGTCGTCCGATGGGGCTTTCCGGGCAGCTCGATTGTTGGTCCTGCAACCCTCTGTTCTTTGTTGGCGTCGTGGGTTGAGAAAAGGGCTTTCTCTCTTTGAACATCGATCGAACTGGAGGCCAGGGTTAATGTGGATTCTCTCATGTGCGAGAATGGTTACAGTTGGTTTTCGGGGTGATAAAGGGAGGTTCTTGGTGAGGTTCTCTCTTGGGGAGTGGAGTCTGCTAGCGTCTCTAAAGACAAGACGACATTCCATCCATTGGAATGTCACAGAGAAGAGTTCAGACCCCAAATATTACAGGTTTTATCTCTCTTTGCCTAAGCCTGAATTTTTTGTTGAGACTTTGAATTTTTCTATGTACTATGACCTGCATTTCAATGTAAGGAGGTGTTGGGGGTGCTATACCTCCATACTCTCTCATTTCTTTTAGTTTTATCCCAATTTGATTTGTTTATGGGGGTTGATGATTGCAACAATGGGGAAACAAGATGATAATACGAAAAATGATAGAAAATAAATTAGAAAGTATGTATTTTATGAAACCCTTCTCTCTAAAGAACAAGATGGGAATGAGCCTGCTCATTTCCAATATGATTCAATGCCCACCATGGTTGATAAGACTTTAAAGGGTGGCAAATCGAACAAGCCTTTTGAGGCAGGATCCCCGGGGTCCAGGATAGAAAAAAGTAAAGAAAGATCAATCTGTCGGTCTTCCTTGACAAGATGTCTGATGTTACAGAAAGTATACTCCACATGAAAGAAACCTCTATGGTTGCCTTTGTGATCCCCAATCTGAGGCAAAAAGGAGGCATTTTCATGCTTTCTTGGAACCGCTATGGAACTTTGGTGAAGTTTGATTCTATATGTGCAATGAGGCTGGATAATATTATGTTTTATGAATGCTATTCAGGCTCTATGAATGATGTGATGAACCATGGTTGGATAAGAAATGCTTTTTGTCATGAATTTGATCATTATAACCAGCTAAAACCCAATAAGGAATGCTCGTATGATTGGCAAGGAAGCAATCTGAGGAGTTAGAGTAAAAAATGGGAAAAGATTAGGGAATATGCTATGAAGAGAAAATATGGCCATAAAATTAACTATGATATGATTGGCTTGCTTATGATATCTGTATTGAAAAAGTTGGAAATGATGTACTACAATTTGACTAAATATAAGAGTAAGATATGCTTGATGTATGATTATAACAATAATGTTGATGTTAGTCACATTGTCGAAAAACCTGCTTCCAAGGATGATTACTTTACCTCCTGTTGGGGGATTGATCTGAAGTGTTTCATAAACAACATTCAACTAAAATCTGTCAAAGAAAATCTTGAAATTAGAGAAACTGATGTTATGAACATCATTGAACTCATGCCTACTAGGGTCGAGGAGACCCGAAATAGTAGTGCTCAGAAAAATAAAACCGAAGTTAGTCCCCCTGGGACTAACAAAAAGAAGAAACATCTTGATGAATCCAGACTCACTATGGTTCATGGGATCAGAAATAGTGTAGCCCAATTGAATAAGACATATGTCTTGGTTGAAGTTAGTTTCCTTGGAGTTAAGAATCACTCCTGTCCTTATGAAGAATTAAGTTGCTTGATGATCTTGCCACCCTTTGTGTTTACTGACCTTGAGTGGAAGCTTGTGATATTAAAATTAGGTGGTCATCTCATTATCAGATGTAATCCCTGGATGAATGTTATAGTTGCAAGCATTGACATGAATGTATTAGTATATGAGAAGTGCATTCTGATGATTCTAGTTTATTACAACAACTTGATAACTAATACTACCCATAACCAACCAATCAACAATAATTTTGCTGAGTTCTGGTGGAGAATTTTTATTTTCAGTAAAGTTAGCTATATGATATTCTGGATTCTAACTGTGTTAATAAGGAACTGAAGAATTAATATTAGAGAAAAATGCAGACCAAATGATGATTCAGAAAGTGGTGATGAAATTGATGTCCTTAGAGCTATAAAATCTAAAACTATTGTACATCAAAGGGGTTTTAAATCATGCTACTTGAACCATTGGAATAACATTAAAAATATGATTAAAAAATCTAGGAAATCAGAGAATCTGGAAAACGGAACAATTGGTGGAAATACAAGGTTGCGAGTAGTCTCGGGATTATGAATAAAAGAAGGAAGCCTAGATTAGATATTTTATATAAGACTCTTATCTCTATTAGAAATCTAGACTATAAGTATAATTTAATGTTCATTGCTGGCTCTCGTGATACAGGAACCCCATGGATGAAGCAATACTCAGGAGAAACTAATGACCTGAAGGCTAGGGAACCATTGAATACGGGAAAGAGTGATTGGTGTTTTATTTCAGCCTATGTGAATATAGTAAAGGATGATTATCCTCTGGTATTTAAGATTGAATTAGTCATAAAGCAAAAAACCTGTAATAGACTCCAAGATATTAAACAGGTTAATGACAGAGGTGAAGAAAGAGAAATGAATGAATCAGAGAGAAGTCATGTGCAAATTACCAAAAACTTTGTAAATTATAATTATGCAGGAATAGTAGTTGTTAATTATGGTTGCAATTTGATTATTAAAGTAAGATGCTTTAGGTATAGATTAAATATGATAAGGTGGCATGTTCTGGAAAGCCATTTAATTCAAAGATTAAGAGGAAAGTTAAATGTAAAAGAAGAACAAACAGTTGCAAAATCAAGACCTTTACCTCTGTATGTAAACTATGAGTGGGAAGATGTTATTGGTAGGACAAGATTAACCTTTGTAAGGAAAGATAAGAAATACAACAAACAAGTTGATAAGTTATCACGTTATGAAATTATTGGAACAGGTTGGGGTTCTTTTGTTTATCCCAACCTCTCAAAGAATAAGTTATTATGAAAGTAAGCCTTTGGAACTGTAGGGGTATAGGACGTAAGTCGTTCTGGCCAGAAGTAGATTCTTACTGTAAAATAGAAGGTATTCAAATAATGGCTTTAGTAGAAACAAAAACAGACCAAACTCCTTCTGACCAAGTATGGAGACGGGCAGGGTTTGATAATATTGTATGGTCTCCGACTAATGGTAGAGCTGGGGGTGTTTGTGTCCTATGGAAGGAACATCAATTTATCAATGAACGAGTTGAGCTAATCATCCAAGAACCTCGCTATGTGGCTCTAAAGTATACGAACCTTGTAACAAAATATATGTTAGTAATCTTCTTTGTATATGCTCCCCCCAAGAAAAGGATAAGGATAATTTCTGGAACCAATTAATTCAGACTATTCATCAAACTCATCTCCCGACTATTATTATGGGAGATCTTAATGAAATCCTAGGCCCTAGTGAAAAGAAAGGTGGTGCCCAACCAGACCCAAACAGATTCGAAAGACTACAGAATTTTAAGGATAGATGTAATCTCTTCGACATTCCGGTTATTGGAAACATATTTACATGGAGGAAAAATAAAACAGAGGTTGACAATACTTATGAAAAATTAGATCGAACCCTAGTTTTCTCACAAATCCTCCCATGGTTCCTTGACATAGCAACAAAAAACTATGCGTTCTCTTCTTCAAATCATAGGCGGAAGCTTGGCGGTGAGCAGGGGCCTAGCGCCTAGACGGCTGGGCGGGGCCTAGGCGGATTAGGATTTTTCTTGCCACCTGAACACCCGATCATTGTCTATTATAAATTTATAATCCATAATTTCATGTAAAAAATGTTAAATTATAATTTAATGGATGATCCCATATTATTTAATATTGTATGGATCCACATACTAAATATAAATTAATAAGTGATTTGAGATTTCACAAAGTGCATAAACTAAATACTAATTAGTTAATATTCTATAAAGTCCATATACATAATACTGTAATTAATAGTTTATTTACATAAAATATCAAACTATCATCCAATATCAATGCTACTTCTCTTCAATATTAATTATTTAACATTTTTTGAAGTTTGTAATTAGGAGGAGATGACAGATTTTCTATAAAATATTGAACAAACAAAAATACAAACTCAAATCAAAGAAAACACACCAAAGTCAACAATCTTTCCCACTTCTTTAAAAATACTCGTACAATCGTAATATACACTTTAATGTAAAAAAATCTCAACAATACAAAATGATAAAATTGGATTAAAAAAATTGAATAACCAATAAGTGGATAATATGCTGTCAATCAATGTACAGGCTTACAGCTGGCCAACAATTTACTTGACTTTTTTACAGACTTGCAAAAATCAATTTACTCTTCTTTACACAGCCGTACCGTGTATTGGTAGAAAAAAACAGTAAAATAATCAATTTCTTTCCATTCTTCTGCTCGGATCTATTACTCACCCAACTGTATGTGTTTTGAAGCATGGCTGCGCGGTAGAGTCGACTGTGCTCGTAGGCGGTGTTGTAGTGGTCAGAGCACTATTTAGTGGTCGAGATCTAAAGATGGACAAGAATCGAGCGATGGAGTAGGAAGAAAGAAGGAGATTTGGTGCTGCTATGGCCAGATCCAGTACTTTTTTTGCCAGATCTGGTATTGCACATGTCGGTCGATGCAGATGAAGTGCGACCATTGCCGGCCATTGCCCACCTATCAGCCGCCTAAGGACCCGCCTATACCCCGCCTAGCCCGCCCAATGATCCGCCTAGTCTAATTCCCCGCCCAGATGCCCGCATTGGCCCAAATCGGTACGCTCCCTTGCCGCCCAACGCCTAGGCGGCCGCCTGGGCCGATTTTTGGAACAGTGAGTAAAATAGCGATTGATTTAAATAATGGAGCAATTAACAAAGCACAACCTTTTAAATTTTAAAACATGTGGATGAAGAGGAAAAATTTCAGAAATATAGTTAAACAAGCTTGGAGACTTTCGGTTGATGGATCCAACATGTTCAAGTTGGTTAAGAAAACTCAATTACTAAAAGCACATGAGAAGCAATGGAACAAAAAAACGTTTGGAAACACTTTCGGGCAAATAAAGATGATTGAAAAAGAACTAATAGAATTACAACAAAAAATTCTTCTTTCTCCAGAGGATAGCATCATCAAAAAACAACTAAGACTAATCAACAAAAAAGAAAGTATACTTAACTTTCATAAAACATATTGGCGACAACAAGTAAAGACAAAACATATAAAACTAACAGACTCTAATGCAGGATATTTCCATAAAGTTGCGAGCGGTAGAAGAAATAGAAAAATAATTAAGGAGATTACATCGACAAAAGGAACTCAAAATTATATGAGAGGAAAATATTAGAGAGGAAATAAGGAAGTAATTCAAAGCTAGATATAAAAAAGAACAAACTAACCATGAAACATTTAGGCAATATTCAAACTTAATTACGAAAGAAATAACGGATGAAGACAACATGGAACTAACTAGACCAGTGAAAAATGAAGAAATAAGAAATGCTTTAATGCAAATTAACTCTGAAAAATCCCCAGGTCCTGATGGTATGTGTTGGGCCCTCCGTAATTCGGCCCAAGAAGAAAGTCAAGTGACCAAAATCCGGTAGTCTACACGGACCATTAGAGAAGGAAGGATGAAAGAGTAGTAAAGAGGGGACGAGAATCTCGGGATTCATGGTCAAATGGCAACGGCTGAAAACATTAACGATCGAGGCAAGATTTCCGGGATTGGTTGAGCATTCTATAAACGGTCAGAAAAGGGAAAACGGATATAAAACGAGGCTGAAGTGAAGGGGGGAAGGACACGCAAGATCAAGCTACGAAAACCTTCTCGATAACAAAAAACTAATCTCTTGTTCTTAATCATTTCGTTTCCAGTGAGACATTTTCGAGTAGTTGAGAAGCAGGTTTGTCACAATCCAGATCATAATCCACGAATATCACTTTGCTCATAATTTGTTTTTACATATCTTGTTTGATCATACATCTTGTTTATAGTTCATAACGCGTTACTATTGTTTCTTGGTTAGGATTTCCCTATTCTACGCAGGTAACGTGTTAGTACGATTATCCTGCCAAAACAATTGGCGCCCACCGTGGGGCCTAGCCAAAAAAAAAAAGAGTTTCGCTAAAACAACAGCAAGATCCGTCACATGGAGGGAATCCAAACTACGTACAGCCACGTAGGGGACCTGGACCATCACGAGGCCAATGAAGAAACAAACAACCAAGGTGACGGAAACGTAGGTGGAACAGGAAACGTAGGTGGAACAAGAAATGACGATAGAGTCGAACAAGGATCTGGCGACACCAATGGCAATCCTGCTACCTCCGAAGGACGAGAAGTGGAAGGAGGCGACGCTGACATCATCACGGAGCTTCGATCATCAATGATCGCTCTCCGAAAGGATCTAGAGGAACAAATAGAAGCTAACGCCAGATTCACCGAGGTATACGAAAAACAAATTGAGACTTTGACTAATGAACGCAACTTGCTTCGGTCGCAGGCGCAATCGGCTCCAACCCGCCCTCGCGGGACCGATGTGGTAGAAGGAATTGCAAGGCGCTTGGACATGGATGATCCAAATCTTGTGACACCCGATGTTGTCAGACCCATAACCGGGTATCAGGTAAACGGTAATTCCTTAAGAGCAATACGGGAAGATACCGAGGTTTCCCAATTACGGGAACACCTTCGAGCCCTGGAGGACCGAATTACTCAGGTCCTCGGGGCGCCTCAACCCATCGTGATGGAGAGGAGGGACGGGTACACCGATTCCCCAATCGTACCTGCCATCGCAAGGGTAGATATCTCCCGGAAATATCACGTCCCCGACGTACCTAAATACGAAGGGGTGACGGATCCCGATCAACACATAGCCGCATTCAAACAGGCTATGAATATTAGCACAATTCCTTTTGATATGAAAGAAATTGCCATGTGCCGTTCGTTCGGGAACACGTTGTCTGGACCCGCTCTCAATTGGCACTCACACTTACCTCTTGGAAGTATCTCATCTTTTGCCGAGTTAATTGACAAATTCAGGGTTAGGTTCGCAAGTAGTCGACATGCCAAAAAACGGTCAAGCGATCTGTACCGCTTGGTGCAAAGATCGGGGGAATCCTTGAAAACTTTCCTTAGTCGCTACAACGAAGAAATGGTGACCATCGAAGGATGTGATGCCGCCACGGCTGTGGAAGCATTCCGAAAGGGTATATCGATGTGCAATCCCGAATTATACCGCGAATTAACTAAATACCCTTGTTCCAACTTTGATGAGGTACAGGTAAAAGCTTTAGCCCATGTCCGATTAGAAGAAGATGACCTCTTTGTCGAGAAAATAGCAAGCCCACATCGACCCGATCGGAGACAAGGACGGCGGGATACAAGATACGCTCCATATCCCTCGGCACCTCATGCTAAAGCCACCGTTAATGCTACCATGTTTAGACAAAGTGATGGATACGAGAATCCTCGGCTGCCTCCAAAACCTTCTCACTACAATTTCCGCGTAGACGCGACTGAAGTGGTCCGAACTCTCAACACCATGGGGGACACTGTAAAATGTCCCCGAAAAAGTAACATGCCGGCACAGCATAAAGACAAGACCAGATGGTGTGATTTCCATTTTGACCATGGCCACCAGACTGATGAGTGTATTGCGTTACAAAAAGAAGTAAGCGAACTACTATGAAGGGGGCATCTCAGGGAACTAATATCGGAGAAAGCAAAGGGACAGTTGGACCGTAACAGGGAAAAAGCCACTCCACCACCCCCGCCGAAGCACACCGGAGTAATTAACGTCATTACAGGGGGGTCGGAGATCTGTGGTATAACTTACTCCACAGCCAAGCGAATTGCAAGGGACGCCAGGAGAGAATGCCCAAAAACACCATCGCGATCAAATCTCGCCATGATGCCGATCACCTTCGACGATGTCGAAGAAGAGGAAGTTCATCACGACTGCTTGAGTTTAGGTCTCGGGATGGACGACATCACCAAGAAGTCGACAACTTTGGTAGGCTTCAGTGGAGAATCACGCAACACGATCGGGGAGATATCACTACCTACCATTGCGGGAGGAGTCAATTATCAGGTAAAATTCCAAGTACTCGATTGCCCGTCGCCTTTTAATGTCATTTTAGGCAGGCCATGGATACATGGGATGAAGGCAATTCCTTCCACCTATCACCAATGTGTGAAGTTCCCAACACCTTGGGGGATTCAAGAGATTAAGGGGGAACAGAAGTTGGCACGGGAGTGCTATTCCGTAACAATGAAGGCAACAACCTCAAAGAGCCCACGACCTGAAACGAAGAAGAAGATGTCAGATTAGCAATTAAAGGACTGTAGAATGACTACTTGTTACGCGAAGCCGGAGACACCTGAGCTTCAAGAGGTAGCCCTTGATCCATTGGAGCCATCCAAAAAGATTAAAATAGGAGCAAATCTGGAACCGACTCTACGCGAGCAGATAGTAGAATTTCTACGGTCCTACAAAGATTGTTTTGCTTGGTCAAACGAGGATATGATAGGCATCGATCCTGGTGTGATTACCCATGCCTTGAATGTCAATAAGAAAGTGTCACCAGTGAAGTAGAAAAGGCGCAAGTTCGCTTCCGAGCGAAATCAGGTAATAAATGATGAGGTAAAATCCTTACTTGAATCTGGTAAAATTAGAGAAGTACAATACCTTGATTGGCTTGCGAATGTGGTTGTAGTTAAAAAGAAAAACGGTAAATGGCGCGTTTGCGTAGATTTCACCGATCTAAACAAAGCATGCCCCAAAGATTCGTTCCCCTTGCCTCACATAGATGCAATGGTGGACGCAACAGCGGGGCATGAACTTTTGACCTTCATGGATGCTTTTAGTGGGTACCATCAGATAATGATGCATCCTAACGATCAAGAAAAAACCGCATTCGTAACCAATCAGGGAACTTATTGTTATAAAGTTATGCCCTTCGGATTAAGCAATGCAGGTGCTACTTATCAAAGATTGGTTAATAAGATGTTTCAGGATAAGTTGGGGGATACAATGGAAGTATACATAGATGACATGTTGGTCAAATCACTAAAGGCGGAGGACCATGTTAACCACTTAAGAGACGCGTTCGAGATTTTGCGGCATTACAAAATGAAGTTAAACCCCACCAAGTGTTCTTTTGGAGTAACATCAGGAAAATTCCTCGGATACATAGTGACGCAGAGGGGGATCGAGGCGAGTCCTGAGCAGGTCAAAGCCATAATGGAGCTGCAATCCCCAAAGTGTGTCAAAGACGTACAGAGGTTAACAGGGCGAGTGGCTGCGCTAAACCGACTCATATCAAGATCCTCAGACAGAAACAAATTGTTTTACGACATCCTGAAGAAAAACAAGTCGTTCGAATGGACAGAAGCACACGAAAAAGCCTTTGAAGAATTAAAAAAGTATTTGTCCAATCCGCAGGTGTTATCCAAGACAAAGCCAGGAGAAAACTTGTATGTGTACCTAGCTGTGACCGAAGTGGCAGTAAGTGCAGTTTTGATCAGAGAGGAGAATGGAGACCAGTTGCCTATCTATTACGTAAGTAAAACCTTGTTGGACGCAGAAACGAGGTATTCCCCCGTAGAAAAATTAGTGTTATCTTTGGTAATGGCTTCTATAAAGTTACGTCCTTATTTTGAAAGTCATTCTATAATTGTGAGAACTAATTATCCGATGAAGAGTATCATGTCGAAACCAGAATTGTCAGGTCGGCTAACAAGGTGGTTAATTCACTTAAATGGTTACGACATCACGTACGAACCCCGAACAGCAATGAAATCTCAAGTATTGGCAGATTTTGTGGTTGACTTCACTCCTACCACTTCAGAGAGCGAGGACCAAGATGTGCTGCAAATAACAGGAAATGACAAGTGGCCTGATGCATACGGATGGAGCGTCAAACCAGATGGGTGTGGGATTAGGAGTAGTCCTGAAGTCACCACAGGGGGATAGGATAGCCCAAGCTGTTCGATGCACGTTTAAGGCTACTAATAACGAAGCAGAATACGAAGCGCTTATCGCAAGGCTGCTTATCGCCAAAGATCTGAACGTACAAGAGATCGAGGTAATCTGTGATTCATTGCTTATTGTAAATCAAGTTACAAATTCATATGTTGCCAGGGACTCGAAGATGAAGGCATACTTAGAAAAGGTTCAAGAAGTCATAAGACACTTTAAACTGTTCGAGATAAGGCGGGTTCCAAGGGATGCCAACACACAAGCAGACGCCTTAGCCAACCTGGGATCCGTAATTGACCCAAGGGAGTACGACAAGATACCTTTTGTATACCTTGATGCACCATCCATAACCAAAGAAGCAGACGTACTGGAAGTTCGAAACTCCGATGAAGACAGATCGTTGGTAACCCCTTACTTAAAATGGTTACAAGACAGAGTGTTACCGGAAGACAAGGAAGAAGCTCAACGACTTAAGGTAAAAGCTTCTACTTTTGCGGTTAAGGATAACATTTTGTTTAAGTGGATGTCGTCAGGGTTACATGCGCGATGCATAAAGGAGGAAGAAGTACATAAGGTATTACGAGATATACATGATGGGGAATGCGGAAACCACACAGGGGGTCGCAACTTGGCGAAGAAGGCAAGCAGGATGGGTTACTATTGGCCAACTATGAACAAAGACACAGTGGAATTTGCTCGCAAATGTGACGCGTGCCAGCGTCATGGACCTATACCACATCAACCATCAGAGCTGTTACATCCCATAACATCCCCTTGGCCATTTATGAAATGGGGGATGGATATTGTGGGAAAACTACCTCCAACCTCGGGGCAACGAGTTTATATTTTGGCAATGACCGACTACTTCTCCAAGTGGATTGAAGCCGAAGCCTTTAAAGAAGTTAAAGACACCCAAGTTATTTCCTTCATAAAGAGAAATATCCTAAGCAGGTTTGGAATACCATCCGTCATAGTCTGCGACAACGAGTCCCAATTCATCAGTGACAAGACGAGGTCATTTTGCCATCAGTACAACATACAGTTAGTAATGTCGACGCCTCATTACCCACAGGCCAACGGGCAAGCAGAAGCAAGTAACAAGGTGATTATTAACAACTTGAAGAAGCGGCTCAAAGAAGCAAAGGGGAAATGGGCAGATGAGTTACCCCTTATCTTATGGTCAGATCGAACAACCCCCAAGACAGCAACAGGTCATACACCTTTTTCCTTGGTCTATGGATGCGAAGCCGTATTACCAGTAGAAATAACTTTGTCTACGGTTCGGTACGGACTTACCACTGAGGAGTCAAACTTGTCCAACTTGTTACATCATTTGGATACTATCGACGAGTTACGAGACGAGGCTTCGATTCGAATGGCGTCATACAGGCAAGGAGAAGCTCGGAGTTACAACAAACGCGTTAACGTTAAGGTGTTCCAAGTGGGAGACTGGGTGCTAAGAAGAGTCTTCCAAAATACGCAAGAGTTAAATGCTGGAAAATTAGGAGCAAATTGGGAAGGACCATACCAAATTACAAAGATAATAGGACAAGGAGCCTATGAGTTAATGACGCAAGAAGGAAAAGCGGCCCCCAGAAGTTGGAATGCAATGAACTTAAAGTTGTATCACTTTTGAAGCACAACGAGTTCTAATAAGGTAATTTGCATTAAAATTTTCCTTTATGTTATTATATTTTCATACACGTACAAGGACAATGATATCAACAACATCAAAAAAAACTAACAAGGGACGCCTTGTGACGTTACAGGCCAAAACATGGGCCCTCGCCTTATGATCAGGCAACGGTGTGCACACTACGACTAGTCAAAAGATGCAAGAGACGAGAACAAGTAACGAGTATTCAAGAGCAAATGGAGTTTTTATTTGTAATACGAATCATGAAGTTGTTACAAGAAGAATTTACATGTCAGACACACACAACATTCTCTCTCTACGCATCTAACACACAAAGCGCTATACTAACAAATCTATCACGAAAGTTACGAATACATGTAACAAACAAAGCCGACATCACTACGAACGCGTTGATCTTTTCTTCCGCAATGCAACCTGCTTACCTGCAAAAAAGACCAAACACAGATCCAAGGCAATGACAACAAATTATCAAAATAAAACCCCATAAACTAACGCGGGGCATAAAACTTGTCCACAAAAGGGGCCCTAAAACAAAGCGGCCATACAAGACGAGAGTCTCTAAAGTAAACAACCCCAACACGTTGGGGGTAAAACATTGTCCGAAATTCACCAGAAAAGAAACAAGGATAAAGAGGAGATCATTCTTTGGGCTGGTTGTCTCTTTCCACCTGGGCAACCACTTTGGCAACAGAGGCAATATCATCAATAACCGAAGACTTCTTAGCCGCTATCACCTCGTCAGAAAACAGGCTTTCAAACATCTCCCTTTCCTTCGTAGCATCCCACGAAGTGTGCCTCCCTGCCGCAAACTCCTCCATCATTTCCACTCGAGCCCGGCAAGACCAGTAGTCAGCAGTATCTTCAATCTCTTTCGCCCTCTCAAGATTGTTCATCAGGTCGTGAACCTTCTTTTCCAAAGCCGTTTTCTCGTGACTTAAGATGCTGCTCCTATCTTTCTCAAGTTGAAGATTGATCTTGCTCTGAGCCAACTCGTCAGGAAGGTCCTTGAAAGATTCAAAGGCAGAAAGAGAAAGTTGCAAGCCCTGCACAAAGGGAAGAAAAAATTAGAGAACGAGTAAAAAAGCAGAGTAAGGGGTAACGAAGAAAGCAAACCTGCCACTGCGCCACTAGAATTTCGCCGAAAAAATCCGGGAAAGATGTTCGATCTTCCTTACCGCGAGAACTTCCCACATGAAGAGGTGTCAAGGAGTTCAAGCACTTTTCAGTAGCCATATCAAGAGACATCATCGTCTTTGGGAGATCGGACAAAGTTGAACATGCTTTTTTCTTAGGGGAAGAAACTCGAACCTCAGGAGGCTTTTTTGGGTCCGGAACCGTCAACACTGTATCTGCCGTAGAAGCCGACTCAGCCTTTCTCTTCTTTCGAGCCTCAACTCGTTCCATAGTAGTCAGCGCAGTGGTAGAACGGGTTGTCCTTGAACCTGGCGTCATAAAAAGGTGGGTGAGATTTTTAGAAGAAAGAAGAAAGATTTGCCAAGAGGAAGTGGAAGAGACTTACTTGACATCTCGATCTCCTCGGATCCAGCAGAGCACGCCTTTACCAGATCAGGGTAGGATCGTTCTTCGAACGAGAGAGCTTCGATGTGGTTGATGACCTGGTACGACACCGTGCGAGGATGAGGAGTGGCAAGATGTTCTGCAATAGAAAAGGCTCAGAGGTCAGATCTGAAAAGGTGCTAGGAAACTCAAAAGACGAAGCACTACCTGTTGATTGCCAACGACTTCTCATGAAAGACGTATCAATACCTAAAGAAGACAGCCTCACAAAGAAAAATTTATCGGCCCAACCCCGATCGGATTTGGATATATTGAAGACTAAATCGGATTTGTTGGTAAAAGTTTTGAGAGTTATACGACCCGGACCACCTTTGGAGAGGCGATAGTTTAGGAAGAAGTCAACCGCTTTGAAAGGGAGGCCATGGGAAGAACATAGTTGGTCAACAGAAAGGAGAAGCCTCCAAACCTGTGGAGGTAACTGTCCCGGAGAAACCTCGAGGGAAGAGAGGAAGTCGACAACCAAAGGAGAAAATGGAAAACGATGGCCTATACGAAAGGGGTACTCATACAAGCACACCCAATCGTCGGCATAAAAATCTGCGTGAATACCAGGGGGAGGCAAGAACACCTTTGCATGCGACGGAAAACCCGCAGAAAGAGCAAAGATTTGGGGGTCTTCAGAAGTGTTGTTTCTCTGGTGGTAGGGGGTAAGGAAACCGGAAGAGGTCAGAGAAGGAGGAAAAGCGGGTTCACAACAGTAGAGGGAAGGAGATTCCGAGGAAGCCATAATTGTGAAGAAGAGCAGGTGGAAGACGAAGAAACTGAGGAAAGAAAGAACGTACCTGGACACCGAGAAGCACGGTTGAGGTCTCTGAGGGTCATCATAACCATTTTAAATAAGGGTTGATTGGACGTGATTTGAATTGCTACAACTTCCAAGGCACAAAATCAAAAACCCTAGGAAAAGTGGAGGAGTTTTCCCGGGTTTTTGATGGGGGTATTGTTGGGCCCTCCGTAATTCGGCCCAAGAAGAAAGTCAAGTGGCCCAGATCCGGTAGTCTACACGGACCATTAGAGAAGGAAGGATGAAAGAGTAGTAAAGAGGGGACGAGAATCTCAGGATTCATGGTCAAATGGCAACGACTGAAAACATTAACGATCGAGGCAAGATTTCTGGGATTGGTTGAGCATTCTGTAAACGGTCAGAAAAGGGAAAACGGATATAAAACGAGGCCGAAGTTAAGGGGGGAAGGACACGCAAGATCAAGCTACGAAAACCTTCTCGATAACAAAAAACTAATCTCTTGTTCTTAATCATTTCGTTTCCAGTGAGGCATTTTCGAGTAGTGAGAAGCAGCTTTGTCACAATCCAGATCATAATCCACGAATATCACTTTGCTCATAATTTGTTTTTACATATCTTGTTTGATCCTACATCTTGTTTATAGTTCATAACGCGTTACTATTGTTTCTTGGTTAGGATTTCCCTATTCTACGCAGGTAACGTGTTAGTACGATTATCCTGCCAAAACAGTATGTCAACAGGATTCTATAAAAAATATTGGGACATTGTCGGACCAAGTGTTATCAAAGCAGTTAAGAGCTTTTTTCATTCAGGCAAAATCCTCAGACAAATTTACCACACCTTCATAACTCTAATAGCAAAAAGAGAGAACCCAACTACCACTAACCATTATAGACCGATTAGCTTATGTACAACTATCTATAAATTGATTGCCAAAATTATTACAGAAAGACTTAAAAAAGGTGATGTCAAAACTGACCCATCCCCTTCAGGATGCTTTTGTATCTAAAAGATCAATCCAAGATAATGTGCTAATTGCCCACGAAATTTTCCATTCTTTCAAAAACAAGAAAGGAAAAGATGGGTGGGTGGCAATAAAGTTAGACATGAAAAAGGCCTATGACAGATTAGACTGGGACTTTACATTCCAAATTCTAAATAAATTCGGATTAGATAATTAAATGATAGGATGGATTAAAGAATGTGTACAAACGGTCTCATTTTCAATCCTAGTTAATAATAGCCCCACTGACCTATTCTTCCCTGAAAGGGGGCTGAGGCAGGGAGACCCTCTTTCTCCATTCCTTTTTATTCTAGCTACCGAAATCTTGGCTAGAAAGCTCCAAGAGACGAGCAACATAGATAAGAATACGATTGGATTTCCACTAACCCGCTCAGGAAGTAAAATTCCTTTTCTAGCCTTTGCAGACGACATTATCATTTTCTCCCGAGCCAATCATGCAGACTGTCTTAAAACAAAAAAGATTATTGAGGAATACTGTGCTATTTCAGGACAAAGAGTAAACTACCATAAATCAGCTTTTCAAACATCACAAAATGTGGATAATGCACAAAAGGACAGGATCCAACAAACCCTTGGAATTTCAGGAATGATTGATTTGGAATCATATCTTGGATGCCCAATCATTAATGGAAGAGTTAATTGAGCTACCTTTCAAGACACGGTAAGGAAAACTAGAACACAATTAGCTAAATGGAAAGTTAATACTCTATCTCAAGAAGGGCGAACAGTTCTTATAAGAGCCAATTTAGCTACGAAACCAAATTACATTATGCAAAGCTTCATGCTACCCTCAAATGTACACAAGGAATTGCACCAAATCAACATAACTTTCTTTTGGAATAAAGACATCGACCATAAACTTCTTATTGGGTGGGACAAAATCTGTAAACCCAAAACGTATGGAGGCCTAGGAATTAGAAAGACTGAACATGTAAACCAAGCAATGCAAATGAAGCAGCTTTGGAAATTACTGGCTGAACCAGATAACATATGGGTCAAACTAATGAATGAGAAATACCTCAAAGGTACATCAATCCTTTCCTATAAAAAACAGACAAACACATCATGGCAATGGTCAAAACTAATGAATCTCTGGGAAGAATTATTTAAAGGACTTATTTGGCAAGTTGGGGATGGAAGAACTATAAGGTTTTGGAAGGACAAATGGCTCTTCTCAGAGTCACTAGAAAAATTTGCATTAACTGCAGAGTCAGTGAACGATTATACCCTTGTTGAAGAATTTATTACCAATGATAGAAAATGGAGACAAGATGTTCTAAGACACATTCTTCCAAACCATATTGTAAATCAGATTGTTGAAATCCCAATACCAGAGAATTGGATTCAAGATCGACTATATTGGACCCCTAGTAAAAATGGATGGTTCTCGATGGCGTCTGCAATAGAACTGATTTCGGGAGTGCAACAGCAAGCCCCACATTTGAATAATTGGATATGGAAATTAGATATATATCCTAAAGTTAAAAATTTTCTATGGAAAATTGTTCAAAATGGGCTCCCTACGAAAGCAAGACTATATGAGAAAGGGGTTGCTACCCCTCCAGGATGTCTAATGTGCAACTGTACATATGAAGACATAGGACACTTGCTAATAGAAATATAGAATGCCCACACACGAAGAAATTAGTGAAGCGAATCAACTCTAAAACAGAAGATATAATAAAAAACTGGGATGTAAGAAATAAATCTGTCGGAGCAATCCTAAACGATTTAATCAAAGTAATGGATAAAAATGAATTCACAGAACTAGCTGTTTGCTGATGGTGTGCTTGGCATCAAAGAAACAAGTTAGTTTTCCAACAAACCCCTAATGACTTCATTCTAAACTTAGAACAATATACAAAAAATCAAATTGCTCAATGTGATAAGTCAAAACAATGGATAGAAGATGAAGAAAAACAAGAACAACAAACAAGAATTACACAAGTGAAAAGGAAAAGAAAAAGGGAGACATGGAGTAAACCGCCAAGTAACCATATGAAATTAAATTTTGATGGCTCTAAACTCAATTCTAGTCTAGCAACCTCAGGATTTGTAATCAGAAATCACAAAGAAGAAGTGGTTGGTTTAGGAGTAAATAAGCAAAGATCTATCTCAGTCTTAAAAGCAGAAACACTTGCACTTAAGGAAGGAATTTAGGAAGCTCAGAGATTAGATATAGAAAATCTTGAGATTGAAGGTGACAATCTCATTGTCATTAAGGCCATTAATAATAATGGAGGATGCCCATGGGCAATTGAAATATTAATAGCAGATATTTTGATATCCTTACAACAGCTAGTATTTTGATGCCCATGGGCAGTTGTTAGCTCTCATCCGGAAAGATGCTCTAGGACGCTCCCCGTAGGTTACCTCCTAATCCTTACCTTTAAAAAAAAACGAACTTATACAATAGCTAGTATTTTTTAGAATAAACCGAATTAGATTAGATTTGTGTCATGCAAGGTTTATTCCATAATTATATTATTATTTTTTGGTCGAAATTGTGTTATATATTTGACCCTGGACAATTTCGAGTGAGAAATCTGAATTCCATTCCTTTACTCGTCCTTTTTTAATCTGTTTCCGTTTCTCCTTTCTCAACCAAACGGGCAATGATTCCAGAGAACTTGATCGAGTAACCGTGGTTACTGGTTAGGTTGAACGTTTGGTACAAACTGAACTTCTCCAAAAGCACAAGGAAATCCATTACGTCAATGATTAGTGGAGTTGCTAATTGTTTTCAATTACCCACTAGTGTTATGGTTCCCTTTCAGACTTTACAGGTCTGTAAAAGCAATGCTGGAGGAATGAATGTGTTTACCACCTATAAGAGGTGCACCGGATTATTTCGAAATTGCTCAAGGATTATGCTAACGAGGCCAAACCTCCAAAGAGAGCTGTATACGGGTTCAGGGGATGCTGATATGAAGGATTTGGTACATTACTTGGATCAATTGAAGAACTATGAGAAATTAGGGGTTCCCAAAAATGCGGGTATTGATGACGATGATGGTTTTGATTTAGGAAGGATGAGACGCTTGTTAGACCTCCTTGATAATCCTCAGTCCAAATACAAGGTTTGTCTCCTCAATCCCTCTTATTCATTGTTAGGGTTTCTAGAATGAAATGTGAGTAGGAAATTTGGGCACGAGTTCCAATTTCCAACTAAAGCTCTTATCGGAATATCCTTCGATTCTTCGAAAGTTATGGTGGATTCTGATTCTGAATAAATTAAAATTGATATAGGTAGTTCACGTTGCTGGGACAAAAGGAAAAGGGTCGACTGCTGCTTTTTTGTCTGGTATTTTAAGAGCTCAAGGGTATTCAGTTGGCTGCTACTCAAGGTAAATTCCTGTATATTAGGAAATTTGCTTTCTGCTGCTTTCTTGCAATCGTTATAGTTTCATAACTACATGGCCCATTTTCTTTGCACAGCCCCCATATTCAATCTATCAGGGAAAGGATGTCATTAGGAAGATTGGGAGAACCTGTATCAGCAAATGTATTGAATTCCCTGTTTCACAAAATTAAGAATGTTCTTGACCGTGCAATACAATTGGAACATGGGCATCTAAGTCATTTTGAGGTATGGAATTTCACACCATTATTCTAACTCTTGCTTTATTACATTAATCTATGCTTTGAAATGGCAGAGTTTAGTTGTGATTAGTTTTGGCCCTTTTGGGTGTAGCTCAATTTTTCACTGATTTTGATGAAGCCTTTGTGCAAGTCTTGGAGCTGAATCTTCAATACTGTTTCTTCACATATGCAAACTTACATGCATCGCTCTGAATTCATGCAAATGTGTGCTCAAGTATTTTTACATAGTAGCTGTTTGTTGGAATATATGCTTCATACGAGCACTATTTCTTTGTTACAGAGTACATGTTACCATTTGTTTGCTTCTGTTGCATTAATCTGGTGTAATTGTCATTGTTCTCTTTTAACTGGTTGTAGCTTTTGTTTGTGGGATGGATTGACATGGATTCTGTTTCTTCCCCCCTTTTTTCTTTGTTGATGTCTTGGGTTGTATTGTACGTTGATGTCCTTCACACTCAACCTTCTTAGTGTTATAGGTGCAAACATGCTGATAATCTGCATTCTCTAGATCCAAGTACTGGGTATTTGTTACTTGTAATTTTATCAGTTAACCTACAAATTGTAACCCTTCCATTAGAATTTTCTTGATTAGTGACTGGAGTTGATAAATGATTAAATGCTATCCGTTAACTAGTCATGTTTTGGAATCCCAATTTTTCCCCTGCAAGGCTAACATTAATACTATGTCAACTGTTATGAGGATACATTTCTTATTTTCTTTGATACTGACAATTGAGCATTTTCCAGGTTCTTACTTCCATAGCATTTGCACTATTTGCTCAGCAGAATGTTGATATTGCCATCATAGAGGTTGATAATTGCCCTTCTTATATAATTTCAGCACATTTATCGTCAAATATACCCAAATTTTCTTTTAATGGAATGTTTATTTTGAAGCTAAGGAAACTTTTTACAATACAAACAGCGCCACTGAAGTTGTATAAATTGCCAGGCTGGGTTGGGAGGAGCACGGGATGCAACAAATGTAATATCTAGCTCAAGCCTTGCTGCATCCATCATAACAACTGTTGGCAGGGAGCATCTGGATGCACTTGGAGGCTCTTTGGAGAGCATAGCTTTAGCAAAGTCAGGAATCATCAAGAATGGATGTCCAGTTAGGTGGCTATCCTTACATACTTTGGTTATCCATCATAGCTCTTGAATGGCATTGTTGACATCTAAAATGGACTCTGCTTTTTAAACTCTTGTGTAAATGATTTGTGTCATCTGTTAATATTAGTATATAACTCTGCATTCATACTTTCAAGCATTTTTTTGGTGGCTTTTACTTTTCTGGTAATAAGTTTTTTTCTCTTGTTATTATTTGGTTATGCACAATACTATCTGTACTTCCAGTTCTGATTTTTGTGAACCTTAGGTGGTTCTTGGTGGTCCATTCCTTCCACATATTGAACAAATTATTCGTGATAAAGCTTCTTCCATGTGTTCGCCATTGGTATCAGCATCTGATAATAGCAATAAAATTATCATAAAAGGACTGGACAAAGTAAATGGGAAACCATGCCAGTGCTGTGATGTTATAATCCAGATAGAGAAGGACATTCCTCTGGTATGCACATTTTAGTTGTTGACTAAGTGCTTTATATTTTTTTGGTTATTTCTTTCTTTGATCAAGCCTTAGTAGCTAATAAGATGTTGCTATTAATAAAATATTCAGTCCATTGAATTACTTGATGTCAATTTACTGATGCTGGGACATCACCACCTTCAAAATGCTGCGACTGCAGTCTGTGCTGCGTTATGCCTGCAACATCAAGGTAAGAATTTTCTTTTTTTTTGGTAGAAAGGTAAGAATTTTCTTAGTTTTGTAGTTTTCATGTTAATTAAAAACAACTGGTATTGAGACGGTAGATTGGAACAAGGGTGATTGATTATGAACTGGTGAATGGTAATATGCTTCTGTACTTTATAGTGAGAAGCATATTACACTGGGTGTCTGGGTCATTGATGCTTCGGTAGATTGGGGCGCATCCTCATGCTCATTGGCTTTTATACACTGCTTTTGAGATGGATTTAGTCCCTATATCAATTTTGGTGCATTCTAACGAAATTCAGTTATTATTGTCACATAGCTGAATTTTAGTTTTTATTGGGTCTATCGGGCGTACCCCCTTTCCCCTGGGCAGAGGTACCCCCATCTTGACCCCCCAGATTCCGCTGTAGCAGATACTCACTGGGTCAGTGATGATGATGATGATGATGACTTTATAGTGATGAAATTCTGGATATAATGATACTAGTGTTGCTTGCTTTCATGCGTCTAATTGTTTTCGAGGGAAAATATGAAAGGGCACCTAGGAAAACAATGTTAGTATGGTAAATACTTCTGATATTACTCAGTACCAATTTAAGCTTCATCAATAATTTAGCATTGCACAAACTATGTCATATGTTTTGTTTGTGTTCTAATAATACTTAATTAGGTTATGTTATAAGGTTCAGTAAACCAAAGACCTTAGTGCTTAACAGTCCCTTTATTACCCTCATTAACATGGGCTTCTAAATTAGATCTGAAACGAGTCATATTCCTCATTTGATTGGAATTTATAAATTTGCTCCCATCAAACCTCAACAGCTATATGAAGAGCGGTAGAACTTACTCTTTCTAAACCATTTGCTTTGGTTTGTGATTCTAGGTTGGAGAATTTCAGGGAATTCTATTCGTAGTGGGTTGGCAAGCACACAGTTGCCTGGCAGAAGCCAGTTTTTATCACGTGAGGAAGCAGAGAGATTAGGATTTCCCAATAAAACAATATTACTTGATGGAGGTTTGTCTTTTCATTTCCCTGGATATTCATAGTACATAAGACAAAGAATTTCTGCATTTAAACCTAGAATCCAATCTAATGAATTATATAATCTGATATGATGTTTCTTTTTACCCTGACGTGGACGTTGTATTTGGTTGTAATAATTAGAATATCTGGAGCTGACTGATTGAAAAATGTGAAAGCTGCAAGGATATATGTAGGTGGTATCTCTTATAAAATTAAATGGCTAATTTTAGGCAGTCTACGGGCTGCTACCCAATCATTCACTTGAACTTGTTAATTGTTAGTTTAAGCAATATACAGCAGGCTGATTCTACCAAAAAAAAGAATATACAGCATGTTGATATCCTTATGTCAGCTAGGTTATTTTGGAGTACCTTTGGGCCTTGACAAGTTGCTCTACATTCGCAATGAGGTAACATGGGTACTCTGTTATGGTTCTAACTTCTAAGCTTGTGTTGTTCATATCCAAGATTTATTTCTTATCAAGGTTTTTAATCCATGTTGAAGCTTGTTTACAAGCAGCTATCAAGATTTATTTTTGGTCACGTGTGAGAAAACTAGTTTGATAAACAACTTCATCAGCAGCTGGCTCACTATGCAACTCATATCATAAGATTTTTTTACTGCACTTAGCTATGGAGTACTATTCCTCGAAGTAGAAATTTGTTAATCATGTTAGTATCCACTTCTGCTATTGATTCATTTGATATTGCATCAGTAAATGGCCTCTACTCAAAATGAAAAACTCTTCAAACAACCTCATTACACTAACAAAGAAGCTGACTTTTCTCTTATTTGCATCTCAGCTCACACCAAAGAGTCTGCTGAAGCTTTGGTAAATACAATTCGTATGGCATTTCCACAAGCGAGGCTGGTCATTGTTGTTGCAATGGCTTGTGACAAAGATCATATGGGTTTTGCAAGGGAATTTCTTTCAGGTGGCTAGCATGTTAAACATAAACAGATTTTCTAATCCATATCTTCCTTCCTAAAAATGATTTTCTTACTATAAAAATTGCTATGATCATTGTATTTCTAGCAACTTTACTTATTTTTGCTATATTCTGACTGACCTTGATGAATCATTGCAGGTGAACAATTAGAAGCTGTTTTTCTGACAGAAGTCAGCATTGCTGGAGGTAAATCTAGAACAACCTCAGCTTCAACTCTAAGAGACAGTTGGATAAGAGCATCAAAAGAACTGAAGATTGATATTATCCATGACCAAATGCCTGAATATCAAGAATTAGTAAAGGGTCCAACACTTAGCTCAAACAGCAAGCTTGATAAGACTGTACTAGCTGCTGAGAGCTCATTAACAACATGTTTGAGAGTCGGAAATCAAATTCTTGGGGATGAATCAGGTATTATTGTAGTTACTGGATCTCTCCATATTGTCTCTTCTGTTTTATCTTTTGTCCATGCTTGATGTACTTTGTTATCCCCTTCTGTGGATCACAACTACTTACACAGTAATCAATATTTCTATTTACCAACATGTGATATTATTTTGCATAATATTGGATCCTCATATCTTGCAAAAGGTTTTTTTTTTCTGCAGAAAAATACCCACATTATCACATATATTTGTGAGGAAGAAGTTCGAAAATACACCCTTTCTGTTCAAAAACTTATGCTAAGAAAACCTCAGTAGGCCAACAGTTTTCCGTAACTTCATCAGTTTCATCTCAATTCTTTTTGAATCCATCTGTAATTTTACTCCCTTGAGTTTGATTGTATGAATGTCCTTGTAATGGTATAATTTCATTACATAAGGAGTTAAGGACATTCACTGATGAAGTGCATGTTGGCATTTAAATGATACGTTTTTAGGAATAGTTGGGTCAGATAGGGCGTCCCTCTTAGTAGCTCCAGTACCGTCTCCGAGTACTGGCTTCTGCAGTATTTATTGTGTATTGTTGGCCATGACAGACATTGTTGAATGCTTTTAGATTTGCAGAATCAAACTGACCCACACATCTTTCTCGGTCTGACCCGCGTTGTTTTTTTACCCTCAATTAGAACAGAACTATTATGTTATTTGTCTTCATGTTGTAACCTTCAGCTGAGCCATCTTCCTAACTTATGAACCCTAATTTTTCTGCATCACTATTCACTCAGCTTAGCTATTGCATTTTGGGAATGAAATCTCAAATCACTTAGCAGAGAAACTTGTTTTGTTTTTTTTTTGGTTTAACTATTCCTTGTAAAAGAAATAACAGATTTCTCATTCAGATCATACCCAGAGAAAGAACAAATTTTACAGAAGGGGGTGCTTTTATGCTGTTCTGGTGAAAGGTAGAAAGACATTCTCCAATTAAACATAGTGGGCCAAATGCAAAAGTTAAAAGCAAAAAAACATGAGATTTTGTATTATTGCCCGAGTTTTGAGAGTGGCATATAAATGGTCACCATCAGCAAATCACCAGAAGCCTCTCCAAATTTTGTCTCTGGAATTTAATTGTGTATTCAGGAAAAGAGCAGTGGGACAAAGCAAAAAAAAAGCATCTTGCAATTTTAATGCAATTCAAGTCCTTTCTGAATGATTTTTAATTCTGCTTGGGGAAAAGCTTTTGTCTGAGCATTCAAGGCTCACCCGAACCCGGCTGACCCACTTGCTCCATTTGAAAGCGAAATGACCCGATTTCGATCTTTTTTTAAAATTTACTACTTGATGAATGTGCCAAATTTGTTTCCATTTTTTCTTTTGAAGTTATGGCTGTTTTAGGATCAGTCTGTTTCATGTGTGATAACAGTTGTTGGGTGAGGAAGGATTGTTCCAACTTGCACAGGGTCTATATTCCATTAGGTAGGTTTTCTAGTGCATATTTGGTCTGAACTAAAACTATTTCATCTTAAGCTTTACTGTTTATCTCATTTGGGTCCCAAATTATTAGGTCACAAAATTGGATAAATGGGTCATCCGTAAGTAAAATTGAACATTGTTTCAAGAAGGCCAATGAAGTGATGACAGATATTATAACCATACCCTAAACCATCACCAATAATCAATTGGTCTAGTGAGATGAGGTACTAGGAGGTTCGAAGTTTGAATTTTCCTGGCGACATGTATGGAAAAAACTGAATTGGGAGAGTCGTCACTAGCAATGGGCTTTTACAATACCTAGTCCATATGTAGATTGACTCTGACTAATCCAACATGGCGAGAGATTTAAACAAAGAACTTAGAATCCTCGCTCGAAAGAGTATTCTAGTATTATCAATATTCCATGCATGAATTATCCTAATTAATAAAAAATTAAACTTCCAAATCTAGGTGGTGACCGACTAATGTTAATGTAGGGGCTAATACCAGATTTAGGGTCACAAAATGATAATGAGGGATCTATTAGTTAATTTATTAACTTCTATTTGCAGTTTATTACAAAATTACTCAAAATAATACCAACTTTTGCCTATTTACTCAAAATAATACGAACTTTTAAATTGACCAAAAATAATACCAACTTTCATTGTATTAACAAAAAATAGTACAAAGGCAATTTCGGTGGAGATTTCGGGAAAATATATGACGTGTCTATTAAAATTTGTTGACTAAACACTAAAAAATATTCATGGCTAAGATTTTGATGTGATTATTACTCAATATCATCATATAAATTACCATTTCGCATATAAGTAGTATCGATTTACATTATATAAATTATCATTTCACCTTGAGGCATCAACAAAAGTTGGTATTATTAATGACCAACCAACATATTTTAATGGCCACGTCACATATTTTGCCAAAATTTTCACAAAAAACACCGTTATACTATTTTTTGTTAATACAATGAAAGTTAGTATTATTTTTAGTTAATTTAAAAGTTCGTCTTATTTTAAGTAAATAGGCAAAAGTTGGTATTATTTTAAGTAATTTTTCCTTTCTTATATATTTTTTTTCATGATGAATATACACTCCTTTGTGGACTTTGTTTGCCGTAGTAAATACAAGTCGATGCATCAATGTCATCATTTACTGTGAGAGATTGTGATCCACAATAGAACCAAATCCTACTTCAAATAACATTTTCATTCCAAAATTGAATATTTTATTTTATTTTAAAAGGTTTGTGAACAGCAGCCATCACCCTTGATTCCTTGAAAGTCCCTATAGCCACAGTGTGAAAGATTTCTCTACATTATAAAACTATATATGTATATATGTATTAATTTTACGGTTTTTCTATCCTATTTTCTAAGGGCATAGGTTAAATATGCTATTGTTAGAAACTAAAACCCTAAAAGAAAATTAATAAACTCTATTGAAAAAATTATTTAAACTAGAACTAATAAAATTCAACAAAATACTTCTATTTTAAGGCTCTTAGAGCATAAGTTAGAAAAATCGTTAATTTTATGACCCACTTTTATTCCATCAAATTACCGAGTAAGTGAATGTTTGCCTAAACATGGTAAATCAAGACAAATTAATTTGTGGGAATTTTATTTCATGCGATTTGAGAAAAAAGAGAGTTTGGTTAAAATTAAATTTGTAGGAATTAGATTTCTACATGTTGTTTGGTTTGATTTGAAAAACCATGGGAATTTATATAAAGCTATTATATCCATTTTCCATAAAATGGTGTTGATTTATTTATGGGTAAATTAAAGATTTTATAATTTTTAAAAAATATTTTAAAATAAAAGGGTGGAATTAGATCTTACTCACCTCCTACGTGGTATTTGAGAATCCTAAAAATTTAACTTGATTTTGTAAATCATGGGATTTTCCCATCCAACCAAACAAAGCACTAAGTGTTATAAGAAGTCAAATAAATAAATGAAAATTAATCATAATTTAAAAATGGACATTTATCGCTTACTTTGATAAATTTTAGAAATGTTATATATAGACCTGTCAAAAATAGCCGAACCCGCTAAATCGACCCGACCCGCCCGATAATTTTAGGCTCAAGACTCGAAAATTTGAACCCGAAACCCGAAATCAACTGAACCTGATAGAAATCGAAACCCGTTGGGTTGAAACCCGAAACCCGTTGGGTTGACCGATTTATTATATTTATAAAATGTTAAATATAATTATATTTTATTATTAAAATATGTAAAAATAATATATTTTAATTACATATTATTATTTAATTAAAAATCTATTTTAATAATCATAAAAATTTCTATGTTTTTGACCAGCTGGTCAACCCGCCCCGCCCGAAAACCCGCATTGACCCGACCCGGTTTATCCCGTGACCCGTAATAACCCGAACCCGAAATGACCTAACCCGAACCCGCACGACCCGACCTGATTGACAGGTCTAGTTATATATCACTTTGTGTTTGTGGACAATTTGGTTTTGAAACTAATCAAATACAAAGATCGATTTGCAAAATTAAATTTAATTTAATTTTGAATAATCTATGAGCAGACCCTTTAGTTAATTCTCGAAGAATACAAATTAATTACAAATATTTATTGAAGAAAATATAATTACTACTCACTCTGTCTCACAATAGGTGTCTTTTTAGTCATAAAATTTTATTTCTTACTGTAATAGATAACTGTCTAGCTTTTTTTTTGTCTCTACTTTGCATATTTACCCTTGTAATTAATGATATATTATTTGTAGTGGTTTTCAATAAAGTAAAAAAGTAAGATAATAATTGAGGGTGTATTAGTATTTTTAAGAGACTTCTAAAAAAATGTGCAAATTGCTAGAAAGACAACTATTGTGAAACAAATAGAATATATACTAAAGCGAAGATTAAAATAATAAATAAAACAATCTCAAATTACACAACATCATACATCTTTTTAAAATTAATCTAATTGTTTAAAATTTAATTGGATTATATTTAATAATTGTATTTATATTTTAAACAAAAAATTAATATATTAATTTTATTTTTTGTATAAGATAGTTTTTAGATAAGATACGTACAGTTTTTTTAAATATCTTTGCCTATATCAATTTTATTTATTTTTAAAATAACAATTTTTTAAAATAAGATACCTGTAATTTTTTAAAAATATTCTTACCTATATTAATTTAATTTAAATTTAACAAATACAAATAAATAATACAATAATTCTATAAAAATCTGGGCAGGATACGTGAACTAAGACTAGTTAATATAGTAAATAAAGTAAGAGTTTGGTTCAAATGAAACAAACTCTTATCCTAAAACGCGAAATTAAACGAATGCATTTTTTCTAGCTAGTAGTGCACTTTTCATACAAAAAGTGCATTGCAAAATACAAAAAGTGCAACACAAAAAGTGCACTACAAAAATACGAAAAATACACTACAAAGTACGAAAAATGCAAATGTGAAAAAGTACAATGCGAAATAGGAAAAATGCACTATGAAATAAGAAAAGTGCATTTATTTCAGGATAAGAGTTCGTTTTAAGATAAGAGTTTATTTCATTTAAACCAAACTCTAGAAAGTGAAATTAAATATTATTAACAAACCCCGAGAATTGGTTTTAGGTTCAAAAATAAAGTAAAACCTAGGTTTTGTGTTCAAAAGTATTATTAGACGCGCAACATATTTGTTCTCCTGTGTATATTGATTTTGTATTTGTTCAGATTTCACATATATTGTATTCGACATGTTAATTGGATCGGGTGAGTTCGAGTTCGGTCATTTCGATTTCGGTTTTTTTATGGGTTACGTGTCAATCGGGTCGGGTTGTAGCGGGTTTTCGGTCGAGTCGAGTTGACCAGCGGTTCTAAAATATCTTTTTTTTATAATTATTAAAATTAATTTTTAATTAAATAATAATTTTTAATTATACTATATTATTTTTATAATAAAATATATTATAATTTTTAAAATAAATTTTAAAAATTCTATAAATTTCGCTATTTTTTTAAAAAATTAATAAAATGCACACTTATTAAATGTTACGGTTCATAATTTATGCATGCAAACATTGTAAGAGCATATAATGATTTGGGATTTTCTTTTCCATGATTCTTCTAGCTTTGCCTGTTACATTCAGATAGCTAGTGTCATCCAAGTTTGTCTTCTGTGGTTATGCATTATGAGACTTTATGCATGTCCTGCTTCTGTCATCGAATCATCGATCGATTATGATATAAAGATTAATTATGCAAAACAAAATTCAGATCGATTTGAAATAGTATGAATGCAATTCTTATTTCTCAGAAAGGGAAGGAGGGTATATTTATGTGGAGTAAATTTTCACTCAAAAATTTCGTGGTGCCAATAAATGATGTCTTGAAGAAAAAATAATTCTGTAATTAATGAAGCTTTCAGGTAATGGACCCCTCAATGTGTTTGAAATTTGTCCCACTCGCCCTTTATATGATCGAGTTGCTTATTAGCTGTGTAAGTCTCTATTCAGTTCGATTAAGTCTTATTCATGTTTGACTCGATTTGTAAATGACTCGAATTTGAGTACAATTTTAAAACTCGAAAAATAAATGAATCGAGCTTGAACACAAAAAAATCCGGCTCGTTTATTCATGAACAAGTTCGATTATACGTTTATAACATATTAGACTATAAATTCATATAAAAGCTCCACTATATATAAGTAAAACTCCATAATTTTAGTAGTTTTTCTCAAACTAGGTATTTTAATTTTTAGTTTCATTTACTTGTATACATGATCATGTAAAATAGTTGTTCATGAGAAGCTTGTGAGTTAAGCTTGAACTCGGTGAACATTTAAATAAATCAAGTTCAAATAAGATTTTGAGCTCAAAATAAGCTAGCAGCTCGAAACAAGCATTTACATTTAATAAATGATAAATTACGTACACAAAATCATTAGTAAATATGAACTTTTTTTTTACAAACCCCTTATAATACTACAAATTGTATAGAGTTACTCTTTTTTTTTGTAATAGAATAACTTATTTAAGAGAGTTTATTTATTACATATTCTGTATAATGTGTCTTAAAGCTATATTATAAGATGGGTAAGGATTTGTTGCAAACGAACGTTTATGTGTGAAATGAGAATGAATTTCGAACGTTGGATGAAGAAAAATTAAGGATGCGAATTTTTTCATTAAAATAGAGAAAAAAGGCAGCAAATTTTGTCAAATTATTTGTATGTTTTTAAAAAAATGGACACGGGCATGTTGGAAGCCAAAAAAGCCCTATATCTATAACCTATTTGTTAAAAATGGTATAAGTGTTTTAGGGAACGTAACGTAGTGATTGTCTAAGCAAAATCACAGAAAATAGATGATTTTATGTAGAACTTATTTTTACAGAATTTACAAAAAGAAGATTCCATCTGTGAGGGCTATCGTATATTCGTATGTATGTAAAGTAGCCTTTAGAGTATGAAAGTCACTACAGAATGCAAATACATCAGGGGTGACGTAGCAAACTCTAAGGATAAGGAAGCTACCTTGTTTGCTACTTAAGATCATCTACAATGGTCCAATAGACCGATACATAGTGTCAGTGATATAATAAACAAATAAAATTCTGCATGTCCCAATGTAAAAGAGTTTCATTTTATGGATCCAAAAAGCAGAAATGCAATTCTGGTGCATGGTGTTTGTAGACGCGTGTAACCATTAAAATTTATTTCAATGTCTGTGGGCTATATACACTTGGGGTATTAATTTTAAATGTCCTATTTATTTAAATTATTAATTTGGGAAATTTAAACGAAAAAAAAATACAATAAATTATTAAAATTTTTAATCTTTTCATAGACACCAATATTGTATATATTTGACTATATTTAAATTTAATTATATATTTTTATATTATTTATGATATTTTTTGAGATATATGTATAATTTTTAGTAGAGAAATGAGTATATTTGTAATTGTATATGGAGAGAGAAAAAAGTTTTAAGAATGAAAAAATAAGGGTTCATGAGGTGCATGGATGTAGGAAAAATTGTATTAGAGTGCATAGATGATGTGGCAGAGTGAGAAATGAAAAAAGTAGAAGTGCATAACACTGTAGCAGTTGCATGATTGTGGATGCTTATGTCTGCAGATTTCCTGTCCCCATACTAGTATATTTTATTTTTTACATACATTCACTACATATAGTTTTGATAACAAACGTGTTTTAACTAAAACAATAATTATGAAGAAAGATTTAAGAATTTAATTTAATTTATTAATGATATGTTAGCTACGTTTATATAGGTAATTATTGAAAACAAAATTCTTAATATAGAGGTTGAAAATTGATTACAATTATGATCGAGACATTTCAGGAGTATACATACAAGCACCGAAAAACTTTTTTAGATTATGGGGCGTAGGCCCAAATAAATCACGATTAACCTGAAAATAAAAAACAATATATTCCGCACTCCTAGATCCCTTAGCAGGGGCACTATCCCTAATCTCCTAGCGAATATCGGTCAACAACAGAGTCAGGCACATAACAAAACATTCTACATAATAAAAAAGAAAGTTATATATGAAGTTAAAGAAAGAACCTCAAATCATATGAAAATCAACCTTTCCACACTAATTATGAATCCAAAATAAATAAATTAATCAAGACCATCTCCAACAGTTTCTTTATAATTTTCTCCAAAATGAAGAGTTAAAAATCATATTTTTCAAATAAAATTTACTTTAACTCCAACAGCTTCTTCATTTTAGAGAATCTTACATTTATTAGTTTTATTTATATAAAAAAAATTTATTTAAAATTTCATATGGCCAATCACAAGTGTTCATGTATACACTTTTAATTAATACATTTTCCAAATAAATTTGGAGAATTTTTTAAATATAGGAAAAACAGTTCAATCTTTTGGAGAATTCTCCATTATAGAGAATTAGATAGAAGAGCTGTTGGAGAAAAAAAATAGGTAAAATTCTCCAAAGGCGCAATTTTCAACAGTTTGGAGAAGCTGTTGGAGATGGAGTTTGGTTCAAATGAAATAAACTCTTATCCTAAAACGAACTCTTATCCTAAAACGAATGCACTTTTTGTAGTTAGTAGTGCACTTTTCATACTTCAGAGTGCACTTTTTCGCATTTTTACTTTTCGTACTTTTTAGTGCGCTTTTCAATTTTTTTTAGTGCACTTTTTCGTAATGCACTTTTTGTATTTTTCAATGCACTTTTATATGAAAAGTGCATTACTAATTATGAAAAGTGCATTCGTTTTAGGATAAGATTTCGTTTTAGGATAAGAGTTTGTTTCATTTGAACCAAACTCGTTGGAGATGACCTAATAATACCCTAAGATGCTAAAAAAAGAAAAAATCTGGAGATTTAAGGCACGAGAATGTGCATGAAGAAGTAGGGTAGAGAAGGGTTTCATCGAGGGAATCTGGTTGGCCTGCATGGATGATGGACATACGTAGTATACATAAATTATTACTACTCCGATCTTCTTCTTCTTCTTCTTTAATTACAATAACAAAACGTTGTTTAATTAAATTCGATATTTATTGGATTACTACATATGTATAGTTAAGTAGAAGAAGAAGGCTAGGAGGGTGGTGAATGATGAGATAGGGTGCAGTTAGCAGAGGCACGTAAATACCGTGTATGTGCATTTAAAATGATGGATATGGATGGATGGAAGTTAATCAATTTCTCTGATCTGCATTCATTCCTTCAATTCCCCAGATCTTCTGATTTCGGACATTTCCCTCATGCCCACTTTTCCTGCCTCTATTCCTTTCATCCCTCCCACTCAGATTCTCGATCTCCAATTTTAAATACTACTACATAGGCAACTTTTAAAACCTACTCCGTATGTTACTTAATCAGCCCAAGGCCTAACCATATTACGAGATCGACGTCAATCATAAAGAAGATAGAACATGTTAAAACATTCACTGTTCTATGGTTATCTTAGTTTTGACAATGATAAACTTTGTTGATTTAATGTGTTGAGTATTACAGAAACACTACAATAATATTGCCAAGAGTGATGGAACGTTGTGAGAAAAAAACGGAAGGACCGAATGACAATCTAGAAAGTCCATTCTGAAAGATACACGGATATCTATTTATGGCAAGTTACAAGATCTTGAACGAACGATCGTTGCGAAGATGTGCAAATTAAGATTCTACAGCTAAGCGCGTTCTGTTTGTGAGAAGATCAGTCAGATTTGATCAAGGAAAGAAGAAGAAATCTAAAAATTAGTACTCATTTATGAAACTTATCTGATTGGTTGAAGATTTGAGAAGATTTTATATTTCTTTAATCCGTTTTAAGCGACATCTTCCAACTTCCAATTGAAATATCATCACAAATTAGCCCACGGCCTAACCATATTAATAAAGCACAATTCTCCAACTCAACAAGCAAAAATTCAGCAACAACCCACCCATAGCCGCCCCGGCATGCGCCAAGTTGTCTTACTCCACCGGTCCACGATTGCTCATAGCCGCCCATAGTCCATTATGAGTCTATGATCTCCTTCCAATGTTTCCTAGCATCCCTTCTGTCTAAAGAATTCATGTTGCTCCTCACTATTTTCCTTAACAAATTCTCTTTTCCTAAACTTAGCCCTACATATATGGATAGACCTAGATTATTGTGTGCATATGTTTTGTTGTTGTTTGATTCCTCCCATATGATTTACATATAACGGTCCTTGTTAACTTTACCCTGGAAAATTTTAATTGAAACTAAACCATTCATAATCAAGTACAGAAAGCTAGGTGGTTCATAAATAGGAAGAAATAAAGGTGAAGATTGATCAGCCATTGGTCACTGTTCTTTCTTGTTGGATACATATCATACATGTAAAGTATATAAGAAAAGCTGCCATGGATTGTGATCAAGATTAATTATTATGTGTTGGTTGTCATGATTGCGAAAACAGTTAGATTTTAAAAGTATATATATCCTGCATATACATACATATACATTAATGTTATGGTATATGTGTATGCCATTTTGATTAAATTTTGCTCAGTACATAGTACTACCCATCCTGCAGTGCGCATTTCAGTTCTAGCTAATATACCATAGTTGGTTATACTTATATTTTTGAAGGAAAGCTTTCTTTAAATTCTTTCAGACTGAAACAGTAATCATCTCCATTTGCAGAGACATAATATATATATGAATCAGTGCTCCTGCAGCTCTCTAGTCTTTTCACTTTCTTGGGTCCAAAACTGCTCAGTGTATACTACGGTTGAGTGTTGACTTTAATGAGATATTAATCCTATTCTTCTATCTCTCCCTTAAATCTCTTGGTTATGACATGATATATCATGCATAGGCATTTTTGGAAGATCCCCTATCTTCTATCTTTAGCCAGAATATATCTTAATATAGAATTAGATTGTATGTATCACTGTTTTTGCTTGATAGAGCCTTAATTAGGATTTTGCTTGATAGAGCCTTAATTAGGATTGCATGTATATATGTTATAGGGGTGTCCAACGGGCGGGTTGATCCGTAACCCGATCCACCCGTAATTTTACGGGTTATGGGTCAGATTTTTTAGTTTACGGGTTATGAGTCGGAGTTTTTTAATTTACGCGTTACGAGTAGACCCGCCGGATTACGGGTTGAGCCTTAATATTAATTTTTTTTTATTGTTGTAGTTAGTGAAGGCATGAAATAGAAGTTTACGGGTCAAAACAGGTCGAAAAGGATCAAATGGGTTAATTTTACGGGTGAAAAAGGGTCAAATCGGTCAAATTTGACCCGTTTGACCCTTTTCAACCCAATCAAATATGTCAAACGGATCAACCCATAACCCGGCTCGTAAACCCGTAACCAATTTATGGGTCGACTTTTTTCTTTTTACGTGTCAGCGGGTCTACCCATAAAACGAGTTGCGGGTCAGGTTGGGTTACCCGTTGGACAGCCCTAATATGTTAAGACATCTTGTACATGGATTGACAACGGAATAATAATCACGTTAAGATCAATCGTGTAATATGGTATCAAAACATTCAAACACCTCTTGATAAAATCTCTATTTTCTTTTTCGATCTCTTTGATCATGCCAAGCGACAATGTCGAAACCGATCCAAAGAAAACACCATCACGATATCATCTCAATTCAAGCGATATTATTGGATCGTAAGTGTTAGTTAAGAGTTAGGATTGTTCCAAGGCAGCAAAAACAAGATAAAAACAAGTAAACAAACAGAATGGGAGTATAGGACACAATTCCGTTATAGAGAACCCCACTACAACCAACTAGTTGTATGAGTAAACCTCTACCTCCGCTTGGAGGATTTTAAATGACTCTCTTCTTTTATTGCCTGTTCTCTTAGATACTATAGTATAAGGCAAAGTTCAAACATCTTTGTTCCTAACAGTCTCCAAAATTCAAGAATACTAATGAACTTTCTCAACCTAAGTACTAAGACAACAACTCAACTAAAATAAGAAAAACAAACCTTACACTCTGCGCTTGTATCGCTACTCAGTTCCTTGGCTCCTAGGACCACTCCTTTAGGGTTTTGCTTGAGGCTTTGTGAGAAGTGATTTGTAAGAGCACTATTCATGAGCATATATACGTGTGTGATGGTTGAGGCTCTATCTTGTGCATTTGTCCGAATTGCACTTTTGTTACTGTTCAAGTATGTGTACTTCCTTCACATGTGATTCATTTGATTTTTTTGTCAACTCTTGAAGCTCATCGTATTGTTGGATCAATCGGCTTAGTCTGAGGAACAGACTACGCCTCTGTTTTGTCTGGAACAGGCTTCCGTATTTCACGATGAGTTGTCTCTCTTCACATAGTGGCCTTGGGAACTTGTCTCTCATGAGTTCCCTTGATGAGAACTACTTCTTACTGCTTCTTTTAGCTTTCATGCAGTTTGTCATTGTTAGGCTTTTGAGTTCCCTTGAGAGAATTGTAGGACTTGAGGTTCCTTTGAAATATTCGGAAAACCAAATTAGTTCCCAAATGGTGTTTGTCGTTATCAAAACTGGAGAGTTCGATCGTTGTTTCGATGTTTTAGAACTTGAGTTCCCAACACCGTCCCAACAGATACTCTGGGTAATGTTATTACCCAAGTTCAATTGAAAGGTTCCAATTATGATGAATGGCACGGGAGATTCAAACCTCTTTGTGTGCAAGACGTAAATGGGGCTTCATAGATGGAACTCAAAAGCAACCGGATGAAAATTTGGCCTAGATGGATGATCTGGTGGATGGTGCATTCCTTGGTTGTCTTGGTGATCCTGGAGATGATCGAACCAAGCCTACTCTCAACGATCTCATACAAAGAAAACACAAAGGATCTATGAGACGACATCACAAAATGATTTGCGATGATCAATGGACCCCAAATCCACAACTCAAAAGCAAACTTGCTTAAATAGATCAGTGTGGAATGAGCATCCTCAACTACTACAATAAATTGAAATGTTTAAGGGAGAGAAAAAGATAGGATTGTAGTTTTCCTGATATAATATATCTTATCAAGTCCCATCTTATTACATGCTTATGGATGAAACATCCCCGTCTCATAAAATATTTACTTGGTGTGGAAGTAGCTTGGTCCCTGGAGGGCATTTATTTATGTCAACGAAAGTACGCACTTGACATCATCAATGAGGTCGGCTTGTTCGGAGAAAAACCCATCGAGTTTTTGATGGACTCCTATCACACAACTTCCCATCTCGCCATCACCACTGCTTAAAGATGTTGAGCCATATAGGAGCTAGGCTGGTTGGGCGCCTTATATCTCTTTGTTTCACTAGCCCGAAACTAGCCTATTACATGCACACGCTCTTGCATTCTATGTAGTAGCCCATATTGGCGGCTGCAAGCCGCGTTGCGCGTCGTTCTCTACATCAAAGGACGTTCGGAGCAAGGTATCTTGCTCAACTCCAACGCAAAATTACTACTTAACAAATGGTGTGACTTGGATTGGGCCAGTTGCCCACTCACTCTTCCATCACTACCGGGTTGGGTCATCTCTATCAACTCCTCACCTATCTCATGGAAGACTAAAAAGCAAGACATGGTGTCTCCCTCCTCCGGTGAAGCCAAATATTGAGCCATGGAATCTATAACTTTTGAGCTCAAATGGTTAAAAGGTGTCACTACACCATTCCATTGATTTAACGTCCAAGATTTAGCGACCACTGAATATGGTCACTAATAGAGACCACATGGTCGCCAAATCCAAAGGCAAAAAAACTTAGTGACCACATAAGTAATGGTCGTTAAAACTTCGGGGGAAAGATTGGCGCGAGGTTTTAGCGACCATACGCTCGCTAATGTTAGTGACCACTTGGTCGCTAAGAACTTGCCAAAGAGGCTATTTTTGATGTGCGTTATACCGTGTGTTTAGCGACCACATGGTCGCTATTTACCATCGTCGTGGGAAAATTGCAGACAATTTAGCGTCCATATGTTCACTACTCATTTCTTATATATACATTGCACATTCTCATTCATTTATAAAAATGTGTGCAAATGAGTGACATAAATAAACGAGTTGCGATGCACATTCTCGTTTGCGCATCGCAACTCGTTTGATCAAGCCAACTAATTACCACTTTAAATTAAATGCGAAGCATATTTGGTTTATAGGTAAAAATGTGTGCATAGATGTATTTGCATATTATGGACGAATTTTTTAACGACTAGTTTGTTTTTGGCGTTGATCAAATGGAGTAGATGGTCTATGATGGTTTTAATTCTCGACCTCATTACACCGATCATGTCCAAAATGAGGAGTTAAGGACAAAGACAGAGCAGTATTATCATGAAGTGCCCAATCCCGATGCACAACGTTTGTATGACATGTTGGTGGCTATAAATAGGCAATTGTGGCCTCAATATGATTTCAGATTTTTGTGGACGCGTATCTCACCCGAAGACAATATTACTGGCCACGTTTACGACACAAATAAACTAGGTGAGGGTCTTAGTTTGTCGTATGAAGCCATAGATTGTTGCCTAAATTCTTGTATGATATAATGGGTTGCAGATGCAAAATACGCATCATGCAAGATATTTGAATACCCTAGATGGAGGTAAGGCAAGGCAAAACTCAATCTCAACTCTCGTATGTTTTACTTGTTGATAACTCAACGGTTGCATAGGTTATATGCATCGGTGGTGACTGTTGAACACATGCGATAGCATCCAGAGCATGTACAAGAAGATAGGGTGTTGCGACATCTATCAAATGCAAAGGAATGAAACCATTTCAATACAGTGTGGCCAGATTTTATCGCGGAATCGCAAAATGTCAAACTAGGGTTAATTGTGCACAAACTGTTTCAATCCATTTGGTTCGTCGATATGGTAGTACTCTTCATGGCATGTGATTTTGACACCCTGCAACCTTCCGATGTCAATGTGTATGAGAGACGAGGTTAAGTTTCTGACAGTTATCGTGCATGGACTAAAAAGCCCGAAGCAAAAATTGGATGTCTACTTGCAACCGTTGATGTGAGTCGAGTATGTGGATTAACGGGGCGTACACATATGACACATGGAGGAAGCAAATTTTTGTCATGTGTGCGGCTATACTGTTGAAAGTAGCAACTTTCCGGCATATTCGATGTTATCAGGCATGTTCTAGTGCGATATGTTTCAAATTTGTTAATTATTTATAATCATGCATATGTAGATTACTTTATTGCATTTACCCAATGTTTATGCAGGATGAAACACTTCTGGGAAATACGCTTGCCCTTATTTCAGGGAGGACATGTATACATTTTATCTAACCCATGAATGCAAAATCTGTTGGTTCTATTGTCACATAAGGTCTATAGAAGAAGATCGTCACTTCCGAAATAACAGGACTGATTTCAAGAAAGGTAAAGAGTTAGGAGCGGTCCCCTGATATTCTGTGATTGATAAGAGATATTAGACCAAATTGATAGTATGGGTCTAGTAAAGATAATTGAAGTGGGAGCCAATGAGCATAATGTCGCAATGAATAGAGGTTCGGGTTGGAAGAAGACATGGAAGACCTTATTGAGCAAGTATGCGGATAAGACAAATAGAATTTCATGCACATTGAAAAAAATGTTTTGATAATGTTTTTTTACCATTCTCGATGTTCCAGGCAAGTCGAAAGACAATTTAAAGGCAATAAAGTATATAAAGCATTTGTGAAGGTGAGTGGAGTTAGAACCCGACGAGGAGGAGAATAGATTCCCAAAGACTTACTATATGCTAAATCGTCATGAAAAGCAAGTGCTTCTTAAGTGGTTGAAAATCGTGAAGTTCTCAGATGCTTATGTTTCCAACTTGAGTCGTTGCATTGACTTACATAAGCTTAGACTTTTAGGGATGAAGAGCCATGATTGTCACGTGTTCATGAAAAGGTTGTTGCTTGTTACTTTCCGAGCATTTTTCGAGGAAAAAGTTTAAGGCCCATGTTTTCCTTTCCAAATCATAAGATGGCGAACGGAGTCATTAGAAATGGCCAAGTGTCGAGCAATGCCTTACCCGTGCCAAGAGCACCTATTCCAAGGCTTGCTAGCGTCGAGTGCGCCTATGTCATGGCTTGCAAACACTTAGCATCAATGACGTGCTCTCTTTGGGCGCACCTATGTGCCAACGCCGAAATTCGTCTACCATCGTCGAGCGCCATGTGCTAGAGTTGAGAAAGGGTGCACCTTGTGCTTGATACCACGATTCACCATCGCCTAGCACTAGTGACATCAAGGCTTGGCCCGGGCACACCTTGTCCATGATTTCCTTTTCCCTTAAACCCTTCAGAAATACTTAGGGCCGATCACATATCCTTTTCCTCCCGCACACCCTAAGCCCGAGTGATACCCTTAGGAATTCTCACACTTATCATTGATAACTTTCACTAAATGGATTAATGGCTTTTCACAAATCACCAACATATATATATATATGGAGCTCTTGTACATGGTTTGACAATAGAATAATAACCATGTTAAGATCAATCATGTAATAGACTTGTTATGTATTATTGTTGGAACAATGTTCAGAACCGTCGCTAGAACAAAGTTCCTTTCTAGTTTTGATGATGATAAACACCATGGGTTTTACGAGTTTTTTGAAGTGTTTTAGGAAATCATTGATGAACAGGAACAATAAGAATTAAGGAGAAACAAAATAAAAAAGAAGTCTTTAAAAGTTTATGAAAATGCACGTATATGTTGACATATATATATATATATATCTTATAAAACATCAAATCGTATTTGCATTAGATGTGGAAGATGCCATAGGCATCGAATTTATATATCCTAACATAATAAACTATTGTGACGAATGTGAGAAAGATTCAACAAGAACAAACAATAAGCACAAACAGATTTATGTGGTTCATTAAAGTTGTGTTGGTTACATCCACGGGCAGAAAGATGTATCAAACTTATTATTAGGGAGAATTACAAAGTGAGGAATTCTCTCACAAGAACAAAGCTCACTCTTAAAAACTCTCTACAAAAGAGACAAACTCTCTATAACTCTAGACATGGTTACACATATGAGAGTATATATATTGATCGTGTAAACCCTAATGGGCTAGGCCAAAAAGAAAGCTTAAGCCTAATTCAAGTTATTTTAACAAATCTTCCCCTTGACTTGAATTCTCCCCAAAACAAATGTACTTGAAATCTTCTCTACTTCAGATTTGCCCCAAAAAGGTTTAGATTTGCCCCAAAGGGCAAGTCAACAACTTGTGACATTTAACAAGTCCAAACAATGTTGAAACTTTTTATGTGGAATCGACTTGGTGAACATGTCATTAGGATTATCAATAATACCTACTTTCTTCACCATGATATCGGACATCAATGTGCTTAGTTCTCTCATCATAAACCTGATCCTTGGCTAAGCATATTCTATTGAAATTGTCACAATATACTATGGGCTTGTTTCACTTGTGGGTAGAAAGGGCTTTTTGGGTGAAAAGTGATTTTTAGTAGTTTTTGGGTAGAAAGAGCTTTTGTGGGAAAAGTGAAACAAGACCATATCCTAATCATGATATAGACCTAGACCACAAACAATCTCTTTTAGCCAGATCCCTTCCTTAGCAGCTTCCGTTAAGGCCATATACTATGCTTCGGTAGTAACAAATTCATTGTTGGTTGGAGTGTGGCTTTCCAACTAACCACAAAACCACCGAAAGTAAACACATAGCCAATCATATATCTCCTATTGTTAGCACATCTAGCATAATCAGAATCAAAATAGCTTGTATATACCTTTAAGGTACCGAAGTGCTCCTTTCTTGGTTGTACCATGAACCTGATCATAACACTAACTGTTATGCTAGATCTGGTCTTGTACAAACCTTAACATACATCAAACTTCCTACAATACTTGCATAAGGAACCCGCGACATATACTCCTTCTCCTCCTCTAATTCAGGAGCAAACATAGTGGAGATATGAGTGTTAGCAGCACTTGGAGTGCCAATAGACTTGGAAGGGGACATACTATACCTTCCCAATACCTTTTGGGTGTAGCCTTTTGTGACAAGAAAAGCTTATTTAGATTTTTGTCTCTAAGAATCTCTAGTCCTAGTATCTTTCATGCTACCCCCGGATCCTTTATATCAAATTCGAGACTCAAAAGACCATTAAACTTCTTAACACCATACTTCCTCTTAACAGTTATCAACATGTCATCTACATATAGAACCAGATATATGAATGAATCATCTTGAAACTTGTTGTAGTAGACACAATAGTCATATGCACTCCGAGAGTACTCCATCTTCATCATATAAATGTCAAACCTCCCGTACTACTTTCTTGGAGACAACTCAAGTTCATATAAGGACTTCTGTAACTTCCACACATAGTTATCCTTTCTTGGAACATGAAAACCATCTGGTTGGGTCATGTATATTTCTTCCTCTAACTCTCCATGTAGGAAAGTTTTCTTCACATCGAATTGTTCAAGCTCCAAGTCCTAATGTATCACTATTGCTAGCAATACTCTAATGGAAGTGCGTCTGACCACTGGTGAGAAAAACTCATTATAGTCCACCCTTTCTTTGTATGAAGTGCTCCTTTCTTGGTTGTAACTAGGCATTTGTATCACTCTCATAAATGAGACCAACATCATATATACCTCTAAGGTACCGAAGTGCTCCTTTCTTCGTTGTACCATGAACCTGATCATAACACCAACTGTTATGCTAGATCTGGTCTTGTACAAACCTTAGCATACATCAAACGTCCTACAATACTTGCATAAGGAACCCGCAACATATACTCCTTCTCCTCCTCTGATTCAGGAGCAAACATAGTGGAGATATGGGTGTTAGCAGCACTTGGAGTGCCAATAGACTTGGAAGAGGACATACTATACCTGCCAAACACCTTTTGGGTGTAGCCTTTTGTGACAAGAAAAGCTTATTTAGATTTTTGTCTCTAAGAATATCTAGTCCTAGTATCTTTCATGCTACCCCGGGATCCTTTATATCAAATTCGAGACTCAAAAGACCATTAAACTTCTTAACACCATACTTCCTCTTAGCAGTTATCATCATGTCATCTACATATAGAACCAGATATATGAATGAATCATCTTGCAGCTTGTTGTAGTAGACACAATAGTCATATGCACTCCTAGAGTACTCCATCTTCATCATATAAATGTCAAACCTCTCGTACTACTTTCTTGGAGACAACTCAAGTTCATATAAGGACTTCTGTAACTTCCACACATAGTTATCCTTTCTTGGAACATGAAAACCATCTGGTTGGGTCATGTATATTTCTTCCTCTAACTCTCCATGTAGGAAAGTTTTCACATCGAGTTGTTCAAGCTCCAAGTCCTGATGTATCACTATTGCTAGCAACACTCTAATGGAAGTGCGTCTGACCACTGGTGAGAAAATCTCATTATAGTCCACCCCTTTCTTTGATTGAAACCTCTAGTAACAACTCGAGCCTTATACTTGACTCCCTCTACAAGTGATACCCTTTCCTTCTTCTTGAACACCCACTTGCAAGTAATGATCTTTCTCCCCGGAGGTTTTATACCTAAATCCCATGTCTGATTCTTGTCAAGAGACTCCATCTCATCTTCCATTGCAGCAAACCATTTCTCAAACTCAATATGTGAAACAACTTTGAAGGTGGATAACTTGCAGTAGCATAACCGACCATATCCTCAACGTCATATCTCTTAAGTGGCCCAACTCCTACTCTCTATGGTCGACCCAAAGCTATAATAGATGACTGAGTGTCTGGTGTTGTAGATTCCGAATGGTCAGTTTTTGCTTGTAGCTCTTGATCCTCTTCTTATTGTTGTAGATCGTTGTCACCCTAATTGACTTGTATCTCCACTTATTCATCAAAGCTACCATTCTCTATTGTAGATGTGGCCTTTACTGTGGCTCTAAGCATAAACTTCTCATCAAAGACTACATTCCTACTCAGAATCACCCACTTCTATGATCGAGATAAGATCCTAGACACCTTAACTCCATCTCCATAGCTCACAAATACTCCCTTCTTTGCTCATGGCTCTAGTTTACCCTTATTTACATGACAATAAATTGTATAACCAGAAGTTTTTAGTTTGATAGTAGATTTAACTGACCATATCTCAATAGAAGTCTTGAATTGTATGGTTGTGTGTGGCCCACAATTTATCAGATAGTAGAATGCATTCACAACCACCTCCTAGAACCTTCTTTCTAAACCAGCATTAGAGAGCATGCACCTCGCTCTCTCCAACAGTGTCTGGTTCATCCGCTCAACTACATCATTCTATTGTGGTGTATCCCTGACTATGTGATGATGGGCAATTCCCTCATCCTTACAAAACTGATCAAACTTAGACTATCCCATTATCAGCTCGCAACCTCTTAATCTTCTTTTCTATCCACAAATGTCTTCCACTATATGAAACTCTTAAAAACCTATGAACCCAAATATTCAACTCTAGATAGACCCCAACTATTAGAGTGGATATAATCAAGTGTACCTCTTGTTCTGCAAATACCCTTAGGAAATTTGCTGCGATGTAGCTTCCCAACGACAATAATCTCACAAAACTCCAGATTTTTGAGTATTGACCTTGTGACCGTCAAGTAGATCATTCTTTGACAAAATTTGCATCCCCCTTTCACCCATATGACCAAGCCTCATATGTCATAGCTTAGTAATATCCTCGTGAATCTCTAATGATGCAACACCAACTAAGCCAGTAACTGTGGAATATTGTAAGAAATACAAAATATCATGCATTAAACACTTCAAAATCACATCAGAACCCTTGCAGATGTTCAAAACTCCATCTTTCCTGCTGAAATTGAAACCCCTACTATCCAACAGACTTAGAGACATCAGATTCTTTGTCATTAATGGAACATGTCTAACTTCGATCAATGTGTAGAATTTCTTATCATAAGTCCTTACCTTGATTGATCCAATTCTAACTGCTTTGCAAATATAACTATTAACCATCAAAATTCTACCCACATTTACCTGATCATAGGTTGACAAACCACTCTCTCCTATACAAATATGGTAGGATGCCCCAAAATCTAACACCCACACATCAGAGTGATGAGTATGTCTATTAGCCACTAGAGCAATGTCTTCTTCAGACTTGGTGTCACTTTCTACTATAACAACATACCCTGACTATTTCTCTGATTTTACCCACACATCAGAGTGATGAGTATGTATATTAGCCACTAGAGCAATGTCTTCTTCAGACTTGGTGTCACTTTCTACTATTAACAATATACCCTGACTATTTCTCTGATTTTCGTTTCTTCTTAGGGCAATCATTCTTCCAATACCCTTTTTCCTTACAATAGTTACAGACATCCTTTGGCTTAGGACCCTTTGAAAACAACTTCTTGTCTTTCTTCTTCTTACTGCTTTCATGACCATTACCACCATTGACAGTTAGTCTAACAACTTGATTCTTTACTTGCACCAGATGCCTTATGGGCAACTCTCTGATATGAAGTGATGAATTGACTTCTTCCAGAGTAACTATGTCCTTCCCAACAATAGACAATTGAACAAAGTTCTCGTATGATTGTGGTAGAGACACCAACAAAATGAAAGCAGCATCCTCATCTCCAATATTAACATCAATATTACGCAATTCAGGTAATAAAGTGTTTAGTTGATCTAAATGATCCTAGAGTTACGTACCTTCCTGCATTCGTAGTTCGAACATGCGTTGTTTCAAAAGCAACTTGTTGGTTAGAAATTTTGTCATGTACAACTCTCCAACTTCAACCATAGACTAACGACAGTCTTAGCGTTTGAAACCTAAATGATGACATCATCAACAAGGCACATCATGGTCGTTGAATGTGCCTTCTTCTCCAGAGTTGCCATCTCAACAACGTCGCCCTTCTTGTCCTTCGTCGCGGTGCCCACAAGCCTTGTTGCTTTAACAAAGCTTGCATCTTGGTTTGCCACAGACTGAAACTATTGCTCCCAAAGAATTTATCGATCTTGATGTTCAAAGATGAAATCTTCCCACTAGATTACAAACACAAATCTCACCTTACTCTAACGGGTGTGATAAGCACACACAAATTTACATGCTTCACCGACGTTGTGTTGGCTAACGAGCAGAAAGACGGATTAGACTTTTATTAGGGAGAACAAATTAAAGAATTACAAAGTGAGGAATTCTTACAAAAAAAACAAAGCTCACTTTTAAAAACTCTCTCTACAAAGGAGGCAAACTCTCTACAACTCTAATGAAGGTTACACATATGAGAATATATATAATGTTTATGTAAAAATTTAACGGGCTAGGTCCAAAAGAAAGCTTAACTAAGTCTAATTCAAGTCATTTTAACCTAAACTATAAAGGATCGGGTATTGTAGCATAATTAATAATACTCCATATATATAGAATTGAGGTGAGAAGGGTTTTTTGGTTGAAAAGTGAAGAGGATTAGAGTCATAAAAATAGAGGCACGCAATGTACACTTGATCACCCTGTGGACCTGACTTTCACAAATCGGTTTTGCATGTATATGACGTGCATGTCCGCAAAATATGAAGCATGAATTATCCCCCAAACATGACCTAAGATCGAGTATTTATGGGTAAACCGTTTGTTGACGAGGATGAACGTACTATATATGCAGTCTCCATCATTTGCTGAATTTGGAATCGATAAATTGGCGCCGTGATATAAACTTACAATGATTTTGAAACCGATCCTAATGGCATGGCGGCCATCAATTGGGGGCACGTACGTCTGTCTGCCCTTGAACATACGAAAAGGGGGGGTCAGTAAAATTCATTAACTTGCAAAGCAGCTTTCATTCAATACATTATTAATATCGATCGCGTGTGCACTTGCACGGATCGATTAAGCTAGCTAGTTGGTTCCGCGTTGGAGAATCTTTCAAAGGGACCCTTCACCTCTTCTGACTTTTATGTAAACACTAGTTACGTAACATGAAAATTTGGCCATCCATCCACAAGAACTAGTTCGGTAGTGATATTATATATGGTGTACATTTTAAAAGAGTTGAAGTTATAAATGTATGAATGAATGAATGAACGGAGGGCGGTGGTGGCCGGTCTGCTACGCCTGCCATCCTCCGTCCTTCAACATTTGCTTCTTCTGTTTTTTACTATTTGATCAGTTTATTTTCCTTTATTTTTAACACGGGTTGCTGGTCTTGGATTTGCACATGGCCGAGTAAAAAGAAAAAAGAAAACACGACACCTCAACCGATAATTAGGTGGAGTTCCTTTCAGAATCGAACGTACAGGGCCTGAGAGAAAGGATTTTTGAGGAAGCAGACGCAAAGGGAGCTTGGGAAGAGAGGAGCAGTGCCAACGAGATGTGGGGCAAGATGGCGGAGTGCATTCGTAGAGCGGCATGCAGAGTGTTGGGTATGTCGAGAGGCTCTTCTAGCAACAAAAGGGCGGTAGCTTGGTGGAATGATGAGGTGCAAGAGAAGGTTAGAGAGAAACAAATAGCCTATAAAGCTTGGCTAAGAAGTGCGGAACCAGAAAGGGAGGCAAGGTTGACAGACCTCAAGGCAGTAAATTAAAGAAGGTAGCTAAGAGAACAGTGGCGACCGCTAAAGAGAAAGCGTTCGAGAGCTTGTATAAGGCTCTGGACGAAAAGGGTGGGGAACGAATCCTTTACAGTTTGGAAAAAGCAAGAGAAAGGAAGAGCAGACATAGACAAGGTGAAATGTATCAAGAATGAGGACGGACAGGTGTTAGTTGATGACCTACAGATCAGACAGTGTTGAGAGAGGTATTTCAATGGTCTTCTAAATGAGGGTTCTGAGACGGCGGATGGACGACACGACTCGACGGACCATGATAGCCGAGAGCACCCCTTTTACTTCTATAGACGGTTCTCCAGGGAGGAAATAGAAGGAGTGGTCCACCAATTGAGTAAAGGGAGAGCAATAGGGCCAGATGAAATCCCAGTGGAGGTTTGGAAGTGTTTAGGAGTGAGAGGTTTGGCATGGTTAACAACGCTCTTCAATGTCATTTTTAAGACGACCAAGATGCCAGATGAGTGGAGGCTTAGTAAGTTGATCCCGATGTACAAGAATAAGGGAGATGTTTAGTAGTGCAACAACTATAGGGGTATCAAACTGTTTAGTCACACAATGCAAGTATGGGAGAAGGCCATCGAGATGAGGTTGAGGAAGATAGTCAAAGAGTCAGAGAACCAGTTCGATATTATGCTTGGGAGGTCCTTTGTGGAGGCTATACACTTATTGAGGAGGCTGACGAAGGCTTACAAAGAGAGAAAGAAGAATCTGCACATGGTTTTTATTGAATTGGAGAAAGCGTATGACAGAGTACTGAGAGAGCTGATTTGGAAATGTTTGGTCGCTAAAGAAGTGTTCGACACATTTATCAGGGTAGTCAGAGACATGTACAAGGGCTCGATGATCAGTGTGAGAACCTCATGTGGGGATACAAAGTTTTTTAAGGTAGACTCAAGCCTACACTAGGGTTCGACCTTAATCCCCTTCCTCTTCACGGTGGTGATGGACGTTTTGACGAGGGAGAGATTCAGGGGGGAATCTCGTGGTGCATGCTGTTTTGAGACGATATTGTTCTGGTGGACGAGTCCATAGCCGGTGTCAGCACTCAGCGGAAAGTTGGAAACTTGGAGGGAAAAGCTGGAGTCTAGGGGTTTCAGGTTGAGCAAACACGAGACGGAATATGTAGAGTCAGGTTTGGGCAAGGTGCTGTTTCTAGTGAGGACGTGTTGTTAGGAGGGGAAGTCGTTATGAAGAAAGAGAGTTTTAGGTATTTGGGGTCGGTTTTGCAGAGTGACGGAGGCGTAGATGAGGACATCACACATCGGATCCAGAGGGGTTGACAGAAGTGGAGGGCGGAGTCGGGGTTCTATGTGACAAGAAGGTACCACACGCTGAAGCTAAAAGGAAAGTTCTACAGAACAATGATCAGACCGGCCATCCTCTATGGGGTAGAGTGTTGGCCCACCACGAAAGCACATGAACAGAGGTTGTTGGTTGCTGAGATGAGAATTCTAAGGTGGATGAGCGGGCACACGATACTAGACAAAATCAAAAATGAAGTGATCAGAAGCAAAGTGGGAGTGACTAGTATAGGAGACAAGTTGCGAGAATTAAGATTGCGCTAGTTTGGCCATGTTTAGCGGTGAGGTACTGAGGAGCCAGTTCGTAGGTGTGAGAGCCTAGTCTTGGGAGAAGTACGTAGAGGGAGGGGTAGACCGAAGAAATGTTGGAAGGATAGTATAAGGCAAGATGTCGGACAGTTGGGGATTTCGGCAGATCTGGCAGTTTGCAGAGATAGTTGGAGGGAGAAGATCCGAGTGGTGGACATCTAGCTAACTGAACAGACCGGTTCGCGGGGGCCTCAAGTATTCGGAGATATGTTTCGGTTTATGCTTTTGTTTTATGTTCTTTGCCTAGATTTGCTTTTGCTTTGTGTTGTCTCGTCTTTGTCTTTCTCTTGGGTTGCCTCGGGTACTTCCTATGCTATGCGGTCCGTCGGGTTTATTGGGCACTCCCCCTCTGCGTCAAACCAGGGGGACCCTATCTTGACCCCCTAGATTTTCCGCAAGGGAAGGTCCACTGGGTAATTGTTGTTGTTGTTATTTATTTTAAATGCACTTATAGTCGTGCAGGCGTTACATTTTTGAAATTAGGTTACGAGCCATTTCCAGGATTGGGTTTGATATATACGTACCCGACTTTATATGTGAAATGGTTTAAAATTCTGACACGTTCCTCATTTAACTTTGGCCCACCGCAATTTTACACATGTCAACAAACCTAATTTCAAGGAAATCCTAGCGTAGATCGATCGAGCTTAAGCACAATTGATGTTGGAATAAATTGTTGGCGTTAGAGCTAGCTAGATTAAGAGACACATGGAAAATTGACTCATGATTCACGTTCGAGCTAGATTAGGTACGTACTAGTTATACCCGTTGTGCCATGCACGACTACATGAATTTAATATTTAATTTATTTAATGAATATGGTTTTATTTTAATATAAAAAACTTATTTATTAGAAAAAATTATATAAAATTTTACAATTGGTGTCATGTGAAATAGGGCCAAAATTATTAAGCTGAGCCCACTATAATTTTGATGGCTTAATGATAATATATTTATGCAAAAATATAAATAAAAATTATTTGAATTAGAATCATTTAATTTTAAAAATCTTTTACAAAAATATAAAAAGGTAAAAATAATCTAAATTCATGTAATTTTTTTTTATCAAATTCAATTCGTTAAAATAATTTGAATAAAATTTAAAGATATACTTAATAAGAAACGATGAAAAAATATAAATAAAGAATAAATTTTTTAATGATAAGAAAATCATTTATATATATAATTCAAAAAGAAAATTCAGGAAAAGATAACATAATATTTTCATATCAAAAATCAATTTAGGCAAGTAATTATCTAGATTGAAAGTTCAGGTTTTTATCAAAATTTTATTTAAGATATTTTTTTATATAAATAGATAAAAAAAATAAAAAAACATAATTTTCTTTAATTTTAAATAAAATTAGATTTTAATTTTTTTTATATAAATAGATAGAAATTTTATTGGGAAAACTAAATTAATATATCTATCTTAATATATAATTACTAATGTTCTATAATTTATTTTAATTTTAGATAAAATATTTTAGATTTATCCTAATTTCTAATATGTAATAGATAATATCTTTATTTTAGATAGAATCTTTCTTGGATTAATCTATCATCTTTATATATTATTCTAAAATATTACTAACATATATAAATTTCCAAAATAAAAAATCATATGTGGTGAAATTCTAGGTGGGTTAACGTGGAAGCGACACGTAGAAAAATCCTAGATAACGCAACGTAGTGGTCTTATTCCTTGCGTCTTTTATATATATACACATAGATTGCAAATCGCGTGCAGAACACCTCAGCCAATTTCAACCAAAAAAAAAAGAACACCTCAGCCAATACGCGCGCTAACATGCATGGAAATAAACACAATATGTATATGGAGAACGGAGGTACGCGTTAACGTACGTAGGCAACTCTAATGCCAATATTTATGACTCGCGGTTCACGGGTTAAATTTATTATTTATTTGGTCCTCCATCTCACCAAAACATCATCCCTTGATCTGTGTACGCCGATCACTCCATCGGTTAGCACTTAGCAATAAAGCGCGTGAAACGTCTCAATCAGAACATCCCAGGATTTTTTTATATATCATTGGCATAATGAATTAAGATTAGGGCTCCAGGCAACGCTTGACAAGAGCTAAGGTCTAGATCGAGCTACCTCTCGTTTGATCAAATCGAGTGGTGTTGTAATACCAAGCTATGATTGTCTAGGTTGTTTTCCTTACTAATAAATATATTGTCCTTTCATTCCGGCCATGTATACATTTAGCCCAATTTATTTGTTAATCAAAATGAAAGAGGCCAATATATAACTCGAAAATATACGATCTGAACACTCAACCAACCCAATAAACAAGTAATTAACTGTGAAATTTAATTAAAGGTTACTTTACAAAATATGAAATGAATAAGATATGAATACTTACTCAAAAAAGAAATTATATTTTAATTGTTTAATTGTAAGGAAAATTTTGGTTTTCGTCGACTCTTTTAGGGTTGGTGCTCTTGAGATTTTGAGTTTTTTAGTTGGTGCCTCCCTTCAATTCAAATTTATTATATTCAAACTTTGACTGGATTCAACTCCTAAAACACCTAAATTCATACCCGAATTATATCATATGAATTCCTTAAAATTTTAAGGATGTCTAGAACCATTTTTAATTTAGAGTCGTTGTTCGCCAACTCTTGTTGTCGAGCCATCGTCCGGTGTCTTCTTGATATCTCATCAGTTAGGCCACAGTACTCGAGCTGCATACAGACAAGACCATACCATTTGAACCATGTTCGTGCAACACAAAGACCCTTTGTCAATCAAGGTTACAAAGCAATCAATACCCAAAACCTCGATCAGGAGTACCAACCCAAAAAGTTTTTTTTTTTTTTTGAATAACAACAGTTGGAACGTCATTAAATTTATGGGTGTCAATCAAAATTTTCTTAATTTAAATCATGAATTTGGCTCTATTGACCCTTCAGGTCAAATTGAACTTGTACATTGATATCTCATGATCCAACCCGACTATATCCTCATTGATCTGAACACATACTCAATCCGAACTTAAAATAACCCAATCCGAATGAGAGCCGCTACTTCAAGTTACTATATATTAACTCATATTTTCACATATATTTTGTATATGAACGTTGATACATAAATTTGCACCCCCTCAAAAAATGAAAAGGCATTTAATGCACATGTATAGTATCTCTAGTCTTAAAAATATCATCATTAAAAAAATCATATATGTATATATATGCCGACTCTCTCTCCTCATGTAATAAGAAAGTGATGCCCTATTGCTAGAAACCCTATTTTTAGAGTCGCCGTTCGCCACCTCTTGTCGTTGAGCCATCGTCCGGTGTCTTCTTGATATCTCATCAGTTAGGCCACACTCGAGCTGCATCCAGATGAGACCGTTTGAGCCATGTTTGAGCAACACAAATTAAGACCTCCTCCTCCCAACCAAGGTTACAAAGCAAAAAAGATCCAAAATCTCAATCATGAGTATCAACGAAAAAGAGTTGATTTTCAGACACCCTTACAAATGAGGGATTGTTTAGATATTCAATCTATGAGGAGAAATGGTTTCCTACGTCTAAAATACAAAAGATAATTGTCTTACATATAAGTACTTGGGTTACTCCTTTGCAAGGATCGATGGAACCCCATGGACTTATGTGTTAGACCTATAATACGCTTATGCGTACAAATACGTGTGTAGATCCCTCATGTTATATATTGGGTCACCGGACTTTAATGTGGTCGTTGACATATGCGAGACTAGGCAATTACACTTGAGGGGCACGTGGAAACAAATAATTTCTCACATCTAAAATTAAAAAATGCCCATAACACATTTAAACAAACAGATATGTAGACCCCCACATTATATTAACCAACATAAAATTTTCTCAATCCGAGCT